>CM077082.1:129601538-130235254 GCA_039513925.1 Platanthera zijinensis
GACCACCTCAAAGAGGACCTGATAAACTTCTTCCCCCTGCAGGTGGGCCTTAACGGCCTGCATAGACGATAGTAAGGTACGGGGTGCTAGTATAATACCTTCGATAACAATGAAGGAGTCGCCGTGCCTCACGGTGATCCTCTTCGCCATGCAATCGATCTGGGCATGGTTCCAATAAAGCCAAGACATGCCCAGGATCAGATCGTAATCTGGCATCTTCAGAACCGTCGCTGGTGCCTCAAACGCTTTCCCGCCGATCCTCGCTTCCATATTACAATGAGAAGAGGTCAATATCTCTGATCCATCAGGTAGGCGCACCCTCATCATCTTCCCGGTGAATGGCTCCACTCCTGCCAGTCCTTTCATGAAATCCTCCGACATGAATGATTGCGACGCACCAGTGTCGAAGAGGGTGTGAGCGGGCTTGCCGCTAACGAAGACTATGCCTGAGGTAATTAAGTGTCTTAATATTCTTATTGTAGTTTATCTTCTCTTAATTTCTAACCAGGTTATGTTTAAAATAGTAGTTTGTATGAAGAAAATTTGAAAAGTACTGCCATACCTGTGATAACCTGCTCCGGGTTCCGGGGCTATGTCAGGTCTAGAGCATACACCTGCTCCCTCTCTGGCCTGCGGCCACGATCCTGAAATCCTCGTCCTCGGTCCCGTCCTCGTCCGCCAAACTTTCGGGGAGGTGGAGCGCCCTGATGTGCTGGTGGGGGTGCTCGCCTCACAGGGCAGTTCCTCTTGATATGCCCCGGCTGGTTGCACTGAAAGCATACCGGTGGCTGCTCTGCCGTCCTTGGCATTTCCAGCATCTGTATAGGCTGGGGAGCCAATACCCCCTGACTCCTCTACTCCTGCCCAAACTCTTGACGTGGCTGATCCCCGTTCCCTCTCTCTCCAATAACCTGGCCTCGAGGACGGTCTCTACGTCCTCCAATCACTGTATCATCAGCCGGTCTCTTCCGGCTCTTCACTGTAAGCTGATCCGCCTCTCTCTTCTTAGCCATCTCCAGAATCCTGGCCAAACTCCCCTCTGAGATGAAAAGGAGGGCCTGTCTCATGTCATCTTGCAGCCCCTTATAAAACCTCCGGGCATAGCCAGCATCGTCTAACTGATAAGCGTCCGCATAACGGGACAGGTGAGTGAACTCCTGATAGTACTCCACCACAGTCCTGTTCCCCTGCCTCAACTGCAGGAACCTATCCTCCAGGTCATCTCTCGCCGACTGAGGTACAAAATGTCCCAAGAGCGCTGCTCTGAACTCCTCCCAAGTAATATCAACACAGTCCATCCCTGCAAAGGTGGTGTCCAGCTGAGATTTCCACCATCTCTTTCTGTGTGACTCTAAGCAGGAGACTGCCAAAGCGACTGCCTCCTCCGTGGGGCATCGAATCCCTGCCAGCATCTCGTAAATGGTGTCCAACCACTCCTCCGTACGTACTGCAGACTCCGTCCCCTGGTAGGATGGAGGGGAAAGTGCCCGGAAGACAGTCATCCAATTGGCCCCGGGGTTTGGCTGTGGGGCTGGGGCTTGCTGAGCTTTTAAGGCCTCCAGGATGGCCGTCAGTGTTTGCCCCATCTCTGTCTGCTGGAACGGAACGGTTGTTGGCCGAGTCGGGACCACATTCGGAGCCTGGGGTGTCCCCTGCTGCGATGTAGGGTTCGTCGCAGGCTACAAGTAAAAATTCCATTTGTTAGAGAGCGAATAAATGGAATTTAAGAAGAGTTAGGATGGACTTTCACATGTGATTTCCCTTATGGGCACACCACTGCTTCCGCTGCTAGTTTGTCCGCAAACTAAGCTCGCACGGGGGTGGCCCAAGGTTTTGTGGACTACTTCTCTTTCGATCGAGGTCTCCTCTGATACCACTTGTAAGACCCCCTTTTTTTTCTTTTTCAACCACCGGGGTCTTAACCCAGAATTGCAGCTTTGCGGTGGCACCGACTCACGGGAAGGCAACCACTACAAAACGCCAATTCTGCCGGCCCTTTTTGATCACAAGAGAGAGAAATATTTATACAAAAATGTAAACAAGTCCACAGAAACATGTAAATAAAAGTGAAATCATATCCAGTCAATCAATAGATAATAACAGGAAAATAGATAAATGGGCTCGAGCCCAGTACATCAGAGTCCTCACTACAAGTCGCTCATCGCAGAAGCTAAGAGAAACTAATCACTCACGGAACTGGTCGCAGGTGCACCGATGCTAGACTGTCCCACCTCCATGCGCACCGTACTCCGCTGGTGCTGGTCCCTGGTCTGCTGGTCCCTGTCTCCCATCCGGAGCTCCTGTAATGTTTGGTTCGAAAACCATTAGTCATAAATACTAAGCCCTATCATCCCCTACCCCTCCCACCACGGCTCCTAAGCACCGGGCGGAGAGGAGGAAAGGGAAACTACAAAAGTGGAGAATAACCAAGCAGCTGATAGGGAAGCTAATCTAGTAGTTATTTAGAATGAAATAGGTCTAACAATCCTACGATAATAAGTAATAAGGAGAGCAATTAATAAGTAGCAATTTGTATAAAAAGACAGCTAGAGAACAGTAAATAAACAAGCAAGTAAATAAATATGTAACCTTAACTTATATGAATGCCCATACAAACTTATAAGTTAAGGGGTCTTCTGCAAGGCTCCCATCATATAAAAAGTCCCATACCGATTTATATGTTGGGGTGTCGGTTGTATACAATTATGAGTGTAGTGATATGCTATGCCATGATTCATGCAAGTGCAACTCACGCACACAACTCTATGCGCACAGACCTTTAGTTCCCCCTGTTCGGGCAGCTAGCTTCACTCCCAGGAACCTCCGTAGTGGCAAACGGAGACAGTGGGTCGGGCCCCCCACTCCTAGGCAGGTATCCACACTACCAGGCCTAGCCCTTCCGTACGCCCCTAGAAGAACACAACCTAGAGTATCCGCGTACTACCGCTGGCTGTACCCACCAGACTTTCTTTGGCTAAGTGTCCCACACCGCCGAGTCAGCGTACCGATGTCGGTGTGAACGACAATCAGATACCGAAGACCCACCACCTTTATTCTGTACTCCAACCCTCGATCCCTCGGCCCACGGACAGTCCCGTCTGTGAATCTACCTTCAGAGCTACTGTCTGAATGGCAACCAATCCTATAATTCTACTTTCCTAGCTATCGGGGAGTGTGTATGTGCAACCCTAGTTATACTAGTTGCTCTTTTAATTTATTATTCCTATGGTTTACGTTAGCCCAGGACTGCCCCCGGCATACCCCGTGAAGGGCTCTCAAGGGGCACTAGGAACCAAGACGGCGGCATTACGGCCTGAAGTTCCCTTTCGCAAGGCACTTATTATTATTGGTTGATCTCCCTTAACCGATCCTCTTTTAGTTACTTTAGTTCTAACCCTAGAGTATTAAGACTCTTCCTCTTCTTCCCGGGATGGACGATCTTTCGTCGTTCCCGTACTCCCTTATCCTTAACCAGTCTCACACTCTACTTATCCTGACTTCCAATGATGAACTCAATCTTAACTTGCCCTACCAACCATCAACTACCAGAATTCCGTGGCTTTACTATATGCAGACCATCCTAAGCTATATGAGGTACACAAGGGGAGATACTCTAAATTGTCTTCCAAATCTCCTACAATATTTACTGGAGTTCTACCATAACATAACTTGTCTAAATCCAGAAACTTATAATTTTTCTAATTAATCTGATATTTATTTAATTTTCTCAAAGGATGGGCCATGGGTCATTTTAAACATGAACTACATGATCCTCCTCAGTAATGGCTACCCAAAAATCATGATCATTAAATAACAGCAAGATAACCTCAAATACAAGTTTTCAGAATTTTACAGAAAGTATTTAGCCTCTAAACAATTTATCGAGTATAAACACGTTAATCCTACGTAAAGAAGGAAGTACTGAAATTATTCATCGGAAAATTATAGGAAAATTACTAGTCAGTAGTATGATATAGAAAAGGTTTTTGTGCAAAGAATCATAATTTTACCAGCTTGCTAAACGCCACTAAAGATTTAATCAAATATTCAAGGTAAAACATACTTAATGAAGCAAGCCTTAGAATTAGACTTCCAAAAATCCCATAAAAATTCACAGAGATTTAATTTCATAATAAACGTTCTCTGCTTAAATTTCATCAATTTCCAGGAAGTGTGTATTCCATAATAAATTTTCTAAGCAAATTATTCAAGCTTCTAAATCGTTAGTGAAGTATCCAAAAAAATGATCTTAAAATTCATAGAAAAATATCGAGAGCTTGTACCATCCCTATAATTCACTCTACCCAATTCTCATCACTTTTTAATATGATTTAGTGTCAATTCCTATATCTACAAGTTTTGCACCCTAAACTAGGGTTAGATTATTAGGTTTCCCAACAGTCTCCAAATCTACTAAGATTTCATCCAGAGGACTATAATGGCCCTATGGTCCTCTTCACTAAATTTTTAGTCAATTCAAGGTCATTTGACCCCATGACCTTCACAAACCACCAAGATCCATCCTTAGGGTTTGGCCTTGGTTCTTAGGGCCAACTTACCCCGATCCACCTGAAACTCTATGAGGGGGTGCTAGAGAATATTACTAGCTAGTGGTAAAAATCTCAGCCTCTGTTGAGGTGATCTGACCACTCAAATCTCAAAAGGGCACCTTTAACCTAAGACCCCTTATTAGGGAAAAACTTAGGTTTGATCATTTCTAATCCATACCATCTCCAATGAGATGAAAAATTATACAGAACCTTATGGTGAACCCAGGGACCACTCACCACAATTTGGGAGGGTTTGGAAATTATTTAACCATCTAATTAAATTAAGCTAGGATTATTGAATTTTTCTAAAAACTATAGAAAAATATTTCCCACAAATCCTAATTTTTGTGCAGCATCTAGATATAAATAAGATTAAGCCACACCCCAAATTTCAAGTCATTTTGATGACTGGTTTGGAGTGGGGAATTTTTCTAAGGTCAGGACAGCCCTATGGATAGACCTCACCAAAAAGGGTGCTGTGGTCTAACCAGGACTCCAAATTGAGTGAAATCAATTTTAAATTAAACTCGACTTCAAGGGCTACATTTTCTTTGTTGACCACCTTTCCTGTAGGAGCCTCTAGGTATTTTTCCCAAATTATCTAAAATGATAGATATTTCATTCAGAAATTGTTTTATAAATAAAATCTAATTTAACGGCACTGTTCATCTTCTTCTACAGCCCGAAACCAGAGCCCTGAAACTTAATTTCCTGTAGTTTTTCCAAGCTATTTTCCGGCCATCCAGCCATCTCCCTGGCTGGCCACCACCACCACCACCTCTGTTGAGGTGAGGGCTATCGTCGGGCGGCGGCACGGCCGCCAGAGAGGCGGTTTCCAGCGAACCCGCCACCATGAAATTTTCGGAAAAGCATGGAAAACGCTCACCCGATCTGGATCTTTTGAGCCCGATATCTCTCCTAACGATTTCTAAGATCTATCCGCAGAAGAAGAGGGAGGGGAGGACCTTGTTCGCGGGTTGGAGGCGTGCAGAGCGTCGGGAAGCCATTGGCGCGGTGGTGGCGTCGCCGGAAATTCTTCAACAGCAAGGGGGAAATCTGAAACAGTTTGATGGAGAGTGTAATCTTTTCCCCTTGCTCTTAGGAGTCTTTTATAGATCAGCAAGTGGGGAGGGGAAAGGATGAAACGTTCATGGCCATTAATATTTCCCTTAATGACGTTTCGGTTATGGCTAAGGCAGTTGAAACGCTGGAGATGAAGAGGTGTTTGCCAGGTGGCGATTTCCTATTGGACCAACATTTCCTTAATTATTTACATAATTAAAGTAGGAAATGGCCCATACATACTCTTGGTTTTCATTCCCATAGTCAGACTTTATTATGACGTCGGTTACCGAAATTTCCAGTCTGGCTGACGTTTCGGCCTTGGTCACGGGCGTGACACATAGGTCACGGGCGTGACAGGCCCGGTTAGCCAATTCTGGGTTCGACGATCGTCGAACTAAGATCGACGATCATCGAAGGGTGGTCACGGGCGTGACACCTGGGTCACGGGCGTGACTGGCCCGTGTGGCCAATTCTGGGTCGACGACCATCGAACTGAAATCGACGATCGTCGAGCGTGGTCACGCCCTATGTCACGGGCGTGACATTGCGGGTCACGGGCGTGACATGCCTGGTGACTAATTCTGGGCCGACGACCGTCGAACTGAAATCGACGATCGTCGAACGTGGTCACGCCCTATATCACGGGTGTGACTCTGTGGGTCACGGGCGTGACAGGCCATGAGGCAAATTCCGCGCCCGACGATCGTCTACCTGAGCCCGACGATCGTCTACCTGAGATCGACGATCGTCGAAGGAGTCACGCCCCAGGTCACGGGCGTGACACCTGGGTCATGGGCGTGACAGGGCCGGGTGGAAAATTCTGCGCCCGACGATCGTCTCCCTGAGATCGACGATCGTCGAATGAGTCACGCCCTAGGTCACGGGCGTGACGGGTCGGTCACGAGCGTGACCAACCCGTGACCCGAAACCTTGGTCGATTTATTTCAATTTTTGGGCTCCCTAGGGTTCTACCACAACCAACCAACTCCTAGGGGTCTAGCCGGAAATGGGATGTTACACACGCCCCTCGGTCATGCCCATGACTAGGGGGCGTATAAGGTGTGGAACCGTCCACTTGAAAGCCCAGGAACGTTGGGAGAAAACCGCCAAAATTCACCGTTCTGCGGGTCACGCCCCTAGGTCACGCTAGTGACCTAGGTGTCTATACAGTTACTAGAAACAGTGGGAAATCGAAACAATGAGAATTAATCTGGTAGTTGCTGAAGAGTCATGCCCCTATGCCACACCCGTAATCTAGGGCGTGTAATCTTTAAATTTCCTGGATCCTAAACTCGCTTTATAATGTGTGGCACGCCTGAGCTTGTTATCACGCCCTTGAGTCATGCCCGTGACTAATAAGTCTCGCCCATGTACTAGGCGTGTAATTTTAATACGACGTAGAAATGCAATCTGGAGATCCATCTGTTCGCTATGCCTGTATCCTGGTCACGCCCTATGTCATGCCCGTGACATGGGGCCACGTAATTTTAATTTACATGGCATTGGCTTTCGAAACTTCTGTGAGGGTCACGACCACTTGTCACGCCCGTGACCTGAGGGTCATGCCCGTGACTTGGGCGTGTAAATGCGATTTTTTCAGATTTTCTCATTTTCTTCTCTTGATCAGTCCTGCATGATCTAAAATACTATTTGCAGCCTAGATTATCCTGAAATAAGAAAAGAAAGTAATTACTAACAATATTAATAAAAACTAAACAATTATTAAATAATTATTAAATAAAATCTATATAAAAATAAGTAAATAATTAGAGTTATCAGTCCTCCCTACACATCCTAAAGCTATGTCATAGGAGAAATGAAATGAGCCTGTCATACCAAGCACAGAATGCCTACTACAGTCCATACAAGGCTTTCACAAACTTGTATACATGATTTGGGTAGTCAGCGTTCTTAAAACCGGTGGTTGCTCGACATACACCGCATCCTTATTATATCTGTTCAAGAATGCAGTCTTAATATCCATTTGATATAATTTAATTTGTTTATAACTCGCAAGTGCCAAAACATTTGAATGGATTCAAGACGTGCAACTGGTGCAAATGATTCCTCAAAAACCACACCCTCTATCTGCGAGTAACCTTGTGCCACCAACCTAGCTTTGTTTCTAGTTATCCTATAGTCACCATCAAGTTTATTTTTGTAAACCCAATTCAAACCTATAATTGGATGGCTATAAGGACGCTCCACTAACACCCAGACTTTACTTCTCTCAAATTAGATTAACTCTTCCGTCATAGCAAAGAACCACGATTCATTCATTAAGGCTTCTGTGATGTTCTTGGGTTCAATTTTAGATAGGACACACAAGTTCGAAAATGATTCTTGTAATGCCGATTGTAACACCTCCATCCGTCATATGAAATATAACAGAGGATCTGGTCGGGGGCCCACACAATATTTCATAGACAGTTAACGGACTTACATATTAATATTAAAAGGCCAAATGAATCCTAACTTAGAGCATTCTAGCGGAAGCTTCATTGTTACCCGAACTCAATACATGTGAATGTCCATTACTATACAAAACAAGAATGTTTTACAAAATACACAAAATGTTACAGCCATAAGGACTTATAGTGAAGCTTCAACAGTGTGGTTTACAACAACAACACGTAGGCCGGCCACACATGAAAGAAAACACTAAAGGCTCTTCGCTTGGACTTTGAGGTCTGACATAGCAATAAGGACAATAACCCGCTATTTCCCGCTCAAATCTCCAACACCTGCATAGGGAGAATCAACCACAAGGATTACAAATGAGGCAATGGTCAACTTTAGCTGACCAATTTATAACGACCCTACCCCATGCTCGGGGTAGGGGTATTCCTTCCCTACATGCATAACATATATACATATTGGAAGACAAAGCGTGAACTTAAGCACCATTCGCCATAGACGTAGGCTCGACCGACCACACGCCTCGTTCACTCAGGGAACATTCTCGGTGTACCTGACTTCTTCGTGTCCCACCACCATCCGTAGTCCTGAACTTGTTGGTTCAATTGAGTATTCCAGTCTTTCCAGCACGGGGCCTTAGACTCTCATTATGCAAACGACGAAGCTAGTTACTATAGGTATTCTAGTCTGAACAACATAATGCGGGTACAGTTTAGCCACAACCCATTGCTCAAATCGCCATGCCAATGCTGACGGTCACAGTCATCATGGAGAATGACAAGTTTCACATCATCCTCCCCTTGCCCATTCGGCTCACTAGCCTTCATTTAGTTGGGCTCTTCAAGCTCTTAACTTCGACTACCGCCCACAAGTTCCCTAGGAGCAGAGCTCGCTATCGACACATAATGGCACTCACAACCATTACTGGACACCCAGGCTCACAACTCACTTGCTAGCCCCATGGTCTCCACGAGACAGGCCCTGCAAGTAATATATTATCTAGAAGTTATCTCCAGCGATAGTCACTATCTCCTGGCGTTAAGCAAAATAACTCTTTTCTGTCTCTAGATTCAGCCACAACTGGAACATCTTTCAAGCCAAAACCCTGAAGTATCTTGTAGTGCAAGAAAACTTGTCTTTCATACAATATATAGTTCACCAAGAGCTATCTCCATCGATATTCACTATTTCTCGGCAATATCCAACGATTCTCATAACCATGGTATTTTCTGGGTAATTTCCCGAAGAGTGGGTCCAGTACTTCCTGCTACTCCCATTCATAGAAACAACCCTTCAGACTCCATAAACTACCCATTTATACTCAGAGTCTTCTCTGACAAGAAAAATAAAACATCAATAATCTAGACCAACCTGTATAGATATGATTCACACAACATGCCTATTCCGTACTACAATTTTTGGATTCTATATGCAAAAATTTTAGGGGATATCATGTATCAACCCATCAATATTCCCGACCTTTTCCACCTTTTGGTGGGGGATTCCATGCGTATGCAAAAGGAGTACTTCACTAGTCCAAGAAGTAAGATCTTTACCCTCGTAGTTCATTTTGGAACCATAGATAAGTCTTCTATCTGTATGGAAAGGAGCGCCTCACTTTCCTCTTCACGGATCTTGCCTCAGCTCTTGATTCCGACCACGGAATCTCCTTCACTAAGCTTGCCAAGCTTCAGCCTTCTTCTTCCTTAGCTCTATCTTCTAAGAAATTGATGAAAAGGAGGAGAGAGAGTGAGAGAAGAGAAATGACTTCTCTTTTCTCCACTCCTCTGCTTTAGTGACCTTAGGATTTATCCCAGCCACATAATCCTCTCTTTAATAAGAATGAATGTCTACGATCTCAGCTAACTAGTCAATCTTATTGCTATCGCCAAGAGATATCTGCTATCACCTGGGCAATATCGTCGGTAGCCTCTTTCACCCCAGTCAACCATCTCTCTTCGGCCGCCGTCAGGCCATGTGACACGTGTTTAGATGATACATGGCGATATCACCACGTGATACCCACTAATGCCACTCCAATAGCTTACTCGATGTTGCGTCGAGAGCGTCGAGTGCATCGAGTGCGTCGAGAGCATTAAGAGTGTCGAGTGCATTGAGTGTGTCGAGTGTTATCACCATGCGATACTCACTATCGCCACGCGATATTTGACTCAACGATTCGCCGAGTCTATTCAATGCTTCGTTGAATGCGTTGAGTGCGTTGAGTGCTATCGCCAGCGATAGCCACTATCGCTCTGCGATATCCACCTTTACGTTCTGTTTTATAGTTTTTGGGGTTTTACAAACCTCCCCTCCTTACAAAAATTTCGTCCCGAAAGTTTATTCATCTGTAGGAAAAATAGTACAAAACTATTACAACTTTACTTTACAAAAACAACTCGGTAAATTCATCTCCCATGCTTTGCTCACGCTCCCATGTCAATTATTCACGGCAATAGTTGTCCAAATAGACTTTGACTATCCCGATTTCCTTATTTTGTAGCTACCTGACCACTATATCCTCGATTCGAATGGGTCTAACCTTCGTCGTCAGGCCATCATTGACCGGTACCTGATCTTCAGCCAGCACTTGCTTAGGCTCTTGTAAAGCTTTCCTTAGAACTGATATATGAAATGTTAACCCATAAATCGGCAATTCCTCCCAAGGTAGCCAGCTTGCAAGAAACGGCCTGCTGCAGGATCCCCGTAGAGGTTGCGGCCTGTCAGCCCCCTTTTTTTCTATGGATGGACGGGCAGACTTCTCTATCCGCTCAAGCCACATGGCTAGGATGGTCTCCCCATCCTGACCGGCCAAGTCACGCAGTAGCCGCTTGTTATGCAAGGGCTATGGACTGCTTCCTCAGTCCACCCCTGAAGGTCGTGCAGTTAGGTCAGCTAACTGCGTAATGGTTTATTCTTCTACAATAGGCGAACTACTGAAGTAAGTGGTAGACTCGCATTGTAATCCGCCTAGATCGCCAAGTAGCCAGATGCCCGATAGGAGTTGCATGTTTCTTCATCCCACTCCTGAAGGTCATACAACAAGCAAGGCAAACCGCCTCATCGCCAGGAGACCTGCCTCTAGGCGGCCAGTCAACAGCGGTGACCTGTCTCTAGGCCTCCAGTTAGCAATGGATACCTGATCCACCTCGCTAGCATGCGCGACCTGCCTCCTCAATCTGCCAGGGTGCCAAGCCCTTGTCGCCCAGTAGGGGGGAATAGCCGCCAGTCAGCAGCAACGACCTTCCTTTAGGCCGCCAGTCAGCCATGGCTACCTGCTCCACCTCGTTAACATGCGCGACCTGCATCCTTAGTCCGCCAGGTCACCAAGCCCTTGTCACCCACCCGAGGGACAAGCCTCCAACAGATAAGCTCATCTTGTCCTCAAGCGGGCTAGGCGGTCTAATTTCGCAGTTCGCCAGCTATCCCTCCAGTTTCCTGGCGTCCGCTTCTTCCCAACTCTGGGCGGGCTACTCCTTAGCTCGCATAGCTCGGCGCGGGCTCGCTCAGTAGAGTAGAAGCGGACTCGTCCCATTCCGCCAACAGAAGATCAACTCAAGTGGACAAGTCCCTAACCGTACAACATGGTGCGGACTCGACGGACTCCTCGTCTACTCGCACAACTTACCGCTCTACCGGGGGTAACGTTACCAGGACTGTCTCCGTCTCGAGCCTATAAATACCCCCCCCCCCCATATCTCTCATTCAGCAGGCACGGTGGAGTGGGACAACCAAGGCATCAAGACCTGCGGACTTAGTTTCCCAGTCCACGCAATCTCACCTATCTTCTCGGCCAGATCGAGCAGTCCGCCCGGCTTAGTCTAGCGAGCTGTGGGATCAGCTTACCGCGTGGTCTGCCGACCTCTCTGCTCAGTCCGCACGGCCTCTGGCAACTTCTTTCCTTAGCCTCCAACTTCCCCCTTTGTACCATTTATTTGTTTTCCATGTGAAGGTACACTCTCAAGCTGTAATCTCTGATTTATAATCAAATGAAATCCTGTCGCAAGAGTGGTATTTAAGCCGTGGCGGGCGAAGTCTGTTGTTATAGCTGTAAGCGACCCCCTCTTCTTATCAACTCCTCTCCTCTCTCAGCAATAACATCAACCTTCAAAGTAACCGTCTGCTCGATAGTTCCTCATCAACCTCCAATTATCCTCGTAACCCTTGATCAAGCACGTGCTCCACTCTCGAGCGTGCAGAAGCATTCACCGCATCCCTATCAATCTCTTCACCTCGTCCTAGTGATATCAAACACCTGTTTTCTGCTTGTGCCCTCGGACCTTCCATTTTCACGCATCAACAGTTAACACGCGGCCTTCAGATCTAAAGAAGACTGTGAAAATCAGCAGTTACACATGTCAGACCTCCAACCCGCTCAAAACATTCATCGTACCAGCGAAGATGCTCTCTGGGAAGCCCTCATGTTTAACACGTCGAGAAACTGCCCAGCAAATCACAGCGATTAACGACACCCTAGTTTCTATAATTCAGCGACTGGACTCATAACCTGCAGTAGCGACGGTTACTACAGTCAACCCAGTAGTGGAGAATCCACATTCTTATCCGCCAACTTTTCTGCCAGTTGATCCTTGTACCTATCCGACAGGTTACCCACTTAGGCAGGCCACATGCCCATTACAGTCTCCAGTTGATGGACGGCGGCGGCGAACTTGCGAACGGCTACAGGCGATCGACGGCTTCCGCGATGCGCTAGGTCACGTTCGGCCTCTTTCATTTTTCCGTGAATCACTGTATCTGGAGGTTAAAAAAACGTGTATATTTATACCAGGAGCCAACCCTAATGACCATTGTGGGGTCCATAAGGAGAAGCCCTATCTCCAGTTGAAATAGTGCACGGCAAGTCGGTTCGGTCTAGCGAACGGAGGAAATTTTCCTAAGGCAAAATCGGCGGGAATCGTTGGTGATTCCCGTTGATGTCGGCGGGAATCACTCATGATTCCCGTCGATTCTGCCTTGGTAGAATCCCTGTTTGAAAACTGTCAGCTGGAAGAAGTCGGCGGGAGAGGCTAACTGATACTCGACGAATCGGCGGGAATTACTAACGATTCCAGTAGAAGTCGGCGGGAATCACTAGCGATTCCCGTCGATTTTGACTTAGAAGAATTTTCTCTTCCTTCCTTTGATGACTTGGTCTTTGACCCATCTTTGCTCCTTCTTTTGCACTTGATCTACCTTTACCATGTACTTGAAAATAAGTACACTCCAATAGAGAGAGCACACGTGAGTCAACACACTGATCTACTCAACGAGGGATTACGTTGCGCAGACCCGTGTATATTGACCCACTGCACCCTGATATTGGCATGTACTTAGCATGGAATAGCTGCAGGCACAACTTGATAGAAGATCATCAAATACATTGTGAATCCATCTTAGCTTGACATGAGTCTTCTTAAATCCGAGTAATTGTGGATACAATACCCAACAATTTCCCCTTATTTGAAGAAGCCAAAATCCTACTAGCTAAGATGAATTACACAAACCAAAAAGATATATATATAAAAGTATGCAAGACAAAAAATCAGAAAAATAAGATTTCACGCATTCAAACCAAAAATAGAATCAGCATATGATCATTTGTATATAAATCCAAAAGTGATGTCCATTTTTAAATTACAAGAATAAAAGTAATAGAAGTACACGCATATTGAAAATTAAATGTTCTATCCCTCCTTTGCCTCAGCATCTCTTAGTTGTTTAGCTAGGAATTTCTTGCTTTGCCTTTCAAAATATTCTTTTGGCTTTGGATAGTACCTGGGGGGAGGAGCTTTGTTCTCAACTGTGTTTAACCTGAAAAATATGTTTCTTTTTGCCTCATATTCTTTATGCCTTTCCCATTCATACTGACTATATACTACATTTCTATTCAGCTCTCCCCGCTGTTGTAGCATGAATGTATCAAGTATAATGCTCCTAGACACGGGACTCCACCGTTCATTCTTGACTTCACTTTACTTCCTTCTAGACTTCCTCTCAGCTGGATTGTCTTTAGAAGTTCCTTCTTGAAGCTTTCTTTTCCCTTTCGCAATCGCTTCTTGATCAAACATTGCACTATGAGCAGCTTTGGCAGTGCCTTTAGCAGCCTTTTTGGCATCAGCTTCACTTAAGGGAAATTCCTCAGCAACAGCAACCTCATCAGCAGCAGCAGTAACATCATCAGTAGGATTAACAGGAATATGTATACCTGAAGCTTGCTGAGCTAGCCAATGACAACTTTCAAATACATATTCGTTTGATTGTTTAAAGTTGTCGACCATGATTTGCTCTAACCCTGCCATCTTAGCTGCATATTCCTTCTCCCCCTTTTTGCTTCTTGGGCAATTGAGTTTGCATAAGAGTGCAGTGACTCATCTATATGCCTTACATTCTGAGTGAAATCAGCAAGCAAGGTATTCTGATTCGTGTTGAGGGTGACCATGTTGGCATCAAACAGTTTGATGTTGTTGGCTATGACATGAGCATTTTGATTTACCACTGCCACGTCAGCAGTGGCCTTTTGTAGCCCTTGCATCAGAAGATTGACGGCAGTGCCTGCCTCAGCATACTTAGCTTCAAATCTTTGTTCCATCTTATCCAGCTTGTGATTTATCTCCACAATATTCTTTAGCATCAGATCCTCTTATTGCTTAATTTGTTTAAGTACTCTGTTGTGAGATCATTTAAATGAGATCTTCAGTTCATCTACTATACCTTGAATGATATTTACAGTGTGATTTGCCAGGCTAGGTCCTAACGGATGATCTTGATGTAAAGGCTGGTCGTGTTCTGGAGGGATAGGACTCTGTGATTCAAGACTCTCCTCGTCAGATTCACTTGAGGAGCTAGATAAATTTACAGTCTCCTGTGGAGGGATAGAGGCAGCATCTGCCAAGTTTCCATGTATACTCATCACCCCCTTCAGCATAGTATCAAGTTGTTCCTGAGGCCGGGAGGTCTCCTCCTCAACTGTTGCGTCAGGCACATCAGGAACCCTTGCCTGAATTTGTTCCTCAGACGGGAGTTCAACATCAATATACCTCATGTCCATATCCTTTCCAGCTTGCTCGTCATCAAGTTCCTCAGCAATATGATGTTCAGGGGAATCCACATCATTCTCACTAGCAGCAACATTCTCCACATCATCCTCTTCTTCCTCCTCGTTAGTCTGATCAGTAGCGAGAGTTTCCACTGCCTCCTTATCGATGAGGGTAATATCAGTAACAACGTTTACTTGTCCTGTGACTAAGGCTTCCATCCTAATAGCAGCAGAAGGACTGGGTAATGACTCCCCCTCAGTTCCTGCATTCAGCAGATCAGGAACTTCACTGGGCTGATCCGAAGGATTTGTGAACTCTGGTGCTCTGTCTTCTTCATCAACACGTGTTCTAGACGCACCCCCTTGGACAATTCTTCTTTCCCACCTATCAAAGACGCTGGAGTCCATCTTCTTTAGATAGTGAAGGGGAACTCCCTTAGTCATATAAAACCTATCTCCATCCATCTGGTTCAGGTAGAGACTGATGATTCTCCCGAAGTTAGGAGTACGTAGGGTATCTTTATTTTTTCAAATAACATGGCCCCCCAGTTCAATTTCTTTCTGCACACAATGGCTATCAGGATCTTAAACATATCACCTGAGATGTGATCATGGGAGCCAGGCTTGCAGATCAGAACCTTCCTTATGATATCTGAAATAAGCTTTCCTTCTTCTTTCATATCCTTGCGTTTAATAGCCCTGGTCCCTCGAGCCAATCCACAGAAAAGCAATGTCCTCGTACGATCATCTTGGTCTAGATAGTCCTCTTGTTCGAAGCTGGAGAGCTGAAGATGATGGGACAGTCTTATAGCCGTCATCTTTATCCTTAGGCCTGCTATCTTACTCTTTATCAATGTGTCCTCGTGACGCAGCTTGGAGTTGGCGAAAAAGCTCAAGAACTTCCTTGTTGAGAACCTTGCACGGGTGCTCGAGAATGAAGGAGAGGCCGGCTTGTTCCAACATCAAGATGATGTTTCTGAATTCATCTGAGGCAAAAGCAAACCCTGTCCTCACCAATTCACTTCCAGTGAGGAGCCCGACCGTTGTTTGAGGAGCCATTATTAACCTAAGCAAGTTAAACCTAAGGAGTTAATTCTATCTAAATCTAGAATTTGTAGGAAATAAACTAGGAGGGATGATCCTTGAAAGTGTAGATTTCAAGGAATCAACCGAAGTTACCTTTCACTCTCGGAGGGTGTAAGGAAGGAGACGCGTAGCAGGAGGTGAGTAGGTATAGCCCTAGGGTAGATGCAGACTGAGGCCGAAGAGAAGCTTGCGTCGGGGCTGAAGGGCTGGCAGAGGATCGGCGAGACACTTACGTCGAGCTGATGCCGACGACGGGAACGCAGAGTCGACAGGAGACGACGAATGACGGTTGGAGAGCAACGGGAGGCAGACTTATTTCCGCAAGTTCCACAGGGAAGCTGAAGGGTTTCTACAGGGATGCTGATTTCTGCAGGGTCGACGGGAATGTGAAGGGTCGGGAAATGGATCGATTATAACTTAGCATTTTTCCGCTAGTTCCGTTCGATTTTAACGATCGACGGGAATTCCTACTCATTCGAAAATTTAAGGCGACGGGAATTCCTGCTAATTTAACCTTGCTCTTCAAAATAATGGATTAAAAATTTTCAGGTCAAAATGCCTAAGCCGAGTCGATGGAAGGTTAACACTAGAAATAATCACCAGCTATTTCTAGGTGAGTCAAAATGTAATAATTGTAGTTGCAACTACTGGTACAAGTCCCTTGAGATTCATCAGACCAATTGACACCCACTTTCACACATTATCAAGATATATAAAATTTATCAGATTCTAAAATAAGGATCATACGGTTATTAGCTTGCGTGTCCTTCCATTTCAGGTGTGTATATATATATATATATATATATATATATATATATATATATATATATATATATATATATATATATATATATATATATATATATATATCTTGAAAGAAAATCTACATATATGTCTGTATATATATGTATATCTATGTAATGCGATTCAATTTTCGAAACTGAATGCACATACCTTGGATTACTAGGTTGACTATTCGGATCCACTATTTGAAGTACGACGGGTATCATGTACAAGTAGGACACTGTAGTTAGCATTATCTCTTTTCCCATAATCTTGTTCCATAGCATGCCTGGAACATCTCTTGTCTAGGTCCCATCATGTTCATGGGTACCTAGACTATCCTGCAAAAAAGAATTACCTTACCTTAGGAACCCAATAGGTATTGGGTCCTAGGTTCTTATCAGCATAAAATATAGCATGCCTTCCTATAGGATTTCTGTTAGGAAGGCTATTTCTTGCCAAAGGATGTGGACATACCCTTTCCCTTGGCACAGAAGGATTGTGCCAACAATCTATGGCAAAGTGACCCACTCTGCCATAGCACCAACCTTCATGAATATTATACCTCCTTTTCTGACCAGATCTATTAACGGAGTTGGTCATGACCCTAGGTCTGAAGGAGGCAACGCTGGATCTTTTCTCGAATTTACCCTTTCCACCGAGACACGAGGGGGGGGGGGTCTGATTGTGAACATGTGGTGAGTGTCATGAGGCCTGGGGGGTGGTGCTTTCTTTTCAGCCAGTACCCATCCGGGGGGCCCAGTGATGCTTGCCACATGTTTGTCTACTCCCTTTACCTTTGTCTTAGGGTGGGAAGATGTTCTGTGAGAGCTGGTTCTTGCAATGTCATGAGGTGTGGGAGCTGAGGCCGTAAATACAAATAGTTCATGATGATCCGTGTGTATTTTCTCATGGGTAGCCATAACAATACTTGCACTATGGGTGTTTCCACATGAGGGCCGATCATTCTTGCAGTGACCAAAGTTGTTCATATGGTCATACCTGAAGGAATGATGTGTGCCCTTCCTACTCGGTGTGGGGGGTCTGTAAATAGTTTCCCCATTTCTCCACGATTTTATAATTCACGAGACCCACTAGTTTTCTCCCTTTCTCTTAATAGCATCTACCTTAGAAAAATTAGATACTATCCTCTTCCCGGTCTCTAGATGAAATTTTAGATCCGAGATCTTTGAGTCCTTCACCTTGATGGATTCCAATTGGAGGTCCATCATGGTCCTCAACTGAGCAATTTTCTTAGCTTGTACTTCAACAAGCAAGTTTCTCTCCTGAAGGGCTCTACGAAGGGAATCAAGAGTTTCAATCTGTTGATTGAAGTTGTCAATATCCCTTGCATCAACTGATGGACAATCCTACGAAGTTCTCCTGTCTTCAGGAGATACATGGGGGAAAGAGCAAGAGGAGGAAGATACCTGATCCTGATTTGGCTGATCAGGGTTAGAGTTATGGTCTGCAGAAGCTGATGTTTCAGCTTCATCACAACTGCATTCCTCAATCTCTTCTTTTATTTCTGATAGAGAAACGGGAGCCCTGATATTGACAGGTTGTTCTTGACTTTCATCTTCAGAGATGAGGACCCCCATATATGCTTCATCTTCTTGCTGGCATTCATTCCAGGCAGTCTTCTTTCCCTCCATTAGGTCAGAGATTGTTTCCCATATGGACTTTGCAGCCTTACACTTATCGAATCTTGTAAGAGAAGAACCTGACCAAATATCAAAGATGATCTGTCGTACCAGCTTGTCCAAGTTGAATAGTGAGAGCTCAGTTTCAGACATCTCTGCGGGACTCTTGGGCATTTGGAGATCTTCTCCAGAGTCAGAAGCCTTCATGGGAATGAAGGGACCCTCTTCCACAATGAATAAAGCACGGGGGTCAATGGCTTCCAGATGAAACTGAACTCTCATATTGCAGATGGGAAAATATTCTTTTGTGCATGCAGGCTATAACGCCCTCCCTAGCCCACGGCTTGAAAGGACGACCGCCGGCACCCCTAGCATCCAGCTCGAAAGGGTTTAGCCTAACCAGGTCTGCAGACCATGCACCCCAACCCCTCTCTGCGCCTGTTTTTTAGCAGCAGTGGGTTGTTGCCACTGGGGATCGAACCCAGGACCTTGATAAGAGACTCTTTACCATAGCTCTCATCACCAACGATTCCCGCCAATTAGTGATGAAAGTTGTGGTAAAGAGTCTCTTATTAAGGTACTGGGTTCGATCCCCAGTGGCAACAACCTACCACTGCTGAAAAACAGGCACGGAGAGGGGTTGGGGTGCATGGTCTACAGACCTGGTTAAGCTGAACCCTTTCGAGCGTGGTGCTGGGGGTGTCGGCGGCCGTCCTTCCGAGCGTGGCTTGGGGAGGCTGTTACACAAGCAGTCTCAGGGGAGAGACATCTGGGTATAGCTCCATGCTTGAATCTTTTTTCTCCTCGACACTAGACACCGGATCTTACTCAAGGTGTTAACCTTATTGATGAGTAACCTCCCTCTGATACCACTTGAAAGTCTCTAGTGTCGACTAAATCCACCTATGGGGAGGGGGGAATATGTGTCGTGCAGTCTTTTGCGGAATTAAATTTACCTGGAACAAGTAAACAAACAGAGCATAGAAAACAAACAAATAATTATTTTGGTTCCCCCATTTGGGTACGTCCACTTTCCCCCTTCAACCTATCTCCCACCAAGGGACGACTTGGTCACTTCTCTAACCGGATTGAAATCCATTCCTCACACTACAGAAGGAACCCTTCCAACAAAGGAGTCATAACTCCACCACCACAGGTTGCACCAAACCTTAAAACAAGGAATGAAAATTCCTTTACAACAAACAAAAATTGAATGTAAAGAAAATACAAACAAAGCTTTTGGAGATTCCGATGTCCTTCTTCGTTCGTTGTAGCTTGCACGAAAAATACGAAGATTCCACAACCGGATTTCTCTCTTGGAATGGGTCTTCTCAAGATCAGCGGCGACAAGTGATTGCGGCGGCGATACTTTGTAGATCCAAACTTCTTGACGAAGAAAGCAAGGTCTACGAACGATCTCAGTCGAATCAGTCGTCTCAACCAATTCGGAATGGAGAACAAATCTAGTTCAACGAATTGGAAGACAAGAGATCTCAAGAGAGATGCGTGAGACGCTCGGCTTGCCTCAGTACTGTCATCGGAAGATCAGTGAAGCACTGAGATCAACGACGGTGACGAACTTGCTAACGGTTACAGGCGATCGGCGGCTTCCGCGATGCGCTAGGTCACGTTTGGCCTCATTCATTTTTCCGTGAATCACTGTATCTGGAGGTTCAAAATACGCGTATATTTATACTATGAGCCAACCCTAATGACTATTGTGGGGTCCACAAGGAGAAGCCCTAGCCACGGTAGAAACAGCGCACGACAAGTAAGATTGGTCCAGCGAACGGAGGAAATTAGCCTAATGCAAAATCGGCGGGAATCGTTGGTGATTCTCGTCGATGTCGGCGGGAATCGCTCACGATTCCCATCAATTCTGCCTTGGAAGAATCCCTGTTTGAAAACTGTCAACCGGAAGAAGTCTGCGGGAGAGGCTAACTGATACTCGACGAATCGGCGGGAATCACTAACGATTCACATCGAAGTCGGGGGAATCACTAGCGATTCCCGTCGATTTTGACTTAGAAGAATTTTCTCTTTCTTCCTTTGATGACTTGGTCTTTGACCCATCTTTGCTCCTCCTTCTGCTCTTGATCTACCTTGACCCTGTGCTTGAAAATAAGTACACTCCAACAGAGAGAGCACACATGAGTCAACACACTGATCTACTCAACGAGGGATTACGTTGCGCATACCCGTGTATATTGACCCATTGCACCCTTACATTGGTGTGTACTTAGCATGGAATAGCTGCAAGCACAACTTGATAGAAGATCGTCAAATACATTGTGAATCCATCTTAGCTTGACTGGAGTCTTCTTCAAATCCGGGTAATTAAGGATAGAATACCAAACAGAGTGTGTGTCGAGATGTCGTTGAGTTTGTGTCGACACAAGTCCTGTGTATAGACACAAGCCTTCTGACTCAGTATAGCTGTTGCTGTTAGATGGGGTTGAGTGTCATCCAGATGTCGTTGAGTGTGTGCCGACACAAGTCCTATATGTCGACACAACTGCTTCTGGTCTTGTCTTAGCTATTGATAAATGCCATTAAGTGTGTGTCGACACAAACCTTCTTCAGGTGTCGACACAATTCCTGAGTGTCGACATATGCCTTTCTTCTGGTGTCGACATAACTCCTGGGTGTCGACACAACTTCTGCTTTAGGTGTCGACACAACTTCTGCTTTAGGTGTCGACACAACTTCTGCTTTAGGTGTCGACACAATTCATGCCTTAGGTTTCAACACAATTCTGGGCATCGACACAGCTTCTTCTTCAGGTGTCGACACAATGCCTGGGTGTCGACACAGGCCTTGCTTCTAATGTCGACACAACTTCTGGGTGTCGACACAATTCTTCACAAGTGTCGACACTCGTACTTAGAAAAATTTCTTGCAAACCTTACTCCTACACAATGAAACTCAAATATCCATCAAATACAAATTGATGTATATCATTGTGTAGGATGAGACTTCTCCAAATCTGGTACATATTTTTCAGTGTACCCAACATTTTGAGTATCCGCCTCTCCAATAATTTGTTAATGAATCATATTATAAGAATCCGGCAGGCAAAGTAAATAGCAAACAACCATAAGTTATTGAAAATGCCGGTATTGCTCGGCCAGATCCGCAGAAAAAGGGCGGTGCTGAAGAAGTTCAGCACCAAGAGTTTGAACCTCCTGATATGCAGAAGCAGGAGTCATGACTGGTCGAGCGAAAAGTTCAGCATACAAAGTATATATCCGGGAAGTTTGGGTTCCCTTGGAATACAAGGAGGCAAGATGATTCTAGGAAAACTTGACCGTAAGATCATGCTGAATGATAGGAAGGTACTCGTAAGATAAACTGTTGGCCAACCAAGTCCAGACCAATGCATCAGAAGTGTAACGCCTCAAAACTTAAAAGTGCAATGGGTGGTGTTAGAACCAAGTTCGGGTCTTGGTACCTGTGACATGGGCGTGTCACATGGCCGTGTCGTGCTCGGGTCATCGAGTTGAGGTCGATGAGCGTTGAGTGCTCGAACACGGCCTGGGACACGGGCGTGTCCCAGGGCGTGTCAGTCACATGACATGTGACACGGGCGTGTCACATGGCCGTGTACTCCTCTGGAAGTTTGGTCTTGTGTCGACTTGGGACATGGCCAGAAATACGGGCGTGTACTGTATGACACGGGCATGTCAGATTCAGCACTGGCGTGTGGCCACCCGTGTCCACCAAGGGTCGTGACGGTTGGGGTGGCGGTTATTCGTGACACGCCACTTGTCACGGGAATGTCGATGACCCGAAACGGGCATATTAGGTTGGGACACGGGCGTGTCCTAACCCGTGTGCATTTCTGTACTCGACAATCATATCTTGATCGAGGCATATGGCCTGGGACACGGACGTGTGCAAAGCCGTGTTCGGCCCAGGATTAAGAGATTTTAGGCAAATCTGAGCTGTTCGTTTTCTTTAAACAAGATCTGACGGTCCAGATGAGTTCTTGCTTTCTTAAGTCCGGGAATAGAGGATTAATTCCTCATTTCCTCTTAAGTTTTCACTTTCTAAGGAGTTATAGAGAGGAGAGAGCAAGGAAGAGGGAAGGGGAGGAATCCGGCCGCCGGCGGAGCATTGGAGCACGAAATTGAGAACCGAGACCAGATCCATGGAGAGAATTCCCTTGCAAAGCCTTTCATCCGGCTAGTTCTTCATGTCGCCAAAGCAGACTTTAAGGGTAATGATTCTAAACTTGAGCATGTGAAGCTCTTCTTCCTTTGCATAGGAAAACCGTCTCACGCGAGTTTGAGGTTAGTTTGCGGTGTTCCTTGGGGTAGATATGTAAAGTCCCCCTTGTTTAGAGTCCGGAATCATAGTACGGACATATGCATTTTGTGTAAAGCCTACCCGGACGTGTTTGTATGGATCAGTGATGTTGCATTGCATGAGTAGCCAGAGAAGACTCCGTGCCTTTGATTGTTTTCGGGTTTCTACTCGGTAGATTGCTGCAGGGATCCTTGGGGATTAACTCCAAGGCGCACCCGGAAAACTGGGCGGAAACGTAATTCTGCTACTTGGCGGTCAAGGAGCCAGCCTTGAACATAACTGGGTTATGTGTTGTTTGGGAATGAATTAGGATCCGGCTGAAGCTTGGCCCGCGCGTACATCTTAAAGTGACTAGGCTGAGTGAGCAACGGGCGGGTGGAAACGGACTTGGGCTTTGCGGTTCGGTGCTAGAGGCCCTAAAGTTGAACAGGCCGTTTGCATAATCGGGAGTCTTGGACTGTGATTGAAAAGACTCAAAAATGCTCACAATGTTTGTCGTCCCGAGGATGGTGGTGAAGCCACGAAATTGACCAGATTCACCGAGAATGTGCCCTGAGTGCACGGGGTGTTTGGC
The DNA here is from genome assembly GCA_039513925.1 of Platanthera zijinensis. Lineage (NCBI taxonomy): Eukaryota > Viridiplantae > Streptophyta > Magnoliopsida > Asparagales > Orchidaceae > Platanthera > Platanthera zijinensis. Next base: position 129,625,002 of record CM077082.1, read on the forward strand.
CGAGCGAGCCTACACCTATGACGAATTATACTTATGCACTTAATTGTTTAGCTGGGCTAATATAATGCAGGGAAGGAGTGCCGCCATCCCGAGAAAGGGGCGGGGTCGTTATAATTTGGTCAGCCTTAGCTGACCGTGGCTTTGTTTGCCACCGTGTGGTGGAATGTTGCTTGCAGGTGCTGCGGAACCAAGCACCAAATAGCGGGCTGAAGCTCAAGTTGCTGAGCTGGCACTCGAAGGCCAAAGCGATCTGTTGTTTTACTTTTGTCATGTGTGGCCGACCTGTGAGACGATGTATGTAAAACATTATATTGTCAAGTGAACATTTGTAAGGCCATAAGGCCAAGTACTCTTTTGTGTATCTGTTGTATTTAATTCCTATTGTGTATAGTTGGCATTCATGCCATTGTTGTGAAATTTTGGGTTCTCTTAAATTGTTTAAAAGCTTCTGCTAGAATGCTCTGTGTTAGGGCGAGTAGTTGAGTTTTTGATATTCTTATGTAACCCTTCTGACTGTCCGTGGTATATGGCATCGGGTTCCAGCTTGACCTTCTGTTATATGTCATACGACGGATGGGGGTGTTACAATTTGGTATCAGAAGAAGGTGTCGGTCATCTGTATTTGAATTCGTTGGCGAATTCTTTTAAGGGGTGGTGAGCATATGTATGTGCGTCATCGTTATATCAGAAAAGAACCCATGAATGTTTACTTAGGAATGAAAAAAAACACACTTGTTTTGAGGAACCTGAGTGTTCAAATGATTACTTTTAGCAATTTGTGTGTCTCCTAATCAACAGTTTATGCTAATATAGGTAACTAGGAGTGGTGCTGGGCAATCAGAACGTCTGCAATCGGCGGAAAGTAGTGCACCAAGTGACGTGCCTACAACACCTCCTTCAGTAGAAACCATCAGATTGGTGGCTGATGTAGTCTTTGCCATGATAAATGACCAACAAGTGCAGCACGCACAACCTGCTAATGAGCAAGAACCGATTAGAGTGGCAGAGCCGAGAGTTGTAGAGCGTGGGGCAGTTGATCCGGTAGCACCAAGGAGAGCCACGGAGAAATAGCTCAAGAATGTGATGAGCTTTAATCCTCCGGTGTTCGACGGGATGGGAACGCCAACCCAAGCTGAGGATTGGCTCTCTACGATAAAGAGGGTCATGACCGCCTTAGAAACTGCGGAGTGGTAGAAGACCACAATAGCGACCTTCCTATTGACTGGTGAGGCAAGGATGTGGTGGGACGAGTTGGAGGTTCATCTCTTAGTGGGAAGGCAACTTGCCGAATTATCGATGGAGTAATTCTCAAGGTTGTTCTTAGTCAGATACCTACCTTCTGCCTAGAATCTTGAGATGTAGAATAAGTACCTCAGTTTAACTCAAGGAGAGAGAAGCGTGGATGAGTATCTCCACTAATTTACTCAGTTTGGTTGTTATGCTGGTGCTATGTTTACTGAAGAGCAGCGGAAGACCAACCGATTTTATGAGAGCCTATGGGGTGACCTACAGCTACTCCTCGCTGGGCCTAAGGCGCAAGGCTTCCTAGCCTTGGTAAATGCGTCTCGGTCATTGGAAAGGGTCGCAAAGAAAGTTCAAGAGAAGAAAGACCCAAGGGATAAGAGGTCAGAGTTCAAAGTGCCGAGTTCAAAGTCGTGTTTCCACAGATGTAACAAGAAGCAGAAGACTTCGAGTTCAGCCCCTTCGGCTGGTGCGATGGGGGAAAACTCAAGTTGAGTCCCAGGAGCGTGCTACAACTATGGAAAGGTGGGGCACTTTGCACGTGAGTGTTGGAGCGGACGTGCAAAGTATGAGAAGAGGCATGGAGCAATATTTGAAGAAAAGGGGAAAGCGGCGGAGTCGATCGCATCCCACCATACTCCAGCCCAGCCTATAGTTTACAACCTTGGTCTGCAAGAGGCCATTAAGCAAGATGACGTGGTGATAGGTATGATATAAATTTTAACAGTTTAGCTTTTTGAAGTTGTTACCTTTTTGCATGTTAGCTTATAAATGTTGGTGCTAGGCTTTGTGTTAATTTTTGACTGTCGGGCGAGAGCCCTGTGTTATACGGGAGCTTCGCATTCCTTCTTGTCCGAAAGATTCGTATCGCGCATCGGAGTTCCTTCCTCGATAACAAAGGATAAGTTGGATTTGTTGCTGCCTAATGGGTGCTCAATGCGCGCGGATAGAGTCTGTGTGGTAAAGATATGGATCGGGGATCAGGAGTTCGTTTTGCAAGCGCCGATACTGCCGTTAATGGAGTTCGACGTAATCTTTGTTATGGTCTGGCTCTCGGATCAGCGAGCATGCATTGATTGCAACCGAAAGGAGGTTAAGTTGGGACTGAATACTTATTAGGAGACTACATTTGCGGGCATGAAAGGGTCGAGTAAGATTTTGATGTCGGCTCTTCTGGTGATTAAGGAAATTTGGTCTGGCGCATAAATGTTTGTCGCATTAGTGCAGGCTTCAATGCCTAAACCTAGTCTTCACAGTATTGCAGTTGTGTACGAGTATCCTGATGTCTTCCCAGACGATCTCCTTGGAGCCCCTCCTCAGTGGGAGATTGACTTTATAATTGAGCTGGTGCCGGGTGCCAAACCGGTGTCACGCCCTGCATATCGGATAGCGCCTAAGGAGATGGCGGAGCTGAAGGTGCAACTACAAGAATTGTTAGAGCAAGGGTATGTGTGTCCAAGTTCGTCACCTTGGAGCGCACCGGTCCTCTTCGTTAAGAATAAATAAGGGGGCTTGCGACTCTGTATCAATTATCAGGAGTTGAACAAGCTTACAGAAAAGAATAAGTATCCGATCCCAAGGATTGACGATCTATTTGATCAGTTGGTTGGGTCAACGGTATATTCGAAGCTAGATCTGAAATCCAAATACTACCAGCTAAGGATAAGGGAAAGTGACATCCCAAAGACAACGCTCAGCACGCGGTTTGGGCATTACGAGTTTATGGTCATGCCGTTTGGTTTGACGAATGAGCCATCCGTGTTTGTGGATTTGATGAACAAGACGTTCAGAGAGTACCTGGACCATTTCGTGATAGTATTTATCGACGACATCTTAGTGTACTCGCGGTGTGAGGATGATCACTACAAACATCTGCATATGGTATTGGAGACGTTGAGGAAGAATCAGCTGTATGCTATGTTCTCCAAGTGTGAGTTTTGGTTATCCTCAATCGCGTTCCTTGGTCATATTGTTAGTGGTGAAGGCATAATGGTGGATCCGGTGAAGATAGCAGCAATTCAGGAGTGGTCAGTGTTGACTACGGTGGCGGAAGTACGGGGCTTTCTGGGGCTTGCCGGCTACTATAGGCACTTCGTAAAGAACTTCTCGCGGATAGCGCTGCCACTCATGATGCTGATAAGGAAGGATCAAAAGTTTGTGTGGACGCTGGAGTATGCATAGGATTTCGAAGAATTGAAAGGGCGGTTGGTCACGAAGCCTATTTTGCATTCGCCGAGTGGGTCTGAAGGGTTTGAAATTTATAGTGATGCTTCGGGAAGTGGTTTGGGCTATGTTCTGCTACAGCATGGGAGCATAATAGCCTATGGATCATGACAGTTGAAGGTTCATGAGAGAAATTATTCGGTCCATAACTTGGAGTTAGCGGCCGTGATATTTGCTCTAAAGCTGTGGAGGCACTATCTGTACGGTGTGAAGGTCAATATCTACACCGATCATAAGAGCTTGAAGTATTTGCTAAATTAGAAGGACCTGAACATGAGGCAGCGGAGGTGGATGGAGTTCCTGGGGGACTACACTTTCGAAATTAATTATGTGCCCGGGAAAGGAAATGCAGTGGCGGATGCGTTGAGTCGTAGGGCACTGGCGCAAGCCAATTGGTTGGCGGTGCATGATGAGAGTTTGGTCCGTGATTTGGAGGCATTGGGGATCTCCTGCATTGACAAGCAGGCTAGTGCCGAGGAAATATTGTGTTGGATGGAGGTGCAATATGACCTAGCTGATAATCTTTTGGAGGAGTTGATGTACGAGGCTCATCATACTAAGTACTCAATCCACCCGGGAGCACGAAGATGTATAGGGACATGAAGAAGTTGTTTTGGTGGCCAGGGAATAACAAGGATGTAGCACTTTATGTGGCAAAGTGCCAAACTTGTGCCTTGGCCGGTGAAGGCGGAGTGCCAAAATCCCGGAGGTTTTTTGAAGTCCTTGCCTATCCCGGAATGGAAGTTCGACGACATTTCCATGGATTTTTTGCATGGTTTTCCAAGGTTGTAGAGGGGAAACGATGCTATCTGGGTGGTCGTAGATAGATTGACAAAGGTGTCACACTTCATCACGAATAGGAAGGAAGATCCGGTGGAAAAGTAAGCCAAGCTCTATATGGATAATATTATACGGTTGCATAGTGTGCCACACAGTATTGTTAGTGACCGAGACGGACGCTTCACGTCAAATGACTGTAGGCTGGTGCATAAGTTGTTGGGAACTAAGCAGAGTTTTAGCACAGCCTTTCATCTACAGACGAATGGTCAGACTGAAAGGGTCGACAGGACGATGGAGGACATGCTTCGCATGTGCGTCTTGGATTTCGGAAAATAGTGGGAAGATCACCTGTACATGATAGAGTTTGCATACAATAACAATTTTCAAGCAAGTATTGGAATGGCGCCTTTCGAGGCCCTGTATGGGAGAAAGTGTCGCACACCATTGTCTTGGTTAGAGACAGGCTAGTCAAAGTTATACAAACGTCATGCAGTGGAAGACGTCACTTCAATGGTGCGTACGATTCAGGAACCTTTAAAGATCGCTCAGGACAGGCAGGCAAAATACTATAATGCCAAGCATAGGAATGTGGAGTTCAGTGTTGGCAAATGGGTGTATTTGAAAATCAAGTCGTTCAAGGGTGTCTCGCGGATTAGACGCTTGAAGAAGCTGAGTCCGAGATAACTTGGACCGTTTGAGATCCTGGAGGGAATGGCGAAGCAGCGTATTGATTGAATATGTCGGTGGAATTGAATGGGCTACACGATGTATTCCATGTTTTGGTATTGCGGAAGGTGGTACAAGAGCCTTCTCAGGTTATTACGGTCGATCAAGTGCCGATTGATAATGGGTTGATGACCAAGATAAAGCCAATTCGCATTGAAGACTTTGTAGTCAAACGGCTCCGCAAGAAGGAAATTCGAATGGTTAAAGTTTGATGGGATAACAGCGGATGAGAGGAGATTTCTTGGGAGCGAGAGCAGACTATGTTTGAAGCATACCACGAATTATTCCACGCAGGTAATATTTAAATTGTTTTGTGAAGCTTTACATAATTTCGTGGACGAAATTCTTAAAGGGGGGAGATTTGTAACGCCCCAAAACTTAAAAGTGAAACGGGTGGTGTTCGAACCAAGTTCGGGTCTTGGTAGGGTGAACACGGCCAGTGACACTGGCGTGTCACATGGCGTGTCGTGCTCGGGTCATCGAGTTGAGGTCGACGAGCATTGAGTGCTCGAACAAGGCCTGGGACACGGGCGTGTCCCAGGGCATGTCAGGCACATGGCATGTTACATGGGTGTGTCACATGGCCGTGTACTCCTCTAGAAGTTTTGTCCTGTGTCGACTTGGGACACGGCCCGGAACACGGGCGTGTACTGTATGACATGGTCATGTCAGATTCGGCACGGGTGTGTGGCTACCCATGTCCACCAAGGGTTGTGAAGGTTGGCGTGACAGTTATTGGTGACACACCACTGGTCACGGGCATGTCGATGACCCGACACGGGCGTTTCAGGTTGGGACACGGGAGTGTCCTAACCCGTGTGCTTTTCTGTACTCGTCAATCGTGTCTGGATTGAGGCACACGACCTGGGATATGGTCGTGTGCAAAGCCGTGTTTGGCCCAGGATTAAGAGATTTTAGGCAAATCTGAGCCGTTCGTTTTCTTTAAACTAGATCTGATGGCCAGATGAGTTCCTGCTTTATTAAGTTCGGGAATAGAGGATTAATTCCTCATTTCCTCTTAAGTTTTCTCTTTTTAAGGAGTTAGAGAGAGGAGAGAGCAAGGAAGAGGGAAGGGGAGGAATCCAGCCGCCGGCGGAGCATCGGAGCACGAAATTGAGAACCGAGACCAGATCCGTAGAGAGAATTCCCTTGCGAAGCCTTTCATCTGGCTAGTTCTTCATGGCGCCAAAGCAGACTTCAAGGGTAACGATTCTCAACTTGAGCATGTGAAGCTCTTCTTCCTTTTCATAGGAAAACCATCTCACGCGAGTGTGCGGTGAGTTTGCGGTGTTCTTTGGGGTAGATATGTAAAGTCCCCCTTATTTATAGTCTGGAATCGTAGTACGGACATAGGCATTGTGTGTGAAGCCTACCCGGATGTGTTTGTCTAGATCGGTGATGTTGCATTGCATGAGTAGTCGGAGAAGACTCCGTGCCTTTGATTATTTTTGGGTTTCTAAGCGGTAGATTGCAGCAGGGATCCTTTGGGATTAACTCCAAGGCATACCCGACAAACTGGAACGTAATTCTGCTAACTTGGCGGCCGGGGAGCCAGCCTTGAACATTACCTGGTTATGTGTTGTTTGGGAATGAATTAGGATCTGGGTGAAGCTTGGACCGCGCGTACGTCTTAAAGTCACTAGGCAGAGTGAGCAATAGGCGGGTGGAAACGGACTTCGGCTTTGCGGTTCGGTGCTAGAGGTCCTAAAGTGGAACTAGCCGTTGGCATAGTCGGGAGTCTTGGACTACGGTCGGAAAGATTCAAAAATGCTCACAATGTTTGCCGTCACGACGATGGTGGTGAAGCCACGGAATTGACCGAATTCACTGAGAATGTCCCCTGAGTGCATAGGGTGTTTGGCCGAGAGAGCCTACACCTGTAGCGAATTATACTTATGCACTTAATTGTTTAGCTGGGCTAATGAAACGCAGGGAAAGAGCGCAGCCGTCCCGAGTAAGGGGCGGGGTCGTTATAATTTGGTCAGCCTTAGCTGACCGTTGCTTTGTTTGCCACTGTGCGGTGGAATGTTGCTTGCAGGTACTGCGGAACCAAGCGCCAAATAGCGGGCTGAAGCCCAAGTTGCTGAGCTGGCCCTCGAAGGCCAAAGCGAACTGTTGTTTTACTTTTGCCATGTGTGGCCGGCCTGTGAGCCGATGTATGTAAAACGTTATATTGTCAAGTGAACATTTGTAAGGCCATAAGGCAAAGTACTCTTTTGTGTATTTGTTGTATTTCATTCCTGTGGTCTATAATGTACATTCATATCGTTGTTGTGCAAATTTTTGGTTCTCTTAAACTATTTAAAAGCTTCCGCTAGAATGCTCTATGTTAGGGCGAGTAGTTGAGTTTTTGGTATTATTCTGTAACCCTTCCGACTATCCGTGGTATATGGCGTCGGGTTCCAGCTGGACCTTCTGTTATATGCCATACGACGGATGGGGGTGTTACAAGAAGCATCCCAATCATCAACAGAAATAGATCCAGAAGGAGGAGGTTCATCAGTCAAATGATGAAATTTGCGCTGAGAACGCAAAAGAAAAATGAAAGAGACAATCCAGTCAGGATATTTTGGACCTATAAGCTTCGAAGCAGTCACCAAACTACTAGAAGATGAGAAAGAAGAAGTAGAAAAAGAAGAAGTAATAAAGAGAGTATAAGAAGGAGTGTCCATATAAACCGAAAGAAACCTCACGGTGTCATAGGACAACTCGCGCGGACAACAGTGAAATAAGCCACGCAAACAGGAGCAGAGACCGCACCGTCTCGGTGTCAACACACCAAAGGCAAGAAAAATGTCGTGACCTTAATGCGGAGTTCGCAAAAGGGAAGAGAAACCGTACGGTGTCACAGGACAACTCGCGCGGACAAACAACGAAACAATCCGTGCGAATAAGAGTAGAGACCGTACAGTCTCGGTGTCAACACATAAACTTCAAGAAAAATACCGCGAACAAAATATGGAGTCCGTAAAAGGGAAGAGAAGCTACCCGGATAGACAAGCAGCGAGAAGAAAAAAGATCGCATGGTCAACGTGATAACACACCAGTGCCAATAAAAAGAAGCCATGATCAGAATGCGGAACTCGAAGCAGTTAGAGAAACTGCAGCGAGAAGAGAGAAGCAAAGGAATCACACGTTTAGGGAAACCGCGCGACCTGAAACAGAAGCAAGCAAGAAAGGGCAGGGAGGGAAACAACATGGACAGAATGAACACCGCGTGAACAGAAGAGAATCTGCGCGGACAGACTAGAAACCGCGCAAAATGGAGCAAAGGATCGATCGGTCTGATACCAAGTGAAAAATAGACAAAGAGCTAAATAAAGGCAAAATTTATTGCTCCAAAAAGGTAATCATTACATAGGTATACCCCCTTATTTATAGAATCGGGGGAGATGATAGAATAAAAAAACCGATGTGGGACTAAATACAAGCCAGATAGCCTATGCGGTTTGGGTCAAACCACCCACTATACAACAAATAATAAAATAACAAGCGGAAACTAGTAAAGTCATCTACCTGCTTTAGGGACGACCGTTGATACCGGCTACCAGACTACAACTGCGGGTTACCACCAGACCACAATTGCGGCTACCCACAAGACCGTAACTGCTACAAGCTATCGGACTGCATCCGCAGATTTCCACCAGACCGCTGTTGCGGTTAACCACCTATCCACTGCTCCGGCTTCAACCAGACCGCTGTGACTTTAACCAGACCACTATGGCTTCATCCAAACTGCTTCAGGGAATTTTTGCAAGACTACTGCGGCTTCATCCAAACCGCTGCGGATAACCGATATCCCACTACTGCGACTTACTGCTAGACCGTTGCGGCTTCCTTCAGACCGTTGCTGCTGCTCCTGACTGCAAGTTGAGGTTCACCACCAAACCGCTAGGTCGTTAAGACCAACAAACCACTACGGTTAGACGTAAGCCCGAATGGTCTCCACTAGCACTAACAAAATAAAACATATAAATTTTAACCCTAATCGACTTTCCACCTCCCTGCAAAGATATCTCGTGCAAATTCCTTGTCACTCTAGAAATTAAAAGTTTCAATGGCATCCAAAGGAATGGATTTCATTTTCGAGGGCTCTGAACTGGTCAAGAATGTGTTCAAGGATGCTCCTAAAGAAATTCAGTTAGTTCTTCACCTGCTACAGGTCGCCAACCTAGATTTTGTACTATCTGAACTGAGTTTTATATGGAAACGAGAAGTAATAGAACTCTTTTCGAATGCCAAAATCGACTACTCTTCCAACAAAATCAAGACATCTATCCGTTGACAAAAGATTAAGATCACCCTAACGAGGCAAAGCAAAGCTCTGAATCTGACCAAGCTCGGGCCAATAGATGAAGAAGAAGATCTATTTCAGGAAGATGTGAAATCCACTCTCAAGTGGTGTTGCCTCTCAAAGCACACCACTAGCTCTATTCTGAGAAAAGAAATGAATCTGAAAGGAAAGTTTCTAGCTGATGTAATCGATAAGGCTCTGATCTGCAAAATAGGGTCTCATGATAAAATATCCAAGAATATGTTTGAGATAATGACAAGGGCCATTCTATCAGAAAGGACGGACTGGAGAAGAATTATGTTTAAAAGGATAGTGGAATGTGTTCCTAAGCCAAACTTAGGAAGAATTCTGTCTCTTTACTTGCATGGTTCTGTTCAAGGTATCCATAATTTGAGGCTAGGAAAAAAGATACATCACATGAGAAAGATGGACTCCAAAATGATTGACGGAAGGGATAGGGTGTTGCTTGCACACCAACAGGTAGCTGATTAGAAGAAAAAGAAAGCAGTTATTCTCACTAAAGAAAGTTCTAAGAGCAGATCTTCAGAGAGCAGAGGTGAAGAACCTCATGACCCCTAGTTGTCTGACTCTTCTGCAAACACTAAAAGAGATATGAATACTTAAGTTTCTATGTCCTCAGATCCTACAACAAGGACTGTACAAGGTAGTGTCTCTCACTCTAAATGCATTCCAATAGAGGCAACTGAACAAGTGACTTGAAATGTAGTGGACAGGATCTGTATAGAAATTGAGGGGGAGCCTACCAATTTGGATGCTCCTATAGAGGGGTAGCAGGTTTAATCAATACATGAACAGCTTGTCTCCTTCTTGGAAAATCTACAAAGAAGGATAAATCAGACTCCAGATGGTCCTGAGTTGTTGCACTTTTTCCCTCAAGCAGAGGGGGAGCAAGTTCCAGTTATAGTACAAAAGGATGTGATGACTCCAGTGCTGAGGACCAACAATCTCCATTAGAAATTGCTAAAGGTTGAGGTAGATAACCATGAGCTTCCTGCTTAAGAGATAATTTATACAATAGAGATATCTGAATCTGATAAGCCAGATGTTGATGATCATTCTTCTTAATTCATGAGGGCTAACTCAAAAATAAGGGAAGCTACAAGGAAAGAGGAAGTGGATGTGTTTTTCCAAGGGGCATCTCATCATCCTGATACTATGTCCTCTACATTCCTAGGACAGCTAAAAGGAATTCTAGATGAACAAAGGAGACAGCTAAAGCATTATGTTGATGATTTTATCAAAGGATTAAGACAAGATCTATCTACTGAGATCAAGTATATAAGATTTGAGGTGAACTTGCTAAAGTGCACCATAATTGCATTCTTCATGAAAGCTGCTCCTGCTGTGACATATACTGAAAGCAAACTTGAAGAGATCAGACAAAAGTAGAATGATATAATAGAAAATTAGAACATTATCTCTGGGAATATAGAAATGGCACATAATGTTCAAAATACACTCATGGAAACATACAAGACAATTCTAGGGAGGAAGATGGATGCATATACTAAGATTCTAGATGATCACATACTGGAGGTTGAGAATCATGTTACCAAAGGGGTAATTTTTCTGGATGAAAAGATTTCTCTGGCCAAGAACTCCATGACTACAACTATGTTTGAAGTAGTAATAAAGGGGGAGAAAGTAATGATCAAAGCTAATATTTAAAATGTTGTTTGGGTCACCAATATCATCATGGGATCATTGGGAATAGAACAATATTCATCTGATAATGTTCCTATTCCTCCTCCAGAATAATAGATGGGTGGTGATCTATATGGTGATATGTGGGCTGAACCCTTTACTATTGATATTCCTACCTTTAGGCTCACTGCTGAATAGATATGAAGGGCCAAAGGTAAGTCTACTGCTGAAGAGGATGAAGAGATCAGGCAATGCAAAAATAGGTGCAAAGAAAAGATGAAAACAAGGCTTGACTTTAAAAAATGGAGTCCTTAATCAAGGACTATCATTTTATCTGCCTGGGACCAAATTAAAGAAAACAAAAATGAAAGAGGAAAGCTATGTAGCTCCCTAGAAATGGCCAAGCTAGAAAGAAATAAAGAGGTTAGAAGAAAGTTCAGAAGAAATAAGAGGATAGGTGCATGGTCTGCAAATGCTCTAGAGCCAAGTAAGTACTTTCCAAATCCTTACAACTACTTTGAAAGGCAAAGGCTGAAATAGATTGAAGATGGTGAGAAGGCTGCAAAGAAACCAAGAAGGGGCATAGTCATTAAGAAACTAGAAACTTAAAATGTTTTATGTATTAGGTTCCTTAGGGATCTAGGAATATGAAATTTATTATGAGCACACAATTTTATTTATATTTATCACTTTATGTGTTAATCATATTTTGATTATGTGTTATTTATTGCTCTAGTTTGTTGAGAAGCTTATCTCTTTCATGTGGCAGTGTATATCATTAACTAGGGTTCTGACTTCTTCAAATATGGGGAGATTGTTGGGTTCATTGATCACAATGTCCCAGATTTGAAGAAGGATCATAGGTCAATGGTATACACATGATTGTATCTAATATATGTTCAAAGTTCATTATATGCTAGTTGTCTACAGTATATTGATTAGATAGGTTGTCAGGGTCACAATGCTAGTTGGACTCAAGACCGGATGCTGGAAATGCAGAAATCTGGCTAAGCCCAAAATAATTAAATGAGTTCAGTTCACTCAACGCCAGAGGACTAGAAGCATTGACAGAAGTTCATGTAATCAAAGCTTCAGTGTTATTGGACTCAAATATAGCTAAGTCCAGAAGCATTGAGTGAAGGCAGTTCACTCAACGCCTACTTAAAAGGAAATCTCTCTATGTACATAAGCGTTGAGTTAGGAAGGCTCACTCAACACCTTATCTATAACTCAATAGAAATACAGAAGAGTTGAGTGTTGAAGGTTCACTCAATGCCTTCAGTTAGGAGAAATCTTCCAAGCCCAAAAGCATCGAGTGATGAAGGTTAACTCAACGCTTTATTAGTTAAGTTGTCTAATTCAGATGCGTTGAGTGATGAAGGTTCACTCAACTCCCCAGAGTGCTGATTTTCTACCATGTGTTTTTGCATTGAGTCACTTGACTACACTCAACGCCTGTGACTTTTGATTGAAAACTACTAAGTCCACAAGTTATGTCATACTGAAGTCATCGATAATTCAAATATTATGGGACTTGTGTGCTAGAAGACAAATGACACCGGATGCCTTCTGTACAATAATTAAGGCTAAAGAAACTTTACAGTTTCCCATTTCGGCTTACCCATACAGATAAAAGAATCGTTGGTCGATGGGAGATAAAAAGGACTATTTATAGAGAAAGAAACAAACTTTTACGACAGTCATCTTCTCAATCAAGTTAGAAAATCCATTACACTCTGATTTATAGAAGTTTTTTGGAATACAAAAAGAAGCTTGCTGATTGAAGAGATCAAGAACTAAAATACCTAAGTCTTCCACAACAAGAACATAAATCATTTTCTGTAAGAGGAGAAGCAGAGCATTCATAAGTAGTTGTTTATCTTCAAAGCTACTGCATACAACACTGTTACATCAATAGCTTGAAGAAATAGATCCCTGAAGTTGTCTTCTCAGCATAAGCAGAAATACTTTGAAGATCAATAATCTTGTTGCAGTGAAGAAGATAGGACATGGTTTTCTCTGTTCAAGAAGGAGGCTTAAAGAACTATTTCTCTAGATTTAATCATCATCAAACCTTTACTTAATCTATAAGATCATCTATTGATCTGAATTGTAAGCCTGAGTTATAAAGGCTGAGTGTAGGAGCTCTGTATAGATCTGAGTTATGAGATCTGATATCTCTGAGTATAGGGTTGTCTAGCATAAGGTAGGAGTTGTTATACTCTGAGCAGTAGGTGTGAGTTTCACTCTGAGGTGTAGGATCCTGTGGGATCTGGGGTGTAAGCTCAAGGAGCTGAGATAAAGGGGAAGTTAGCCGAATCTAGCTCACTGCTAGATATGTGGAGGGGGAAGTGGATGTACCATAGATAGGAGAACCAATATAAATTCTGGGGTTTTGTTGTGTCTCTTGAAAGCTAACAAAAAAATCTAACACACAACTCAACCAAGGTTAAAAGTGTTCAAAAAGACTTGAAAACCTATTCACCCCCTCCCCCTTTAGGTCTGTAGCTACTCTTGAACAAAGATTTTCAGTCGAGACATCACGTGAACTCTCTATACCACTTGACTAACTAGTCAAAGAAATTTGAGAGTGAGATTGCATTAAATGTTTAGACTTCACGAGACCTTTCGACGAATTAGCTAAAATCTCTCGAGAGTACTTGATGAATTTTATTGAGTACACGATGAATTTACTTGAACTTGTTAAGGCTTTAAACTTTCTCTGGAACCTTAAGAAAGTTACCAAGACTTCTCTAGAGTACTCGATGAATTTCACGAGTACTCATGTAAGTAATTGACGAATTCATCGAGTATATACGAGAGGTCTAAGCTCTTTTAACTTAGCCATTTTTGAAAACAATTCTAAGTGATCTCTCAAGTACTCCCGAGATCACTCAATGAATTCTACGAGTGCTTATGTGAGTTCTCGACAAATTTAACGAGACCTCAGAAGATCACATGACAAAATGAATTAGACAAATTCTGCAACTTCTGAACAACAACATCCCTTGTGATGCTAGATTAAGTACACCCCATTAGAGAGATTACACATGACTCAACACAATCTTTTGTACAATGAGGAATTATACTGCACATAACTATGTTTGGAGACCCATTGTAACCTGACAATTTTTAGTACTTGACAATTAAGACCTGCACCACACATAACTAAAACCAACAATAAATAATAACTCAATTCAACTTAGTTCACAGGACCCTTCTTCAAATCATGGCTATTGTTGATACAATACCCAACATTTGTTCTTCACTACAAGCTTATTTAGTGTTTGGTAGTACATACATAGATGCTTGTTCCCATCCTTCTTTTTCACAAAGAGGACCAGTGCACTCCAAGGAGATGCACTCGAATGTATATAGCCTTGATCTAACAACTCCTTCAATTGAACCTTTAATTCTGCCATTTCCTTTTCGCTATTTTGTACGAAGAGCGTGATATAGGTTTGGCACAGACACCAGCTCAATAGTGAAGTCGATCTCTCTCTAAGGTGGAGCTCTAGGGAGATCCTTTATAAACTCATATGCATACTCCAATACTATAAAAAATCACTCAAACTAGGCTTGGGCTCTACAGCCTCCAATAGCGTGAAGAATAACTCTGCGCCCTTCTGAACTGCCTTGACAACTTTGATAACAAACATCAATATCTTTCTCGATCCACGCATACCAGCAAAAGTAGTCTCGTTTTCAGTGTGTTGCTCTAGTGTGTCTTCCTTTAGATTTTAATCAATGCACGCATTGTTGGAGCCGACGGTTTACATATCCTCAGTTTGATATTATCAATTCCCATGTTGTATTTGATCACATCTTCTGATTGGTAGAGTGTGCAGGTTTACAGGTCCAAGTGAAACAAGCAAGCTCTCCTATGGCACCTAACGCCGAGCAGTAGCAGTTGCCGTCGGGTGGTAGCCTGAATTTAATAGACATGGCACTTGGGTTGCTACTACGCCGCGCTAGTATTACTGCCCGCGATAGCCTGAGGATTTATTTCTGCCAGGCGCTCGGGATGATAGTTCGCAGGCATTAACTTATTACCGCACCACGCTTGCCGATTCAACGATCGTCGAGATGGATTCATTTAGATAATTGGACTACCGCTAGGAAATACCTCCCTACCGTGCCGCGCTAGCGTGAAAAAGAGGAAAATATTTGTTTTGAATATTTTCCAAATTTACAGGATAGCTGTCAGCATCAAGCACATGAACCTACCACTGGGAGCTAGTCTTACCGCTAGCGGTAGCCTATTTTTATAAAGACGTATAAAAGGCATCTTGTTTTCTAAATTCTTTGCCAAGACGAATAGAGACTCAGATCTGTCATTCCTAGGGTTTGGTAGCCACATCCGTGCTTTGTTCTACTATCTTCGTCAAAGGAAAAGAAAATCATCTCCCTAACGTTTGCCCATGAAGAACTCCGGCGAGCCAAGGAAAATGACGACTACGAAGATTTGATCGATTACAAGCACACAAAGATTTCAAGCACCGATCATGGATCGCTCAATGGAGAAATCATCTTGAGGGAGATTCAAATTTAAATATTTTTTTACCCTGACTGTACTTTTTTTCTCTTTATTCTTGTGGTAAGGGAAATCGACCGGTGAAGGTCGTTGGAATCCGGGGAGGATTCTATGAGAAATCATCCCAGGGAAGGGACGTCTAGATTGGGGGATTTAGCGGGGCTCTAAGACACTTCCTTGCATAAAGGTGAAGAGCCGGCTCAAAGACCATTCTTGGAGGGAAAGGGAGAGAGCCAACCGGTCTGGGGAGTAGGTCGGTATAGAAAACCAAAAGTCTCTCTTCCTTCACCGCCTCCGATCTCCTGTAACATCCCAGAAATCTCAAAAAGCCAAAGTGGGATTCAGGTTGGCTGACACGGCCTGAGACACGGGCGTGTCTCAGGGCGTGTCAGGTGTACACGGCCTGGGACACGGGCGTGTCCCTATTCTCGACGAGTTCTCGAGCCCTGATCGTCGAATATGGAACACGGCCTGTGACACGGGCGTGTCACAGGGGCGTGTTTGGCACACGGCGAGGGACATGGCCGTGTGTCTTAGCCATGTCCTTCTCGGATAATTTTTGAGATCGTGTTACAGGGGTGACACGGCCGGGTATACGGCCGTGTACTGTGTGACATGGGCGTGTCAGGCTTGACACGGGCGTGTCAATGCCCGTGTTCTTGGTTTATTTTAAGTCGGTTGTGCACCGCTTCAGGAACACAGCCTGTGACACGGGTGTGTCACAACCCGTGTTCGGCCCAGGAAATAAAATTCAGGGCTGATCAGAGCCGTTCATTTTCTTTGACCAAGATCCAATTGTCTAGGCTCTTCCCTGGGTTGATAAGGCCGAGATTGAAGAGGAGAAAGCTCATTTGAGTTTCATCTTTCTCTTTCTAAATATAAGAGAGAGGGGAGAGCAAAGCAAGGAAGAAGAAGAGGAATCCGGCTGCCGGTGGTGCTGCGGTGGTCCAAATCGCGAGCCGAGTTCGGATTTACGAAGGCAAGGCTGTGACGAAGGCTTTCATCCATCTTAATTCTCTCCATGGATCCGAGGTGAATTCCAAGGGTAACGATTTCCATCTTGGACATGTGAAGTCCTACTTTCCTGCATTTGCATAGGGAAAATCCGTTCCCGTGAGTGTGCGGTGGGTTGTGGTGTCCCTTGGGGTAGATATGTGAAGTCCCCCTTGTTAGAGTCCGGAATTGGAGTACGGATCTAGGCATGTTGTGTGAAGCCCATCTGGACGTGTTGGTCTTGATTTGTGATGCTTGTTTGCATTTGGAGGAATCTCTGAGATTTTGATTTTTTGTGTGCAATCTGTGGTGCATACCTGTTGCTTGGTGCAGCAGGAAGTACTGGAGGAAGTCCAGGAAATTGTGCGAGTTGGGTTCAACTCTTGTGGTCGACGGGCAAGGTGAAGTTGTACCCACGTCAGTCCAGTCTTGAGTCTGACGATGTGAGAAACAAAATAGGCGGATCTGTACCCGCGTTATGGTTGTCTAACCTTGGGTGCTTAAGGCCCTATTAGGATCACATAGAGAGAGTCAACGGCTTGCGTGCCGATCATGACTAGAATGCTCATTGGTGGGATCCAGTGTTTCCGGTACACCCGAATGTGCCCTGATTTCACG
Organism: Platanthera zijinensis; assembly: GCA_039513925.1. Taxonomy (NCBI): domain Eukaryota; kingdom Viridiplantae; phylum Streptophyta; class Magnoliopsida; order Asparagales; family Orchidaceae; genus Platanthera; species Platanthera zijinensis. The sequence goes on from CM077082.1 coordinate 129,642,077, forward strand.
GAGCGTCGGGCCGTCATGCCGACGTTTGTGATATGTATTGACTGTGCAGTCATGCACGTCTTGCGTTGTTTGCTATATATATATCATATTGCAAAATGCTATGCAGGGATGGAATTCCGCTGCCCCGTTCCAGGTGAAGGGTCGTTATAATTGGTCAGCTGAATGCTGACCGTTGACCTGTTTTCCACCGCTTGGTGGATTGGTTCTTGCAGGTGCTGGAGGTGCTGGTCCGAGCGGGACTTAGCGGGCTGAAGCCCAAGTTGCGTTGCTGCCCTCGAAGGCTTTGTTTTGTTTCTTCTTGTTCATGTGTGGCCGGCCTGCGTGCCGATGTTTGTAAACCACATTTTGTTAAGAGAAATTTGTAAGGCCTTAAGGCCAGAGACTTTGGTTGTATAAATTCCTATGTTTTAGTGGACAGTTCTTGTTTTGCTTGAGTTCAAGTTTTTCAACCGTGAAGCTTCCGCTAGAATGCTCTGTGTTAGGATGCGTTGGTTTTGATATTATTTCGTAGCATCTTCGCCTGTTTGTGGAATATGGTGTGTGTCCCCGACCGGACCCTCTATTATATTCTTCTTAACGGGTAGAGGTGTTACATCTCCGATGTTATGGAGATCAAAATTTTGTAATTGATAAAAACAATTGTTTATTTAGTTTTGAATAAAATTCATTTCCTGTTTCTGTTTATTTCTTACAGCATTGTCCTTATTAATCGGAGATTCACTAAAGGGTGCGTAGATCTCTATGGCAGAATTTACCAAGAAAAAACAAGGTCTATGACCTACCGCCGCGCGTTAGAAACCTAATGCCCCGCGGTAGCTTTTAGTACTTTTTTTAATGAGGTCTGTGACCTACCTCCGCGCATTAGCAACCTAACACCACGTGGTAGCTTCCAGTACTTTTTTTCTGGACCAAAATATTTTGAATTTCTTTTTAAGCATAAAACCTTATTTACTCCGCCTCTAAGGTTGGCCACTAGATCCAACAAGTGGTATCAGAGCGATTTTATTCTGAAATGGTTTCACCACCTGGAATAATGGCCACACTTATTCTCTAATCGACTAGTGGGGATGGAAATTGGTACATGGAAAAATCACTAGCACCACCACTATTTTTAGGCAAAAACTATGAAGGATGGAAAGTGTTGATCAGAAAATTTCTTATAAGTCTAAACATAGAGGTGTGGAACATAACGTGTATCAAGCTACCAAATAACTTAACTAAGCATGAGTGTCACATAAACGCTAAAGGTATGAATAGTTTATTTTGTGGGCTTGGTCAAGTAATTTTTAAAATCATCTACACTCTTCCCACTGCCTATGATATATGGAAATTTCTTGATTCTACTTATAGTCCTTTGTCTGTAGATGACGAGTAAGAGAAATTTCTCATGGATCCAAGTAAAGAACCAGGTGGAGACATGTTTTTGGAAAAGGGCATGACAACCACATCACGGAAAATGGAAGCTGAAATCTCATCCAAGAGCTTTATAAGAAAATCAAATTCCCTTCGTTTATGCAATTCTATTTCTACATTGAATGAACTAGATAGGGCAAAACGTAGAATTAAGAAATTGACGAGTATTATTTCAAAACTATGTTTAGAAAATAACCGCTTAAAAGCAAGTGTTAATATAAAATCCATCATTGCAGTGTCTAGTTCACCTGCAAGCTCTTTATATAGCATTCCTACACCGTGTATAGAATGTAATGGATTAGAAGATAAATTTAAGTTTGCTGAAAAAGCACTCCTCTTTGTAAAAGAACAAACATTAAATTATGTTAAGAAAACTCATCATTGAAATGTGATTGTGCTGAATGCAAATATTATGAAGTTGAAATCGAAGAGATGAATGAGACATTTGATGAATTTAGGAGTAAGTATGAAGCTCATATCGAATCTATAGTCTCCAATCTCAAAAACAACACAATAATATACAATAAAGCTAGACATAACCTCAAACTGAAAAATAAAGAACTAATTATAAAAAATCAACATGCTTAAGGAAATAATGCTTAAAAACTTGCAAATCCCAACTCCTAAGTTGCACGTAGAACCCAAAAGCATGTTGAATATAAACCACTATCTAAAGGCTGAGTTACTCAAAGGGAGTAGAAAACCTCGAGATAGAGTTGAAAGACTTATTTCAAGACCATAGACACCTAGAGGGGGGGGGTGAATAGGTCTAAATATTCTTTTATAATTCAGGCAAATTAACTAGTATCACACAGCACAGAACATACAATTCTCAGAACATAAAATATAGCACAGATACACCAGATTTATAGTGGTTCCCCAAGGTATGGGTACGTCCACTTTCCCCCTTCGCCTATCTAGTAGCGAACTGGATTTAACCCAACTTCCTTCCTCTTTATCAGATCCAAAGATCTTACAGCCCAGAACCAGAATGGTTCCTACACCTCAGACTTACACAAGTCCTACCTCAAATCCTTCTCCAAGAATCCTACCTTAGGACTCAGCCCTACCTCATCCTTTATTACTAGGCTTACAACTCATACTTTCACAAGTCCTACACCTCAGGACTAAGCCCTACCTCAGCCATTATAATTATAGGCTTACAACTCAGATCTATTAAAAGATCCTACAAGTAATTGCGTATTTAAAATATACAAAAATTTCACCCGATAGATCCCTCTATATGTGTGTGCTTCTTAATCAGTTCTTGATTAAATTGAATCTTCCGATCCAACCTAACTTAGCTGTTTCAAAGAATCTTGATAGAACAAAATAAGGTTGAACTCTTCTTGATGTAGAAGTTGACCTTCTGTCAGCTCCTTTCTTGAATTCAGAATAAGATATGAATCTTCTCTTGCAGACTGCTCGGGATCTGCCTTCTTAAAAGTTTCCCCTTTTCTTGTTTACAGATTCTTTCTCTGGATGATTCACTTTTTTATCTCTGTATTAGCTCTCCTCTTGTTATCAAGGATCAGCCCTTATATAGAGTTTCCTCATGGTTACCGACTGATCTGGTTTGTAACAACCTTCTGACAGTCTTGACAAAGGTGTTAGACCTAATGGTTATGACAGTTGTCGAGTCACCAGTCTTGATAGTTGATTCCTTCAAGACTTTACAACTCAACATAACCAGTCAACAGACTGCTTCATATGTGTCGACACAAATAGACTAAGTTTCGACATAAGTCTTTATTATGTCGACATAACACTCCATGTGTTGACATAATCATTCTTCAGCTACTCGACACAGCCTCTGTTTGTATGTGTCGACTCAAGTCCTGTGTGTCGACAAAACTGCTCCTAGTCTTGACATAACTAATGCTGCCAGATGGCGTTGAGTGTATATCTAGCTATCATTGAGTATGTGTCGAGACGTCGTTGAGTGTGTATCGACACAAGTCCTGTGTGTCGACACAAGCCTTCTGACTCAATATAGATGTTTCTGTTAGATGGCATTTAGTGTCATCCAAATGTCGTTGAGTGTGTGTCGACACAAGTCCTATGTGTCGACACAACTTCTTATGGTCTTGACTTAGCTGTAGACAATGGCATTGAGTGTGTGTCGATACAAGTCCTGTACGTCGACACAAACCATCTTCAGGTGTCGACACAATTCCTGAGTGTCGACACATGCCTTTCTTCTGGTGTCGACATAACTCTTGTGTGTCGACACAACTTCTGCTTTAGGTGTCGACATAATTCTTGCCTTAGGTATCGACACAATTCTGGGTGTAGACACAGCTTCTTCTTTAGGTGTCGATACAATGCCTGGGTGTTGACACAAGCCTTACTTCTAGTGTCGACACAACTTTTGGGTGTCGACACAATTCTTCACAAGTATCGACACTTGTACTTAGAAAAATTTCTTGCAAACCTTACACCTGCACAATGAAACTCAAACATCCATCAAATACAAATTGATGTATATCATTAAGTAAGATGAGGCTTCTCCAAATCTTGTATATACTTTTCGGTGTACCCAACAATCTCCCCCTATTTGGAGAAGTCATAACCCTTAGTTAAAGATATACATCACTTATAATAAAACACATAAGAATAGATGTACATTAATTTCAGTGCAGGATAACATATAAATAATGTAAACATCTCAAAGCAATAGTGAAGCTGATTTTATTTATTAATCAAAAAAATACTGGGTTTACATGTTTTTTCTTAGAACAAAAACAAAAAGTTACATTGTTCTACACATAAGCCTATCTGTCCTATGATTGACTAGGCTCCTTGATCACAATGCCTTTCCCGGACTTAATCTTTGCCTGAACAGTAGGTTCTGTATCATAAACAGGTTTCTTCCCTTCGAGATCCTTCTTCTTCAGTTCTTCAGCCTTTATTCTTTGCCTTTAAAATAGTGAAAAGGCTTGGGGAAGTACCTGCTAGGCTCTAGAGCATTAGCAGCTAACTTCCTAGCTTTTGCACTTCTTCTGTACTGCAGAATGTCTTCTTGTCTGGATTGATACTTAATCCATTTTTGCTCAGAATACCACTTGCCCCTATCATAGGTTTTATCCTTTACAGCCTTCCATGTAGTCAAAATAATATTCCTGGAAGTAGGGCTCCATTGCTCAAAATCTGGCTTCAACTCAGCCTGTTCTCTGAACCTTTTCTTTGATAGCTATGCTTCCTTTTGAGCTTCCTTGGCAGCCTCTGACATGTCTACTTTTTCAATAATCACATTTTGTGCCTCCTGTGGAAGGCTGTACATTTTCTGCACTTCTTGTTGAACCATGTTAAAGTAAGCAGGAGGATAAATAACCTTTGCCACTTAAGGCTGATCTTCTTCAATATTTGCTGGTTGCACTCCAGACTCAGCAATATTGTCATCATCACATAAAGGAGGAAAGCCAAGTGTAGCTCTGATGGAATTAGAGATCCATTTTCCATGATCAAAGCTAGCTTTGACTAACAACCTCTCCCCCTTTATGAATTCTCTAGTGATATGATCTCTCAAATAAGTCTTTTGAAATCTTATCTGATCAGCCAGATATTCTGTACCTTCTTGATAGTAAGCTTTGAACAAAGTTAGGTACTCAGAAATGGTCTTTTGAGAGGCTCGAATAGCTGTGTGGATAGCAGCCTGATCTTCTTGTAGTTGCTTTGATATTTCAGTTTTCAAATCAGTGGAAATACTTCCTAGTTTCTGGATGATTTCTGCATGGGAGTCTATGAGGTTTTCATTAGACCTGAATTGATTTTCCAAAATATACCCTTGCTTTGTGGCAATATACTCAACCTCAGTCTTCAGCAGCTGTTGTTGCTCAGCCAAATACACAACAACATTGCCTCCCTTATGGAAGCAATCTGTCATCTCTTTCTTGTGAAGATTGACTTCAAATCTGATTGACTTTATGTCCTGAGCCAGCTGAAACCGCAGTTCCTTATTTGACTCATCCACAAACTTCTCTAGAGATTGCCTTTGTACATCCAATTTTACTAGCATTTGGACTAGTAATGAACTGAAGTCCATGCTTGGAGCTGGTGGTTGTGTGACTGTGTGCAAGTCTTTCTTGTAGCCTGAGCTCTTTTTCCTAATTTCAACCATTTTTCTCTTTTTAGCCATAGTGGCTTCCTCATCATCAGAGGGTTGTGAGGGGCTTTCTATGTCTACTGTGTCTTTATTATATGGGTCATTCAGGAGCTCCTCCCCCTCAGTTCTTGGCAGGACCTTTTCTACCTGAGATTGCTCCCCCTCAGTCCTTGTAGCAGGTAAATCAGGAAAGAGATCTTCCATTGTTACCTCTTGCTGTATTAGCTCATTCTGCACATCTTGTGCCTCCTTCTCAGATATGTCTAGTGCTTCTTTATTTATATCTGATATAATATCCATTATAGTATCAGATGCATACTCACCCCCTAGAGTAGCAGCATCAATTTCTTCCCTTTGAGTAGGTAACTCAAGAAGTACAGTATCTTGTGCTGCTGGTTCAAGAGTTTCTCCGCCTGGAGTGGAGACTACCTGTTGCTCTAGGAGCACACTACTCTCTACTTTATCTTGAGCATTATTTTGTGGCCTGTCTTCATCTGAACTGAAGACCACTTCCTCTTCAGAATCACTAGAAGATTCTGCTTGCAGAACAACTTCCTTCTTCTTCTTTTCTTTCTTTGTCTGTTTTTGTTGAGTAGAAACCTCCTTGGTTAATACTCTATCCCACCTAGACAGAATTCTTACATCCATTCTCCTTATATTGATCTTTGTTCCTGGAAGTTGGCTCATGACATCTGGTATTGCTGAAGCTAGACATAAGCTTAGAATCCTTCCCAGATTTGGTTTCTTTATTCCTTCTTGAATTTTGTCAAATACCACTGATGCCCAGTTTGTTTTTACTGTGAAGATGACCCTTGTCATTAGATTGAACATGGAAACTGAAACTTTGTCATGTCCACCAGTCTTTCACAGAATTACCTTCCCTACGATTTCAGACAGAAACTTCCCATGAGAGTTCATCCCTTTCCTGGTTATGGATGATCCAACCTTGATATTAGGGCTTAGCCCGTACCAGTTTAATGCATCTTTTTTCATTGAAAGAATGATGTCATCGTCATCCTTAACCTTAGGAAGCTAGAGTGATTTCCTAAACGTCTTCAGAGTAAGTCTCACTCGGGAATCTTGTACGGTGGCTTGAATCTTCTTCCCATCTATGTCCACGGTGGCTGATGAATAGAATTCCATGACTTCCTTCTTCCAGATCTTGGTCGGTTCTGAAACTAAGAATTCCAAACCGTTCTCTAAAATTAGGGTAATTAAACCCTGGATTTCTGGAGACGCTATCGTGAATCCACCACAAACCAACTCATATCCTTCGTTCACCTTGTCTTCCTTGATAGGCGTCATTGATGGAAGGGTGAGAGAGAGAAGAGAAGAGAATATCGAAGTCGACACAAGATCTAGAGTCGAGAAATATGAAAGCGTAGTCGTCAAGATTTTTGCTTCACCTATTTATTGTTTAGATGTAAAGGGGAGTTCAAAAGATGCTCCTTAGTAATAATACTGTCTCGAAGATACTTAGTTTTAGTCGACACGTCTATGTGTCGACATACTTATGTCAGTGTCGACATGGACTGGTCATGTCTCGACACAGAGTGTCGACTTTAATTTTTGGGTGTCGACACAAAAATCAGTTAACTTAAAGTCTCGACTTAGTTGTGTCGACATCCATTCCTCTTGTCGACACAAATACTATTTCTGTGTCGACACATCCTTTTCCTTTGTCGACACAACATACTAAGTGTGTCGACACAATTTGTTTGTGTCGACACAAACTTTGTACTTAGACAAATTTCCTGAGAAACATTGTGCTTACATAGTCTACATAGGAATGCTTGTGCTGACCAACTCTAGGTTCAACATACCTAATTCAATTTTAAAATGATTGAATTTAGTTTCATCCAGAGGTTTTGTAAAGATATCAACTATTTGATTATTTGTGTTTACAAATTCTAGATTAATATCTTCCTTCTCAACATGTTCTCTTATAAAATGGAACTTAATTTCTTTATGCATGGTTCTACTGTGAGATACAGGATTCTTATAAATAGAAATATCACTAGTAGAATCACAGAATAGTGGAATTCTACTTACCTTGATGTCATAATCTTCAAGTTGGTGCTTTATCCACAATAATTGTGCACAGCAACTGCCTGCAGCTACATATTAAGACTCAACTGTTGATATAGCTACACTGGTCTGCTTCTTGTTGCACCATGACACCAGCCTTCAACCTAGGAATTGACAGGTTTCTGTAGTACTCTTCCTGTCTTATTTGTATCCTACAAAGTCTACATCTGAGAAACCTGTTAGTATAAAATATCTATTCTTAGGGTACCAAAGACCTAGATTAGGTGTGCCCTTAAGATATCTCAAAATTCTCTTAACTACAGTATAATGAGATTCCTTTGGGCAAGCTTGGTACCTAGCACAAACACATGTGGCATCCATGATGTCAGGTCTACTAGCAAACAAGTAGAGTAGGGAGCCAATTATCCCTCTATATAAAGACTCATCAACAGGTTTCCCTATCTCATCTTTGCCTATAGGCATACTAGTTTCCATTGGAGTTTTCATGATGGAGGCTGAGTCCATTCCATACTTCTTAATCAACTCCTTGGTGAACTTAGAAAAGGATATGGACAATCTATAATCAGTCTGTCTTACTTGAAGTCCCAAATTGAACTTCATCTCACCCATACTGCTCATCTCAAACTTCCCTTGCATAAATTTGGCAAACATTCTACAATGGTTGTTTTCAGTAGATCCAAAGATATTGTCATCAACATATATCTGGACTAGGATTATCTTGCCTTTAGATTCCCTAAAAAATAGAGTTTTGTCTATCTTTCCTCTAGAGAATTTATTCTTAATAAGAAAAGTAGACAAGGTTTCATACCAAGCCCTAGGGGCATGTTTCAAACCATATTCGCTGGGGGGGACCCAGAGGCATCAACGGTCGGGGTTAGACCATCCTCGGGGTATCTTGGGCCTGGAGACCGGAGGAGCTCCGGCCTAGGAGCGGGCGAGATCCTACCCGTGACCAGAGGCGGGCGAGAGGGCGTTGAGTGAGCTCCACTCACTCAACGCCACATCCAGCAGCAAGGGCATTGAGTGAGATACACTCACTCAACGCCGCGTCCAGCAGCAAGGGCGTTGAGTGAGCTCCACTCACTCAACATCGCATCCAGCAGCAAGGGCATTGAGTGAGCTACACTCACTCAACGCCGCATCCAGCAGCAAGGGTATTGAGTGAGCTCCACTCACTCACGCCACGTCCAGCAGCAAGGGAATTGAGTGAGATCCACTCACTCAACACCGCATCCAGCAGTAATGGCGTTGAGTTAGCTCCACTCACTCAACACCGCGTCCAGCAGCGACAACGTCAAGGCCACTGGAGGCGAGAAGGTTATCGGCACAGAGAACGCCGTGTCCAACAGCAATGGTGTTGAGTGAGCTCCACTCACTCAATGTCGTGTCCAGCAACGATAACGTCAAGGCAACTGGAGGCGAGAAAGCTCTCGGCACAGAGTTCTCGCCGAGTGGAGCCCAGGGCCCAGGGTAAATTTACTTAATTGACCTCGGGTAAAATTACCCATACACCACTTGGGGCTGCATTTAGTACTTAAAAATAGAGGGATTTGGCCATTGGCAGACCAGCCAGGGGTATTTCAGTAACTTCAGTTTAGCAAAAGACTATAAATAGACCCACAAGGTCTCCTTGGAAGGCAGACTCTCATTATTCTCTAAATTTCTAGTGCTTTCTGTGGAGCTCCTAGCCCTGCTTTTGGCTTTGGAGGGGAAGCTCTCAGAGATCTTCCGGGTGTGAGGTTGGACGTCCTTGCTGAGGCTTTGGGTCAGTCCTAGGTACTTAGCAACCAATCGAGGGTCGGGACTTGAGAGAAGTAGGTGTTGGCTACACCCCTATTTTGAACTCCTGTTGAGGTCAATTTTGGCTTCAACAGTTCTGGTGCGGTCAGCGTGGATCGTAGTCGATACAATAAAGCCTAGAGTTTGCTCCCATGACTGGAGGTGACGGTGAAGGGTCTAGCTCAGGAGGATCCCACACCTGGGGAGAGGAAGCAATGAGGAAGATGCTAGAAGACTTCAGGTGAGAGGTCCTGCAAACCATCATCTTGGCCTTCTTTGCGAGAGATGAGTGGATAACTCCACGGGTTTCGGTTAAGACGGTCCCGCTCTTGGGCGAGAATGCGCCTGGGCAGCGTCCTCGGAAGGATATCCCGGTGGAGGTCGGCAAGAGGGACGTGGCCGCGCGGGAACTTTTCTTAGGCCAGCGCCCCGGAAAGGAGATTCCGGCAGATTTAGGCAAGAGGGAGGCGGCTGTGCAAGAACTCTTCCCTGGGAAAGGTCTCGCAGATCGGGCCAGTCAGCCGAGGCCACAAGGCGTGCCTTCTCTCCAGGCAGGAGGCGAGAGCCTTTTCAGCGAGCTCATCATCTCAGCACCAGTGCCAGAGGGGTTCCGGGAGCCGGATAAGTCCTATTACTCGGGGAAGGATGACCCTGTGCAGCATGTACAGTGGTTTGAGGATGTAGTTTCGATCAGGCAGGTGACAGATGCCTTCAAGTGTTAGTTGTTCGCCATCACATTGAGGAGAAGGCCCGGGACTGGTTCCACCAGTTTCCGTCAAGTTCAATATACAGCTTTGAAGATCTGCGTAGGGGGTTTCTGTTGAGGTTCTCAACATCAAAGAAGCAGAAGAAGGAGGCGGAGTGCCTGTTCGACGTAAGACAGAAGAAGGATGAGACGCTGGGTCATTACATTGACCGGTTTAAAGAAGAGATCCTCCTAGTCCAGGAGGTCCCAGGGTACGCGCTGATACTTGCCTTTACCCTAGGACTAAGACCAGGCTTATTTAGCATGGAGTTGAAGAGAGTGCCCCCCTCTCTTTTGAGGATCTCACAAAGAGGGCAGCAAAGGAGATAGATTTTGGAAGAGCCAATCCGGCTTTCACTAAGAAGTTGGCCCGATTGGCGGAGGATGATGTGAAGGAACCAGCAGCAGGAAGGCAGAGGGAGCAGAGGGAGGCAAGGTTGCCGAGAGAAGAAAGGAGAAGGGAAGAACCCCAAGGGCAGGGGCATCACCAGGGATGGGGGGCTCGGGAACCAAACAACCAGTTGGGTTGGAGGCCACAGGAGGGTCGCCCCTAGGGTCAAGGAGGAGGCTTCCAAGGAAGAGATAACCTCCGGGAGCTGAGAAGGTTCGATCAGCTGCCATGGAGGCAGGGGTCGAGGGGTCACTTCCCGCCGCCGCAAGAAGCAATGGATATTGGTAGGGGGAGAGGAGGAAGGAGAGTCCGAGGAGCTGGAAGAGGAGTTGGAGAAGGAAGAGGGGGAAGTATGGTGTTTCCTTTCTATGACTTTCATCAGGAGGAAGGTCATGCGACGGCCACCTGCACAGAGTTCTTATAGATGAGAGAAGCTATAGGAGCAGGGAGGCAGGATCCGCTAGTAAGGATCATGGAAGTGCAGCAGGGAGAGGGAGATGATATGTGTGAGGACAGAGCAGATATGGGAACCCGAGGAGGGATCGGGGTGATCCACATGGGAGTGGGGATTGAGGCAACTCGCAAGGGTAGCCTTCAGACCATGTTCTGAAGAGGGGTCGCCTGGACCTCTCTGGGTCCCCCCCCCCAGAATAAAAAAATCACCTTTTCATCAACTGACATGCTAAACTTTGAAGATCCATTCTGCGATGCCCTCGTGATTCAGACAGCAGTGGAGAACTTCACGGTCTCCAGGATACTGGTGGATAACGGGAGTTCTATGAATGTGTTTTTTAAGAAGGCTTTCGATGAGATGAAGGTTGAAGGGAAGAGGGTCCTAGCCTCAGATGGACCGTTGTTTGGGTTCTCGGGTGAGAGGAAAGAAGTTGAAGGGGGAGTATGGCTGCACGTGAAGTTGGGAGGCATGTCGCGGAACAGCAGGTTCGTGATCATGGACGCCCCAAGCGGCTACAACGCCATCTTTGGGCGTCCCCTCATCAGCGCCTTTCGCTGCATCCCCTCCTCATTTCATCAATGTCTCAAGTTCAAAAATGGAGGGGTGCAGGTCAAGATTAGGGGGGACCCAAAGGTGGCGAGGCAATGCTATGTGACAGGGTTAACACTGTGTCTTGGATGGCTGAAGCAGAAGAGCTGGAGAGAGAGCTGGCGGAGCAGGAAGAGGAGGTCGAGGGAGAGGAGATGAGCCTAGGGGAGGCGAGAAGTGAGTGAAAAGAGGCGTAGTGGGGAGTTGAGCAGGAGGCTCGGGAGGACGTAGAAGTCGAGCACCAGCAGCGGGAGAGCTTGGAGGAGGTGATGGAGGTAGAGGAGAAGCAAGCAGCAGGAGTTGAGCAGGAGAGCCTGGTGGAGGCGATGGAGTTTGAGGAGATAGGAAGGGAGGAGGAGATGGAGGAAGAAGAGAGGATCAGATGGGAGAAGTCGCGGCTAGAGCTAGCCGAGGAAGTGGTGGAGATGGAGCTCTTCACCAGCGTGGGACAGGTCCAGAGGGTGCGGATCAGCGGGGTCTTAGGCCTCGAGGATCAGGAATGGGTGAGAGCTTGCATCCAGAGCAACATCGACATCTTTGCTTGGAGTGCGGCATACATGCTGGGAATCGATGCAGACGCAGTGTAACGGTCCAGGCCCGCCAACCTGCGGGACCCAGCTGGCACCGCCGGCCCACCAGTAGTCCAGACCCGGGTCCACTACTGGCAGTAAGCCTATCACATTCAAGCCTGCAGGCCATGCACCCCAACCCCTCTCCCTCTACAGGCGGGTTGTTGGTGGCCGTAGCCCCCCTTAGATGAGTCAAACTCGATAGTCAAGCCCGCACTACGGGGACTTCCCAGGAGGTCACCCATCCCAGTACTACTCCAGCCCGAGCACGCTTAACTATGGAGTTCTTTCAACTCTCATCACCAACTGAGTAGTACTTGGATGGGTGACCTCCTGGGAAGTCCCCGTAGTGCGGGCTTGACTATCGAGTTTGACTCATCTAAGGGGGGCTACGGCCACCAACAACCCGCCTGTGGAGGGAGAGGGGTTGGGGTGCATGGCCTGCAGGCTTGAATGTGATAGGCTTACTGCCAGTAGTGGGCCCGGGTCTGGACTACTGGTGGGCCGGCGGTGCCAGCTGGGTCCCGCAGGTTGGCGAGCCTGGACCGTTACACGCAGCCTGCCACCGCCTGAGCCTGGACCCCCGGACTCTCCCCATACGCCAAAAAATAAGGGCCATCGCCACCGAGCTGGAGGAGCCCATTCGCGAGGAGGTCAGGAATCTCCTGGAAGCCGGCTTCATCTCAGAGGTCCAGTATCCGGGCTAGATCTCCAATGTGGTAATGGTGAAGAAAGGGGGTGGGAAATGGTGAATGTGTATCGATTTAGCTTTATTAAATAAATCATGTCCTAAGGATTGCTACTCCCTGCCTCGGATCGACGCGCTGGTCGATTGAGCCGTCAATTTTTCTATTATGAGCTTTTTAGATGCTTTTTCAGGTTATCACCAGATCCGGATGCACCCTCCCGATGTCAAGGATGTCTCCTTCATCATGACGGAGGGATGCTTCAACTATAAGATGATGCCCTTTGGGTTGAAAAACGCAGGGGCTACATACCAACGCATGATGGATCGGGTCTTCCGAGATTAAAGGGGGAGGAATTTGGAAGTTTATGTCGATTACCTAAAGGTCAAGAGCAAGTGTGTGGATTCGAACCTGCGGGACCTAAAGGAGACGTTCGCCACCCTGCGGAGGTTCAAGATGATGCTAAACACCATGAAGTGTGTCTTCAGGGCCGGCCGCGGGAAGTTCCCTGGGAATCTCTTGACTCCGGGTCGAGTAGAGCCTAACCTAGATAAGTTAAAGGCCATCCTTGATTTGGAATCACCTCGCAGTGCCAAGGAGGTCCAACGCTTGACAGGCAAGTTGGCCGGACTGAGCAGATTCCTCTTCAGGTCAGGAGACAAGTGTTCGTCATTCTTCAAAGTGTTAAGGGATAACCAAAGGTTTGAGTGTACCGCCGAGTGCGAGGAAGGCTTCGACGGGCTGAAGAGCTAGCTCTCCCAGGCTCCTCTACTTCAAAGTTCGGAAGAAGGAGAGGACCTAGCCTTATATCTTGGGGTAGGAGCGGAGGCCGTGAGCTCTGTTCTGGTCAGGGAAGAGGGGAAGAAGCAGCTCCCAATCTACTATGTGAGCCGAATCCTGAAGAAGGCGGAGCTCCGCTACCCCATCCTAGAAAAGCTAGCATACGCTTTGATTGTTTCGGCAAGGAAACTTCGGCCGTACTTTCAAGCACACTCAATTAAGGTGGTAACCGACCATCCTCTTTGTAAGATCTTGGAAGGAGTAGAGCACTCGGGGAGGCTGGCCAAGTGGTCAATTGAACTGAGCGAGTTCAACATCTCTTTCGTTCTGAGACTCTCCATTAAGGCGCAAGCGGTAGCGGACTATGTAGTTGAGGTCAAGGAGGGAAAGCCGCAGCCGCAGGTGGCATGGAGGATGATAGTTGATGGGGCCTTGGGAAAGCATTCCCTTGGGGGAGGAGTGGTGCTGATAAGCCACCAGGGGGTCTAAATAGAGCAGGCGGTGGCCTACCACTTTCCGGTAACCAACAACCAAGCAGAATATGAGGTCGTGATAGCCAGCCATTGTCTGGCAAAGGAGCTTGAGATCCGAGACGTGGAGGCCTTCACAGACTCGATGGTTGTAGTATCACAGATTCAAGGAGAGTTTAAAGCTCGGGATCCTACCCTCATAAACTACCTATCAAAGGTAAGGGCAATCATCGGAGGTTTCCGATCATTCTCAATCCAGCACGTCCCTCGGGAGGAGAGTGCGACCGCCAATCGATTGACAAAGTTTGGGCTTCGAGGAGGAGGGATCCTGACTGAACTGTTTCGACCAGCGATCGAGGAAGGGGAGTTGATTGAGGTAGGTCAGCGATCCTCGTGGGTGGATCCGTTGGTAACCTTCTTAACCACGGGCAAGCTGACGGGGAGGTTAAGGATGCAAAAAGCTCCAGGCGTAAAGCAGCTCACTACCTGATGTTGTAAGGGGGGTTATATCGTAAGATGTTGTCAGTGCTCTTGCCAAGATTTGTGACCAAAGAAGAGATCCCGAGGATCCTGGGGGAGGTGCACTCGGGCGAGTGCGGCAGCCACTCGGGAGGAAGGACGCTGGAGGCAAGGATGGTAAGGCAGGGGTACTTCTGGCCGACCCTGAGGAAGGACGCAGCTGAGTTTGCAAATACATGCCAAAAATGTTAGCTGTATGCCCCCTCTATTTCTTGCCCGCTCAAAGGCTCTAGAGCATTTCGTCACCATGGCCTTTCTCTATCTGGGGGATGAACTTGGTTGGGCCTTTCCCTCCAGCTAGTGGGCAGAGGAGGTTCCTCCTAGTCATGGTCGATTACTTCTCGAAGTGGCTGGAGGTTAAGGCCTTGGCCAAAGTCACCTCACAAGTTATAAGGAACTTCATCTGGGGGAGATCATATGCAGGCACGGACTACCCCAAGTGATAGTGACAAATAATGGACCCCAGTTTGCCAGCGAAGAGTTCATCAGCTTCTGCGCCAAGCTGGGGATAGATCTCAGGTTTGCCTCTGTCCACCACCCCCAGAGCAACGGCCAGGTGGAAGCGGCAAACAAAATCATTGTGAATTACTCAAGAAAAAAGTAGAAAACTTGAGGGGAAATTGGGTGGAGCAGCTCCCCTCAGTTCTATGGGCCTTGAGAACGACCCCGAACACGGACACGAGCGAGACCCCCTTCAAGATTTCTCACGGGTGTGAGGCGGTCCTGTTAGTGGAATTCGAGGTTCGGTCCCAGCGGGTCGCAGCCACAAGGGAAGGAGATGAGGCTTGGAGGTTGGAAAATGAGAAAGGGTTACGCCTCTCGCTGGACATGACAGAAGAAGCACAGGATGTCGCAACCATCAGGCAGGATGAGATCAAGCGGCGTATGGAAAAAATACTTCGACAAGCATGTCAGGATCAGGCAGTTCGTCGAAGGAGATCTGGTATTGAAAAAGTTTGATGCGGTGGGAAGGTCAGACCCCGTGGGCAAGCTCAACCCAAACTGGGAGGGGCCTTACATAGTAAAAGTGGTCCTTAGAACAAGAACTTATTACCTCCAGGACGTGGAAGGGAGGACCTTGAGCCACACCTGGAGAAGTGATGATCTAAAGCTCTTCTACCCGTGAGGGGGAGGAGGTGATTGTATTTTTGTTTTCAAATGCTATCATAATATATTCCATACTTTGATCCATTGTCAACACTTTTCATTTTAAAGTCGAATTAGCATACGGTTTCGGTTATGAGATCTTCATCGACATCCCGAGCTCGGCTCGGCCCTAGGTAGACCCGCTACGCAGCCTCTCATCTAGCTGGCAGGTCCGAAGGCTCGCCTGTAGGGGAAAGGTTTTGGTTATGAGATCTTCATCGACACCCCGAGCTCGGCTCGGCCACAGGTAGACCCGCTGCGAAGGCTCTCATCTAGCTGGCAGGTCCAAAGGATTGCCTGTGGGGGAGATGTTTTAGTTATGACATCTTCATCGACACCCCGAGCTCAGCTCGACACTAGGTAGACCCGCTGCACAGGCTCTCATCTAGCTGGCAGGTCCGAAGGCTAACCTGTGGGGGAGAGGTTTTGGTTATGAGATCTTCATCGATACCCCGAGCTCGGCACGGCCCCAGGTAGACCCGTTGTGCAGGCTCTCATATAGCTGGCTGGTCCGAAGGATAGCCTGTGGGGGAGAGGTTTTGGTTATGAGATCTTCATCAACACCCCGAGCTCTGCTCGGCCAAAGGTAGACCCGCTGCGCAGGCTCTCATCTAGATGGCAAGTCCAAAGGTTTGCCTATGGGGGAGTGGTTTTGGTTATGAGATCTTCATTGATACCCCGAGCTCAGCTCGGCTCCAGGTAGACCCGCTGCGCAGGCTCTCATCTAGCTGGCAGGTCTAAAGGCTCGCTTGTGGGGGAGATGTTTTGGTTATGAGATCTTCATCGACACCCCGAGCTCGGCTTGGCCCCAGGTAGACCCGCTGCGCAGGCTCTCATCTAGCTGGCAGGTCCGAAGGCTCCCCTGCGGGGGAGAGGTTTTGGTTATGAGATCTTCATCGACACCCCGAGCTCGGCTCGACCCCAGGTAGACCCGCTGTGTAGGCACTCATCTAGCTGGCAGGTCCGAAGGCTCGCTTGTGGGGGGAGAGGTATTGGTTATGAGATCTTCATCAACACCCCGAGCTCGGCTCGGCCCCAGGTAGACCCGCTCCGTATTATCTCATCTAGCTTGTAGGTCCGAAAACTCGCCTGTGGGGGAGAGGTTTTTGTTATGAGATCTTCATCGACACCCCGAGCTCGGTTCGGCCCCAGGTAGACCCGCTGCGCAGGCTCTCATCTAGCTGGCAGGTCTGAAGGCTCGCCTGTGGGGGAGAGGTTTTGGTTATGAGATCTTCATTGACACCACGAGCTTGGCTCGGCCCCAGGTAGACCTGCTGCGTTGGCTCTCATCTAGCTGGCAGGTCCGAAGGCCCGCCTGTTGGGGAGAGGCTTGGTTCTTGATTCTTGATCCTTAGTTACTTTTGCACTACTCCGAGGTCGGCTTTGTAACACCCCGAAACTCAAAGGAGGGACGGGTGACGTTTTAAGCTAAGTCTGGGACTTGGAGCAGGTGTCACGGGCGTGTCACGGGCGTGACACTGGCGTGCCACACTTTGGAGTTTTCTGAGTCATGTACATGGGTCATGACACAGGAACAGACAGTCACATGTGACACAGGCGTGTCGGGTGTCGTGTCGTAGGTCGTGTCCTCCTCGGGAACAAGTGTTGGTAGTTGTACACGGGCCATGACACGGGCACAAACACAGGCGTGTCACTTGTGATATGGGCGTGTCGGGTGCCGTGTCGCAGGCTATGTCCTTCTCGGGAAAAGAATGTTGGTCGTTGCACACGGGGCGTGACACGGGTCGCGACACGGCCGTGTCGCATGCGACACGGGCGTGTCGGAGGTCGTTTATAAGGCCGTGTGCTGGTTATCGAGTCAGTCGAGATGGCGAATGGGTGACACGGTCATACACATGGCCGTGTTGCAACCCGTGTTCGGCCCCAGATTATGTATTTTAAGCCTAATCATGGCCGTCCGTTTTCTTGTCTTGGGATCCGATGGCTGGGATTGGTCCTGAGGGGCTTAAGTCTGGGAATAGGGTTTAGAATCCCTCATTTCTCTTGGTTGACTCTCTTTCTAAAGTTAGAGAGAGGGGAGAGCTTGGAGGTAGAAGGAGAAGCTAGATCCGGTCACCGGCGGGGCTTCAGAGCTCCAAATCGCGAGCCGTCTTCGGATCCGCGGAGGCAAGGAGATTGCGGTGCTTTTCATCCGCGTAGATTTTCATGGCGCCGCGGAAGAATGCAAGGGTAACGATTTCTCATCCTTGGGCATGTGAAGCCCTTTTTCCCTTTGCATAGGAAGCCCTCTCTCGCGAGTGAGCGAAGAGTTGGAGCGTTACTTGGGGTAGATATGTAAAGTCCCCCTTGTATAGAGTATGCGAAAACGGGCATAGGCATTGTGTGTGAAGCCTATCCGGACAAGTAGAACCGGATCGGTGATGTTGCATTGCATATGAATTGGGGAAGACTTCAGATGTTTGGGCATTTTTCGGGTTTTCTACGTGGTAGACTGCAATAGGGAGCCTTGGAGATTAACTCCAAGGTGCACCCGGAAAACTGGGCAAAAGCGAGTTTTGCCAACACGATGGCCGGGGAGCCAACGTGAACATAACCGGGTTATGTGATTAATGTGGCGGAAACGGGACTCGGAGAGTCTTGACCTGCGCATATGGCTTAAATTATCGTTGCGGAATGAGCACGGGTCAGGCGGAACTGTACCCGATCTATGTCGTTCGGTGGGACCGTTGGCATGGATGAGAGTCTTCGGCGGTCTATGGCTTAAATTGTCGTGACCAAGGCCATGAAGACAAATTGCTCATGTGATTGGCCTTCTAAGGGGCGATGGTGGAACGGGAATGTCTATTGCTTGAATTGACGTGACGTTGGCCAGTTCGCCGTGAATGTGCCCTGTGTGCTCGAGGTGTGTGGCCGTGCGAGCCTACTCCTGTGTTGAAGTGTGTTTACACTATATTGATGCTATACTAATAAAGTGCAGGGAAAGAGCATCGCCGCCCCGATTACGGGGGCGAGATCGTTATAATTTGGTCAGCATAGCTGACCGTTGCTTTTGTTTACCACCGGGCGGTGGATTGTGGCTTGCAGGTGCTGCGGAGCCGAGCGGGCTAAAGCCCATGTTGCGATGCTGGCCCTCGAAGGACTACCCCTTTTTATGTTTTCCGTTTATCTCATGTATGGCCGGCCTGCGAGCCGAAGTATGAAAGACACTCTTGTATGAGGGACCTATTGTAAGGCCATAAGGCCGGTACTTTTGTATTAATCATTCCTATTTTATCTAAGTAGTGGACATTCGTGCTTGGCAGGGTTCTTTTATTTGTGCAACTTAAGAAATTGCTTCCGCTAGAATGACTCTGTGTAGGACGTTTGTGATTGGTTGTATGGTTTCAACGCGTAACCAACCGGTATGTCCGTAGTATATGGCGTCAGGCCCCGGCCGGACCTACTGCTATATGTTATGCGACGGATAGGGGTGTTACAAATTGGTATCCGACTACTATTTTCGGTCAAACTTAAATGAATTCGTGGACGAATTCACTTTAAGGGGTGGTGAGCACATGTGTGTGCGTCATCGTTATAACATGAAAAGAACCCATGAATGTCCACTTAGGAATGAAAATACACATGTTTGAGGAACCTGCGTGTTCCTATAATTGCTGTTTGCAATAGTTTTTGGTCGCTTACGGTGTTTTGCACGATTATAGGTGACCAGAAGTGGTGCTGGGCCGTCAGAACGGCCAGGTTCTGAGGCAAGCTGTGCGCCAAGTGAAGCGCCTGCAACACCTCCGTCTGCCGAGACCATTAGATTGGTGGCAGAAGCTGTCATGGCGATGATTAATGCGCAACCTACAAGACAGGTGCAGCAGCCTGCTCCGGCGGGGGAGCAAGTGCCGCTCCAAGCGGCGGAGCCTAGAAGGGTTGAGCAGGTGGCGATGGAGGCGGAGTTGCCTCAGAGAGCAACTGAAAGATAGTTGAAGCATGTGATGGGCTTCCATCCACCGGTGTTCTCGGGAACAGGAACCCCGACCCAGGCTGAAGATTGGCTCTCAAGATTAAATTGGGTGATGACAACAACTGAAACAGAAGAGTGGAAGAAGACCACAATAGCGACGTTCCAATTGGATGGGGACGCAAGGTTATGGTGGGAAGGTCTAGAGCTACACCAGTTGAGGGGAAGGCCGTTGGCCGAAGTATCTATGGAGGAATTTTCGAGACTGTTCATGGCCTGATACCTCCCCTCAGCGCAGAGGATCGCACTAGAAAACGAGTTCCAAAAGTTGGTGCAAGGAGATAGCATTGTAGAGTAGTACCTCCACGAGTTTACTAGGTTGGGGAGATATGCTAGCGCTACCTTTGCCGATGAGGAGCGCAAGACTAATCGCTTCTATGAAGGGTTAAGAGATGAGCTGAGGTTGCTACTATCGGGGCCTATGGCGCAGGGTTTCCTAACCTTGGTCAACTCGGCCCGGTCCTTGGAGAAGGACATGAGAAACGTGCAAGCTAAGAAGGAATCTGGTGGGAAGAAATCGGAGTTCAAAGCGCCGACTATGTCGAAGTCGGGCTATCGAAGATTCTACAAGAAGGCTACGACGTCAGGTCCAGCTCCTTCTGCAGGTGCCTCGGGGACAACTACCAATCGAACCCCGGGCGCTTGTTTCACATGTGGAAAGACGGGGCACTTTGCCCGTGATTGCTGGAGCGGACGCCCAAAGTCTGAGAGGAGGCAAGGAGCTACCTACGAAGAGAAGGGCAAGGCGGTGGAGTTAACCGCATCCCACTATGCTCCGACTCAGTCGAGAGTCTACAACTTGGGCCAGCATGAGGCCATTAAACCAGCTGACGTGGTGACAGGTACGAGTTAATTTATAGCAAGTTAACTTAGATACTGTTGTTTATTGCTTGTTAGCCTAATATGGTTTGTATAGGCTTTGTTTTGATTAGCGATAGTCCGGCACGGGCACTATTCGATACGGGAGCTTCACACTCCTTCTTATTCGAAAATTTTATATCGCGCATCGGAGTCCCTTCTTCGATGGCGAAGGACAAGTTGGATGTGCTGCTACCGAATGGGTGCTCGATGCGTGCGGACAGAGTGTGCGCCGTAAAGGTTCACATAGGGAGCCAAGAGTTCGACTTGCTAGTGTCATTGCTGCCACTAGTAGAGTTCGACGTTATCTTTGGGATGGTTGGCTTTCAGAGAAGAAGGATTGGATTGACTGCGACCAGAAGGAGGTCAAACTGGGTGTTGGGCGGGGGACAACATTCGAGGGACTCAAGGGGTCGAGCAAGACGCTGATGTCTGCTCTTCAGGTGGTAAAGGCAGTTCGTGCTGGTGCAGAGCTGTTCTTTGCAATAGTGGGGGCTGTGGAGCCAAAGTCCACGTTGGATAGCATTCCCGTGGTTTGTGAATACCCCGATGTGTTTCCGGATAATCTTCCTGGGGCCCCACCGCAGCGAGAGATTGATTTCACCATCGAGCTCGTGCCGGGTGCCAAACCCGTGTCACGTGCTCCGTATAGGTTGGCGCCGAAGGAATTGGCAGAGTTGAAAGTTCAGCTAGAGGTGCTAATGGAGCAAGGTTATGTGCATCCAAGCTCGTCACCTTGGAGCGCACTGGTCCTCTTTGTTAAGAAGAAGGACAGGAGTATGCGACTGTGTATCGACTATAGAGAGTTGAACAAACTGACGGAGAAGAACAAGTACCCGATCCCGAGGATTGATGATCTGTTCGATCAGTTAGTCGGATCGTCAGTATATTCTAAGTTGGACTTGAAGTCGGGGTACTATCAGTTGAGGATCAGGTAGTGTGATATCCCGAAGACGACGTTCAGCACAAGGTATGGGCATTTCGAGTTCACGGTCATGTCGTTTGGACTGACGAATGCGCCTTCAGTGTTTATGGAATTGATGAATAGGACGTTCCGAGATTTCCTGGACCGCTTTGTGATCGTCTTTATTGACGATATATTGTTTTACTCGCAGTGCGAAGAAAATCACTTCAAGCACTTGCATCTGGTGTTGGAGACTCTGAGAAAGAACGAACTGTATGCGAAATTCTCCAAGTGCGAGTTCTGGCTACCCTCAGTAGCATGCCTTGGTCACATTGTCAGTGTGGAAGGTATAGCGGTGGATCCGGTGAAGATCGTTGCGATACGGGAGTGGCCTGCGTTGTCTTCTGTCGCGGAAGTCCGTAGTTTTCTCGGGCTTGCAGGATATTACAGGCGCTTCGTAGAGAACTTCTCGCGGATAGCGCTACCTCTCACGAAGTTGACAAGGAAAGATCAGAGATTCTTGTGGACGCAGGAGTGCGTGCAAGCTTTTGAGGAGCTGAAGAAACGGTTGACCACGGCGCCAGTGCTTAGTTCGCCGAGTGGGACCGAGGGCTTCGAGGTTTATAGTGATTCCTCGGGTAGTGGTTTGGGTTGCGTGCTATTGCAGCATGGGAGCGTGATAGGTTATGGATCGCGTCAGCTAAAAGTGCATGAAAGGAACTATCCGGTCCACGACTTGGAGTTGGCGGCCGTGATATTTGCACTTAAGCGGTGGAGGCACTACCTATACGGCGTAAGGGTCGATATCTATACCGATCACAAGAGCCTGAAGTACCTATTGGATCAGAAGGATCTTAACATGAGGCAGAGGAGGTGGATGGAGTTCCTGGGGGACTACACCTTCAAGATTCATTATGTACCCGGGAAGGGCAATGCAGTTACAGATGCGTTGAGTCGCAGGGATCCCGCCTAAGCCAACTGGTTGTCGGTGCATGATGAGCGGCTAGTACGGGAGTTGGAGGAGCTTGAGATCTATTGCGTTGACAAGCAGACGAGCGCCAAAGCAATGTTGAACTGGACAGAAGTTCAGTATGACCTGGCTGACCGGGTTCGGCAGGCATTGGAGTTAGATGACTCCATGAAGGAGCTTATGGAGGCAGCGTTGGATGGGTCAAATTCCCAATTTTCAGTGGAAGATGGGTTATTAAGGAAGGATCATCGGTTGTGGGCCCCAAGAGGGAGTAACCTACGGGCGGAGTTGATGTACGAGGCTCATCATACCAAGTACTCAATCCACCCAGGGAGCACAAAGATGTACCGTGACCTCAAGAAGCTGTTTTGGTGGCCGGGGCTCAAGAAAGACGTAGCGTTGTTTGTGGCCAAATGCCAAACGTGCGCCTTGGTGAAGGCGGAGTGCCAAAAGCCGGGAGGATTTCTGAAGTCCTTGCCTATACCGGAGTGGAAGTTCGACGACATATCTATGGACTTTGTGCATGGGTTGCCAAGGTCGCAGAAGGGGAACGACGCCATCTGGGTGATCGTAGATCGGTTAACTAAGGTGTTGCATTTCATTCCGCATAGGAAGGACGACTCAGTGGAGAAGTTGGCGAAGCTATATGTGGACAATATAGTTAGACTGCATGGTGTGCCTCGCAGCATCGTGAGTGATCGCAATGGGCATTTCACGTCCAATGATTGGAGGTTGGTGCAGCAGATGCTGGGGACAAAGTTGAAGTTCAGCACAGCCTTCCATCTGCAGACGGATGGACAGACCGAGAGAGTCAATAGAACGATGGAGGACATGCTACGCATGTGTGTTCTAGACTTCGGGAGGCATTGGGAGGACCACCTCTATTTGGTGGAGTTCGCATACAATAACAGCTACCAGGAAAGTATCCAAATTGCGCCCTTTGAGGCCCTATACGGTAGAAAATGTCCCACGCCATTGTCTGTGTTAGAAACGGGTGAGGCAAGGTTGTACAAGACGCAGGAGGTGGAGAGTGCTACCTCGTTGGTGCGGATCATTCGGGAGCACTTGTTGATCGCTCAGGACAGGCAGGCGAAGTATTACAATGCCAAGCACTGGAACGTGGAGTTCGCAGTAGGCGATTGGGTATACTTGAAAGTAAAGCCGTTCAAGGGGGTTTCGCGGGTGAGATGCTTGAAGAAGCTGAGCCCAAGATACCTTGGACCTTTTGAAGTTCTGGAGCGAGTCGGCGAAGCTGCATACCGATTGAAGCTATCGGTGGAGTTGAGTGGGCTATACGATGTGTTCCACATCTCTGTGTTGTGGAAGGCGGTGCATGAGCCTTCGCTAGTGATCGCAGTGGATCAAGTGCGGTGGACGAAGGGTTGAAGACTAGGGTCAAGCCCGTTTGTATTGAAGACTCTGAGGTCAAGAGGCTCCGTAACAAGGAGATCCGGATGGTTAAGGTCCGGTGGGATAATTGCGGTCGGGAGGAGCTCTCTTGGGAAAGGGAGCAAACTATGCTGGAGGAGTACCCGGAGTTATTCCGCTTAGGTACCGTTAAAAGCTTTAAGTTTCTATTGTTTTCCTTTAGTAAATTTCGTGGGCGAAATTATTTTAAGGGGGAGAGAGTTGTAACACCCCGAAACTCAAAGGAGGGACGGGTGATGTTTTAAGACAAGTCTGGGACTTGGAGCAGGTGTCACGGGCGTGTCATGGGCGTGACACGGGCGTGCCACACTTGGGAGTTTTCTGAGTCATGTACACGGGTCATGACACCGGAACAGACACGGGCGTATCACATGTGACACGGGCATGTCGGGTGCCGTGTCGCAGGCCGTGTCCTCCTCGGGAAACAAGTATTGGTAGTTGTACACGGGCCATTACACGGGCACAGACACGGGCGTGTCACTTGTGACACGGGCGTGTCGGGTGCCGTGTCACAGGCCGTGTCCTTCTCGGGAAAAGAATGTTGGTCGTTGCACACGGGGCGTGACACGGGTCGCGACACGGCCGTGTCGCATCCGACACGGGCGTGTCGGAGGCCGTGTCTAAGGCCGTGTGCTGGTTATCGAGTAAGTCGAGACGGCAAATGGGTGACACGGCCATGCACACGGCCGTGTTGCAACCCGTGTTCGACCCCAGATTTTGTATTTTAAGCCTAATCGTGGCCGTCCGTTTTCTTGTCTTGGGATCCGATGGCTGGGATTGGTCCTGAGGGGCTTAAGTCCGGGAATAGGGTTTAGAATCCCTCATTTCTCTTGGTTGACTCTCTTTCTAAAGTTATAGAGAGGGGAGAGCTTGGAGGTAGAAGGAGAAGCTAGATCCGGTCATTGGCGGGGCTTCGGAGATCCAAATCGCGAGCCGTCTTCGGATCCGCGGAGGCAAGGAGATTGCGGTGCTTTTCATCCGCGTAGATTTTAATGGCACCGCGGAAGAATGCAAGGGTAACGATTTCTCATCCTTGGGCATGTGAAGCCCTTTTCCCCTTTGCATAGGAAGCCCTCTCTCGCGAGTGAGCGAAGAGTTGGAGCATTCCTTGGGGTAGATATGTAAAGTCCCCCTTGTATAGAGTCCGTATGCGAAAACAGGCATAGGCATTGTGTGAGAAGCCTATCCGGACAAGTAGAGCCGGATCGTTGATGTTGCATTGCATATGAACCGGGGAAGACTCCTGGATGTTTGGGCGTTTTTCGGGTTTTCTACGTGGTAGACTGCAACAGGGAGCCTTGGAGATTAACTCCAAGGTGCACCCGAAAAACTGGGCAAAAGCGAGTTTTGCCAACACGATGGCTGGGGAGCCAACGTGAACATAACCGGGTTATGTGATTGTTGTGGTGGAAACGGGACTCGGAGAGTCTTGACCTGCGCATATGGCTTAAATTGTCGTTGCGGAATGAGCACGGGTCAGGCGGAACCTGTACCCGATCTATGTCGTTCGGTGCGACCGTTGGCATGGATGAGAGTCTTCGGCGGTCTATGGCTTAAATTGTCGTGACCAAGGCCAGGAAGACAAATTGCTCATGTGATTGGCCGTCCAAGGGGCGGTGGTGGAACGGGAACGTCTATGGCTTGAATTGACGTGACGTTGGCCGGTTCGCCGTGAATGTGCCCTGTGTTCACGAGGTGTGTGGCCGTGCGAGCTTACGCTTGTGTTGAAGTGTGTTTACACTATATTGATGCTATACTAATAAAGTGTAGGGAAAGAGCATCGCCGCCCCGATTACGGGGGCGGGATCGTTATAATTTGGTCAGCATAGCTGACCGTTGCTTTTGTTTACCACCGGGCGGTGGATTGTGGCTTGCAGGTGCTGCGGAGCCGAGTGGGAAATAGCGGGCTAAAGCCCATGTTGCGATGCTGGCCCTCGAAGGCCTACCCCTTTTTATGTTTTTCGTTTATCTCATGTATGACCGGCCCGCGAGCCGAAGTATGAAAGACACTCTTGTATGATGGACCAATTGTAAGGCCATAAGGCCGGTACTTTTGTATTAATCATTCCTATTTTATCTAAGTAGTGGACATTCGTGCTTGGCAGGGTTCTTTTATTTGTGCAACTTAAGAAATTGCTTCCACTAGAATGACTCTGTGTAGGACGTTTGTGATTGGTTGTATGGTTTCAACGCATAACCAACCGGTCTGTCCGTAGTATATGGCGTCGGGCCCCGGCCGGACCTACTGTTATATGCTATGCGACGGATAGGGGTGTTACAGGCTTGGCCCCAGGTAGACCCGCTGTGCAGGCTCTCATCTATCTAGCAGGTCTGAGGGCTCGCTTGTGGGGGATAAGTTTAGTTTTTAGAAATATTTCGACTCGAATGTTCTGGGTTAGACAAAAGACACACCCTGAAGGCAGACCTTAAAGGGTCTCAGCCAGGAGAGGTCTCGGCCAGAAGAAGTCTCGGCCATGAGAGGTCTCAGCCAGAAGATGTCTAGGCTAGGAGAAGTCTCGGGCAGGAAAGATCTCGGCCAGGTGGTCTCACCTGGGGAATCTCGCAAAAATAAGTTCCCGACGGGTCTAAGAGAAGAGACCCGATCGATCGCGCAAGGTAAGGAGGGGTGGTATTCCCTTAAAAGGCCTATGCACGACGCTCCCGACAAATGGTTCTCAGTGGAACGCGGGAATGACGTGCTTAATCCTTGAGCTCTCGGCATGTTCCCACCTATTGAACGCTAAGGGAGACTATCCTAGAGGGGCCAAGGGCCTCGGCGAAAATTTGCATGAGCAACATTTGCTACTAACAAAAAAAAGAAAAAAAGAGAGAAAAAACAGTACAAACACTTACAATTTATATATTCGAATGTGATTACAAAAATCAGAGTGTCTCGCTCATTGCAGAAACAAAAAAAGAGAAGGGAACCCGTAAGGGAGAAGCGCTGTATCTGCTCGAGCTCCCGCTTGATCTTCCGTGGGAGCTCTCGCCTGAGCTCTCCCTGGATGTCTCGCCAGCAGCCGTGGGGGATCTCAGGACATCCGAGGGTGGAGAGTCGGGTGTGCCTGGGAGCTTCAGGATAGGCTCGAAGAGCCAAGGAAAAAGCTGGGAGGCGGTGACGATCATGCCACTCTCGTTCAAGCATCCCACATCTCGCAACGTCTAAAGGGTCAGCCTGACCATTGCTTGAGCGTTGGCCTGCAGGAGCTTGTCGATGTCGTACTCCGAGAAGTGATGGCTCCTTAGCCTCTCGTCCAACGATGGAGGAGGCGGAACCGCAGCCGTTTCCGTGCGCCGGAGCTGGTCCTTTAGCAGGATGTTCTCGTATCTTAGCTCGGTTAGCTATGCGCGAAGGGCCATACTCTGAGCAGAATCCTGCAGTAAGGAGAAACAAATCAACAAAAAGATGACCAGTGGATTACAGAGGCGAGAGCGAGCGCTTGAAAGATCTTGCTTACCTCCTCCGCTGGGCGCAAGGAAATTCGTACCATAACATCCACCAGATGTGCCTTCAGAACCTCTGCCTGGGCCACCGCCTAGTCCCGCGCCTTCAGCATCTCGCCAAAGTTGCGGTCGATGGTGATGCTCCGGCGTGCGCACATGTGCACAAGCTCGAACCCACGCATCAAAGCCTTGACATAGTCAAAGTCCAGGAGCCGCGTGGACAGCTGATCGTAAATACCGGCATCCTCCCGGATGTAAAGGTCGTAGCCCAGCGCGAAGGCCTCGCCGGTGACCTGGTCACCCTCCGCCCAGCTGGGGAGAAGGGTCGAGACGAAGACTTGGTTTGCCTCAGGGTCCCACCACAACAGGGGTTTCCCTTCCGCGTCAAGCCACTTCACGCCGAGACGAAAATTCCTGTGCCCCTTCGGCACCTCCTTGGATGGGGATCGAACAGAGGTCTCGACGGCTGCCCCCTCACCACCAGCCCTTCTTACGGCTTCAAGGTTCTCAGCGGGAGCCATGGAGCTATCCCTGGCAGCACCAGTCATCTCGCTGACCGCCTGCAGGATCTCTTCGAAGGACCGACCTGGTGTGAGAGGTCAGACGGGCGTAGTTGCCACGGACTTCCCTTTGTCGGCAGTGGTGGGCTTTAGTCTTTTTAGCGACCGGGACGAAAAGGCGCCAGCCTTTCACTTTCCGGCACTGGTCAAAGGAGGCAGGGCCGGCTCGTCCCGAAAAGCTTGAGCCGCGGATTTTGCGAGAGCAAGCGGATCTCTCACAGCCTGGCCCTCGGTACCCTGAGTCTCGGCAAAGGGTTGGTGCAGAGGAACTTCTCGCTCTCCTGCAAGGGCGACAATGGAATGTGTTGAAGTTTAGAATGGGAAATATCAGATTAAAGACGAGACCGTACCTTCACCGGGGGGAACGGGAGGGAGGGAGTCGACGTCCCGTCGGAGGAATTGGACGTCAAATTCCTTCGTCCAAAAGAACTCCAGAATGGCGCTCTCGTGCGATCCCAGGGTAGGCGGCTTGTAGGCGGCATCCTCATATTGGACAGGCGCGAGAGGAACACTGCCAAAGTCTCCCGAGATGAAGATAAACTTCTCTCCCCAATGATGATGCTTGTTGGCGAGACCGGTTGTCTTGAGCAGTTACCCAGAGAAGAAGACCACACCTCCCTTCGCGCGAAAGATGAACAGCTTTCGGAAAATCGGGAGGCTGAACTCGATCTTCTCTGATTGCATGTAGCAGATGAATGATACAAGGATGGCAACCGAGTTAGGGTTTAGCTGTATGGGAACGACTCCGTAGTAACAGAGGGCCTGGCGCATCTCCGGCCAGAGTGGAAGGCAAAAGCCCACCTCGAAGTGTTCGAGGGGGATGGTGAGCTCCCCCTCTCCCGTGTTGTTTACCCTATCTTGTTTGCCTGGATTTCTCGAAGTAAATCCGGTGGGAACGTACTGAGAAGTGATTCGCTTGTAGTCTTACAGGGTTAGGCGACAAGTGGGGAATTGATGCTTTCGGAAGGCTTCCGCGCAATGTTAACGTCCCTTGTTTTCGCCCGACATTTTGTTGGGAGGATTGAAGATGATATCTCAAAGGAATGGGCGAGAGCGAAAGTTAGGCGAGAACAAGAGAAGAAGTCGGAAGCAAGGGGGAGTTCTCGGAAAGTCACGAAAGCAATGAGGATAGGAATAGGGGTTCCGGATCGGAGAAATAAATGTGTTTTGTGAACTCCTATTTATAGGAAACCGTGGTAAAGATGACTTTTCTAAAAAAAAATAAAATAGCGGCGGCGGTATAGGCGTCATGCCCCAAGTCAGCGATGCTTCGGGTTCCGGCTTGGGATGACAGCGACCGGCCGAAGGTTCAGACTAGTGCAAAGCATTTCGAAACGGCCACGTGAAACATAAAGGAAAACAAAAGCTGAGATCGCTCTCGCCGGGCGAGAGCTAAAAAGGAAAAAATAAATAATAATTGAAAGGCTACAAATGAACAGTCCAAAATATAAATAAACAGGGTACATTGCGAGAAGGGAAGGCCGAGAGGTGAGAAGTGGCGAGACTTCTTCAAATCAATACGGTTCCCAGCGCCATCGTCCTCACTCTCGCCATCTAGTCCTCGGGGGCGCCAACAGGTTGTAGTAGGAAGACAGGGTAGTGCACCCTAGATTGATCTGACGAGCCTGGTCTTGAATCTGCGCGATACATATCTCGGGGGAAGACTCGGAAGTAGGCCCACCCGGCCGCCCCGTCTCGCCAAAAAAAAGTCGCGCTAAAGGGCCTCCAGCCTCTGCTCCCCCATCTCGCGGAATTCTTTCGCCGCAGTGTCGGGGGGCCGCTCCCACCATATAAGATTCGATAGGAGAGCAACAATCTTCTTCCCTCATTTCTTCGCGCTCCCGGCGTCATTCACAATGTCCTCCATCTTGCCAGACGAAGGAAGGAGGGAGCTCTCGCCATCCTCTTCCTCTCCGTCTTCATCATCGTCTACATCATCTTCATCGGCCCACGTCTGCGAGTCCGGATCCTCTACGAAAATAGTTTCATGGTTACGATGAGGGCTGAGTAAGAGCTACGGTAATGATTCGCTTACCTGCAGTATGAGGAGAGCCACTAGCCGGCGGCTGGCGAGAAGGCCCGCCCCCCCAGTCCCATAGAGGAGGTGGAGTGGCTTTTCGCGTCCCAGGCAAAAAGTCTCGTGCACAGTGATCTCGGCCTGGCCGGAAGCAGGGGGAAGTCGTCCCTACTTGCGAGATGACTGACCTCCTTTCGAGCTATGAAGGGGTCGATAGACACCCCTACCGCAAGTGCGATGAGATTAGACGCTTGGCCGAGCAGGTTAGAAGTCATTTTTCACCCTCCCGGGTGGCGAGACCCGGGTTGGCGGAAGCTGAGGATGCGATAAGTCAGTTCGAAAGAAGGGGAGGCTACGATTAAAACAGTCAGAAAGGAGTAACGGAAAAAAGTATACCCTCGATTCTCGGAGAGGTAGCCGGAGGAGTGACCTCCATAACCCATGGTCAATCCTCGGGAGGGTGAGGTGATGAGTCCGGAGGCACCAGCAGCGACCCAGTGTCATCATGTCGAGCCGCTTCCTACGATAAGTATTGCACCAGTTACCAACCCTTTCGCATAATCAGATCGTAATCGACTCACAATCTTGAAGATCAGCAAATCAGAGAGGTTTACCTTCTGCGGATGGGAAGCATCATCCGCACGATCGGGAGTTGGGGTAGGTGAGTCCCTGTTCTCGCGGGAAAGGTCCCGCTGGACCACCTTCGCCTTCTTCTTCTTCTTCTTCTTTAGCGGGGAAGGATTAACGGCTGGCGACTTTCTCGCAAGCCAAGGGGAAACCACAACACTATTCTCCAGGGCTCGTTCCTGAGCCGTGTTTATGCGGTCTTGGAGGACTTGCGGGAGTGGTTTGTCAACACGTTTAGACCGCATGATGAGATCTCGTGAGAGCTCAGGCAGAGAGCGGCGACTCAGTGACAGATTTACGGTCGTCTATCCGTACACATATATATAGCCATAGTATGGCTGACCAAAAGATTCTCCATTTGAAATGACACATGCCCAGCGAATATTGCTGGGTTGGACATGTCTTTTTGAGCGCAGGGCTAGCTCAAAAAGAGCGGGGATTGTGTACAACCCCATATTCGCTGGTGGGGACCCAGAGGCATCAACAGTCGGGGTTGGACCAGCCTCGTGCTATCTTGGGCCTGGAGACCGGAGGAGCTCCCGCATAGGAGAGGGAGGGATCACACCCGTGACCAGAGGCGGGCTAGAGGGCGTTGAGTGAGCTCCACTCACTCAACGCCGCGTCTAGCAGCAAGGGCGTTAAGTGAGCTCCACTCACTCAACGCCGCATCCAACAGCAAGGGTATTGAGTGAGCTCCACTCACTCAACGCCGTGCCCAGTAACAAGGGCGTTGAGTGAGCTCTACTTACTCAACGCCGCGTCCAGCATTAAGGGAATTGAGTGAGCTCCACTCAGTCAACGCCGCGTCCAGCAGCAAGGGCATTGAGTGAGCTCCACTCACTCAACTCCGCGTCCAGCAGCAACAGCGTCAAAGCAACTGGAGGCGAGAAGGTTCTCGGCACAGAGAATGTCACGTCCAGTAGCAAGGGCATTGAGTCAACTCCACTGTCTCAACGTCGCATCCAGTAGAGACAGCGTCAAGGCCACTGGAGGCGAGAAGGCTCTCGGCACAGAGTTCTCGCCGAGTGCGGCCCAGGGCCCAGGGTAAAATTACTTAATTGACCTCGGGTAAAATTACCCATATACTCCATGGGGATGCATTTAGTTTTTTACAAACAGCGGGATTTGGCTATTGGTAGACCAGCCAAGGGAATTTCAGTAACTTCAGTTCAGCAAAAGACTATAAATAGACCCACAAGGTCTCCTTGGAAGGCAGACTCTCATTATTCTCCAAATTTCTAGTGCTTTCTGAGGAGCTCCTTGCCCAGCTTTTGGCTTTGGAGGTGAAGCTCTCAAAGATCTTCCGAGTGTGAGGTGAGACCTCCCTGGTGAGGCTTTGGGTCAGTCCTAGGAACTTAGCAACCAGTCGAGGGTCGGGACTTGAGAGAAGTAGGTGTGTGCTGCACCCCTGTTTTGAACTCCCGTTGATGAAAATTTTTGCTTCAACAATATAAGGCTTTCCTAAGCCTATATACATAATCAGGATAATGAGAATCTACAAAACCTGATGGTTGTTCAACATAGACTTCCTCTTTTAAGTCACCATTCAGAAATCCTGACTTTACATCCATTTGATATACCTTAAACCCTTGATAGGCAGCATAGGCCAAGAACATCCTTATAGCCTCTAGCCTTGCTACTGAGGCAAAGGTTTGATCAAAGTCAATCCCTTCCTCTTGTCTGTAGCCTTTTGCTACCAGCCTTGCCTTGTTCTTGATAATTGTGCCATTTTCATCATGTTTGTTTCTGTAGATACACTTGGTTGCTATGATGTTGTGATCCTTTGGTTTAGGAACCAGTTCCCAGACTTTGCATCTTCTGAAATAATTCAGCTCTTCTTGCATAGCATCAACCTAGTTAGTATCTAGTATGGCTTCTTCAAACTTCCTGGGTTCTATCTATGACAAGAAACTTGAATGTAAAACTGTGTTGATGTTCTTGCTCCTTGTTAGAACACCATGACTTGCATCACAGATTATATAGTGAGCTGGATGATCCTTCAGGAGTCTTCTTGCTGGAGGAAACCTGTCAACCTAATGTCCTTCTTCATTTTCCTCCACCTAATGCTCCTCTTTGTCTTCATCATCCAATGAGTTTTGTTCTCCCCCTGAACAACATGCATCTTTTCCATCATCCATCCTAGCAGGGTTTCATCATTGATGGTCATCTTGTCCAGCCTGTCTGTTAGACCTGTAGAACTCACTGAAGAACTAGACAATTCATTGTTAATCAATCTAGACTCATCAAAAACAACATGGACTGACTCTTTTACAACTTGGGTAGTCAAGTTGTAGACCCTGTATGCCCTACTTTTATTGTTGTACCCAACAAATATCCCTTCTAGGGATTTGGCAGCAAACTTTGTTTGGTAGTGCTTACCATTAACTAGGACATAACACTTGCTACCAAAGATTCTGAAGTAAGAAATGTTTGGTTTTCTGCCTTTCAAAATCGGATAAGGAGTCAACTTAAGTTTCTTATTTATGGATTCTCTATTGAGAACATGACAAGCAGTATTTACTACCTCAGCCCAGAAATATTCAGGGAGAGTAGTGTCATTGAGTAGAGTTCTACCTGCCTCAATAAGAGTTCTATTCTTTCTTTCAGCAATTCCATTTTGCTGAGGTGTTCTAGGTGAGGAGAACTCCTGATGAATTCCAAGTTCTACAAAGAATTTTGTCAACTCCAGATGAATCTTAAGTTCTTCACAGAATTTTTTCATACATTCAAACTGAAATTTAGTTCCATGGTCACTTCTGATTTATACCACTGAATTATTAAATTCATTCTGAATTTGTCTAACAAAAGTCTGGAAAACACAAGGGGTTTCAGATTTCTGCCTCAAGAAGAAAACCCATGTGTATCTAGAATAGTCATCCACAACAACTAGTGTGTATACTTTCCTACCAAGACTATGAACTTGCATAGGACCAAACAAATCCATATGCAAGAGATATCAACATCTCAATGAATCTTTGGTATCTAATGCAGGAAAAGAGGACTTGGTCTGTTTGCCCTTTTGGCAAGCTGAACACACTCACTCTTTAATGCACTTGATTTGAGGATCATTCCTCACTAATCCCATGCTAAACAACTGTCCTGTAGACTTATAGTTCAGATGAGCTAGCCACTTATGCCATTTGACACATAGTGAAGCCTTCTCACCTGCAACTAGGCAAATGGGTCAGTTGTTAAACTCACAATCAAGGTTTAGACAATAAACATTCCCTTTCCTAGTGCCAGTCAAAATGATCTCTTGATCACTTGACCTCCTTATTTGGCACTCCCCTTTGAGGAAAGAGATGACATAACCTAGATCACTAAGTTGACTTATGCTAATAAGGTTATGTTTTATCCCCTTCACATAAGACACTTTAGTGATGGTAATTGAATCACTAAAGATGTTACCAAATCCTTTGATGATTCCTTTTTCAGATCCACCAAAGATCACTTTGGGTCCATTCTCTATGGGTACATAGTCCCTCAACATTCGTCAGTCATGTGCCTGGAACATCAACTATCCAAGTACTATATAGGGGTATGGCCACTTGGATTCACCTGTATCAAATAAAGAATTACTCATCCTTAGAACCCAAATTGGTCCTAGGTTCTTGTTAGCTTGAAAATTATCATGTTTACCTACAGGTTTTTATTAAAGGTACACTATTCTTAGTTTTAACACTTGTGTTAAACCAGCAATCCATAGCAAAGTGGCCTACCTTGCCACAACACCAACACTCAAATCTATTGTACCTTCTCTTAGGTACAGACTTCACAACCTTGTTGCCAGCAGTTCTTTTGAGTATAGGTGCTGGAGCAACAAACCCCGAGAATTCCTTTTGAACCTGATGGGCTTGCCTATAGAGTGGCCATCTGGAATTTGCACACTTGCCAATGTGATCTCCATACTTACAGTGACCATGAGTCATTTCATGATAATACCTGTTTGTAGGTTGCATCACCTTCCTAAATAAAATAGGGGGCTTAGAGGCTAGTGGCTGAACTGGGGCCTTACCTTTTCCATGTGAATTGGTGGCCCTTGTTCTTCCCTTAAATCCTAGACCAGTCTTACCTTTTTGTGAAATGAAGTTGTCTATTAAAGGCAAGACTGATTTTGGCTTAGAGAATTTAGCCACTAACTCTTTTTCTTTTTGAAGTCTTGCCTCTAGATTCTTGATATGATTTTCCTTAAAAGAGATTGTGCCCATCTGAATGACAGTTATGTTCTTCAGTTTGGCAACCTCATTCAGTTTCAAATCAATCAGCTTGGCTGATTCTGATGCTGCCTGCTTAAGAGATTCAATCTCCTTGGCCTGCTCCTTGACAAAAAGCTTGCTTCTCTTAAGAGTTTACAGCAACCCACCATACTCATCAATGAGTTGGTGTACATCCCCTTCAGACTCAGAACCATCCACATCTCTTGATGCAGATGCTTCTGATTCTGATCCAACAAAATAATCAGACTCTAAGGGATAATTGTATACCTTGCTTGGACCAGGCTGATCCTGACACTGATCATTTTCTGACAGAGCCATCTGCCCTCTACAGCAATGGTCTTCCGCTCCATTTATGGAGTCCAGCTTTTGTAGGAATTCTAGTTCCCTAGAATCCTCTTCTTTTGAGAACAGCCCAACATATGCTTCTACATCATCTTCTTCTCCTGATCCTGAAGATGAAGAGTCTGTCCAACTCTTCTGTTTCTAAGCAATAAAGGATTTCTCCTTCTTTCCCTTCAATTGATGCTTCTTCTTATCCTTAGATTCATTCCTCTTGTGTGGACAGTCAGCTATGACATGTCCTGGCCTGGTTCAATAATAGAAAATAATCTTAGAGTTAGTTTGTTTACTAGGTTTTGAGGCATACCTGTCCTTCTTGGGATTCTTCTTTTTCTTGTAGTATTACACCTTGGAAAAGGATGATGATGGTCTGGATCTCCACTTCTTCTTTTTCATGAACCTTTGGAATTGCCTTATAAAGGTAGCAAAGTCTTCATCAGAGGTGTGGCTGTCTGATGAGGTATTATCAGGAATTCCTTATTTTGCCTCAGCACTCCTTCTAGGTGGAGAAGGAGATTTTCTCCTGCCCTTTCTTGTTCCTTAAGGCTTGAAGGCAACTGATTTGTCCTTGTACTCAGACCCACTGCTCTTCTCTTTCTCCTTCCTGGCAGTAAGCTGCATTTCATATGATAGAAGCTTTCCAAATAATATGGGAGGAGTTGTATCAACAAGCTTGGCCACCTCTCTGATGGCACAAATCTTTGTGTCCCAATCCTTTGTCAGAGACCTGAGAAATTTGTCATTCAGTTCATAAGTGCTGAAGACTCTTTCATAGGTCATCAGCTAATTAACTATCCTGAAGAACTTTTTATAACATTCAGCTATGCTGTCAGTCTTGGCTTGTCTAAAGCTCTCATATTCTTGGTTCAGCATAGATTTTCTGTCCTCTCCGACTTCTTCTGTTCCCTCCATGTAGATAATCATGGTGTCCCACATTTCCTTTGAGGTTTTACAATGCACCACATTCTGAAATGTGGCATCATCTATAGCACTTACAATAATGTTCTGTGCTCTTTTGTCTAGTATTGCAAGGTTGATCTCATCCTTTGTCATTTCAGAATAGTTCTTAGGGGTTCTAACATTTGCATCCAGAGCTGATACCTCCATTGGAATGAAGGGTCCTTCTTATACAGTAATGTAGATTCTTGGATCAGAAGCTTCCATAAACAATCTGACCCTTTCCTTCCAAATGCCAAAGCATTCTTTCCTGCAAATAGGCAATTTCATATATCCAAACACCTTTTGATTCTTATTTGAACCCATTCTTGAAATCTGTTAATTGCATAGGAGAATAACTCAGACTATAAGGTCAATCTTTTAGTAACCTCCCTCTGATACCACTTGAAAGACTTATTTCAAGAGCCTAGACACCTAGAGGGGGGGGGGTGAATAGGTTCTAATTTCCTTTTATAATTCAGGCAAATTAACTATATCACACATTAAAGAACATACAATTCTCAGAACATAAAACACTGCACAGAGACACCAAATTTATAGTGGTTCCCCGAGGAATGGGTACGTCCACTTTCCCCCTTCTCCTATCCAATAGAGAACTGGATTCAACACAACTTCATTCCTCTTTCTCAGATCCAAAGATCTTACAGCTCAGAACCAGAATGGTTCCTACACCTCAGACTTACACAAGTCCTACCTTAGATCCTTCTCCAAGAATCCTACCTAAGGCCTCTGCCCTACCTCAACCTTTATTACTAGGCTTACAACTCAGACTTTCACAAAGTCCTACACCTCAGGCCTTTGCCCTACCTCAGCATTTATAATTATAGGCTTACAACTCAGATCTAACAAAAGATCCTACAAATAATTGAGTATTTAAAAGATACAAAAATATCACCAGATAGATCCCTCTATAGGTGTGTGCTTCTTGATCAGTTCTTGATTAAACTGAATCTTCAGATCCAACCTGACTTAACTGTTTCAAAGCTTCTTGATAGAACAAAATAAGGTTGAACTCTTCTTGATGTAGAAGTTGATCTCCTGTCAGCTCCTTTCTTGAATTCAGAATAAGATCTAAATCTTCTCTTGCAGACTGCTCGGGATCTGCCTTCTTAAGGGTTTCCCCTCTTCTTGTTGTCAGATTCTTTCTCTGGATGATTCACTTTTTATCTCTGTATTAGCTCTCCTCTTGTTGTCAAGGATCAGCCCTTATATAGATTTTCCTCATGGTTACCGGCTGATTCGGTTTGTAACAACCTTCTGATAGTTCTGACAAAGGTGTCAGACCTGTTGGTTATAACAGCTGTCGAGTCACTAGTCAAGACAGTTGATTCCTTAAAGACTTTACAACACAACATAACCACTCATCAGACTGCTTCATATGTGTCGACATAAATAGACTAAGTGTCAACATAAGTCTTGATTATGTCGACATAACACTCCATGTGTTGACATAATCATTCTTCAGCTACTCGACACAGCTTCTGTTTGTATGTGTCGACACAAGTCCTGTGTGTCGACACAACTGCTCCTGGTCACGACATAACTGATGCTAGAAGATGGCGTTGAGTGTATATCAGACTGTCGTTGAGTGTGTATCGAGACGTCGTTGAGTGTGTTTCGATACAAGTCCTGTGTGTCGACACAAGCCTTCTGACTCAGTATCGCTATTGCTGTTAGATGGCGTTGAGTGTCATCTAGATATCATTGAGTGTGTGTCGACACAAGTCCTGTGTGTCGATACAGACATTCTTCAGTTGTCGACACAATTCCTGAGTGTCTATACATGCCTTTCTTCTTGTGTCGACATAACTCCTGTGTGTCAACACAACTTCTGCTTTAGGTGTCGACACAATTCTTGCCTTAGGTGTCGAAACAATTCTGGGTATCGAAACAGCTTCTTCTTCAGGTGTCGACACAATGCCTGGGTGTCGACACAAGCCTTGCTTCTAGTGTCGACACAACTTCTGGGTGTCGACACAATTCTTCACAAGTGTCGACACTTGTACTTAGAAAAATTTCTTGCAAACCTTACACCTGCACAATGAAACTCAAACATCCATCAAATACAAATTGATGTATATCATTGAGTAAGATGAGGCTTCTCTAAATCTAGTACATATTTTTCAGTGTACCCAACAAGAGTAAGTGAAACTGTTAACTATAGAAATAACTCTCACTTTGAAAAACCAAATTATTCCCCACTAATAAATAAATGAATGTAGATTTCTTGTAAACAACTACTATGCTATGAGTCCTTATGTTAAGCCAAAAAATTATAAGTTGGAGTACCAATTCAACATTATAAAACACCATCGCAGTACTACTCAAGTAAATATCATCAAATAAAGAATTGTAGAAAACTAAATGAAAATCTACAATATAAACATAAACTTAAACTGAAGTATGAATGAAGGCTTATAGTTAAAAATGAAAGATCTACACTACTCGACTGGGCACATTCATCATTATCATCCCTAGGTGTATCACGCAGTATTTGGGTACCCAAGTGAACCGTTTGACCAGGTTGCACTTGGATATCAAAACCGCTTTTCCCATAACATCCATAATCTGCGTGAAGTAAGTTCTAAATGATGTACACTATATCTTACTTCACGATATGCCTACTAGTTTGTTTGTTTTTTCCTTCTTCTTTTCTTGTTTTATTAAAAATGCTTATTTCAGTGCATGTTATGTTTTTGCTCTATGATTTTTTTTTCAAGCACGATAGATAGTCTCATAAAAAATAAGAATGGTAAAGAATCATGATAAGTGGGTGTTAACACATGAACTAATTAAACGAAGTAAAACTAATAACATAATGGATATTGACTTCTTGCAAATGTGTTCACCCTGTTTATATTACATCATAAAATATATAAATAAATAAATAAAAAATCAGGAAGCTACTCCTAAGAAAAAGTGGAAGAAATGTTGAACTTGCTCATTATTTTCTTGATCGTCTTCTTTATGCCCTTCACCTCCTTCATCGTTTGCCTAATCTCCGACATGTTCATCCACCATATCATAGATGTCATGGATGGTCTCCCTGAGGGATCCTGTACGGTGTAATAGAGGTTGTGCTACAGGTAGTTGTGCTCATGATGTAGTAGGAATCTCACCTACTCTATAGATCTGAGGGCAGCTGTCTATAGGGTACGTCGACTAGTCGATGGCAAGGTACTTCTCTATTAGGATACTCTTGATCACACCGCCCAAAGGCAGTGTGTTCATCCGCTGGTGGTCAGGAGATTTGAGGCGATAGGTGTAGCGCATCATCGATAGGATGATATTAGAGACGCTGAAGTCCTTCCCAGATATGCAGTATGTCACCATAGAAAGCTGGGTCATGATCTTCTTGGTATCCCCAGCCTTAAACATCAGGGAGCGACGTAGGACTCCCCTGATGATGAGGGTATCTGGTGTGAGCGTGACCACAATATTGATGAAATATCTATGCTCCTCCACACCATGGAGAACTTCATTGACCTCTCTCCAGTTCTGGCTACATCTGAAGGACTCCACGATGTCGAGGTATGGAGAATTGGGAGTCTACATGTATTTCTGTTAAAGATCCTTGTGGAGTATCATCACGATCTCAGTTCCGAAATATAACTGCACTCCTCCACCTAGTTGCTTGTGAGCAAGATCCTTGAGGTTGTTGTAGAACTCCCGAGTCAGGACCGATGAAAAATGATCACAAGAGGAAATCACAGAGAGTATGCCCGAGTGCTCCAAATAACCATAGATGTGATCGTAACGATCATCGATGTCGAAGACCATCAGCACACTTATTGTTGCCTTGTCTATAGCAGGAAATGTAGACGCATACACTAGAGAGCATTTTGAGAATCTTCGGCTAGAGGGTTGGGAGATAGAGGATTCCATAACGTGAAAAAGTACACAAAATTTTTCATTAAAACAAAAAAAAATCAAATCATCGGTTTCTAGATCCTACCGCGATGCGGTAATCTGTTACCGCCACGCGGTAGCATGACGGACTGCACTCCGTCCACCTCCGCTGGATCTCCCAAATTTTTTTTTTATTTTCACTTAAAAATGACTAGGGGAAGAGATCCAAGCTCATACGAAGTAGATCTGTGAAAATGAAAGTGATCCATGGGGAAAAATCACAAATCAAACTTGGAAAAAGCTTGAACTCTTCATGGATCGTGCATAAACTCTGAATCTCCCCAAAACTCAGTTTTTTTAAAAATATTGTTCACTTGAAAATGCTAAGGGAGAGAGATACAAGCTTCCACAAAGTAGATCCGTGAAAATAACCATGATCCATGAAAACAAGTTCACGAATCACAATTGAAAATCATCTAAAATCACCGCAGATCATCCCCAAAACAAAAAAAACTCCTCGTAATACACATTAAATTAACTCCTATATCAAAATAAAAGAAAGGAGTGAGGGGAATACCTAGATCTGGGAACGTTGGAAAGAGAAGCACTATTCACGGAAGTGAGAGAGTGGACAAGCAGAAATGGAGATATTGGGCCTGAACTACTCTTATATATATATGGGAGCTACCACAACATGGTATATCTAATGTTGGCAGTTGCACTTTTTTACGTACTGATTTCTGATCATCATCCCAGGTATCTTCATTACTTAGTTAATATAAATGACAGCACAAGTCTCACTATGATATGTATCATAATAGCGGGGGTGTAGGTGTGTCGACATTAGGATCGCTAGCCTATAATCCACATCTTGTCCTTAACTGAGGAAGGGTTCCAGTAGGTACTTGTGTGGCATTGGGGGGACAATGTTAGGTCAAGCATGTTTTTGTGCGGGCATATGGGATTAACAAACCACCCTATGACACTTGTGCAGCTCCTCATGGCCATCCATCACTCAGTATGGGGATAGGGTGATGACACACTACTTGTGTTGATTGTGTCGTGAATATACTCATGAATGATCTTACAAAGTAAGAACATCAGTTCATGACTCATGGTCGTAAGTATCGTGCATAACGCTCTATCGTGCTGTACTATTTTTGTTGCATTGTTTTTTTGTGTATTTCTATTTAGTTCTTGTTAAACAAAAAACATGTCTTTAGTCTTTCTTTTGGTGTTCCCTTTGTTTATTTTTTGTTAAATCAAAAAATACCAAAAAAAAAATATATAACCTAAAAAGAAAACTATGGCTTGATAACTCTTAGGACACACATGGCTAGAACAGAGAGCATAATGGTTATGTACAATGTTTGACTTAGGCTTGTTAATCCCTATGAACATTGTCTACTTATGTCATGATGTGTCGAATCTTTAGGTGTTTAGCTACTGAGTGTGACTAGAAAGATTAATGTTCATTGAATATGCCTCTAGGTATGTGTGAGAATATAGGTAGCGGAATGACCTTACATTGTTCACATATCCCTAGACAGAGCACTCTTGTAGAAATTATCTGCTTTCATGTTATAACTCGTGATATTGTGGCTAACGCATTAGAAATAACTTGAATAATCAATGCTACGATAAATATGCGTTTATATAAAGGTTAGAACTTTGGGCCAAATCTCTAGTGGTCAAGTCTTGTGTATACAAGTTAAAGTGTATCTATCTATGTGGGTAGATTTCGATTGATTCAGGGTCCTTGAAATCAAAAATATAAATTGATAGTACTAAATGTATAAATGAAAAAAAACAACATGCTATCAAATCTTGTGTCAAGGATCCCCCCAAGCACTACTAACTCCTCCTGATAAGTCATTATGAGCACTGTGAGGATTAGCTCCTTGGTCCAAAGAATCATTTTGATCTTGTGCAATGACTAAAACCTTAAGCTGAGTGCCCCTAATTCTTGTCCTAGTATAACGTAGATAGAAACGTGACATGATTTTTCACTTTATTTCTCTCGTGATAGCATATTTAATTACTGAGATAAAACATGTAATGAATGTTAACTCTGCTTGATGTTTGTCTTCTGATGCTACACATTCACATGTCATTGCTCTATCTAATGCTTTCATGCATAAGAATTGGACTGCAACAACACAATATGTCTATAACATGTCAGTACTAGTATATAAATTCTATTCTTGACATGTACAATGTTCCTCTTTATTAATTCTGTAATTCTCTTAGCATTGTACTCTAAATCGTTGTATGCATAATTTAACCTGTGTTGTCCAATCTTTTTTATCTATGAAAACTTTTATAAACCATTTCTGTATACTCCGCTCATTAGGTTAACCTCTATATTTTATATTATCTGATTTCTGTTTGGTCACCCCTATTGTTTTTCTCCTCTGATTCACTTTCTATAACGTGCAGTGTTTGTTTTCTTTATCACACCCATTATATACAGAATTCCTTTTCTTCTGTGAATGCAAATGTTCACTTTTGGTCTGGCCCACCCCCTTTCAATAATATCGAAGGGGGAGAATAGATAATTCATGAGTCATTGGTAAGGGTAGATCACATGTACGGGAGCTCATTTTGCTGTGTGCACGTATATAGGGGGAGCGTGTAAAACATGTATATAGGGAGAGCCCGTGTGTAGGGGAAGTTATATGCAACCTAAAACCTGAGCTTTAAAGATAATCTCTTATATATACGTTGTGTTATGCACTTCATTATTATATCTCAAGAATGGTTTTTGATATTATCAAAAGGGGGAGTTTGTTGGAGCCGACGGTTCACATATCCTCAGTTTTATAATATCAATTCCCATGTTATATTTGATCATATCTTCTGTTTGGTAGAGTGTGCTGGTTTATAGGTCCAAGCGAAGCAAGCAAGCTCTCCTCTAGCACCTGCTGTCGAGCAGTAGAAGATACCGTAGGGAAGTAGCCTGAATTTAATAGACATCGTTCTCGGGTTACTACTGCGCCACACTATTCCTACCGTCTGTGCTAGCATGAGGATTTATTTCAGCCAGGCGCTCGGGATGCTACCGCATAGGCGTTAACATATTACCGCAACACGCTAGCCCACTCAACGATTGTCGAGATAGATTCATCGATACAACTGGACTACCGCCAGGCAATACCACCTTACCGCACCACACTAACACAAAAAAGAGGAAAATATTCGTTTTGAATATTTTTTACAAATTTGCAGGACAGCTGTCAGCATCAAGCGCGTGAACCTACCGTTAGGTGCTAGTCTTATAGCCGGTGATAGCCTATTTTTACAAAGATGTATAAAAGGCATCTCGTTTTCTAAATTTTTTGCCAAGATGAATAGTGACTCATATCTGTCATTCCTAGGGTTCGGTAGCCGCCTCTGTGCTCCATTCTGCCATCTTCGTCGAAGGAAAAGAAAACTGTCTCCCTCCAATTCATGCACAAAGAACTCAGGTGATCCAAGGACAATAATGACTACGAAGAGTTGATCAGTTGCAAGCACACAGAGATTTCAAGCAATGGTCATG
Source organism: Platanthera zijinensis (assembly GCA_039513925.1). Classification (NCBI taxonomy): domain Eukaryota; kingdom Viridiplantae; phylum Streptophyta; class Magnoliopsida; order Asparagales; family Orchidaceae; genus Platanthera; species Platanthera zijinensis. Next base: position 129,685,449 of record CM077082.1, read on the forward strand.
GATCGCTCAATGAAGAAATCATCTTGAGGGAGATTCAAACTTAAATATTTTTTTTACCCTTGTTGTACCTTTTCTTTTCTCTATATTCTTATAGTGAGGGAAATTGATCGGTAAAGGTCGTCGGATCCGTGGAGGATTCCATGAGAAATCATCCCGGGGAAGGGACGTCTAGATCGAGTGATCTAGCAGGGCTCTTAGACATTTCCTTGCATGAAGGTGAAGAGTCAGCTCGAAGACCTTTTTGGAGGGAAAGGGAGAGAGCCAACCGATTCGGGGAGCAGGGTTATATAGAAAACCAAAAGTATTTCTTCCTTCACCGCATTCGATCTCCGTCGTCATGGAGATCAAGATTTTGTAATTAATAAAAATAGTTGTTGATTTAGTTTTAATAAAATTCATTTCTTGTTTCTATTTATTGCTTATGGCAATGTGATTTTTAGCCTGTGATTCACTAAAGGGTGCATAGATCTCCAAGGAGGAATTTAACCATAAAAAACGAGGTCAGTGACCTACTGCCGTGCGTTAGCAGCCTAACGCCCCGAGGTATCTTCTAGTATTTGTTTTTAATGAAGTCTATGACCTACCGCCGCATGTTAGCAACCTAACGCCTCGTGAGAGCCTCCAGTACTTGTATTTCTGGACCCAAATATTTCGAATTTCTAATTAAGCATAAAACCTTATTTACCCCACTCTAAGGTTAGCTACTATATCTAACACGCACGCTGCTCCAAAAGCCAGTCCATGACAAAGATCACATCAAACTCTGATATCTACATCATTGATGATTTCAAATCAAACTCTTGACTTCCTATCCGCACCTTAACATAGTAAACTCTATCTACACGCATCACACACCCATTTGGTAGCAACACTTCAAATTTATCTATTGATATGAAAGATGGAACTCTGATATGCAGTAAGAAGTCCTTAGATAGAAATGAGTGAGAAGCTCTTGTGTAAAACAATGTTCTTGTTGGATAATTTAGTATTAAGACGAATCAGAACACAAAAAGGTTATTAAAGCAATTGCACACAAGCTATTAAGGGTATATAGTAATAAAAGTTGCACACTAAATCATACTCTTCACCACAATGCTTTGTTTGATGTCCTCCTGCTGGTCAAGATTATATACTCGGGGTTGAGCTTATGTATAAGGTAATACAGTTGAATCCACCGTTTCCCTTTCTCCGCATACGACACGCCGACCTTTTTCGTGGTCTTCAGAGGACCACATTGACATTCTCAAGCATAATGTACCACCTTGCCATAAGTATAGCAAGTGAGCAGACCTCACCCAGTCGATGCCCCCGACATAGAAGAGGGAGTTTGTCCAGAATTCCTAGACTTCTTGTTCCACTAGCCATGCATAAACTTTGCAAATCTCAACATCTTGAACTTTAGCATTTTTCATAGCTAGGTTCTTCTTTTTTTAGACCATCTTCATATCCTGCTCAAGGGATCAGACTGTATTCTCCAAGGTCAGAAAGCCTTGCATCATCGGTCCTGAAAGAAGAAGTCACAGATCTTCTCGTAGTACTCCATAAAACTTGTGGGTTTTCCTTTCTTCATCAGCAAATGTTGAGCCTGTTTACCGCCCAAGTCTGGTGAACAAATGCAGATAGTCATCTACAGAACTCTCGCCCTGAGTTAACCTCTAGGACTAGTTCACCATTGCAATACGTTGTTCAGAAGGGAGATACCTTGCCAGAAACACTCTCGAGAATTCCGTTATCGAGATATTTGTCAGTTTCCATCCCACAAACTGATTCACGTCGAACTCATCCCACCAGATAATTGCCTCTCCATCCAAAAGAAAGGTAGCCAGGGATACCTTTTGCGCTTCCTCCGTCTCGGTTGCTGTCAAGGATCTCTTTATCTTAGAGAGCCAATCTTTGGCTTGAGTTTGGGATCCTATTACCACAAAAGTAGGAGGGTTGAAGATCGAAAAATGCTTTAATAATTTATCAATTGCTAATCTTATTGTTATAGTCTCTTTATCCACCTACCTTATAGCCACTGGATGAACTATGTCAACCGACACCTGGGCCATCATATGGGTAGGAGGTTGTAATAGACTTCCTGGCTACAAATTGATCATAACAAATACTGCTTCAACAATCAATCAGATAGACTCCACAAAAGGAGGAGGTGTAAGAACATCAACTGGTGCACAACACTCCACATAGTGCTGAGATTGATACTGCCCTGCACCACTCCTAGTCACATATAATTGTGAAACACACAATTAAGCGACTAGAAACATGACAAAAAATAGTCATAGGAACACACATGTTCCTCAAACATGTGTATTTTTCATTCCTATGTGGACATTCATAGGTTATTTAATGTTTTAATCGCAATGCACACACATGCTCACCGCCCATGAAAAGAATTAGACCACGAATTTGAATGAGAAGAGATCGACACCAAAAGCTGATACCAAGTTATAACACACCGTCTGTCTCGAAGAATATGCACTGGGTCCGGCCAGAACCCCACGCCATATTAAACGAACAAACTAAAGAGTTATAAAATGAAACATCAACCAAACTTCGATAACTCAGAGTAACCTAAACATAAGCATTTTTTTAACAACATGAATGTCCACTACCACAAAAGAAATGAAATACATATACAAATATTTCGGCCTTAAGGCCTTACAAATTGGTGTACTACAATGTTTAAATAACTACATGGTTTACATACATCTACATGCAGATTGACCATACAAAAAAATAATAAACACAATACTTGGGACTTTGAGGGCTAGCACACCAAAAGGGCTTCAACCCGCTATTTCCCGCTTAGCTAATCAGTATCTGCACAAGTACATTCTATAAAGACGTGGCAAACAAAAAACCTGACAATCTTAAGCTGACAACATCTATAACGACCCCACCCCATTCTTGGGGGCAGTGGTACTTTTCCATACAAGAAAGCAGTATAAAAATAAATGTATCCAAAAAAGAATGTTCAACTAGCACCACGAAACACCGTTTATATATGCACAACCGCCACAAATGTTGGCACGGACAACCATGCATTTTGTTCCCTCATGGCATACTCCAGGTGTACTCCCCGAGTCCCACCTCCACCCATAGTATCGTAAACCTAGATGTATAATTTGAGAGATTGCCAATCATCAAGCAAATATTACACTTTATAGACATTCTTTCCTAAAATCAAACGGTGCATTGAGGTGCTATATCTTTACCGACTAGCATAGGATGGGTTCAGATCAGCGTTGCCTGTACTTAAACAACTAGAATCATACCATCACAGTACGCGTATGACATCACTTTATCCTTTTTACCCGATAACAAATGTTATCTCTCCTTTGGCACACAAGGCCACCAAGCTAAGCACAACAAGCCTTTTAGCTTCTGATGTTACGTACCCAGTCCATAAGACCTAGGCTTCACATTCATTATTAAAGCTCACTTATTTTGACTAAGATATTTATCGTCAGCGAAAACAACTATCACCGAGCGACATAAACATACCAACAAGTTTGTCACAATCTTAAGTATTTCCTGGAGTCAACCTCCAGTATTCCCTATAACACCCAACAACACTCAAAACCCGTAACAAAATACAATTTCAATAGAGTCTTCTCTGACACAAAAAATTAAACATCACTAATCTAAACCAACATTTCGTAGCTGGGCATCATACATTATGCCTATGTCTGTACAATAATCCAAACTCTATATAAAATTTCAATCGGGGATAATCCATATCATGCTACTAATTAGTGGAAACATCCATGCAATCATGCCATAATAAACGAACTAGCATCTCCTAGTATTAAGAATGAGAATCATTACCCTTGACGATCGCTTTTGTTCAATGAATGCGTAGAAGATCCAGATGAAAAGATTCAGAGCGCATTACTCTCCGCGGACCTACCTTCAGCTCAATAATCGGAGCTTAAAAGCTCCTTCAATGGCTGAATATAACCTTCTTCTTCCTCCTCTCTTTCCATTTGTTCTTTCACTTAGCCTTGGAGAGAGAAGGTGAAAAAGTAATATGAGAAGAGAAGTGTAACTTTTTAGCCTTATTACCCTCGGGGTTAAACCCAAATCTGGCTTCTCAAAAGCCAAATAGAATTGATGGCCACAATTTAATTTGAGATTCTGACTTGCCTTTGCTGACGATTGCCACTATTGTCAAGCAATATCTTAGGTAGCGGCAGTGGACCTTATTAATAACCTATTAACAACTGCCTTGCTTCTTAAAAACCAAGTGACACGTAGCATCTTATCGCCGCCAATATCACACTATCACTAGTGTTAGTTTGCTGTCTCGACTGCATCGTTGTACCGAATGCATCATTTTATCGATTGTATCGGCTTGTCCACTGCATTATATTGACTACATCGACTTCACCATCGGTGTTACCATTGCGATCTGGAAGTGATCAAACATGCGACCTCACTGCAAACACAATATGAGCCTATGGAGTTGCACATAAGAGCATTAGATGAGTTGGAAAGGTTTGTGTTAGCCTTGCCCATATGTTATATGAGTGAGGTATCAAGCCTATGATGTTTTGGATGTGAAGGAATTTCATTCCGGGACCTATATTATGAATATGGGTCATCGGGTAAGTGGTCGGAAGAATCCTAGGGAAATTCGTCAAGTATATCATAAGGTTTTGAAGAATAGTCTTGAATTCATCGAGTATAGTCATGTCATCTAAATGAGTCTGTTTGATTTCATCGAGTATCGTAATGTTATCTCGACGAATTGGACTTTATTCGTAGAGTATCATCATGATATATTCGACGAGTTAGACCCCGATTCGTCGAATATAGCCTTAATACTTAGATGATTTACTCTGTCTCGATTCATCGAGTATACACATGTTATTTCGATGAATAGCTTTTGATTCGTCAAGTATCGACGTATATACTCGACGAATCTTGTATCCTCCAGTTTATTTCCTCTAAGTTCGGTTCGGCGTGGTTTGTAGGTATCAGAAGTTTCGGTCTACTGTATATATATGATTTAAATAGTAAACCAAGTACGTAACTATTCCTTTTGACTAAAATGACCGATACCGAGTGAGACAATCTTCTTCTTCCCGACGGAATTATTCCGCTAGGTTGTGAAAGTTTATCTCGCTATCGACCGTCCGTCGCTCCTGTACGTTGCCAGAAGTAGTTTCCTAAGCGCCATATTCATCACCGCCGCCTCTCCTTTAAAGGTTCTAGAAAATTGTGGAGACATTGAGGGAATCCCTTCTTCCAACCTAGATCTTGTGTGATATGAGTCTAAGGGTTCTCTGTGCTTGTGTGGATATCCCTAAATGCATGGACACTATTCTATGCTCGGAACTCCGACCATTGCCGTTCGTTGGATTTCTTTGAAGCACCTTGGTTGAGTATTGGCTCAATCCCTCAAAGGTATACTTTTATTAATTGCATTTTAATTCTTGATCAATATTCATCGCTAGATCCGAATTCTTTAGGGTTTTCTTGTTCCATTTTCGCTGCGCACAAGTGTTGTGATGTATTGCAAAACCCAATATCCTCTACCGTCAGTGATACCTCACTATCATTAGATGATACTGTTAATAATAAGAGACTTGTTATTTTTCAATGGTGGGAAAACTAGAGTATTACATCCCTACTAATCCAGCCCTGACTGCTGTATCAACCTTTTTAACACCATGACTCCGATCCTGAATTCCTTGACCCTTATATTTTTATCAAAATGTTTGGCTACTCTCCTCTTGAATTCTTCCTAACTGATGACGTGTAACACCCCGAAACTCAAAAGAGGGACGGGTGATGTTTTAAGCCCAGTTTGGTTTTTGGAGCAGGTGTCACGGGCGTGTCATGGGCGTGTCACGGGCGTGACACAGGCGTGTTCGGCCTCGGGTCGTGCTGTCGACGCTTTAAAGGTCGACGCTAGTCGATTTGTAGAACACGGCCTAGGACACGGGCATGTCCCAGGCCGTGTCACTCCAGGGATTCTGCAAGTGTGGTACACGGGCCGTGACACGGGCACAAACACGGGCGTGTCAATTTTGACACGGGCGTGTCTGATGCCGTGTCACAAGGCTGTGTACCTCTCTGACTACAAAATGTTGGTCGAGTGCACACGGGGGGCGTGACACGGGTCCCGACACGGGCGTGTCGCAGGTGATACGGGCGTGTCGGAGGCCGTGTCAAAGGCCGTGTGCTGGTTTTTCGACTCGATCGAGACGGCGAATGGGTGACACGGCCAGGCACACGGTCGTGTTGCAACCCGTGTTCGGCCCAGTTTTTGTGATTTTAGGCCGAATCGTGGCCGTCCGTTTCTTTGATTGAGATCCAACGGCTGGGGGCTAGGTCTGAGGGATTAAACTCGGGAATAGGGTTTGAAACCCTCACTTTTCTCCCATCTTTATCTCTCTTGATTCTAGAGAGAAGGGAGAGCAAGGAGGAGGAAGGAGGCCAAGATCTGGCCACCGGCGAAGCTTCGGAGGTCCGTTTCGCGAGCGGAGTTCAGATCCGCGAAGGTGGGAGCGTTGCGGTGGTTTTCAACCAAGCAAATCTTCTCCATGGCGAGGAAGAGGGGACGGAAGGTAACGACACTTCTCCTCTTGGTTTTTTGGATTTAGGATGCATGAATAGCATCCCCTTCCTTTCGTATTTTGAGCACCGAATCTCTCAAATGAGAGGGATTCGTGTAGCCTAGGTTCAAGAGGACCTCCGGGTTGAGTATGTTCATCCCGGCATGCTTTGCATTAGAGATCCGCTCCGTTAGCGAATTAGGCATTGTGGGTGAAGCCGTGGTCGCGATTGTTGGTCCGACCCGGTGATGTTACATAGCGAGTTTCGGGGTTTCGATAGAAATCCGCAGCGGCAATACGTCGTTGTATGTATGCATTTTCCCACTCATATTTGAGCGAGTACTCGTAGTCGGAACCGGACGAGGTTGGCTCCGCTTTGTGCGGTAGATGGTTTCCTTGGAGCACGGGAAGGACATGGTGCGAGTGGCGATTGGGGTGGGGAAACCTTTGTTTGTGTTGTGCTAAGGCGCGGCTATGTCTCCATGGTCGGCTGGCTATCCCGTGGCGCGCAAGTCATGTGGGGGAAGTGTCCCGGCGAGACTAGCCCCTTTTGTGGACTGACGAGAATGTCGAGCGGAGGACAAGCCCGGGCAATGTGGCCATGAGTGGGTGGGGTCCAGCAAGGCTTCTTAGAATCGGTCAGTGTGAGACGAAACCCTGATGTGCGAAGTCAGAAAGTGCGGGCAAGCCCCGGGGTATATGACCCTTGTGCGGGTAGGGCCTTTGCAAGGTTCCGTGTGACGGCGTGTGTGCCGTTAGGGACATGGTGGTTCCCTTGTGTTTGCGGCTTTAAGCCAATGGGGAAACGGAAGTACCTAATGTTTGATGTTGTGCTAGATGCATACGAACTAGGGTGCCTTGGGTGAAACCCGGGTTGCATTCATGCTGCATAATAGGCCCTTTCACTTTGTACAAAACATAGAGATCATGTATGTTGTATGAGACATCCAAGCCTGTTTTACCGCTTTATTATATATACTCTTTTGGTATACGAAGTGCTAACTTGCAGGTGGAGTGGTACCCCGGGGTCCATTAGGGACGGCCGGGAGGAGGTGTGTTTGTTACACAGTAGAGGTCAGCCTTTGCTGACCCACGTTACTTCAAATCCTTACAGGGCAAGGATCGCATGCAGGAGCTAGCGCGCCGGGAGAAAAGCCCTAAGCCTCATGAAGTGTTGCTGTGCTTGGATTTTCCTTTTGTGTTTGCTACCCTTGTTATGTTTATGTCCGGCTTGCATGCCGAGGTAGCCTAGGAGTGCTTGGCACATTTATATTTTTTGGACTATTTTTGTGTATGGCCTTAAGGCCATTTGATACTCTACCGTTAGTGGATAACTTCTGTCTGTTAGTATTCTGTTTCCACTGTGTTTGTCTGGAGTTTTGAGATTGGGTAGTTTTCATATCATCTTTTAATACTAAAGCTGTGGCATCCGTATGTTGTGGGGCCCCGGCCGGACCCATATTATATGGTCTTTACAGGGGAGGTGTTACATGACGACATCATCTCAAAGTTCTTCGATCTAATCTAAGCTGCACTTTATGTCTTTATTATTAACATCCATCTAGTCCTCACCTCCTTGCTTGGCAAGCTTGACCCTTGGACTAAACACCTCAAACTCTACTTGAATTTGGGCCTCTGAACCATAAAACATCTTGAAGGGGTCTTCTTATTAGCTAAGGAGGGTGTAGTTCTAAGGGTCCAAAGAACTAAAGGGAGCTGCTCAACCCAATTACCTTTAAGATTCATAACTTTCGTCTTGAGGAGGTTAAGGATTTGCTTGTTGGCATCTTTGACTTGTCCATTACTTATGGGATGAGGTACCGATGAGAACCACAGTTCTACCTCGATTCAAATACATAAGTTGATCATCTCTAAATTGTTGAATTGAGGGTTGTTTTCAGTAATAATGTCCATCAAAATCCTGTACATCCAATGATTTCCACCCAAATTAAATTTCTGATGATCGGGGTGATGGTTTTGGCTAATGCTTAGCTTCAAGACATTTGCTAAGTTAGTCGGTCAAGATGATGAAGCAGCGCTGCCCTTTAGACATTAGAAAAGGATCGAGGAGATCCATTTCCCAAACTACAAAGGGCTATTTCGTTGTTATAGTCCTGAGTTCCTGAGCCAGTTGAAGCTCAAGAGAAGAAAACTTTAGGCATTATACTAATTTTTAGCATAAGTGTCTGCATATATTTACATCTGAGGCAAAAAATATCCTCGTCATAGAATCCTTTTCTCCAAATTCAAAACTCCTGAGTGATTGCCGCCCACATCAGAGTGAACTTCTTGGAGCACCACATAAATTTCCACTTATAAGACACACCTAGCTAGAGGCAATAAGAATGTCTTTCTATATAGAACTCCTGAAAAGAGATAACGAGTTTTTTTTATCTTGAACCTCCTCTTATCTTTCACAGATAGATGGTAAGTTCCTGTTGATAAATAAAGCATATAAGGGTCCATCCAGGATGGAATCTCGTCAATCTGTATTAACTCTCCTTCCTCTATGTTGGTTAGAAGAGTTTCGATGATTTCCCTCGTGAGAAAAGACCAAACTTAGCAAAACTGTCTGCTTCAGAGTGTTCTGCCCTCGGGATGTGTTTGATGGTAATGCTTTTAAATCTCCAATTTTATACTTTCACAAGTGCTAGATACTTTTGTAGGATAAGATCCCGAGTCTCAAAGTTCCCCAAAACATGAGACGCCATCACCAAAAAATCAGTTTTTACTTTTACATCCTCAATCCCAAGCTATTTAACAAACTTTAAACCTGCAAGGAGCACCTTATACTATGTGTAGTTTTTGTAACCGGGAATTAAAACATCACCACCTATTCTAACCTTACTCCATTTTGATTAATGAGAACAACTTCTACACCTGAAGAGTATTTTATAGAGGCATCGTCCACATATATGTTCTAAAGAAAAAGATAGTTTACTTCTGGAACCGAGCAAGCTTCCAATATATCAACTAGGAAATTTGCAAAAACTTGCGCTTTGATTGCAATACTTAGAACATAAAAGGTGTCAAATTCACTGTGTTTGATTGCCCACTTATCCAACCTTCCAAAATGTTCAGTATTTTCTTACATGTTCTATAAAGGACAATTAGTCACCACTTATATAGAATGAGCCAGAAAATATGGCCACAAACTTCAAGTTGAAACTTTTAAGGCAACCACCAACTTCTCCATGATTAGATATCTATAATGAATTCTGTTGGCATAATAGACTGAAAACTATTTCTTCCCTTCTTCTATGACAAGAATAAAACTGACTGCCTTTGAAACCACGCCCAAATTGACCAAGAGGAATTCTCCCTCATGAGGACTTTGGAGCAAGGGAGTCGACGTTAAATGCTTTTTGAGCAGCTCAAAAACTATGACGCACGCCTTGGTCCATTCAAATTTTGAACCCCCTTATAAGGTATGGAAGAAAGGAGCACTCTTGTCTCCTAACCTGGAGATGAACATGCTAAAACCTGCCAACCTCCCCCTTAACTGTTTAACTTCCTTAGGATAATGGGGAGGTGACATATCTAAAATAACTTTCACTTTATCTGGATTTTGGGCCAAACATTCTGGAGTAAGGAGGTGACCAAGGAATTTTCTCTTACTTTCCACAAGAACACACTTCAAGAGATTTAACTTCATTTTAAACTTTTGTAGAGCAGTGAATGTATTTATGAGGTCGCTTAAGTGCGACAAAAAAGATTTATTTAATGAGTAGATAGTCAACAAATACTTCAAGATTTTTCCTCTTTTGTTGCTTAAAATTTAATCCATCTTGCATTGATAAGTCATACCAGCGTTCTTTAGCCCGAAAGGCATTATGAGATAACAGTAACAATCATTATTTATAATGAATGATGTATGAGGAATGCCAGGTTTATGCTTCTTAATCTGGTGATAACAAGAGAACGCATCTAAAAAACTCATGAAAGAGTACCCAAATGTGAATCAACTAAAGAATCTATCTAAGACAAGGGGTAACAATCCTTAGGGCATGCTTTATTAAGCTTAGTAAAATCACCACACATTTTCCACTTCCCCCACCCTTTTTAACCACTATAATATTAGACACCCAATCGGGGTATTGAACTTGATGAATTTGGTCTTGAGGAATATGGACACCACCTCTCTTTTTGGCTGGGCTAGGATTATCGCTATCAGCCTCTTCTTTTACTTGATCTGCTTGAAATTTGGATCGATGTTTAGATGGTGGAAGGCAATGTTCAGATCCACTCTTTGCATGTTCTCTACTGACCATGCGAAGACATCTAAGTTCTTCAAGAGTCAGGAGATCAATTGAACCTTCTTCTCCTCTGACAACTCAAAATTGATGGAGAGTCAGACCAATTGCCAAATACCTCAGAGTTTTCAATTGATTAAAATTTTATTTCAAAACCTTCAAAAATTACATCTCCTCAGAAATAGATGTAGGTAGACAACTCAAGATTATAGTGGTTTCCCTTAATCTGGGTACATCCACTCTTATATCCCATTAGTAGGAATTCACCATCATAGTGTCTATGTCTTCTGATCAGGAGACTCTTAGAACCAACACCAGAACTTTTGATAAGGAAAACTTAATCCAATACAATCTGAGTCTTTTCTCAAGGAGTCTCTCAGAACCTCTCATTGAATCCTTTGAAGAGGGATTCTCAGAACACTTTTCTCAAAGTGTAAAAAAAATGAAAGAAGATTTGTGATAGAAGTAACTTTCTCTTTGTATCTTCTCAGCATATTTCTGAGGGTTAGCAGTGATGATATCATGAACTCTTTATGAATCTGTGAATATAAAAATCACAAAGATTATATTCCCTATTTCCAGATTATCCTAGAATCCTCTTTAAATTTGATGTGATTTACTCTTGATAAGAAGAAGAACAAATTCTCTTTTGCAGATTTAGCTCCAATCTAACAATTGACTTATTGATGGACGAAATTTAATTGCTGATGATGATCTTCCAAACATTCTTTGCGAAAATAAATTTATCATGATCTGATATGAATTTCTTGATTGTCTGAAGTGGTTGATTGATCTAAGAATTCAATGATAATTCATGATCCTCTATATTTCTATTGTATCTCATATATATATATATATATATATATATATATATATATATATATATATATATATATATATATATATATATATATATATATATATAAGACGACATCTTCTATTGTCTCCAAGATTTTGTTATGCAAACCTCTTCTTGAATTAATTCTAATTGAAGCCTCAAAATGAATTATGTTATGAAATTTAGTCAACATAACGTCGAGTTCTAATAGAAGTAACATCAAATTCTGACTATCTGTAGGATTAACTCTGTAGTCGACATTCTGTTAATATCATGTCGAAATATGTATCGATATAATTCTTTGAATGTCATTGACTTATAAAATTTAGTTTATCTGACTTCTATTTGAAGTGGTGTAGAATTTCAATTGAAGTTGCATCGACTTCTAGGCAAAGTTCCGTCGACTTCTAGTCGACGCATGTTGGAAATTTATGACATTTCTCTTAAATTTAGTATGCCTTTCTTATGTCCTTTATATTAATGACATCCTAAGACTTCTATGATCAAATTACCCTCAGTATACATTATGGGTAGTAAACATAAGATGTAAAATCACCTAAAATAATTTGTTAAGATAAATCATAAGGGTTTTTTCCCCAACAATCTACCACTATTTAACTTGACAAATTTTACAAAACTTCAAAAGTGATTTTACTTATATACAACAGTAAAAAATACAAGGTTTTGATTGAACATGTATTGATGACAAATAAGAATCATAAAGAACATGCATAAGAGGCAACTGAATATATGATGATTTAATAATAATCTATTAAAAATGCCTACATAGTTATCAAAAATTATGCCTTCAGAATATACTTATTCTGAGAAGAATTTTTCCTTTTTTGGTGAATACCTGTACATCCTTATCTTTCTTTTTAATTGAAGATTCTTGACACTCCCCTTGAGCAATCACAACATCATCCACTGCTTCTCTGGCTATCATAAGTATATTAACTAAATTCTCTTGTATTTCCTCCCCCTGAACTAATGCATCAAAATTCTAAACAGATTGAACATTATTCTTTTTTATCCCCCTCTGAATAGCTTGATTTTAAATTTTAGAAACATGAACTGATTGTTCATCTGCATCTCTGCTTAATAGAACCTTTTGAGCCAATCTAAGATGGGCCTCATCTTCTTCTATTGGTTCCATGTACTAGTCTTCCTCAAACATGTCCCCCTTCTAAACCTCATGGGCCAAGGATGTTAAGAAAGATCTGGTTACTTTTATGGAATCCAGTTTATTCTGAATATTCGTGATAGAAGTTTGCACCCTAAAAATCTGATTGAATATATTTTCAAATGAATATTTACAACTTAAAGCATGTTCTTCTATAAGGGTAGTTAGTGAAGCAGTTGTCTATTATATAACATGATTTATAAATTTGATAATATCAAAAGTCACTGATGAAAATTCTTCAACATGACTGTGTTCAGTAGAATGCTGATCATTGTAGTGTTGCATATTTATAGTTATAAGTTCAATATTGAGAGATTGATCTAGACTTGACTCTTGAACTAAATCTTGTGATGGAAACTCTGTTGTATTTGTTCGGATGATTGTTTCATGAGAATTATCAAGTTGTGTTGTTTCTGTTGGTAAAACTAACTCATCTAGTAATGATTATGATGAGGGAGAAAATCCTTCTTTGGACTAGGCTTAAGTATTTGTCTGGTTTTCTTTCAAAACAAAGCTATGGTTAGTCTTTTTCTAGGAGGTTTGTGTAGTCCTTTTGAATTACTTAGTGTTGTGTAATGTTGTTTTAGTATCCGACTCATAAAGGTCATATATTCATTACCCTTATGACTATACTTATGGCCTATAAGTCTCAGAATACACTTACTCCAATTATTCTTCTTTCCCAAAACAAGAACTCCCAACATATGTAGCTGGGCTTTGGGAACAGCATCATGTGCTAATATTTTACACATCAGCACCTTTCCTACTATATCAGCATGAAACTCATATTCTTCTGAAAAGTCTTTCTTTTTCAACTGAATTAGTTTATCTTTAGATAAATTCATCTTCATCAGAGCTTCCTTAATTTCTTCATCAGTTAGTTTTGCTTCTCCTTCTCCTGAAGGCAGATCGAATGTGGTCTGAATAAGTTACTCAGTTATACAGACCTCTGACCCATTTATATGCCCTATAATTTTGCCATCTTCATCAGTTGTAAACAAACTAATGAACTCAGTTAATTCCATATAATGTAGTAAACATATTGTAGTAATCAGCTTGGTTAAACCAACATTTGTAAATAGGTCTAATACTCCTTTAAATGAATCTGCTATAGCAACAAAGGAGTCTAGATCAACACTATAACCAGATTTTCTCATGGTTGCCATTGGCAAACCTATAGATGTTTCAAAGATGAATAGAGAGAGAAAGTAGAATGAAAACAAAGCGGGGAAGATAAAGAGTTTGTAGAAAAAAAATGAAGCCTAAATAGACGAAACATCATGAAATTAGGGCATAAAAATTTCCTTAATCAACGTAACGTCGATTTCTTTTTGACATATACAATAACTATCATAATCGACTAATACATTGAGTGGTATCAATGTTGCATTGATTTGATCCGAAACTCTTCACAAACACCAGCTCTAGACGTTGCGTTGAATAGAATTTGATGTTGCGTCAACTTCTATTCAACGTTACGTCAAATATAGACTTAAAAATTTAAGACTTTGGTAGGTTTTCCCAATAATGTTTTAAAATTAAATTTTAAAGTTTTTACAATTACTAAGCTTTATCAAGCATGCCCAAAGCATTGATAAAGTAGTTATGCTTAGTTTCTTCAAGAGGCTTTGTGAAAATATCTGTCCTCTTATTTTCAAAAGTCACATATTCAAGGGAAATTTTCCCTTTTTCCACATTGTCACTGAGAAAGTTATGCCAAATCTCTATATGCTTTGTCCTGCTATGGAAGACAAGATTTGATGCAATTAAAATAATATTAGAACTACCAGTGAATATTACGGTGTTAGTGAAATTTAAGTTATAAAAAAAGCAACTGATTCTGCACTAACAAAATCTTTGATAAACTTCTAGTAGCAATATACTCAGCTTCTAATATAGAAGTGGAGACTAATGTCTGTCATTACTAAACTAAGATATCATTTTAGTACCGAGGAATTGACATGTTCCAGAGGTACTTTTTAGATCTAATCTACATCATGCTTAATCAGAATAAGAATATCCATATAATTCAAATTCTAATTTTGTAGGATACCATAATCTAATCTCAGGTGTACCCTTAAGATATCTTAAAATTCTTTTTATAGAACTAAGATGTGACTCTTTAGGATCAACCTTAAATCATGCACAGACACCTGTGGAAAACATTATATTAGGATGGCTAGCTTTGAGATAAAGAAGATAGTCAATAATTGCTCTATACGATTTCTGATCTACAAACTTAACAAGAACATCCTTATCTAGAATGACATTAGTAGCCATGGGAGTTTTCATAGTGGAAGCATTTTCCATGCGAAATTTCTTTATCAATTCCTCTATATAATTTGTTTGGGAAATGAAGATACCTTCATTGCTTTGTATTACTTGTAAACAAGGAAGACGAATAATTCTCTCATACTACTCATTTTAAATCTTAATTGCATTAGATCAGCAAACCTTTTGCATAATCCAGAATTTATTGAACCAAATATAATATCATTAACATAAATCTAGATAATAAGCAAGTTTTTTATGTGTCTTAGTGAAAAGTGTTTTATCCACCTTTCCTCTTGTGAAAGAGTGTTCTAAGAGTTATATGGATAAGGTCTCATACCAGGCTCTTGGAGCTTACTTTACATCATAAAGTGCTTTGTTCAATTTATAAACATAAGAAGGATAAGTTGGATTGACAACACCTGTGGATTGTTCTACATAAACCTTTCTTGTAGAAATCCCCTAACAAAAGCACATTTGACATCCATCTAGTATACTTTAATTCTTTAATAAGCTGCATAGGCTAGAAATAGTCTTATTACTTATAGCCTTGCTACTGGTGAAAATGTTTGATTGTAGTCAATTATTTCCTCTTGCTTATATCCTTGAGCAACCAGTCTTGCCTTCTTTCTCACTATAACTCCATCATTATCCATTTTATTCCTGAATACCCATTTTGTATTTATAATTGTGTAATTCTTTGTTCTCTCCACTAATTTCCACACATTATTTCTTTCAAACTGTGAAAGCTATTCTTGCTTAGCTACATTCTAGTGTGGATCAGTATCAGCTTCTTCAAACTTCTTGGGTTCAAACTTTGATAAGAAGCACTATAATATCACTCTAGTGGATATTTATTTTCTAGTTTATATCCTTTGATTCACATTTCAAATAACTTATGATGGAGGATGGTCGTTCAGAATTGATCTATAAAGATCAATTCATGTTTGAGAAATTGGAACATGATCAAATTGTTCTTCTATTCCATCTTCATGGGGCAATTCAACTTCTTGATCATTAAACCATTTTGTAATTATTGGATTAACAGTCCTTCAATAGGTACTTCATCATTTGAACCTTCTGTATCATCTTCTTTTTGATGATTATGTTTTTCTGATGAGTTTTCAATATCCTCTTCAATTTTAAACTCTTTAAGAATTTCTTCTATAATAATCTATTCCTGCAACCAATCTTTGGTGGAAGTTTCCTCCCCCTTGGAACAAGCATGAGTTTTATGAAATACTACATGCATGGATTCTTCAATTCTGAGTTCTTTTATTATAACACCTATAAGCTTTGCTTTATAAGTAATACCCCAAAAATATTCTAACATCAACTTTCTTATCAAATTTGGAAAGATAACTTTTCCCATTATTAAGAATATAATAAATATAACCATAAATTCTGAAACAAGAAAATATAGGTGGCTTACCTTTTAAAAGCTCATATGGAGTCTTTAGTTTTGTCTTGTGAATAAGAATTCTATTAAGAATATATTTAGCAGTATTAATTGCTTTAGCCCAAAAGGACCTAGGCAGGCTGGACTCTACTAATATAGTTCTTCTAGTTTTAATGAGTGTTCTATTCTTCCATTCAGCAACTCCATTTTGTTGAGGAGTTATAGGAGCTGAAAAGCTTTGCCTTATCGCCTCATGTTCACAGAATCTACATTTCAACTTATTTTCAAAATCTATAGCATGAACACTTCTGATTAAAGACACTTTAGTATCAAATACAGATTGAATCTGTTTTATGAATCTTATAATAGTTCTTAAAATTTCAGACATTGATTTTAAGAAGAACACCCAGCGGAACCTTGAGAAATCATCCACAATAACAATTGTGAAAGACTTACCTCCTAAACTTTGAATGGTAAGAGGACTAAATAAATCCATATGTAATAGTTATAAAATTCTTGGAGAATCATTCTTACCAATTGGTTTGAATGTTTATTTTTCCTATTTACCGAGCTGATGAGCTCTACATGAATTAACTTTTCTATACATTCCTTATGGTAAGCCTCTTACTAACTCAACCATTGAAAGCCTTTCTATAGTCTTATGGTTTAGATGACCAAGCCTCCTATACCAAATCTCATTCCTGTCTACTTTAGTATTGAATAAATATAATTCATTATTAGAAGAACTAAAATTGACAACATATATATTGCATTTTCTAGAACTATTTAGCATAATATTATCTATTTTAGAATTTATTATTTGGCAAAGGTTATTAGTGATCACAATCTTATATTCACCATCACACAATTGTTAATGCAAATCAGATTACGTTGAAGTCCTTCAACATAAGATACTTTAGCAAAGGTGATATCCCTAATTTTGATCATACTATATCTTTTGGTCTGACCATACTTGGAATCACCAAACTCTACCTTGGGGCCATTTTTGGCCTTTAAATTAATCAGCATTTTTTTTTCCAGTCATATGTCTGGAGCATTGTAACACCCTCGATTTTTCGATGATTTTATTTGATTTGGTATCGTCATATTTATGACTTCATGGCGTTACATTTAACGTCGAGTTGACGGCGCATCGCCGTTAAGGCATTTTCGCATCCGTGCGGTCGAGTCGGCCAAATTCCTGTTGTAATTGGAAAATTTTGTACTTGGAAATTAAGTTAAGTAATTTTGGATTTGCTCCTCAAGTTTTGTCGCAATCCGAGCGATATACTGGCCTCGGCGATTTTCCGAAGTTTTGTAGAATTTATGTTCGTTGTAGACTTTGAAAATTTATATCTCGAGAATGGCTCATCGAATTTTTGTTTTGACTTCGTCGTTGGGTTCATAGCGTCAGTATTCGCCTACGGTTTGTGTTTCATTTAATTCGGCGTGTGTTTGGGCCTTCGTTTGAACTCGTGTTTCCTTATTCAAAAATATATAAATATGATTATTTTAATATTAAAGCACTATTCAAAAATGTCATTTACTATTCATCTCTATAGTTTTATTTTTTGGATATATTTGCAAAAAAGGTACTGTTCATGCAATTTAAATTGTTTCTTTTACTGGAGTGTTGCCTTCATTACTCGAGTGCTGGCTTTTTATTACTCGAGTGTTGTCTTCATTACTCGAGTGCTGCTTTAGAAAACTCGAGTGCTGAATTCCAACCACTCGAGTAGCCTGCTTTCTACTACTTGAGTACTCCAAAACTTGTTCTCGAGTGGTCTGTAGCCCTTCTCGAGTAGTCTGTTGCAGTTTGCGTTCGGGCACCTTTTTAAGCATCAAAACGGTGTCGTATAAAAGAATGGTTAACATGAAATTTGTTTGTCTCGATGAGGTCTATAACTTACATGTCGGGCACTTTTCGATTGGAAGCCATCCTAAAACTCTATTTTTCATTTTCCGCGCACCCGCTCGTAAATAGTCCGTTTTTAGACAACTTTTTATAAATACTTATATATATATATTCTAATACTTAGGATAATTAGAAAAGAAAGAAAACTTCATCTTCTTCCTCAAGACTTAGACCGAACTGAAACCATCTGTGCGGCGACTCCCTTCTGTTCGTGAATCTTCCGGTGGCCGTCGATGGTGCTCCGGTGCTCGAGATCTTCAACCGAATATAGATCTGGAAAGCTCTCATCGAGAGCTACGCCATCGTGGTAAAAGTTTCCCCATTCCTTGAGTTTTCTTGTTAGGGTTTTCGGCCTTAACCTCAATTTCGGCCATTTTTGTTCAGATATCGACTCCTCCCAACTTCATTTGCCCCGATCTGCGACGTGGAGTGATTTTGTGAATGTTTCCAGTAAATCCAAAGCAAGTGGTGTTTACCCTCGTTTCCTCTTCTTCGGTTAATGGTAACTGTTAAGTTCTTCATGTTTTTTTTAAATTTCTACACTTTTCCCCCCCTAAGGTATCACAGTAATTAATCTTCCATAATAATCACTTGATGTTGTAAGATCTTGTCATGGAAATCCTAAAAATTGTCAAGCCATGTTTATTCATTCTTGAAGTGTTTTATTAGCTGCTCTAATCGCATTATCCATTGGTGTTGATCATGTTAGAATTGATCTTGGCCCTTTAACACTTCCTAGAGGTCGATCAACATCGTCTTTAATCTAGAATGTCGAGTAGAATCTGATGTGCCAAGTCTCGAGATATATGTGGTGGTTTTTTGTTGGTTTTCTTGATTGTGGGAGTTAGTGGAAAAAACCACATCTGTAATGTTTGATTCCTTTATTAGTACCTTATGGAGGTCTACCAGGTTTTTTGGGCATCTGCGGTGTATGGTGGAGGGTATGATACTCCCCCGTAGTTAGACGGATATTATATTCGTGAGGGGTATATCCAGTTGAGTGACCACCTCCCCCGTGTTTTTGGGTAGAATCGACCACATGTGCCTAATAAAGGTTATGCAATTTCTTCCTTATGATTTACTTATATTTGTCACCTTATTGCCTTGTGCATCTGGTGTATTTGTTGATGTACGTGACGATTCACGCAAGTGTTCTTTTCCTATTTGATTCTTTACTTTCGTACTTTGCTTCAGTACTGTTGGTCTTGGGTTGGTACCCTTTGTGACCTTTGTTTATTTTGGATTATTTTTCTGCGACCATTTGTACCTTCTTGCTGAGATGTTCTGTCTTTTGAATTGCTCAGGTTCAGAGCAGTAGAAGATAGTTGTACTGGTTTTGAAGTTCCTGGGTAGCTTTCTTGGCTGTGGGTTTGCCTCGCCGCAGTGAGGTAGTTTGTTGTTTATTTTGTTTTACTGGTTAAGATATACTTTACTGTATGTGGGTTCATGTAAGTTTGTTGAAGCCCACAGAATTATTATTTTTGGATACTTTCTAGGTGCTTAGTTTTCTTTCTGTGGATGTGGATTACTTGCTCTCTGGGTTAATTTATGCTAGGAATGCATGTTAGGTATTCTCGAGTATAAAATTTACTATTATTACTTCATGAATTTGCATATTTTAAAATTCTAACTTGTTATATTTAGCGACCGTAAAAGATATCTTAACTACTATTATAAATTTAGGGTCTTGCATAACATGAGTTGTCTTTGGGGACGTTTATACTCTTGTAGGAAGTTGGAGTCAATCAAAACAAGTACCTTCTGCAACATATAATTATATTTTGATTCGTGGACTAGTTGATCCACTAAGACGAGGGATATGGCTAACTTCTTAACTTATGCTGGATTTTCCTCCAAATAACCTAAAGATCCTTATTTATGTATTAAGTAGGAGTTTTGCCTGAGCACCCGTAGTTATCCACTACTGGCGTGGTATCATGACGTGCAATTTTGCTTACTCTGATATATTGTTTAATGCGGTGAAAATACGGGTTGTGACAGTTGGTATCATAGGGAGGTTGCTTGACAGTTGGTCGGGCAACCTTCCCTTATTATTGTTAGTTGTTTAGTGACATTTCATATGCACACCGATGTGTCATCAGTACGTCTTAGTCGAAGCATAGTCACTACACTCATAGCATGATAAGAAGTATACAGGGCATAATATGTAGTATGGGATGCATAATATGTGTTTGTATATGGATCCACCATAGGAGGCATCATGTGACGGTTATGTAGTATGGGATGCATAACCACCATCACATGGATGCCCATTAACACGTTTTCTTTTCTCATTGCATGCGATGTTATGTAGTATGGGATGAATAACATTTCATGTGTACGCCGCTCATGCATGCATTAAGGCCTTTCTAGAATCTTAGCACTACATACATAGCATATCATCGCATAAGCACGCGTGCTAAGTTAAGGTTTACATGATGACACATGTACACACATGATTTTAAATAAGAATAAAGAATCCATGCATTCATGTTATATGCACAAGAGTAAATAGGATGTGAGAATGTCATCCTAAGTAGGACATAAAATTATTATAAAATCCAAGAGCAAGTTGCTGCACAAGCAAGTATCTTTAAGTATGGTCATAACTAGTTGAGTGGCTTTGTTGTAAGCTAGGATTTTGATGAGTGGTTTGTTGTCTTTTAGAATGCCTCCTAAGCGTCCTACGACGAGGTCGACTCCCCAATTAGAGGGTGAGTAATCATGTGGGCAAAGTGAGGCGTTGATCGAGAGTTTGCGTCAGAGCAATGAAGCTCTGTCGAGGCAATTAGTTGAGATGCAGTCACAGATTCAGTCATTGTTGTCTGCCGCTCCCACGCAGCAACTCAGTGCGCAAGATTCTGCCACGAGTCAAGCCATACCTACTGATCTTTCTCCTCTGGTGTCCCCTGTGACGCTACCACCAAAAATGAATTTCTTATCTCACTTCCAACGGTTGGGACCTCCCACCTACGACGGGAGTGCTGACTTTATGATTTTAGATGATTGGATCATCTCCATCGAGGAGATGTTTTTGTATTCCGGAATACTAGAAGCCCATAAGGTAATGATTGCAGCCTATCAATTAAAAGGCCTGGCAAAGAGTTGGTGGATATGGGAAAGGGAGAGTCTGAAGGAAGGCTGTTCTTGGGAATTTTTTAAGAAGATGCTGCTGAAGAATTTTATACCCTCGGTCGAGCAGGACCTCCTAATGAATAACTTCATTCATCTGAAGCAGAGACAACTCTCGGTGAGCGAGTACGAGATTGAGTTTAGCAAACTGAGTAAGTTTGCTCCTAATTTGGTAGCTTCAGAGGAGGGTAGAGTGAAACGTTTCCTGGGAGGACTAAGAAGTGATGTCCATTAGTGGGCATGCGGTTATGGAGCTGATAGTTATGCTGTAGCAGTGGAAGCCGTACTGAAAGTGGAGGTGATTGAAAATGCCAAGAATCGAGGTGCTACGACGAGGAAAGAGAAGAGGAAGGGTGTTGAGGATGGGGGCTCTAGGGCATCCGGCCCTTCTTCGAAAAAGAAAAGTGGAGAAATATGTAGCTTCTGTGGTCGACCTGGCCACCCTTACGAAATGTGTTTCAAGAGGAATGGCACCCTGAAGCAGCAGCAGGTGCACGCCATCCAATATGCACCCAAGGGAGAGCTAGTGTGCTCGTTCTGTACAAGGAAGGGTCATAATGTGAGTCATTGCTGGATGAAAGAAAGGACTTGCTTCTAGTGCGGGAAGAAGGGACACAAGAAGTCTTCGTGCCCCCAGGCTCAATCCCCACTATAGCCTGCCCCACTTTGAACTCTACCGCCGACACCAAACCAGGACAAAAGAAAAGGAAAGCTAAATGTGGTGACTAGAGAGGATGGTAAGACATCTAAGCAAGTTATATTAGGTTAGCTCAGTTTAATTTATCTTTATTATTTATCGTTTTTGCCCTAGTTATATTTCGTTTAGTTATGTATGCTACGGTTTTAGGGGAGTTTAAGGTGCAAAATTGGTGGGCGCGCGTCATTTTCAATTTGGGTGCCACCCATTCTTTTGTGGCCCGGTGGTTTATTGATAAACATCGTCCGGATGTGGATCAATTAGGAGACTCCTTCAACGTTAAGCTTCCCTCTGGTGATTCGGTGATATCTAATCAAGGAGTTCTGAGATGCATATATACCTAAGAGATTTCCTAGCCTTTGCAGATCTGATGGTATTGTATCTGGCGAACTTTGACGTGATTTTTGGCATTAATTGGATGTCCAAGTATGATGCGGTCATCCAGTGCAAGGCAAAGAGACTGGACTTCAGGATGGAAAATGGCCAACCTATGAGCGCCTATGGATTTCAGGACAAGGTTTCCCCTATTATTTCTGTGGTACGTGCTTATCGTGCTATAGAGCCTAGTTGTGAGGCATTTTTGGTTTCTATTTTTGCTTTGGAAACTGCTTTTATTACACCACGTCTTGAGCATATCTCGGTGGTGCAAGAGTTTCCAGATGTTTTTGCTAACTGTCTTCCAAGACTTCCTCCGGTGAGGGAGATAGAGTTTATGATAGACCTCGAGCCAGGTACTCGTCCTATTGCACAAGCACCATACTGTATAGCTCCATATGAGTTGGATGTGTTTCCTACTCAGCTCGATGAGCTTCTAAGGTGTGGTTTTATTAGACAAAGTTCTTCTCCGTGGGGTGCTCTTGTTTTGTTCGTCAAGAAGAAAGATGGATAGATGAGGCTTTGCATCGATTATAGAGAATTGAATAAGGTAACCATTAAGAATAGATATCCCCTACCAAGGATTGATAATCTGTTCGATCAGTTGCATGGTATCTCGGTATTTCCAAAGATCGATCTTCGCTAAGGCTACCACCAGTTGAGAATTCGTGAGGCAGATGTTCCTCAGACTGCTTTCCGTTCGCGACATGGACATTTTGAGTTTTTGGTGATGTCCTTCGGTTTGACCAATGCACCCTCTTCTTTCATGGATCTGATGAATAGGGTGTTTTAGAATTTCTTGGACCGATTTGTTATTGTGTTCATAGATTATGCCTTGGTGTATTCTTGCAATGTTGAGGACCATACTCAGCATTTGCATTTGGTTTTGTCGACCCTGAGGGAGCATAAGTTATATTCAAAGTTGAGCAAGTGTGAGTTCTGGCTACCTCAGGTGTCCTTTCTTGGTCATGTTATAAGCAAGGACGGTATTTCTGTAGACCCGATTAAGATTTCTACTGTGATGGAATGGGAGAGACCTTCTACACCTTAGGAGATTAGGAGCTTCTTAGGCCTGGCTGGCTATTATAGAAGATTCGTGGAAAGGTTTTCGGTGTTGTATGCTCCTCTAACTAGACTTACCCAGAAGAATACTACATTCATTTGGAGCGATAAGTGTGTAGAAGCCTTCCAAGAGTTGAATAAGAGATTATGTACTGATCCAATTTTAACCTTACCTACTGAAAGAGTTCAGTATGCTGTGTATGTTGATGCATCACACATCAGGCTTGGCTGTGTTTTAATGCAAGATAGTAAGGTGATTGGGTGAGGATCGAGACAACTAAAGATTCATGAGAGAATCTATTCGACGAACGATTTGGAGTTCGCTGCTGTAATTTATGCGATGAAGCTTTGACGACAATTAATGTATGGTGCGAGTGCAAGATCTATACGGACCATAAGAGTTTGAAGTACGTCTTCACTCAGAAGGAATTAAATCTCTACCAGCGTCAGTGGTTAGAATATATGGCTGATTATGAAGTGGAAATTCTTTATCATCCAAGAAAGGCTAATGTAGTTGTCGATGCTTTGAGTAAAAAGACCACCAAAATTTTTAATCTGTCGGTACAGTCCTTGGTGGAAGAATTCCTATTGATTGATATGGAGGTTGGGAGTAGTACTGTGCCTGCTAGTCTAGAAGCAGGAGAGCCCTCTTAGATTTCCCTTACTCGAGCACATCAAGAGGATGATCCGGATTTGTTATACCTCCGAAATAGAACTGTGAAGCGATACCTACTTGATTTCTCCTTGGATGAGTTGGATACCTTGAAGTATCGGGTAGATTTTGTGTCCCCACCTTTGGCAACATTCGGGCTAAGATCTGTGCTGAAGCTCATGGTTCTTGTGTAGCCTTCCACCCTGGTTCCACTAAGATGTATAAAGATCAAAAGCAAATTATTTGGTGGTAAGGGATGAAGAATGATATCACGAAGTTTGTATTAGAATGTTATATGTGTCAGCATATTAAGGCTAATCATAGAAGTCCTGGTGGTAAACTAACTCCGCTTGATATTCCACAATGGAAGTGGGAGAGTATTTCGATGGATTTCATCACCAGTCTACCAAAATCTCCCCGTGGGCACGACTCTGTGTGGGTAATAGTCGATAGATTAACAAAGTGTGCTCACTTTATGACTTTTAAGATTGGGTATTCTATGAAGAAAATAGCTGACCTATATCTTGAAGAAGTCGTCAGATTGCATGGAGAGCTTGTTAGCATTGTATTAGATCAAGACTCCAGATTTATGTCTCGCTTTTAGAAGAGTTTATAGGAGGGGTTGGGTATTGTTTTAAGGTATTCCACCGCTTATCATCCGAAGATGAATGGTCAAACTAAGCGAGTTAATCAGATAGTGGAGGATATGATCAGATGTTACATATTGGATCATGGTGGCGCTTGGGATGAGCATCTCAGACTCATGGAATTTGCTTACAATAATAGTTATCAAGAGAGTATAAAGATGGTTTCTTTTGAGGCCTTGTATGGGAGGCATAGTAGAACTCCTTTGTTTTGGGTTAAAGTTGGTGAGAGATCATTGCCGGGTCTGAAATCCCTTGAAGAGATGAATTGTGATGTAACTCATATTCGAGAGAAGCTCCGTATAGCACAAGAGCGTTATGAGAAGTATGCTAATCGACGAAGGGTCGATCTAAAGTTTGTTGTTAGGGACTTGGTTTTTCTAAATGTCTCTCTGATGCCAGGTGTTAAAATGTTTGGAACCACAAGTTAGACCCCCAGTATGTGGGCCCTTTCCAAATTCTTGAGTGCATCGGAGTGTCAGCTTATAGGATGGATTTGCCTGCGACATTACCTGGTGTCCATAATGTGTTCCATGTGAGCCAGTTGCGGAAGTGTGTTCATAATGGTCATCAAGTACTCGACTCGGTACCCTGATTCTGCCCAAACTTACATATATGGAAGAACCTGTTCGTATTCTGGATTCTCAAGAGCGTGTATTGCGGAGAAATATCATCCCCATTGTCAAGATTCTTTGGAGAAATCAAGACGTCGAGAGTGCAATGTGGGAATTGGAATCGCCGATGAGGGAATCTCATCCGCACCTCTTCTCTTAGTTTCAGGTGTGTCTTTATGATTTCAGTCATGTTTGATTTTCTCATTTTGGTTTGGTTTTGGAGTTGTGTTAAGTTTCGGGACGAAACTTCATTTTAAGGGGAGTGACTGTAATACCCCCGATTTTTCGATGATTTTATTTGATTTGGTATCGTCATATTTATGACGTAATGACGTTACTTTTAACGTCGAGTTGAAGTCGCATCACCGTTAAGTCATTTTCGCGTCCATGTAGTCGAGTCGGCCAAATTCCTGTTGTAATTGGAAAATTTTGTACTTGGAAATTAAGTTAAGTAATTTTGGACTTGCTCGTCAAGTTTCGTCGCAATCCGAGCGATATTCGGGCCTCGGTGAATTTCCGAAGTTTTGTAGAATTTATGTTCGCCGTAGAATTTGAAAATTTATATCTCGAGAATGACTCGTAAGATTTTGGTTTTCTCTTCGCCGTTGGGTTCGTAGCATTTGTATTCGCCTACGGTATGAGTTTTGTTTAATTCGGAGCACGTTTGGGCCTTTGTTTTGAACTAGTTCTTCCTTATTCAAAAATATATAAATATGATTATTTTAATATTAAAACACTATTAAAAAATGTCATTTACTATTCATCTCTATAGTTTGATTTTTTGATATACTTGCAAAAGGCACTGTTCATGCAATTTAAATTGTTTCTTTTACTCGAGTGCGGCCTTTTTATGACTCGAGTGCTGCCATTTCATTACTCGAGTGCTACCTTCATTACTCGAGTGCTGCTTTAGAAAACTCGAGTGCTGCATTCCAACCTCTCGAGTAGCCTACTTTCTACTACTGGAGTACTCCTAAACTTGTTCACGAGTGGTCTGAAACCCTTCTCGAGTACTCCGTTGTAGTTTGCATTCGTGCTGCCTTTTTGATGGTCAAAACGGTGTCGTATAAAAATTGGTTAACATGAAATTTGTTCGTATCGACGAGATCTACAACTATCATGTTGGGCACTTTTCGATTTGAAGCCATTCTAAACCTCTATTTTCTGTTTCTGCGCACCCGCTCGTAAATTACTCGTTTTTAGACAAAACTTTTTATAAATACTTATATATATATATATATATATATATATATATATATATATATATATATTATACTTAGGATAATTAGAAAAGAAAGAAAACTTCATCTTCTTCCTCAAGACTTAGACCGAACCGAAACCATCTATGCGGCGACTCCCTCCCATTCGTGAATCTTTTGGTGGCCGTCGACGATGCTCCGGTGCTCGAAATCTTTAACCAAATTTAGATCTGGAAAGCTCTCGTCGAGAGCTACGCCATCGTGATAAAACTTTCCCCATTCCTTGTGTTTTTTCGTTAGGGTTTTTCATCCCTAACCTCTATTTCAGTCATTTTTGTTCAGATTTCGACTCCTCCCGTCTTCTTTTGCCCCGATCTGCAACGTGGAGTAATTTGGTGAATGTTTCTGGTAAAACCAAGGCAAGTGGTGGTTTATACTCATTTCTATTTTTTCGATTAAAGGTAACTGTTAAGTTCTTCATTTTTTTTAAAATTTCTACACTTTTGCCCCCCAAGGTATCACAGTAATTAATCTTCTGTAATAATCACTTGATGTTGTAAGTTCTTGTTATGATAATCCTAAAAATTGTCAAGCCATGTTTATTCATTTTTGAAGTGTTTTATTGGCGGCTCTAATCACATTATCCATCGTTGTTCATCGTGTTATTATTGATCTAGGCCTTGTAACACTTCCTAGAGGTCGATCAACCGCGTCTTTAATCTAGAACGTCGAGTAGAATCTGACGTGCCAGGTCTCGAGATATACGTGGTCATTTTTTGTGGGTTTTCATGATTGCGGGAGTTTGTGGACAAAACCAACTCCACAATGTTTGATTCCTTTATTAGTACCTTGTGGAAGTCTACAAGATTTTTGGTCATCTGCGGTGTATGGTTGAGGGTATGAGACTCCCCCATAGTTAGACAGATATTATATTCGTGAGGGGTGTGTCCAGTTTAGTGACCACCTCGCCCATGTTTTTGGGTAGAGTCGACCACAGGTAGCTAATAAAGGTTGGGCAATTTCTCTCCTTATGATTTATTCACATTTGTCACCTTATAGCCTTATAGATCTGGTGTACTTGTTGATATACGTAACAATTCACGTAAGTGTTCTTTTCCAGTTTGATTCTTTACTTTCGTACTTTACTTCAGTACTGGTGGTCTTGAGTTGGTACCCCTTGTGACCTTTGTTTATTTTGGCTTATTTTTCTGCCACCATTTGTACCTTCTTGCTGAGGTGTTCTGTCTTTGGAATGCCTCAAGTTTAGAGCAGTAGTAGATAGGCGTGCTGGTTTTGGAGTTCATGGGTAGCTTTCTTGGCTGTGGGTTTGCCTCACCATAGCGAGGTAGTTTATTGTTTATTTTTTTTACTGCTTTAAACATACTTTACTGTATGTGGGTTCGTGTCAGTTTATTGACGCCCACATGATTGTTATTTTTAGATACTTGCTAGCTGCTTAGTTTTCTATCTGTGGATGTGGATAACTTGCTCTCTGGGATGATTTATGCTAGGAATGCATGTTAGGTATTTTCGAGTATAAAATTTACTATTATTACTTCATGCATTTGCATATTTTAAAATTCTAACTTTTTATATTTAGCGACCGTAAAAGCTATCTTTACTACTATTATAAATTTAGGGTGTTGCATAACATGAGTTGTCCTTGGGAACGTTTATACTCATGTAAGAAGTTGGAGTCAATCTAAACAAGTATCTTCTGCATCATATAATTACATTTTGATTCGTGGACTAGTTGATCCACTAAGCCGAGGGATACGGCTAACTTCTTAAGTTAAACTGGATTTTACTCCAAATAACCTAAAGATCCTTATTTATGTATTAAGTAGGAGTTTTTCCTGAGCACCCGTAGTTATCCCCTACTAGCGTGGCATCATGACGTGCATTTTCCCTTACTCTGATATATTATTTAATGCGGTGAAAATACGGGTTCTGACAAGCATCCACTATCGAAGTACCACTACCGATTTGTAGAAGGACAACCTTTTTCCTGCACATAAGATTAAACATTAGTTGGAATCCAGGTTACCTTAGACCTATTACTTCATTTTCCATTATAAGGTGTAATAAAAGTATATGACGGCCTTTCATAATACCCCATAGGATAAAAGAGTGTTGGTCTATTAAACAAACAACTTCAAATTTTATGTCCTTTAAAAAGCAATCTTGATAAGCATCCTTTACAGAGTTAATTGTTATAAGAATAATTGCTTTTTAGGGATATGTGTCGAGTTGAAGTTGACGCAACATTTGGAATGCGTCGATTTAAAGTTGACGTTTCACAAGAGCTGCGTCAATATGAAGTCGACGCATGTTCCTTATTGAATCAAGTAATTTTTGTTTCTGATTTATTATTTGTTGCTTATATAAAATAATTTTTTCTTTGAATTTACTCTTATCATTATTAAAACTTGTTCCTCTTTCTGAATAGTCATTATAAAATACTTTTGATGGTACTTCTTTTGCTTTCTTAAATGACACATGACTTTTGAAAGAATTTATTCAAGGGTAGTTACACACCTAGAGGGGGTTGAATAGGTTTTCATGCTTCTTTTTCTGAACAACTTCTAGATTTGGTTGAGTTGTGAAGTTCAGATTATAATGTTAGCTTAATACAAGACAGCAATCACAGAAAACAACACATCACAGATTGCACTATGTTTTATAGTGGTTCCACCAAGGTCTGGGTACATCCACTTTCCCCCTTCACCTATCTAGCAGTGATGCTAGATTCGGCCAAACTTCCACTTCATCTCAGATCAATAGATCTTACACCTCAGATCCCAACTGGTTCCTACACCTCAGAGTGAGCACAACTGCCCTACCTCAGCCTTGCCCCAAGGCCTACAACTCAGAGTATAATAATCCTGAAAGTTCTCCTATTTTCACTCAGATAGCAATCAGCAACCTACCAGGGGGGGGGGGCTCAGAGTTAAGTTGTAAATATACCACGTATTTTATTCCTACAGTCAATTTTGTTTATTTTTTGTCTTTTTATTAGTTTTATTCATAAATTGCTTATTTTTGTAAATATTATTTCTAACTCAGATCTGTATTCCAGAAAAATTCCAGAAAAATCCTACAGAAATATAGAAAAGATTGTGACATGCCCGTTGACCGAACGCCCGTGTCACGCCCTCGACGATCGCAGACCACAGGTTGCCAGCTCGACGATCGGCGAGATCAAACCACGCTCGACACGCCCCAAGAGTCAAGGTGTGATACTAGCGTGACTTAGCCACCTGACGTGAATGCGGCCGGACTGCGCCCTCGACCTCCCCGACACGCCCCAGTCACGCCCGTGACTGACACATGTCACGCCCGTGACCTAGGGCGTGACCGTTTCTTAGTCAACTTTCCAGTCAAGTCACCCGATCAGCTTCTTGAAAATGTACTTAGCTGAGTTGATTCCAAACAGCTTCTTGAGAATCCACTAAGATGGATATCTTTCTTAGCTTCTTCATGTAATAATTCTGGACTTGATTTTCTATCTGTCCAGAACTTTGAATGATTCTTCTTAAGTAATTTTTTCGTTCATTTTGTGATTCTCTTTTTATGTTTTCTTTTTAGCTTTCATAACTTAGTTTAGGATTTTCTTCTTTTAGATCTATCCTTAGATAGTCTTCTTAGCTTTATAAAAACTCATCCGGAGAAGATCTTCTTAAGTAGGCTCTTTAGGCACTTTTTTTCTTTTTGTTTTATTTTCAAATGAGTAAGAATGTATATCCTTCTCGCTCACTTTCTGATCCAATGTATTTCAAAAGGTCAGTTCTATATGTTGTTCTTCTCCTTCTTCTGAATCTGTCTATTTATAGACATTCTTCATGGTAACCGGCTGATCCGGTTTCTAACCGTTTTCTGACAAGTCTGACAACTTCAGTTAACTGGTGACAACCCACAGCTGTCAAGTCTTCAAACAAGTCCTGTGCCTTAGTGTTGAAACAATCTGTCAGAAAGTGTCGAGACCATCTGTCTATTTGTGTCGACACAATTGACTTTGGTGTCGACACTGCCTTCAGTGATGTCGACAAAATTGCCTTTGTGTCGACACATCTTCTTCTGAAAATAACTTGGTCTTTGACTCTGCAGTGTGTCGACACAAGTCCTGTGTGTCGACACAGTTGTTGTAGAATCATAACTTTAGTAAGTGTTGACTTAGCCTTCAGGTGTCGACACATTCATTCTTTAGCTTTGCTATAATGTGTCGACTTACTCACTATGTGTCTACACATTCTGCTGGTGACGACAAACCTGTGGTCGACTATTTTCTTCTGTGTCGACATATTCAGATGATGTCGACAAACTTGAGATCGACTATACTCTTTAGTGTCGACACATTCTCCCAATGTTGAGGTCGACGTTTTTCTTCTGTGTCGACACAATTTCCCAGTGCTGTGTCGACTTACTTCTTCTGTGTCGACACAATTTCCCAGTGCTGTGTCGACTTACTTCTTCTGTGTCGACACAATTTCCCAGTGTTGTTGTAGACTATGTTATGTGTCGACACTTTTTCCCAGAGTAGTGTCGACTTACACCTTCTGTGTCGACACACTTTCCCAGTGTTGTGTCGACAACTTTCTTCTATGTGACGACACATGTTCCTTTGTGTCGACACTTGGACTTAGAATTTTTTTTCTGTAAACTTTAACATTTCTTTACCTGCACATGTCAACTCAAAACTACATCAAATACAACATGATGTATATTATTGAGCTAGGTTGGGCTTCTTCAAATCAGGTACACATTTTCCAATGTACCCAACAAAACTTGCTCCTACAACTAAGATAAATTCACTCTCTTACAACTCAGGCAATATTGCCCAACTTCTCAGTGAGTAAAATTAACCTACCTCAGATCCCAGCAGGAACCTACACTCAGAGAGGAGCCCTATCTTATAGCTTAGGCAAATTTGCCCTACCTCAGGCCCAAGGCCCTACAGCTCAGATACAGAAAAATCCTACAACAAGAAATAATTTAATTAACTTTGACACAGAGAAATTTCTCTGTCTCAACAACTAGAGCTGAGAAATTTCTGCTCTTACTCTCCTCACAGTAGAGAAAAATTTTGCTGGAGGAACTCAGAAGTTGACTCCTGAACTTGCTGTAGAAGGCTAAAAATCTGTTGATCTTGAGTCTTCAAGCAGCTTACTGAACTTGCTGAAGGCCGAAGGTTATTCTTTCTTCAGAACTATTTCTGATCCA
The DNA here is from genome assembly GCA_039513925.1 of Platanthera zijinensis. Lineage (NCBI taxonomy): Eukaryota > Viridiplantae > Streptophyta > Magnoliopsida > Asparagales > Orchidaceae > Platanthera > Platanthera zijinensis. Next base: position 129,717,466 of record CM077082.1, read on the forward strand.
GCTGCGGCAGATGGAGACTGTACAGTTATCTGAACTTTTTCTTGTAGGACAGCTTCAAGCTTTTTACATGCAGTAATGGCAAGAAAGATGAAGTTTGATGCTATCCTTTTAAAATTGATAATGGCCTAAAAGTTATCTTGTGTCTTGGCCCATCTCATCCGTTTGTAGTTTATTTATCAACAGATCTTAGAGCTCAGTGGGCCGTACCTGCAGCTTCCAGCTGCGCCTTGCTTTAATGGAAGAAGACGTATAGTTGCTTCTCTGTAGAGTTTGTCGTGTTTCGTAGCTTCTCCATACTTGGTTTGATCATAGTTGACTTTGTCGATTTTTCTGACGTCAGCACTTGTGGACTTTGCCAAAATCGAGCATCAATAGAATAAGAGTTGAGTGAATGAGCTTCACTCAACGCAAAAACACTTAGATAGAATTTTGTCTATCTAGGCGTTGACAGCATTGATTGAGCAAGCTCCACCCAAAGCTTTTAGCCTTAACCAATTCTGCAGCCTTTTCTGCCTGCCTAGCGTTGAGAGCGTTGAGTGAACACATCTAACTCAATTCCTTGTGCCTTAGCTTATGCATTATGTAAATTAGGCGTTGAGAGCATTGAGTGAGCATACTTCACTCAACGCTTTCTGCCTTAGCCAAAAATATTCCTTCTTCTCTGGCGTTGAGAGCATTAAGTGAGTATACCTCACTCAACTCTTTTGGAGTTAGCCAAATTTCTGTGTTTAGAAACACTAGCTTTGACTGAATGAGTGTAACTCAACACTTATGAGGCTATATGATGGCAGCAACCCCCAACGTGTTAAATTTGAAGACGATGACGGTGACGGCGACGACGTTCTCCTACATGTTGAACATGATAACAGCGACGGCGACGGGGTTCTCCTACATGATGAAGATGAAGATTACCAAATAATATTTAGTTATTTCTATTTGCATTTTATTTTTATCATGTAATGTTTAAACATTTGAGTATTGTTTTATTTTTATTTAGGTGGGCTGCAAATAGCCAAAGCATGATGTAAAGCCTATATAAGGCTAACCTTGTTTCATTTTGAGTTAGTGAATGAAGAATTAAGAAAACCCTAAACCCCTTTGAAGATTTCTCTCCTTCTTGGCCGCCCCCCTCTCTCTCTCTACCTCCTTGGCATTCGGCCAACTCTCCAACTCCCCTCCCTCTTCCTCTTGGTCGCCGGCCTCCTCCACCTTCCCTCCCCTTGCTCGGCCCTCCTCCTCCTCCCTCCTACTCTCTACAACCATCACCTAACCCGAGCCCCTCCCTCTTCCCTCACAAATCTGACCACCACCTCCTCATCTCCTAACCCGAGCTCCTCTTCAACTCCACCTCCTTCCAAAGCCGACCTCCACCTCCACCTCCCTAGATTCGGCCACCACTCTCAAGCCGACCACTTCCACACCCCAAACCGATCACCACCCTCTCCCTTATCCAAAATCCGACCTCCATCAAGAGCCCCAAATCAGCCCCCTTTCTATTGTGAGGAAGAAGATCATCCACGACAAAGGAGTTATTTTCGTGACATCTCACTCCGGCGTGAAGCGAAGGAAGCGGACAAGTTTCTCTTCGGTCGGCGCAACTCCGGCGGAGTCGTGGAAGAACGATCCTTGAAAGTGAATCGGAATCATCTATTCCGGTTGGGTAACGAAATCCTCTACTTTATTTTGTGTGATTCCAATATTTTCTTAAAATTTCATTTTGGTGGAATACGTTTGCGTTATTTTTGAATTGTTCTTTTCGTTCGTGGTTTATCCTTTCGATTGCATAGGTTGTTCTTTCTAGTTGCTTAGTTTTCCTAGAGGTTTGGCGAGCCTCGCTTTCGTTTTGTTGGGGGAGATATACCATTTCTGAACCGTACTTTTCGGTAGATCTCTTTTGGTACAACCATCGCTCGTTCGGATCGGGTGGATCCTTTTAGCTCGAAAGAACAACGGCCTATAGCCTTTTGTTCGATCTTATAACGGCGTGGCTACCGTATGTTAGCGTTAACTTGATAAAGTTGTTCAACGAGTGTGATGCATGACGATTGTGCGAGTGTAGGATTGAGTTGTTGAGAGGCATATGTGGCTAACTCGTAGATCTAATTCGCACACAACGTGTTCTCTTTAATTTCCCATTGGAATCCCTCTTGTCTTTTCGTGCCTTAATCCTACTTAGGGAGTGGCCTACATCAATTTGGTATCAGAGGGAGGTTCACGTCAATTTCCTAATTGGCACCCCTCCCCTATCTTGTGGCACGTTACCCGCACTTCTGTTTGCACGTTAGTTGTCAAAATCACAAAAAAAAAATTTATTTTTGGTCTGCCAATAGCGGCTTAACTTTCTTATTTTTCAGCAACAAAATCAAAAAAATATTTATTAATAACCTTCATATTTTATTCTGCAAGAAAATATATTTTATTTTAATATTACCCTAGTGGTTAAGCGGGAACAATTCCGACAATCCTAATTTATTTGGGCCAGTTTACTTTTCCTTGTATGTGCACAAATTTCGGATCGAATCTTCTCTCCGGTTATCACAATATGGCCTATGACGTCAATGCTTCTCGAGAAAAATCTTTAGGTTCCCTTAGGAATGGTAGAAAGCCATTCCATTGCCCGGTAGTGGATGATATTATGGCATTGATTGGCCAACTAAAGGCCAGCCAAGTTGCACCATTTCCCCCAAGGCAACACCCTAGTTACCCTACTGATGGCTATAGTTCCATACCGATCTTTAGGAATGAAGTTAAACCTAACGCCCAGGCCAAGTGGCAAATAACTGATGATTTGGCTACCCTTAAACAAGGGAATAAGTCAGTCTCAGATTATATGCAACTCTTTAAGGATTTGACGGTTAGGAGCGGTGTGAAGGAATCGCCTGAGGTCACCCTGTCGAGGTTTCGTAGGGGGTTGAGCCCCTACATCGAGGGAAAGTTATTGCGATGTGGTCACACCGATCTAGACACCACCTTTTGCACGACGTTGGAAATTGAGAAGAACCAAATTCCTAAGAGTAAAGGTCATGCCTAGGACTGTGCCTGTCACTGAGGGCGAGGCTGAAATTACTGACGATAGTATTGACGTTGAAGAGATTGGTTACCCGAGTGATCTGGATGATTATTTATCCTCTGAGGAATCACCCCCATTCCTTTACGATGATATTTCGGAGCTGTCTACCTTGATTTCCATGGAGTCTTTTGATTACCTTGAGGCAGTTGATATTCTGGTTGAGTCGGAAGAGTTACCGTATGCTAAGAGCTTACCCAGTCATGATTTAGGCAATGAAATGTTAGGACTCGAGCTAGTTATTTTTAGTCTGAGACATATTATAGTGCCCATTCCTGAGATTTTTACTGCGACTGACTTGGAAGTTATGACGGATGTGTTGGAAGTATATCCTAGCAAGAGAGTGACATTTTTGGAAGACGATATAGAAGTAGACCCGGATGAGCGTCCCCTGATGCTAACTCCATTGCGTGAATTTAAATGCGATCTTAACTCTCTCCCGATTTTAGCTTACCCAACTCTCCCACCTGATATGTTGACCCGACCAGTGGATCCCTTCGGAGATGAATTTATCTTACCAACTGTGCTGGTCCCGTCTTTAGACATGCCTCGACAAGCGTTGAAAGAATTCGTGTGTGGTCACAATATAATTTTTGATAGTCTTGTATCCTCCCGAATTCCCTCGTTTAGTCAAATCCCTGAGTATATGTTATTGATGTGGCCGTTAATTGTGCCACCTGATTTCTTTCTGCTAGTACCACAAGATGTAGTCTCTTTAGTGCCTCCTGATCTCGTTATATTGGCACCACCTGATGTAGTTCCGCTGGTGCCACCCTACTTATTTCCATTTGTGCCACCATATGTAGTTCCGTTACCGCCATTTTCTATGTCAAGTCAACATGCACTAGTATTTTCCTCTCTTCTTCTTAATTTACATAAACACATTATGGTAGAGCTAGTCACACAAGTTTCTTCTTATTAATGTATCGCTAACCTACATAAGAGAGTGTCTCCCTATAAGGTTTTTGGTTTACTCTTGGTGCCACTCATCCCTGAACGGATGCCTTCGGGAACTTTAGAAACGTTGGTGAGTCGGCGAGTTAGAATTTTTCGGATTCTTAATCAATTAGGAAAAACAACATATCTGTTGAAGTTAACCACTAAATGGGGTCATTCCCCTAGTTTAAATGTTTCCAATTTCACGCATTGTGTTTTTCCACCATTTGAAATATCTAACTCTACGTTTGATGCCACTATATTTTCATTTGGGTGGGGGGGTGAGCCTGTTCTTGGATCGTTCTCTCCATTGGTCTCCAACGGAGGTACGTTGATTGTTGATGCAAAAATTTTTCCTCTTTATTTGCCTAATGCATTTCCCAAGTTCCGCAGGACAATCTTTTTGCTAGACAGGTTCATATTTGGTTGTTTGCTCTCCTCTCCAAGCGGATGTATTCAGCGTTCCATGATACGATGGTGTGATCGTCCAGTCCCCGGAGACTCTTGGATCCCGGACTCGGCGATGGTTCTTTTGGATGATGTTCTTCGGCGCCGACACCTCCATGCCAACTCATCGGTGATGTGTTCTTTTGAGCGGGGGAGGATTGATGGAGGCAACCCCCAACGTGTTAAAGTTGAAGACGATGACGGTGACGGCGACGGCGTTCTCCTACATGTTGAACATGATGACGGCGACGGCGACGGCGTTCTCCTACCTGATGAAGATGAAGATTACCAAATATAATTTAGTTATTTCTATTTGCATTTTATTTTTATCATGTAATGTTAAAACATTTGAGTATTGTTTTATTTTTATTTAGGTGGGCTGCAAATAGCCAAAGCATGATGTAAAGCCTATATAAGGCTAACCTTGTTTCATTTTGAGTTAGTGAATGAAGAATTAAGAAAACCCTAAACCCCTTTGAAGATTTCTCTCCTTCTTGGCCGCCCCCCCCTCTCTCTCTCTCTACCTCCTTGGCATTCGGCCAACTCTCCAACTCCCCTCCATCATCCTCTTGGCCGCCGGCCTCCTCCTCCTTCCCTCCCCTTGCTCGGCCCTCCTCCTCCTCCCTCCTCCTCTCTACCACCATCACCTAACCCGAGCCCCTCCCTCTTCCCTCACAAATCCGACCACCACCTCCTCATCTCCTATCCCGAGCTCCTCTTCAACTCCACCTCCTTCCAAAGCCGACCTCCACCTCCACCTCCCTAGATTCGGCCACCACTCTCAAGACGACCACTTCCACACCCTAAACCGATCACCACCCTCTCCCTTATCCAAAATCCGACCTCCATCAAGAGCCCCAAATCAGCCCTATTTCTATTGTGAGGAAGAAGATCGGCCACGACAAAGGAGTTATTTTCGTGACATCTCACTCCGGCGTGAAGCGAAGGAAGCGGACAAGTTTCTCTTCGGTCGGCGCAACTCCGGCGGTGTCGTGGAAGAACGGTCCTTGAAAGTGAACCGGAATCATCTATTCCGGTTGGGTAACGAGATCCTCTACTTTGTTTTGTGTGATTCCAATATTTTCTTAGAATTTCATTTTGGTGGAATACGTTTGCGTTATTTTGGAATCGTTCTTTTCGTTCGTGGTTTATCCTTTCGATTGCATAGGTTGTTCTTTCTAGTTGCTTAGTTTTCCGAGAGGTTTGGCGAGCCACTCTTTCGTTTTGTTGGGGGAGATCAACCATTTCCGAACCGTGCTTTTCGGTACATCTCTTTTGGTACAACCATCGCTTGTTCGGATTGGGTGGATCCTTTTAGCTCGAAAGAACAACGGCCTATAGCCTTTTGTTCGATCTTATAACGCCGTGGCTACCGTATGTTAGTGCTAACTTGATAAAGTTGTTCAACGAGTGTGATGCGTGACCATTGTGCGAGTGTAGGATTGAGTTGTTGAGAGGCATATGTGGCTAACTCGTAGATCTAATTCGCATACAACGTGTTCGCTTTAATTTTCCATTGGAATCCCTCTTGTCTTTTCGTGCCTTAATCCTACTTAGGGAGTGGCCTACATCACTATAGAGTTGAGTGAATGACCTTCACTCAATGCTTGTGGACTTAGCCACTTTTCTACATCTTATTCCTTAGGCTTTAAATGTCTCAGCTTTTCTCACTCATCTTTGAACTTAGTTCGACAAATTCTAAACTGAGTTCGACGAACTCTGAACTTAGTTCGACTAACTCAGATTCTCAAACTCTGAGCTCAGTTCGACGAATGATGAGCTCAGCTCGACGAACTCTGAACTGAGTTCGACAAACTTCTAAACTTAGTTCGACCACCTGTCACATCACTATCAATTAGAACTATATGTATATCATTGATAACTCTTAGTATATCATTGACAAGATTGAATTCCTCAAATCTAGGACATTGTGGGCAATGGACCTAACAATCTCCCCCTATTTGAGGAAGACAAAACTCTAAAGTAAGAGAGTCAATGATATACACAGAACTATGCAGCAATAAGAATAAAAACTATACAATTGAGAAGTTATCTATAGTTACCACACGTCCCTACATATAAAGAGAGTGTAAAATCACTGCACCTGCTTCCCCTGAATTTCTGTTATCATACTTGAACATTAATCTGATCATCTGATCATCATTTCCTCCCCCTTTTTGACTTTAGCAAATAGCTAGTAGGGTTCTTATCATCTGCTCCCCCTAACCTAGGCAGTAGTGAATTATTGGAATTGTGCAGGACATGCTCCCCCTCAATTGGAGAATCTTCATTTCTTTGATGACCAATTCCATCTGCAAAATAAAAATAACTTGCAACAAGATGAGGAGCAACTGAAGCTATAAAAGGTTTAACATACCCAACTCAAATTTGAAGGTGTTAAACTTTGCTTCATCTAGTGGCTTAGTGAAGATATCTGAAAGACCTGATTTCAAGAGCCTAAACACCTAAAGGTGGGAGGGTGAATAGGTTCTAATCTTTTTAACTATTTAGGTAATTAACAAGATCTAACACCACATAAAAAATCACAGTTCACAGAAAAATAAACACAGCACAGCACAACAAGATTTATAGTGGTTCCCCAAATTGTGGATACATTCACTTTCCCCTTCGCCTATCCAATAGAAAACTTGATTAAGCCAAACTTCCTTCCACTATATCGAATTCACAGATCTTACAACTCAAAACCTGATAGGTTCCTACAGCTCAGAATTCTTCAAGTCCTACCTCAAATTCTTCCCAAGAACCCAACCTCAGGCAACAGCCCTACCCCAGCATTTATCTCCAGGCCTACAACTCAGACTTTAACAAGTCTTACACCTCAAGCATTCAGCCCTACCTCATCCTTTATAAATACAGGCTTACAACTCAGAACTATATAAGATCTTACAAGAAAAAGTTTATTTAATGAAATAGAAATTTCACCCAGATTGAAACCTAAATGGGTGAGAGCTTCTTTATCAGTTCTTGAATGACTAAATACTTCAGATCCAACCTGACTTAGCTTCTTCAAAGCTTCTTGAATTTGAACAAAATAAGGTTGATCTTTACTTGGTGTTGAAGTCGATCTTTAATCAGCTTCCTTCTTAAATTAAGAATCAGATCTGAATCTTTCTTGCAGACTTGTTCAGGATCTGCCTTCTTCTGGGTTAGCGTCTTGCTCTCCCTTACTTATTGTTAGTTTTATATCTTTATTCTGTTGGATATTCTGGTTGTTATGGATCAGCCCTTTATATAGAGTTCATCCACGATTACCGGCTGATCCGGTTTATAACGGCCTTCTGACAGTACTTACAGATGTGTTAGTCTTGTTACTTATGATAACTGTCAGTCTTTAGTTGTGACAACTGACCCTTCATTGAACTTCTATCACAGTAGGGAACAGTCAGCAAAATACTTCAAATGTGTCGACATAAATAGACCAAGTGTCGACAAAATTCTTGATGATGTCGACACAGCTTCCAATGTGTCGACATAGTCATTCTTTATCTTCTCGACACAACTTCTATTGTATGTGTCGACATAAGTCATGTGTGTCGACACAACTTCTCCTAGTCTCGACATAGCTGATGCTGATAGATGGCGTTGAGTGTTTGTACAGATGTCATTAAGTATATGTACAGACATCATTGAGTGTGTGTCGACACAAGTCCCATGTGTCGACACAAGCCTTTCAGACTCAGTATAGCTGTTGTTGATTGATGGCATTGAGTGTGTGTCGACACAAGTCCCGTGTGTCGACACAGCTCCTGCTCTAGGTGTCGACACAATTCATGGGTATCGACACAGGCCATGCTTTTGGTGTCGACATAACTCCTGGGTGTCGATACATGCCTTGCTTCTGGTGTCGACATAAATCCTGGGTGTCGACACAGCTCCTGCTTCTGGTGTCGACACAATTTCTTACAAGCGTCGACACTTGTACTTAGAAATTTTCCTGCATTTCTTAAACCTACACACTGAAACTCAACATCCCATCAAATACAAATTGATGTATATCATTAAGTACAGTGAGGCTTCTCCAAATCTGGTACACAATTTCCAGTGTACCCAACAATCTCCCCCTATTTGGAGAAGTCATAACCCTTAGTCAATGATATACACCTCATATGATAAAACAAAGAAAAAAATATATGTACTTTCATTTCACAGTAGGATAACATATAAACACAAATAATAGCTAATATCAACACTGAAAATAATATCATTCATTAAGCAAAAAATTATTTAGCTTTATAGATTTCTTTACAGAACAGAAAGAATACATTGTTCTACATACTAACATATCTATCCTAAGATTGATTAGGCTCCTTAATCACTATTCCTTTTCCAGACATGATCTTAGCTTGCGCATTGACTTTAGAATCTTCAGCTGGCTTATCCCTTTCAAATCCTTCTTTTTGAGCTCTTAGCCTTAATCTTCTACCTTTCAATGTAATGAAAAGGCTTTGGAAAGTACTTGATAGGCTCCACAGAGTTAGCAGGTAACTTTCCAGCTTTGATATCCTTTTTGAGCTGATGTATGGCATCTTTCCTCTTCTAATACTTTCTCCATTCTTATTTAGAGTACCACTTGCCTCTATCGTGCATCTTATCTTTCACAGCTTTCCAGGCAGTAAGAATAATGTTCCTAGAAGTAGGACTCCACTGCTCAAAGTCAGGCTTCAATTCTTCCTGTTCTCTAAATCTTTTCTTAAAAAGCTGGGCCTCTTTCTGAGCTTCCATAACAGCTACAGACATTTCAACTTTGTCAATGATGACATTCTGTGCCTCCTATGGAGGGGTATACATTTTCTGAACTTCTTGGTGTACTGTTTCAAAATCTACTGGAGGATAGATAACCTGCACAACTTCCTACTGAACACCTTTAATATGATCTGGTTGAACACCAGATTCAGCAGTATTATCTTCGTCACACAGGGGTGGAAATCCAAGGGTAGCTCTGATGGTATTAAATACCCATTTAACATGATCAGAGCTGGCTTTGACAAATATCCTCTCCCCCTTTATTACTTCTATGACTATATGATCTCTTAGATCATTCTTTTGAAACATTACTTGATAACACAGAAATTCAGTAGCTTCTTTTTAGTAGGCTTTGAATTTAGTCAGGTGATCAGAAACAACCTTTTGAGAAGCTTCAATGGCTGTGTGGACAGCTGCTAGATCATCGTTAATTTGTTTAGAAAGTTCAGCTTTCACAACAGTTGCTATACCTCCAATTTTATTGAGAATTTCTGTATATGAGTCCTTGAGATTTTCATTTGATCTGAATCTATTTTCTAGAATATATCCTTGCTTGATTGCGATATCTTCAATTGCAGTCTTCATTTCTTACTGTTGGGTTGCCAGATATACTACAACATTACCTCCCTAATGGAAGCAATCTATCATCTCTTTCTTATTCACATTTACTTCAAATCTGATGGATTTAATTTCTTGAGCTAGCTGGAACTGCAGTTCTTTATGTGTCTAATCCACGTACTTCTCCAAAGATTGTCTTTGCTCATCCAATTTTAGTTGTAGTTTCACCATCAGTGAACTGATGTCCAACTGCATGTTTGATGGTTGAGAGACTGTTTGTAAGGCTTTCTTATAGCCTGTGCTCTTTCTCCTGATAGCGACCAGCTTCCTTTTCTTAGCCATTGAGGCTTCTTCTTCATCAGAAGATTGTGATGTGCTTTGTATATTTATAGTGTCTATATCAGTAGGGGCATGCTGAGACATCTCCCCCTCAGTTCCTTATATGTCTTTCTCAATCCTTTGATGCTCCCCCTCAGTCCTTATTTTATTGAAGTCAAACAACAGTTCTTTCAAAGTGAACTCCTGCTGCATTTGAACCGGAGGAACAAGGTTGTCTTTTTGAACTAATGGTTCCCTCTAGACATCAAGATCTTTGTCCAGGGTCTTCTCAACACTGGAGAAGTGGACTTGCTCATCTTGAGCTTGATCTGTCATTTGCACATCTTATGCTTCATTCTCAGTATTGACCTGTGCTTCCTTATTTATTTCTAATACAATATCCATCACAGTATCAGCAGCATACTCATTTTCTAGAGCAGCTTCAGCAATACCTCCACCTTGGGTAGGTAGCTGTGATTGTTCAGTGTTTTGGATAGTTATTTCAGTATTCTCTCCCCCTGGAGTGGAGACTATCTGATTCTCTAGTTGCTGACTGCTCTCCACTTGAGCTTGAGCTTCTTTTTCCTGTTGGTCTTCATCTGAGCTGATGACCACTTCTTCTTCAGAATCACTGGAGGATTCTGCTTCTTGGAAAATGGTTTTCTTCTTTCTATCCTTCTCTACCTATTTCTATAGAGTAGAAACTTCCTTTGTCAAGACTCTATCCCATCTGGATAGAATTCTCATATCCATCCTCCTCATGTGATTAATCTTAGATCCTGACAGTTGATTCATAACATCTCGGATAGTGGAAGCAAGATACAATCATTGTATTCTACCCAGACTTGGCTTCTTAATACGTTCTTGAATCTTGTCAAAAACTACTGATGACCTGTCTGTTTTTACACTGAATATGAATCTGGTCATATAGTTGAACATGTAAGAAGCAATTCTATTATGTCCACCTATCTTGCTGAGAATTACCTTGCCTATGATCTCTGAGAGAAATTTACCTTGGGAATTCATTCCCTTCCTGGTAATTTAGGATCCAACCTTGGTATTTGGATTCAATCCACACCAACTGAGTGCATCCTTTGTCATTGATGGAACAATATCATCATCTTCTTTAACTCTGGGAAGTTGAAGCGACTTCCTGAACATCTTCTTTGAGCGGTTCACTCTTGTACCATGAACATTGGCTTTCATCTTCTTTCCTTCAGAATCCACAGTTGCAGACAAGTATAATTCAAGCGCTTCCTTCTTCCAAATTTTTATAGGTTCGGAGACTAAATACTCCAACCCATTCTATGAGATTAGGTTAATCACACCCTTGATTTCTTGTGAAGCTGTCTCAAATCCCCTGCGAACTAGCTCGTATCCTTCATTGATATTATCGTCATGTTGCGGCGCCGTTGATGAACGAGTGAGAAGAGAAGAGAGTCGACAACAGAATTTCTTTGTCGACACAAAGTTTAGGGTCGAGAATTTTGAAAGCACAGTCGACCATATTTTGTCTTCTCCTATTTATAGTGTACTTGTAACGGGTAGGTCAAAAGACGCGCCTAACTTAGGAAATTTACTAGTCGACAAATTTTATATGTGTCGACAGAGATGACCTAGGCCTCAAAAAAATTTCGGTGTAGTCGATACATCTATGTGTCGACATACTTATGCTAGTGTTGAAATATACTATCAAAGTCTCTACAGAGTGTGTCAACACTGATTTTTGTGTGTCGACACAAAAATATACTAATACAAGGTCTCAACAGAGTTGTGTCGACACCAACCTTTCTTTCGACACAGATTCAATTTCTGTGTTGACACAATTCTTTTCTTTATCGACACAACTAAATGATAGTGTCGATATAGTTAGTATGTGTCGACACAATTTTCTAACTTAGACTAAATTTCTTGAGAAATTTTGGACTTACAAATACCACTTGAAAAATTTTATGTTGGCCTATCACCTTATTCTTGGTTCAACATACTTGATTAAATTTTAAAATAATTGAACTTTCATCCAGAGGTTTTGTAAATATATCAGCAATTTGGTTGTTATTGTTGACAAATTCTTGACTTATGTCTTCCTTTTCAACATGTTCTCTGATGAAATGAAATCTAATTTCTATATGCTTAGTTCTACTATGTGAAATAGGATTTTTAGAAATAGAAATAACACTAGTAGAATCACAAAATAATGGAATTCTACTTACCTTGATGTCATAGTTTTCAAGTTGATGTTTTATCCACAACAACTGAGCACAGCAGCTGCCTGCATCTACATATTGTGATTCAATAGTAGAAATAACCACACTTGTTTGCTTCTTGCTGCTCCATAACACCAACCTACCACCTAGGAATTGACATGTTCTAGTGGTACTTTTTCTGTCTTCTCTGCAGCCTGCAAAGTCTGCATCTGAAAAACCTATTAGTAATAAATCTCTATTCTTAGGATACCAAAGACCTAGATTCGGTGTGCCCTTAAGATATCTCAAAATTCTCTTCACAGCAGTATAATGAGATTCCTTTGGGAAAGCTGGGTACCTAGCACAGACACATGTAGCATACATGATGTCAGGTTTACTAGCAGTCAAGTAAAGTAGGGAGCCAATTATCCCTCTATATAAAGACTCATCAGCAGGTTTTACTGCTTCATCTTTGCCTATTGGCATACTTGTTCCCATAGGAGTTTTCATGATGGAGGCTGACTCCATGCCATATTTCTTAATTAACTCCTTAGTGAACTTAAACTGGGATATGTACAATCCATCATCAGTCTGTCTAACTTGGAGTCCCAAGAAGAATTTCAGCTCACCCATGCTGCTTATTTCAAACTTCCCTTGCATAAGTTTGGCAAACTTACTACAAAGGTTGTTTTTAGTAGAACCAAAGATAATGTCATCAACATAAATATGGACTATGATGATCTTACCTTTTGATTCCCTAAAGAATAGAGTTTTGTCTATTTTCCCACTTAAGAATTTATTCTCAATAAGGAAGGCATACAAAGTTTCATACCAAGCCCTAGGGGCTTGTTTCAATCCATATAGAGCTTTCTTATGCCTATATACATAGTTGGGATAATGAGAATCAACAAAACCTGATGGCTGTTCTACATATACATCTTCCTTCAAGTCTCTATTCAGAAAAGCTGACTTGACATCCATTTAGAGTACTTTGAACCCTTGAAAAGCTGTATAAGCCAGGAACAATTTTATAGCTTCCAACCTTGCCACTGGGGCAAATGTTTGATCAAAGTCTATCCCTTCTTCCTGTCTGTAACCCTTTACTACAAGTCTGGCTTTGTTCTTGATTATGGTTCCATTATCATCTAGTTTATTCCCGTAGATCCACTTGGTTCCTATAATATTGTGATCCTTTGGTTTAGTCACAAACTCCCAGACTTTACATCTTATGAATTGATTCAGCTCTTCCTGCATGGCATCAATTTAGTTTGTGTCTAGCATGACTTCTTCAAACTTATTAGGTTCTATCTATGACAGAAAGTTTGTACATAGAACTGTGTTAATTCTTTTGCTCCTGGTTAGAACTCCCTGGCTTGCATCACCAATGATTTGGTGTGCAGGATGATTCTTCAAGTGTCTTCTAGTTGGAGGAAATCTGTCAACCTCTTGGTCTTCTTCACTTTCCTCATTCTGATGCACTTCATTGTCTTCATATTCATCCAGAGAGTCTTGTACTCCCCTTGGATAGTATCCATCCTTTTCTTCATCCAGTCTTGCAGGTTGGTCCTCACTAATAGTCAGCTTATCCATCCTTTCCTGTAAACCTGTAGAGCTACCAGAGTGCTAGACAGTTCACTATTAATTAACTTAGACTCGTCAAATACTACATGGACTGATTCTTCTACAACTTGTGTAGTCAAGTTATAGATCTTGTATGCCCTACTATTATTGTTGTACCCAACAAATATCCCATCTACGGATTTGGCAGCAAACTTAGTATGGTAGTGCTTACCATTAACTAGGACATAACATTTGCTACCAAAGATTCTAAGATAGGAAATTTTTAGTTTTTTGCCTTTCATAATCTTATAAGGAGTCTTCATATGTCTTTTATTGATGGACGCTCTATTGAGTACATGACATGCAGTATTTACTGCCACGGCCCAGAAGTATTCAGGGAGAAAAGTGTCACTTAGTAATGTTCTACTTGCCTCAATTAGAGTCCTATTCTTTCTCTCAACCACTCCAATTTACTGGGGAGTTCTAGGTGAGGAGAACTCCTGATGAATCCCAAGTTCTTCATAGAACTTTGTCATACACTCAGACTGAAATTCAGTTCCATGATCACTTCTGATTTTGACCACTGGATTGTTAAATTCATTCTGAATTTGTCTAACAAAAGACTGGAAGATATTAGGGGTTTCTGATTTCTGCCTCAAGAAGAAAACTCATGTAAATCTAGAATAGTTATCCATAATAACTAATGTGTATGCTTTCCTACCTAGACTATGAACTGACATAGGACCAAATAAATCCGTATGCAGGAGATATAGATATCTCACTAAATCTTTGGTAATAAGTCCATGGAAAGAGGTCTTGGTCTGTTTGCCCTTCTGGCAAGCTGAATAGACACCCTCTTTAATGCACTTGACCTGAGGACCATTCCTCACTTGCTCCATACTAAATAATTGTCCTATTGACCTATAGTTCAGATGAGCTAGCCTCTTGTGCCATTTGACACACTGTGATTCTTTCTCATCTGCAACTAGACAGATAGGTGAGTTGTTATACTCACAATCAAGGTTAAGACAATATACATTCCCTTTCATAGTACAATTCAGAATGATCTCATGATCACTTGACCTCTTTATTTGGCACTCACCCTTGAGGAAAGAGATGTCATACCCAAGATCACTTAGTTGACTTATGCTAATTAGGTTATGTTTAAGACCTTTCACATAAGACACTTGAGTGATACAGATAGAGTTACTAGAAATATTACAAAACCCTTTGATGACACCTTTTTCAGATCCACCGAAGATTATTTTGGGTCCATTCTCTGTGGTAGAATAGTCCTTCAAAATCCTTCTTGTTCCATTCATGTGCTTGGAACATCAACTATCCAAGTACCATATAGGAGTATGGCCACTTGGACTCACCTGCATCAAATAAAGATTTACCAATCCTTAGAACCCAAATTGTTATTGGGTCCTAGGTTCAAGTTAACTTGAAATCTAACATGCTTACCTGCAGCCTTTCTGACAAGTAAACTGGCTTTATTCTGAATACTATAATTGAATCAATAATCAATGGCAAAGTGGCCCACCTTGCCATATCACCAGCACTCAAATCTATTTTACTTTTTCTTAAGTACAGGATTCTCAACATTGTTGTCAGCATTCCTTTTAAGTGTAGGTGCTAGAGTAGCATACCCCAAGGATTCCTTAAGAACATGATGGGTTTGCTTATAGGGTGCCCTATTAGCATGTGCACCCATTCCATTTATATCACCATACTCAGAGTGACCATGAGTGAGGTCATGATCTTACCTGTTAGTAGTTGCATCACTTTTCTAAGAGAAATAGGGGGTTTCATAACTAGTGGATGAATTGGGCCTTTGCCTTTTCCTTGAGAACTGGTTGCCCTTGTTCTTTCCTTGAAGCCTAGTCCTGTCTTTCCTTTCTGAGATATGAAGTTATCTATTAAAGGCAAGACAGAATTTGGCTTGAAAATTTAGCCACTAGATCCTTTTATTTCTGGAGTATTGCTTCCAGATTTTTGATGTGATTTTATTTGAAGGAGATTGTTCCCATCTGAATAATAGTTATGTTTTTTAGTTTGGCAACCTCCTTCAATTTCAAATCTATCAGTTTGGCAGAATCTTTTGCAGCCAGTTTGAGAGATTCAATTTCCTCAGCCTGCTTCTTGATAAGGAATTTGCTTCTCTTAAGAGCCTGCAACAGACCACCATACTCATCAATTAATTGATGTACATCCCCCTAAGATTCAGAACCATACACATCTCTTGAGGTTGATGCTTCTGATTCTGATCCAGTAAAATAATCAGAAGCTAAGGATGGATTGTACACCTTACTTGGATCAGGATGATCCTGGCACTGATCTTCTTCTGAAAGAGACATCAGCCCTCTACAACAATAGTCTTCACCTCCATTTATGGAATCCAGCATTTGCAAGAATTCTGATTCCATAGAATCCTCTTCTGTAGTAAACAGCCCAATATAAGCTTCTACATCATCCTCTTCTCCAGATTCTGAGGATGAAGAGTCAGTCCAACTCTTCTGCTTCTGGGCAACAAAGGATTTCTACTTCTTGCCCTTATTTTGAGGCTTCTTCTTATCCTTAATATCCTTTCTATTATCAGGGTAGTCAACTATGACATGTATAAGCTTGTTGCAGCAATAACAAACAATTTAAGAGGTAGTTTGTTTACTAGGACTAGAGGCATACCTGTCCTCCTTAGCAGTCTTCTTCTTCTTGTAATATTCATCCTTGAAGGAGGATGAAGATGGCTTGGTTCTCCATTTCTTCTTCTTCATGAACCTCTAAAACTGCCTTGTAAAGGCAGTAAAGTATTCATTAGAATTGTGGTTGTCTGATGTACTGAAGTTAGGATTTTCTGCTTCAGCCTCAACACTTCTTCTAGGTGGAGAAGGAGACTTTCTCCTACCCTTTCTAGTGGCTTAAACTTTGAAGGCTACTGACTTGTCTTTATACTCAGACCTACTGCTTTTCTCCTCCTCCTTTCTGGCAGTGAGTTGCATCTCATAAGATGGCAGTTTTCCAAACAAGGTTGGTGGAGGTGTATAAGCAAGCCTGACCACCTCTCTGATGGCACATATTTTTGTATCCCAGTCCTTGGTTAGTGACCTGAGAAACCCACCATTCAATTCATATGTGCTAAAGAATCTTCCATATGTCATCAACTCATTTATAATTCGAAAGAACTTCATGTAACATTCTGCCATGCTGTCTGACTTAGCTTGTCTGAAGCTTTCCAATTCTTGATTCAAAATAGATTTCCTATCCTCTCTAACTTCTTTAGTTCCCTTCATGTAGACAATCAAGGTGTCCCACATCTTCTTGGAGGTTTTGCAATGTACCAAATTCTGAAATGTGGCGTCATCTATAGCACTCACAATTATATTTTGTGCTCTCTTGTCTAAAGATGCTAGAATGATCTCATCCTTAGTCATTTCAGAATAGCTCTTAAGAGTTTTAAGATTAGCATCAGGAGTTGATATATTCATTGGAATGAAAGGACCTTCTTGTACTGTGATGTAGATTCTAGGATCAGATGCTTCCATGAACAATCTAGCCCTTTATTTCCATATCCCAAAGTTTTTTTCCCTGCAGATGGGCAATTTCATGGATCAAAATTCTTTCTGATTCTCATTTGAACCCATTCTGGCTAATTGTTAATTGCCGTGGAGATTTACTCAGAATGTTAGGTCTATTTTAGAGCATGTTGGGATTTGTCTCCACAATACCTCAGATTTGTAGGAAGTCAGACCTTGAACTAAGATGAATTAAGGTGTATTTGATATTGTGTTTGAGTTGTATGTGTGCAGGTTCTTATTGCCAAGTGTAGAACAATGTCAGTCTATAATGGGCTACCAAACACAGGACCATACAATGTAATTCCTCATTGTGTGATCCAAGGTGTTGGCTCATGTATAGCCTCTCTATTGGGACACACTTCATCAACATGCACTTGGACTATGGAGTTTTGAAGTCTATCTCAGAAGAAATTTTCTAAGTCCACATACTCGAGTACTTCTTTAGTATACTCGAGTAAGTGAGTCTGTACTCGAGTAGGTTGGGCTACTTACTTGAGTGGATTCTCTATATACTCAAGTATGGAAGCTTATACTCGAGTAGATTTTTCTTTCACTCGAGTAAGTGATACCTTTTACTCGAGTAGATGGTTAGTTACTCGAGTAAGCGCTCTGTTTGAACTCGAGTAGATCTGGACTTCTTATCCTAGAAGGTTTCGAAGTCCACATACTCGAGTAGTTCTCTGAAATACTCGAGTAAGTAACTCTGTACTCGAGTAGGATAGTGATCACTCGAGTAGTTTTCCTAAGATACTCGAGTAGTCTATCTTCCCCATACTCGAGTATCTCAAACTCTTATACTCGAGTAGCTCTTCAAGTCTTATCTGAGAAATTTTCCAAGTGTTTACTCGAGTATATTTGCTCATACTCGAGTAGGTTCTCTAAGTCACTCGAGTTTTGATCCCTGAAGCACTCGAGTAGTTTCTATCTTGCTACTCGAGTATATCCCTCATATCCACTCGAGTATGTAACCTCTTACTCGAGTTTGTCTCTGTCTCTCGAGTATGTCTGTTCGAATTTCCTGAATTTCTCTAAGACAAGTTTCTTTGTGTATTTTCAAAAAGTCCTTTTTGATTGGTCCACGTGTCATCCTTAATTATGCTTATGACCGTTGGGGACCGCCTATAAATGGGTCTTTTCAGACTTGACTAAATACACGCGTTTACAGAGATTAATTTTTAAGAAAGAGAAAATCCCGAAAACCCTAATCTCTCCTTCCGCCGCCATTAAAGTTTTCGGAAGAAGCTCTGGATCGTCCTCTCTCAGCCGCAGCTATAGATCTCTAATTTTCAAGCGATCCAGACTCAAGAAGAATCATCTGATCTCTCCGTTCTTCATCGTCTCTGATTTATTTTCTTGATCGTGGTGATTACAGATCTCAGAATCGTGGATCTCTCTCTCAAGTCTTCTTCAACTGTTTCTGTTCAAACCGAAAAGCTCTCAAGAAGAAGATAAAGTCCAAGATCCAGATCTGTGCTAATTGTTGTTTATGTTTTTCTTTTCAAACAAATTTCATTGTAGGAGATCTATCTCCGAGTGGTAGGAAGCTTTATCTTCCGAGTGTAGATCCGTTTGGGATCGAGTTTTTGTAGGAACATAGTTCCGAGGTGTAGGATTGGTTTGCAATCCGAGATAGTGGAGTAGCCGAGTCTAGTGATTTGCTAGATCGGTGAGGAAAGTGGACGTACCCAAGATTGGGAACCACTATAAATCTCTTGTCGTCTGTGTGATTGCTTGATTACTTATCTGTGCTGTGTTATTTTTTTATTACGCATTTGGCAAGCATTTCACCTATTCACCCCCCTCTAGGTGATTTAGGTTGATAACTTAGTTCTCTCAATTGGTATCAGAGGGAGGTTGATCGTTAAAAGGTTAACACCTTGATCTAATCCTCACCAAGTTGTCTCCAGAGAAGTATCAAGCATGAGTAAGACCAGGGATTTTGCTAAGCTCCCTATCTGCACCAAGAACAATTTTCCTATGTGGAAGGAAAGAGTTAAGTTCTTCATGGAAGCAGTAGATCCCCGGATCTTCATGATTGTGGAAGAAGGTCCGCATGTTCCTATGACTGCATCAACAATAGACCCAACCAAAAAGGTCCCAAAGAAGTTGATGGACTTGGATAAGGACGAGATTGCACTTGTCTCCCTAGACAAGAAAGCTAAAAATATTATCGCAAGTGTAGTCGATGACTCAATGCTGCAAAATCTTATACATTGCCAATCTGCCAAGGAGATGTGGCAATCCCTGGTGACTCTGATGGAAGGGACTGAGGAAGTTAGGGATGATCGGAGATCCCTCTTAAATCAGAAGTATGAAGCCTTCCGACAAGGTCACAGGGAACCCATAGCTGACACATTTGAAAACTTCTTTAAGATAGTCAATGGACTGAGAGTGTATGGCCGAGTCTTTACTAATGGGGAGCTGAATGATAAGTTTCTGAGATCTCTCACAGAAGAATAGGACAACAAAGTCTGTGCCATCCGAGAGTTTGGCAGACTAGCAGAGACAGATCCACAGAATCTATTTGGCAAGTTGATGTCCTATGAACTGCAGATCAACTCCAGAAAAGCCGAAGAAGAGAAAAGTCGCTTCACCTCAAAAGAGATGTCGGTTGCTTTAAAGGCTGACAGTTCAAGGAAGGGCAAAGCTGCCTTGCCAGCATCTCCTCAAGAAGTAAGTGAAGAAGAAGGCTCCGAGCAAAGCACCTCAGGCTCAGAACTATCTGAAGGAGAGTTCTTATTGCTTTCGCGACAGTTCAAGAAATTCTTGAATAAAAAGAAGCAATGGGGAGGCAAGGATGCCTCATACAGAAGATCACGACATGACGGTGATCAGCGAAAGAATGGCTCAAGTAGCCATGACAGGTATAACTCCAAACAGAACAAACAGATTTCAACTGACATCGTTTGTTATTGTTGTAATAAGATAGGTCACGTCATCGCGAACTGCCCTCACAAGAAGAAAGAGGGTGGCAGAAGAGAGGAAAAGAAACCCTTATACCACAAGAAGAGGACAGAGAAGAGCTTATTATCCAAGAAGATCAAAACTCTCAGCGACTCCGACTCATCTGAGTCAAGTGAAGAAGAGGAAGCTTACTTCGAGCTCATGGCTTACTATGATGATGAACAAGTCCCCCAGTTCACTGGGGAGGTAAAATCTCACACTCCTC
The DNA here is from genome assembly GCA_039513925.1 of Platanthera zijinensis. Lineage (NCBI taxonomy): Eukaryota > Viridiplantae > Streptophyta > Magnoliopsida > Asparagales > Orchidaceae > Platanthera > Platanthera zijinensis. The sequence continues at coordinate 129,738,049 of CM077082.1, forward strand.
TCTCTGAATCTGATGATGATAATGAGCAAGAGGGATATTCCTCCGAGGATGAATCTAAACTCATAGGACAATATAAGGAGTTACTCACGGCTTATGAAAAATGTCGCAGAGTCGTGAAAACTCAAGCCAAAGAGATAAAATCTCTACAGGCTAGTGAGAGCAGCTTGAGAGAAGAAGTCACCAAGACTAACTCTCTTCAAGAGAACTTCGATGCTACTATGGAAGAATACAATCAAGCTCTCAAGCACCTCGATCTTAAAGAGGAAATCATAAAAGAATTGGAACAACAACTCAAGGCTGAGAAGAAACTTGTTGAGAGTTTCTCCAAGCCTAAGACAGTTCTTCCACTCGTTGCTGAGTTCTCAACTAAGGCCAAGGGTGCTGGTATAGGCCACATTGGTGCTTCTAGTAAATCTTCTAGGAGAAACAAGGCCAAGAGAAAGAATAAGGCTGACCAGAAGGCTCTAGCTGAAGAAAAAGGGAAAGCTCCCTTGGAACCTGTATTGTTCAAGAAAGTTATCTTTCCTACGAACGAATTCGACTATGAGTCCACCTATGGAAACTTCTCTAGGCCGATCCCCGAGAAGCCTAAGTCAAGATACCAAGGTTGGACTCATCCTCGTAACTTTGGCGAGAGTGTCTTCAAGGCACCTTATGAAGAGATTCAACTTCAGAACTATGGACCATATGCTCATGGTCATAACATCAAGATGACACCAAAGGTAAAACCTATTGTGGAAAAGCCTATAAAGGAGAAGACTTCATGTAGCTGCCACCATCATGAAGCTTCCTCCTCCAAGAGTGAAGTTCCTGCTAGACCATCACTTCAGAAAATCAAGCAGGAATACACTAGGCAAAGATACAATAGGTTTGACTGTTGGTGCTGTGGCAGAATTGGTCATTTTTCCATCGATTGTTGGTTCAATCCTAGAAATGCTACAACCCCTCAAGTTAGCAACGTGAGAATGACCACTCATGAGGCTAATGCTCGTAGGGGGAGTATTCTAACTCGAGACCAAGGACCTAAACTTGTTTGGGTTCCTAAGGCTAAGTGATTGTAATTGGAGGTATGTCCAAAGACCACCAAAATGCCAATCTGGTACTTGGACAATGGATGTTCTCGGCACATGACCGGGACAAGGAGCATACTCCAGAACTTCACCTCAGTCTGTAACAGACCAAAGGTCATCTTTGGAGGTTCAGATCGAGGAATAACTAAAGGCTACGGTATGATTACTAACGGTAGCGTATCCTTTTCGGATGTAACCTATGTTGAAGGATTGGAACACAATCTCATCAACATAAGCCAACTATGCGACAGAGGATACGTGGTTGAATTTCATGCTGACAAGTGTTTGATAAAATCGATTGACAACATGGAAACTATTTTATCAGGCACTCAAAGCAGAAATATTTTCTGTTTAAATTTCATTTGTATAGACTCTTCCACACCAGTGTGTCTTTTAGCAAAAAGTAGTGCATCTCTTGCTGACCAATGGCACAAGAGACTAGCACATATTAATCTCAAAACTATTAATAAACTATTCTCTCAAAACTTAGTACGTGATGCACCTAATGTCAAGTGCGTTATGGACAGTCTTTGTCACGCCTGTATCAAAGGCAAGCAAACAAGGAGTTCATTTAAAAGCATAATAGGCAAGGATTCCAATAGAAGCTTACAACTTCTCCATATGGACTTGTTTGGTCCACTGCAAGTTAGAAGTTTGGGAGGTAAGGAATATACGTTGGTTATTGTGGATGATTACTCGCGCTTTGCATGGGTGTTCTTTCTAAAACACAAGTCAGATATCTTTAGTACTGTCACTAGTTTTGTTAGGCAAATCCAGAATGAATACAACTATTCCGTAGTCAAAATCAGAAGTGACAATGGAACAAAATTCAAGTCTGGAGCCATGGCAGAATTCTGCGGAAGTCAAGGTATCTTTCATGAGTTTTCCTCTCCTCGTACTCCACAGCAAAATGGAGTAGCTGAGAGAAGGAACAGAACACTCATAGAGGCTTGCCGGACTATGTTGAGTGATGCCTCACTTCAAGAGTATTTCTGGGCTGAAGCCGTCAACACCACTTGTCACGTGCAAAATCGAGCTCTCATCAACAAGAACCATGATAAGACTCCCAACGAACTTCTAAAAGGCAGGAAACCAACCATTTCATATTTTAGAATCTTTGGCTGTAAGTGCTTCGTACTTAACAACGACAAGTATTACGCTACCAAGTTTAGCGAGAAAAGCCTTGAAGGTATTTTTATAGGTTATAGTAGTCATAGTAAGGCCTATAGAGTATTTAATAGAAAAACTCTGGTGGTAGAAGAATCGGTACACATTGTATTTGATGAGACGATTCTGCTACAAAGCAACTCTTCTAGTATGCCTATTGAAGATGCAGGTACAAAGATGAAGGAACTCAGCTTGGATGAACCTACTCAAGATAAAGATGAGACGTTCATCAAGATCACTTCTACAACCCCTATTGGAGAGGTAGATGATCAAGATGAAGAACACATCCCAGCTGAAGATGCAACTCCAGTGGCTGAAGAGATCCTAGATGCAAGGACTCTAGAGTTCAGACACGCGAAGGATCATCCCTTATACCAAATCATAGGAGATCCTTGGGATGGCGTCAGAACTCGTCGAGGTACAACTAACGAAAATTTACACTTAAGTTTTCTTTCACAGGTCGAACCAAAGAAATTTGAGGAAGCCAACTCCGACGCATCCTGGATTCTAGCCATGGAAGATGAGCTGAATCAGTTCAAATGATGCAAAGTTTGGACACTTGTTCCTAGACCCAAGAGGAAGAACGTCATTGGGATAAAGTGGGTCTACCAAAACAAGATGGACGAAGATGGAACAATTATAAAGAATAAAGCCAGACTTGTCGCCAAGGGCTATCGTCAAGAAGAAGGAATCGACTTTGACCAAACATATGCTCCAGTGGCAAGACTGGAGGCGATCAGGTTATTCCTTGCCTACGTTGCACTTAAGGGCTTTACCGTCTATCAGATGGACATCAAGTCCGCCTTCCTGAATGGCGACATAAAGGAAGAAGTGTATGTAGAGCAACCGCCAGGTTTCGTTGACTCAACTTTTCCTAATCATGTTTATTTACTGCAAAAAGCCTTATATGGTCTTAAACAAGCTCCTCGAGCTTGGTATGAAACGCTGTCTACCTTTCTTCTTGAAAATAAGTTCACAAGAGGAAAGATAGACAAGACATTATTTCTTAGGTAAATAAAAGGCAAGATTTTGCTAGTGCAAATCTATATCGATGACATTATTTTTGGCTCTACAGACAACAACCTCTGCAAGAAGTTTTCTAAACTTATGCAAGGGAAGTTTGAAATGAGCAGTATGGGAGAGCTGAAGTATTTCATAGGGCTTCAAGTGAAACAATCTGAGGATGGAATTTTCATCTCACAGACCAAGTTCACCAAAGATCTACTTAAGAAATTCAGAATGGAGAATGCAACCTCTATGAGGACTCCAATGGCCTCAGCTATGTCTCTGGACAAGGATGAGAAAGGGAAACCTTTTGATGAAACCAAGTACAGAAGCATAATTGGGTCCATGCTCTACCTTACCGTAAGTTGACCAGACATAATGTTTTCCACGTGTGTATGTGCTAGATTTCAAGTGAACTCTAAGGAATCTCACTACATTACTGCAAAGCGAATCTTGAGATACCTCAAAGGTACACCAAATCTTGACTTATGGTACCCAAGAAGTAATGATAGTGAACTAATTGGATTTTCAGATGCAGATTTTGCAAGAAGCAAAGACGACAGGAAAAGTACTTCCAGGACTTGCCAATTTCTCGGAAGGAGACTTATTTCCTGGAGCAGTAAGAAGCAGAACTGTGTAGCCATCTCAACGGTTAAATCAGAGTATATGTCTGCAGGAAGCTGTTGTGCACAGCTTCTATGGATCAAGAATCAATTTGAAGACTATAACATGAAGTTCCAGAACGTTCCTCTGTTTTGCGACTCATCCAGCGCAATAGCAATCGCCAACAACCCAGTCTCCCACAGCCGGACAAAGCACATAGAGCTTCGCTATCACTTCATCCGGGAGCATGTGGAAAACGGAGACATAGATCTACAATATGTCTCCACAGACAGGCAAGTTGCAGATATATTCACCAAACCGCTGGAGGAATCCAAGTTTTCATTCTTCAAAACGGAACTCGGGCTGCTCAACAAAGAGGAATAGTGATGGTGGATTCAAAGACAGGCTCAGAGTAGAAGATATCAGTGGTAGTAAAATTCTCCCAAGCAAATCGTCCTTCAAAGTGATATACTCGAGTATATAGAGACTTATACACGAGTAAACGGAAAATACTGGAGTAACAAAATTTCCATACTCGAGTAGTTGGTAATCTACTCGTGTATGTACTCGACCTACTCGTGTATGCTCCATCTCCTGCTCGTGTATGGCGAAATACACTCGAGTATACGGCAATCAGCAATTTGAAAAAAAATTTCTATTCGCACCAAAGTGTTTGCCGCTCCGTAACAGGTATGATTTTATCCTTATCACTCCTACTTAAACCTAATTAGGGTCATATATATATTTAGAAATCGGAAATCCTTTCCACTCTTCATTCTCCTGAGTAGCCGTCGATGCTTCATATTCCGGAACCCGCAGAGCTCTGTCGTTCTCCTCTTCCGTTCTCCAGAATCGTCGATGGCTCCCTCCTCCAAGATCGGAATCGGCTCAGAGCTCGACCCTGAAGGTATAGCCGACCTCTCCGATGATTTTCGAAACTTGCTCATTCTGTTCGACACCGCCGGACTCTCGTTCATCCTCCATACACCGTGCAAAGTCATTTTCCCTGCAGTCGAGGAGTTCTTCAAAAATCTGAAGGTCAAGCGCAATGGTATAGTTCTAAAATCCAAGGTCAGTGGGATCAAAATCTGTCTGGACAAAACTTCTTTAGCTACTCTATTAAAATTGCTAGTGGTGGATGAAGAAGATGATCTGACTCCTGAAGATTCCGAAAGAACCAACTTCTTCTGTGGAATAAACCCGTATGAAGCATATTCGTTCCGCCGTGCAGATTACAATTCAGAGGGCAAATTTCTTGTGGATGTGATTGCCAAAGTTCTTCTGTGCAAAACCTATTCCCTCAGAGATATTTCCCAAAATCTTTTTGACGTTATGCAAGCCATAGTCTGTCGGAAGAAATTCCAGTTTGGAATGATGATACTGGACAAAATCAGAGAAAGTGTGAAAAAACCAAGCTATGCCAGGATTATCTAACTCCTCCTCCATGGGATTAATCCTACAGTGTTTGATTTATCTAAAGGCACTCCCCTCCATCATATGAAGAAAGTATCCATCCTCTCAATCAAAAGATATGAAATCAAACTCCTCAACACTGCTCAAGCCTCAAAAGCAGCTGTTACCTCAAAAGATGAGCCCAGAGAGCCCCTTGTCTCAGATGACAGGATTCCATCTCCTCCTTTACATCACACTATTACCACCTCGGGTGCAATAGTTGAGGGGGAGCCCGCCTCATCTAATCCTCAGCACAAAGCTTCAGAAGTCTCTTCTCAGCAAGATCTGATCCAAGATCCTACTCCTCCTTCTCCACCTCCAGAAGATCTCACCTCAGAAGTTCAAGCTCAAGAAAACCTTCTCTCTACTGCTGAAGATATCAACAGACTGATTGATGAACTCAGGTCAAATACTCTAGTATTTCAAGATGATTCAGTTATGCTATCTCCTGAGGATCAATCTCAAGCAGATCCTTCTCCCTCCCCTGCTAAGGATCCTTCTCCCTCCCCTGCTAAGGATCCTTCTCCCTCCCCTGCAAAGGTACCCCCTACCTCTCCTGATCAGTCCCCTGATAAACAGCAAGGTCAGCCAGAGATTAATTTACTGTCTGATGACGAGGACATGTCTCCAGAACCAGTGGATGCTCCTCTGAGGACACTAGACTTCTCTCTTCCCTCTTTCATCAATACAGAAGATTCAGTTGAGATACCACCCTTCAAGAGAGCTGAAAGCTCAGTTATGATTACTGAAATTCCCCCTGGGTTGCTCCGGTTCCCTCATCCTCTGCCCCAGCCTCAGATCCCTCTAGCTCCTCAGATTTAGTCAGTCAGATTGGGCAAATGTTCCGTGAACAGAGAAAATACTTTGATGATTCTCTGGCATCAGTGAACAACAAGATCTCTACTCTTGAAACTGAGATGAGTAAAGGCTTTGCTGAAATTCAAGAAACACTGATGAGCTCAAGAGACTATTTCAGTTGGGTGGCAAAGCCCTAGATCATACTATCACCAGTATAGGTGTCCTCAAAGATCAAGCTGAAACAGTTGCAAATAATCAGATTCAATTGGACAAGGATGCTACCGCGAATGTTATGAAAGTTTGTGAGGAAGTTTGAACTTTTAGAGATGAAGCAATTGCCCAACTCTCAGTAGATATCACCAAGGGGGAGAAGATAGTCAAAGAACAAGTTGAAAAAAAATCTGAACAATCTAAAGCATCTGTGGATAGTCTAGTCAAAGATATGAAAGCAGACATCCTTGCTCAACTTCAATCTGTAAAGTTCTATATATATGACACTGCTGTATGGGTGCATAATCAGAACTTTCCCAACTCCCAACTTAACCCTGCCATTATTCCAAAGGTCCTAGATCCTCTTGAAGAACATCCTCCCTCAAGTGCTCCAGATCAGGCTAACTTTCCAGCTCAGGCCAACATTACAGAGTATGTGCCAGTCTTCTCACCTAGACCTACTGGTGACATGACTGAGCCTCCTCTTTCTTATGCTGATATATGGCAAGATGAGTTTCCTCTAAGTTCTCAGGGTGCCCCCAGAAAGAAAAGGAAATATGGTGACTACGCTTCTGCTAGCCGTTCTGCACCAAGGAGAGAGCCTGCCCCAGATACAGAAGGTAGACCAGAAGTTGTTCATACAGAAGTTTGGAGTCCTACCTCCAAGTCTCTTATCCTTGATACCTTGAAGCTGGTAACAGATTTTGATGAAAATAGAGATCACTACTATAGCAACGCAGAATGGAAAGCGTATGATGTATCTCAAATCAAAATCAGATTGTATGACAGAAATTGGGGATATAACAATCCAGCTGCTTCTCCAAGGCCTGAGACCTATTTTCCCAAACCTTTCAGCTACCTGGAGAGGCAAGAGCTTAAAAGAGAAAGACTGCATAGAGGAGCCCCTTCTTGAGTGAATGAGGATGTGGATATGGACATTTAATCTTTTGAAATCATTTCTATATATATATTTGATTCTAATTATGGCTATCTTTATTATTCCTGTTTCATTTTTTTTTCAGTATATATTTTGTTGTTCTTTTTACTCTAAGTAATTCACCTTAGTGTAGAGGGTGCTGACATCTACAAATAGGGGGAGATTGTTGGGATTTGTCTCCACAATACCTCAGATTTGTAGGAAGTCAGACCTTGAACTAAGATGAATTAAGGTGTATTTGATATTATGTTTGAGTTGTATGTGTGCAGGTTCTTATTGCCAAGTGTAGACCAATGTCAGTCTATAATGGGCTACCAAACACAGGACCATACAATGTAATTCCTTATTGTGTGATCCAAGGTGTTGGCTCATGTATAGCCTCTCTATTGGGACACACTTCATCAACATGCACTTGGACTATGGAGTTTTGAAGTCTATCTCAGAAGAAATTTTCTAAGTCCACATACTCGAGTACTTCTTTAGTATACTCGAGTAAGTGAGTCTGTACTCGAGTAGGTTGGGTTACTTACTTGAGTGGATTCACTATATACTCAAGTATGAAAGCTTATACTCGAGTAGATTTTTCTTTCACTCGAGTAGATGGTTAGTTACTCGAGTAAGCGCTCTATTTGAACTCGAGTAGATCTGGACTTCTTATCCTAGAAGGTTTCGAAGTCCACATACTCGAGTAGTTCTCTGAAATACTCGAGTAAGTAACTCTGTACTCGAGTAGATTGATTTTCATACTCGAGTAGGATAGTGATCACTCGAGTAGTTTTTCTAAGATACTCGAGTAGTCTATCTTCCCCATACTCGAGTATCTCAAACTCTTATACTCGATTAGCTCTTCAAGTCTTATCTGAGAAATTTTTCCAAGTGTTTACTCGAGTATATTTGCTCATACTCGAGTAGGTTCTCTAAGTCACTCGAGTTTTGATCCCTGAAGCACTCGGGTAGTTTCTATCTTGCTACTCGAGTATATCCCTCATATCCACTCGAGTATGTAACCTCTTACTCGAGTTTGTCTTTGTCTCTCGAGTATGTCTGTTCGAATTTCCTGAATTTCTCTAAGTCAAGTTTCTTTGTGTATTTTCAAAAAGTCCTTTCTGATTGGTCCACGTGTCATCCTTAATTATGCTTATGACCGTTGGGGACCGCCTATAAATAGGTCTTTTCAGACTTGACTAAATACACGCGTTTACAGAGATTAATTTTTAAGAAAGAGAAAATCCCGAAAAACCTAATCTCTCCTTCAGCCGCCATTAAAGTTTTCGGAAGAAGCTCTGGATCGTCCTCTCTCAGCCGCAGCTATAGATCTCTAATTTTCAAGCGATCCAGACTCAAGAAGAATCATCTGATCTCTCCGTTCTTCATCGTCTCTGATTTATTTTCTTGATCATGGTGATTCCAGATCTCAGAATCGTGGATCTCTCTCTCAAGTCTTCTTCAACTGTTTTTGTTCAAACTGAAAAGCTCTCAAGAAGAAGATAAAGTCCAAGATCCAGATCTGTGCTAATTGTTGTTTTTGTTTTTCTTTTCAAACAAATTTCATTGTAGGAGATCTATCTCCGAGTGGTAGGAAGCTTTATCTTCCGAGTGTAGATCCGTTTGGGATCGAGTTTTGTAGGAACATAGTTCCGAGGTGTAGGATTGGTTTGCAATCCGAGATAGTGGAGTAGCCGAGTCTAGTGATTTGCTAGATCGGTGAGGAAAGTGGACGTACCCAAGATTGGGGAACCACTATAAATCTCTTGCCGTCTGTGTGATTGCTTGATTACTTATCTGTGCTGTGTTATTTTTTTATTCCGCATTTGGCACGCATTTCACCTATTCACCCCCCCTCTAGGTTATTTAGGTTGACAACTTAGTTCTCTCAGAGCAACCTCCCTCTGATACCACTTGGAAGACTTGATTTAAAGAGCCTAAACACCTAGAGGGGCGGGGGGGGGGGGGTTGAATAAGTTCTAATCTTTTTAACTATTTAGGCAATTAAAAAGATCTAACGCAGCATAGAAAATCACAGTTCTCAGAAAATTAAACACAGCACAGCACAACAAGATTTACAGTGGTTCCCCAATTTGTGGGTACATCCACTTTCCCCCTTTGCATATCCAGTAGAGAACTGGATTCAGCCAAACTTCCTTCCACCCTCTCAGATCCACAGATCTTACAAATCAGAACCTGATAGGTTCCTACAGCTCAGACTTCTTCAAGTCCTACCTCAAATTCTTCCCAAGAAACCTACCTTAGGTAACAACCCTACCTCAGACTTTATCTCCAGCCTTACAACTCAGACTTTAACAAGTCCTACACCTCAGGAACTCAGCCCTACCTAAGCCTTTATAAATACAGGCTTACAACTCAAATCTATATAAGATCTTACAAGAAAAAGTTTATTTAATGAAACAGAAATTTCACCGATATTGAAACATAAATGGGTGAGAGCTTTTTGATCAGTTCTTGAATGACTGAATACATTAGATCCAACCTGAATTAGCTTTTTCAAAGCTTCTTAAATTTGAACAAAATAAGGTTGATCTTTACTTGGTGTTGAAGTTGATCTTTAATAAGTTTCCTTCTTAAATTAAGAATCAGATCTGAATCTTTCTTGCAGACTTGTTCAGGATCTTCCTTCATATGGGTTAGCCTCTTGCTCTCCCTTACTTGTTATCAGTTCTATATCTTTATTCTGTAGGCTATTCTGGTTGTTATGGATCAGCCCTTTATATAGAGTTCATCCACGATTACTGGCTGATCCGGTTTATAATGGCCTTCTGACAGTACTGACAGATGTGTTAGTCTTCTTACTTATGACAGCTGTCAAGTCTTTAGTTGTGACAACTGACCCTTCATTGAACTTCTATCACAACAGGGAACAGTCATCAAAATACTTCAAATGTGTCGACACAAATAGACCAAGTGTCGACATAATTATTGATGATGTCGACACAGCTTCCAATATGTCGACACAGTCATTCTTTATCTTCTCGACACAGCTTCTATTGTATGTGTCGACACAAGTCCTGTGTGTCGACACAATTGCTCCTACTCTCGACATAGCTGATGTTGATAGATGGCGTTGAGTGTATGTACAGATGTCATTGAGTGTGTGTCCATACGTCATTGAGTGTGTGTCGACACAAGTCCCATGTGTCGACACAAGCCTTTCAGACTCAGTATAACTGTTGTTGATAGATGGCATTGAGTGTGTGTCGACACAGGTCCCGTGTGTCGACACAGCTCCTGCTCTAGGTGTCGACATAATTCCTGGGTGTCAACACAAGCCTTGCTTCTGGTGTCAACATAACTCTTGGGTGTCGACACAGGCCTTGCTTATGGTGTCGACATAACTCCTGGGTGTCGACACAGCTCCTGCTTTAGGTATCGACATAATTCCTTACAAGTGTCGACACTTGTACTTAGAAATTTTTCCTGCATTTCTTAAACCTGCACACTGAAACTCAACATCCCATCAAATACAAATTGATGTGTATCATTGAGTACAGTGAGGCTTCTCCAAATCTAGTACACATTTTCGAGTGTACCCAACAATATCAGCCACTTGCTTGTTTGTTGGAACAAACTCAATGGTGATGTCTTATTATTCCACATGCTCCCTAATGAAATGATTCCTAATCTTTATATGCATCGTACTGCTATAGGAGACATGATTCCTAGCAATTAAGATTGCACTAATAGAATCATAGAATAGAGGACTTCTACTTATCTGAAGGTTGTAGTCCTGTAGCTGATGTTGGATCCATAGCAACAGAGCACATTATCTACATGCAGAGATGTATTCTGACTCTGCAGTTGAAATAACTACACTAGTTTGCTTCTTGCTGCTCCATGAAACTAGCCTTCCACCTAGGAATTGACAGGTGCTTGAAGTGCTCTTCATGTGCTCATTGCAGCCTATAAAGTCTGCATCTGAATAGTCAGTTAGTTAAAATTCCCCATTCCTAGGGAACCATAGGCCAAGATCTGGTGTTCCCTTAAGATACCTCAGAATTCTCTTTACAACAGAGTAATGAGATTCTTTGGGGCAAGCCTGATACCTAGCACAAACACATATAGCATACATAATGTCTGGCCTACTAGCAGTTAGATAAAGAAGGAAAACAATTATCCCCTAGACAAAGTCTTAGCAACTGGTTTCCCTACCTCGTCCTTGCATATGGGCATACTTGATCCTATGGGAGTTCTCATGGTGGAGGAATTCTCCATACCAATTTTTTTTTAACTCCCTAGTGAACTTAGACTGGGATATGGATAAACCATTATCAGTCTGTCTTACTTGGATACCCAAGAAGAATATAAGTTCACTCATACTGCTCATCTCAAACTTCCCCTACAAAAGTTTGACAAACTTCCTATAGAGGTTGTCATCAGTAGATCTAAAGATGATGTCATCTACATAGATCTGAACTAGGATGATCTTACCCTTAGATTCCCTTAAGAATAGGGTCTTGACTATCTTCCACCCTTGAGAATTTATTCTCAATAAGGAAGCTAGACAAATTCTCATACCATGCTCTAGGGGCTTGCTTCAACCCATATAGAGTTTTCATAAGTCTATAAACATAAGCAGGTGAGTTAGGAACTACAAAACCTAGAGGTTGCTCTACATAGACTTCCTCTTTTAAGACAACATTCAGGAAGGCTGACTTCACATCCATCTATTAGACCTTGAACCCTTGTGTGCAGCATATGCAAGGAAGAGTCTAATAGCCTCCAATCTTGCTACAGGGGCAAAAGTTTGATCAAAATTAATACCTTCTTCTTGTCTGTACCCCTTATCCACTAGTCTTGCTTTATTCTTGATTATAATGCAACTTTCATCAAGTTTATTTCTGTAGATCCAGTTGACTCCAATGACATTATTTCCTTGTGGTCTGGGAACCAACTTCAAGACCTTGAACCTCTTGAACTGGTTCAGTTCCTCCTGCATAGCTCCAATCCAATGCTGATCTATGTTGGCCTCTTCAAACTTCTTGGGCTCTACTTGTGACAGAAAGCTTGAGTACATGGCTATGTTCAGACATCTACTCCTTATTATTACTCCATGGCTTGCCTCACCAATGAGTTAGTGTGTTGGATGTTCTCTCACATGTCTGACTGTAGGTGGCAGTCTTCTTTCAGTATCAGTAATAGGTGTAGATTCAGGTGCAACCTCTTATCAATCTTCATCAACTCAGAGTGTCCCTGGTAGATCTTCTGGAGTATCCACTTCATCTTGGATGACTGGTGATGCTTCCTTGATGGTTAGTTTGTCCATCATCTATTTTGTACCTGCTGTACTACAAGAGGAGCTTGGTAGCTCATGGTTAATCATAGTAGACTCATCAAAGATTACAAGAGTTGATTCTTCTACAACTTGGCTTTTAAAGTTGTAGATCATATAGACTTTGCTACGATTGTTGTACCCAACAAAAATCCCATCAAAGGATTTGGCAGCAAACTTAGTCACATAGGAATTTCCATTATGAAGCACATAACATTTACTACCAAAGATTCTGAGATAGCTCAGGTTTAGTTTTATGCCTTTCAAGATCTCATAGGGAGTTTTCTTGAAGTTCTTGGTGATAGAGGCCATGTTGAGGACATGACATGTAGTGTTGAATTCCTCAGCCCAGAAATATTTTGGGAGAGACATGTCATTCAGTAGGTTCCTTCCATCCTCTATGAGAGTTCTATTTTTCCTCTCAACAATCCCATTTTGCTGGGGTGTTCTAGGTGAAGAGAATTCTTGATGAATCCCATATTCTTCATAGAACCTTATCATGCTGTCAGACTGGAATTCAGTCCCATGGTCACTTCTGATTTTGACCACAGAGCTATTGAACTCATTCTTAATTTTCTTGACAAACTTAGTGAAGATATCAAGGGTTTCATTCTTTCTCCTTAGGAAGAATACCCAAACAAACTTGGAAAAGTCATCAACCACAACAAAGGCATAGACCTTCCTACAAAGAATATGAACTAACATAGGACCAAACAAGTCCATATGCAAGAGGTATACGCACCTCAAAGAATCTTTGGTCCCAATATCCTTGAAGGAAGCTTTTGCCTGCTTGCATTTTTGACAAGCAGAGGAAATTCCCTCCTTGGAGCACTTCACATTGGGACCATTCCTAACTAGCTCTTGACTAAAGAGCTTACAAATAGTCTTGTAATTTACATGGGCTAGACTTTTGTGCCATAGGACACAATAAGAGGCTTTCTCATTTGCTGGTAGACAGATAGGAGAATCTGTATCTAAATATAGAAAGTTTAAGCAATAAATATTTCCACTCCTAGTGTCTGTCAAGATGACCTCTTAGTCACTTGCCCTCCTAATTAGGCACTCATCCTTGTGGAAGACAATAACATGGCCATGATCAGAGAGTTTGCTTATGTTTATAAGGTTGTGTTGCAACCCTTCAACATAAGCCAACTTAGTGATGATGACTATGCCATTAGTGATCTTACCACATTCTTTTGTTACCCCTCTACCGGAACCACTAAAGATTACTTTGGGTATATCTTTTACTGGAGTATATTCCTTCTAGTTTCTCCTTGTCCTAGTCATGTGCCTTGAACAACCACTGTACAAGTACCATATAGGGGTATAGACTCATGGAATAACCTGCAATATATAGTTTTCTTAACCTTAGGACCCCAATATCTATTGGGTCCTAAGTGCATATTAGTATGAAATTGAATATGTCCAGCAGCAGATTTTCTGACAGGTGGACTGACCCTTGCTATGGCCATATTGGGATTGTGCCAGCAGTCAATGGCAAAATATCCTATCTTACCACGACACCAATAGTCATGTATGTTATATCTTCTCTTCTGTGTAGGCCCTACAACTTGGTTAGCAGCAGTCTTAACAGGAGGAAGATGTACTGCAACCCTTTTCTAATTTCTTTCGACAAGAATTTGTTAGAAGGAAAGTCTTCTAGCTGTCTTGTTTAGTCTGCTTTGAGTGCTATCAACAACAAGCTTCTTTTCAGAGAGCATGATTTTGATGGCATCGGAAATGCCTAAATCGTCCTGACTGTTAGACTTGCCCATAGTCTGAGCCTTAGTTGTCAGATTCAGACCCTTGGCTGCAGCAACATTTTTGAGTGTTGGAGCTGAAGCACAAAAAATAAATGGTCCAGATTAGGCCATTTTTGTTTTCTCATGGGCATCCATAAAGGTAGTCACCCGGGTAGATCTTTTACCATGGAAGTGAACATTTTTGTTCACCCGTGAGGAACAACCATTCTCCTAGTGACCACAGGAGCTTTCCTGGTCATACCTGTTAGAGGGTAACAGAACTTTTCTAAATAGAATGGGAGGCTTGGAAGCAATAGGCTGAGCTGGAGCTTTCCCCTTCCTTTTGGAAAGAGCAACTCATGTACTTCTTGTAACACCCCCATCCGTTGTATGGCATATAACAGAAGGTCCAGGTTGAACCCCGATGCCATATACCACGGACAGTCGGAAGGGTTACAAAATAATACCAAAAACTCAACTACTTGCCCTAACACAGAGCATTCTAGCGGAAGCTTTTAAACAGTTTAAGAGAACCCAAAATTTGCACAACAACGACATGATTGTCCACTATACACCATAGGAATGAAATACAACAAATACACAAAAGAGTACTTGGCCTTATGGCCTTACAAATGTTCACTTGCAAATAAAATGTTTTACATACATCGGCTCACAGGCCGACCATACATGACAAAATTAAAACAACAGTTCACTTAGGACTTCGAGGGCCAACTCAGCAACTTGGGTTTCAGCCCACTACTTGTCACTTGGTTCTGCAGCACCTGCAAACAACATTCAACCGCACGGTGGCAAACAAAGCAACGGTCAGCAAAGGCTGACCAAATTATAACGACCCCGCACCTTAATCGGGATGGCGGTGCTCCTTCCCTGCATTTCATTAGCCCAGCTAAACCTTTAAGTGCATAAGTATATTTCACCACAGGTGTAGGCTCGCTCGACCAAATACCCCATTCACTCAGGGCACATTCTTAGTGAATCCGGTCAATTCTGTGGCTTCACTACCAGCCTCGAGATGGCAAACATTGTGAGCATTTTTGAGTCTTTCCGACCGCAGTCCAAGACTCCCGACTATGCCAATGGCCAGTTCCACTTTAGGGCCTCTAGCACCGAATCGCAAAGCCCAGGTCCGTTTCCTCCTGCCCGTTGCTCACGCCGCCTAGTCACTTTAACACGTACGCGCAGGCCAAGCATCACCCGGATCCTAAAACATTCCCAATCATCACATAATCAAGTTATGTTCAAGGCTGGCTCCCCGGCCGCCAAGTTAGCAGAATTACGATTCCGCCCAGTTTTCCGAGTGCGCCTTGGAGTTAATCCCCAATGATCCCTGCTGCAATCTACCGCGTAGAAACCCGAAAACAACACACAGAGTCTTCTCCGGCTACTCATACAATGCAACATCACCGATCCAGACAAACACGTCTGGGTAGGCTTCACACACAATGCCTATGTCCGTACTATGATTCCTGACTCTAAACAAGGGGTACTTTACATATCTACCCCGAGTAATACTGTAAACTCACCGCACACTCGCATGAGAGGGTTTTCTCATGCAAAGTAAGAAGAGCTTCACATGCTCAAGTTGAGAATTGTTACCCTTGATGTAACAACCCTATCCGTCACATAGCATATAGTAGTAGGTCCGGCCGGGTCCCGACGCCATATACTACGGACATACCGATTGGTTACGCGTTAAAACCATTCAACCAATCACAACATCTTACACAGCACCTAGCGGAAGCAATTATTAAAGTTCACAAAAACAAGAACCCTGCCAAGCACGAATGTCCACTACTCAGATAAACTAGGAATGTTAAATACAAAAGTACCGGCCTTATGACCTTACAATAGTTTCGTACAAACAAGAGTGTCTTTCATACTTCGGCTCGCAGACAGGTCATACATGAGATAAACGGAAAACATAAAAAGGTTAGGCCTTCGAGGGCCAGCACCGCAACATGGGCTTTAGCCCGCTATTTCCCGCTCGGCTCCGTAGCACCTGCAAGACACAATCCACTGCCCTGTGGTAAACAAAATAACGGTCAGCAATGCTGACCAAATTATAACGATCCTGCCCCTAAAATTGGGGTGGCGATGCTCTTTCCCTGCACTTTATTAGTATAGCATCATAATAGTGTAAACACACTTCATCACAGGCGTAGGCTCGCACAGCCATACACCTCGTGCACACAGGGAACATTCACGGCGAACCGGCCAACGTCACGTCAATTCAAGCCATAGACGTTTTCGTTCCACCACCGCCCCTTAGACGGCCAATCATATGAGAAATTTGTCTTCCTGGCCTTGGTCACGACAATTTAAGCCATAGACCGCCGAAGACTCTCATCCATGCCAACGGTCCCACCGAACGACATAGATCGGGTACGGTTCCGCCGTACCCGTGCTCATATTGCAATGACAATTTACGCCATATGCGCAGGTCAACACTCGCCGAGTCCCGTTTCCACCACAATAATCACATAACCCAGTTATGTTTGCGTTGGCTCCCCGGCCACCATGTTGGCAAAACCCGCTTTTGCCCAGTTTTCCGGGTGCACCATGGAGTTATGTCCAAGGCTCCCTGCTGCAATCTACCACGTAGAAAACCCGAAAAATGCCCAAACATCCGGAGTCTTCCCTGGTTCATATGCAATGCAACATCACCGATCCGGATCAACTTGTCCGGATAGGCTTCACACACAATGCCTATGCCCGTTTTTGCATACGGACTCAATAGAAGGGGGACTTTACATATCTACCCCAAGGAACGCTCCAACTCTTCGCTCACTCACGAGAGAGGGCTTCCTATGCAAAGGAAAAGAGGGCTTCACATGCCCTAGTATGAGAATCGTTACCCTTGCGTTCTTCCGCGGCGCCATGAAAAATCTATGCGGTTGGAAAGCACTGCAATGATGTTGCCTTCGCGGATTTGGACTCGGATCGTGAATCGGAGCTCCGAAGCTCCACCGGCAGCAAGATCTTAGCCTTCCTCCTCCTCCTTGCTCTCCCCTCTCTCTAGACTTTAGAAAGAGAACCAAGGGGATGAAATAAGGGTTATCAAACCCTATTTCCGGGTTTAAACCGCCAGCATCCACCCCCAGCCGTCGGATCCCAAGCCAAGGAAACGAATGGCCGTGATTTGGCCTGAAATTACAAAATCTGGGCCGAACACGGGTTGCAACACGGCCGTGTGCATGGCCGTGTCACCCATTCGCCATCTCAACCGACACGATAACCTGGACACGGCATTCGACACGGCTTCCAACATGCCCGTTTCGCATGCGACACTGTCGTGTCACTACCTGTGTCATGCCCCGTGTGCAAAAACCAACATTCTTTTCCCGAGAAGGACACAGCCTGCGACACGGCACCCGACACGCCCGTGTCACATGTGACACACCTGTGTATGTGCCCGTGTCATGACCCGTGTCCAACTACCCACACTTTCTTCCCGAGGAGGACACAGTTTGCGATATGGCACCCGACACGCCCAAGTCACATGTGATACGCCCGTGTCTGTGCCCGTGTCATGGTCCGTGTACAAGACTCAGAAAACTCCCTAGCGTTACACGCCCGTGACACGCCCGTGTCACGCCCGTGACACGCCCGAGACACCTGCTCTAGGTCCCAGCCTTGGCTTAAAACGTTACCCGTCCCTCTTTTGAGTTTCGGGGCGTTACAACTCTCTCCCCCTTAAAAGAATTTCTCCCACGAAATTTACTAAAGGAAAATAATAGGAACTTAAAGCTTTTAACGGTACCTGAGCGGAATAACTCCGGGTACTCCTGCAGCATAGTTTGCTCCTGTTCCCAAGAGAGCTCCTCCCGACCGCAATTATCCCACCGGACCTTAACCATCCGGATCTCCTTGTTACGGAGTCTCTTCACCTCAAAGTCTTTGATACGAATGGGCTTGACCCTTGTCGTCAACCCTTCGTCAACCGACACTTGATCAACTGCGATCACTAGCGAAGGTTCATGCACCGCCTTCCGCAACACGGAAATGTGGAACACATCGTGTAGTCCACCAAACTCCTCCGATAGACTCAATCGCTATGCCGCTTCGCCGACCCGCTCTAGAACCTCAAAGGGTCCAAGGTATCTTGGGCTAAGCTTCTTCAAGCGTCTCGCCCGCGAAACACCCTGGAACGGCTTTATCTTCAAGTACACCCAATCGCCTACCGCGAACTCCACGTTCCGGTGCTTGGCATTGTAATACTTAGCCTGCCTGTCCTGAGCGATCAGCAAGCGCTCTTGAATGATCCGCACCAAAGAAGTAGCACTCTCCACTTCCTGCTTCTTGTACAACCTTGCCTCACCCATTTCCAGCCACGATAATAGCGTGCGACATTTTCTACCATACAGGGCCTCAAAGGGAGCCATTTGGATACTCGCCTGGTAGCTTTTGTTGTACGCGAACTCCACCAGATATAGGTTGTCCTCCCAATGCTTCCCTAAGTCTAGAACACACATGCATTGCATGTCCTCCATCGTTCTATTGACTCTCTCGGTCTGTCCATCCATCTGCGGATAGAAGGCTGTGCTGAACTTCAACTTTGTCCCCAGCATCTGCTGCACCAACCTCCAATCATTGTACATGAAACGCCCATCGCGATCACTCACAATGCTACGGGGCACACAGTGCAGTCTAACTATATTATCCACATATAGCTTCGCCAACTTCTCCACCGAGTCATCCTTCCTATGCGGAATAAAGTGCGACACTTTAGTTAACCGGTCTAAGATCATCCAGATGGCGTCGTTCCCTCTCTGCGACCTTGGCAAACCATGCACAAAGTCCATTGATATGTCGTCGAACTTCCACTCCAGTATAGGCAAGGACTTCAAGAATCCTCCCGTCTTTTGGCACTCCGCCTTCACCAAGGCGCACGTTTGGCACTTAGCCACAAATAACGCTACGTCTTTCTTGAGCCCCGGCCACCAAAACAGCTTCTTGAGGTCACGGTACATCTTTGTGCTCCTTGGGTGGATTGAGTACTTGGTATGATGAGCCTCGTACATCAACTCCGCCCGTAGGTTACCCCCGCTTGGGGCGCACAACCGATGGTCCTTCCTTAACAACCCATCTTCCATCGAGAACTAGGAATTTGACCCATCCAATGCTGCCTCCATAAGCTCCTTCATGGAGTCATCTAACTCCAATGCCTACCGAACCCGGTCAGCCAGGTCATACTAAACCTCTGTCCAGTTCAACATTGCTTTGGCGCTCGTCTGTTGTCAACGCAACAGATCTCAAGCTCCTCCAACTCCATAACTAGCCTATCATCAGGAACCGACAACCTGTTGGCCTTGGCGGGAGCCCTGCGACTCAACGCATCAGCAACCGCATTGCCCTTCCCGGGTACATAATGAATCTTGAAGGTGTAGTCCCCCAGGAACTCCATCCACCTCCTCTGCCTCATGTTAAGATCCTTCTGATCCAACAGGTACTTCAGGCTCTTGTGATCGGTGTAAATATCGACCCTTACGCCGTATAGGTAGTTCCTCAACAACTTAAGTGCAAATATAACGGCCGCCAACTCCAAGTCGTGGACCGGATAGTTCCTTTCATGCACTTTTAGTTGACGCGATCCATAAGCTATCATACTCCCATGTTGCAACAGCACGCAGCCAAAACCACTACCCGAGGCGTCACTATAAACCTCGAAGCCCTCGGTCCCACTCGGCGAACTAAGCACTAGCGTCGTGGTCAACCATCTCTTCAGCTCCTCAAAAGCTTGCACGCACTCCTGCATCCACAAGAATCTCTGATATTTCCTTGTCAACTTCGTGAGAGGTAGCGCTATCCGCGAGAAGTTCTCTACGAAGCGCCTGTAATATCCGGCAAGCCCGAGAAAACTACGGACTTCCGCGACAGAAGACAACACAGGCCACTCCCGTATCGCAACGATCTTCGCCGGATCCACCGCTATACCTTCCCCACTAACAATGTGACCAAGGAACACTACTGAGGGTAGCCAGAACTCGCACTTGGAGAATTTCGCATACAGTTCATTCTTTCTCAGAGTCTCTAACACCAGATGCAAGTGCTTGAAGTGATCTTCTTCGCACTGCGAGTAGACCAATATATCGTCAATAAAGACGATCACAAAGCGGTCCAGGAAATCTCGGAACGTCCTATTCATCAAATCCATAAACACTAATTGCGCATTCGTCTGTCCAAATGGCATGACCGTGAACTCGAAATGCCCATAACTTGTGCTGAACGCCGTCTTCGGGATATCACACTCCCTGATCCTCAACTGATAGTACCCTGACTTCAAGTCCAACTTAGAATATACCGACGATCCGACTAACTGATCGAAGAGATCATCAATCCTCGGGATCGGGTACTTGTTCTTCTCCGTCATCTTGTTCAACTCTCTGTAGTCGATATACAGCCGTATACTCCCGTCCTTCTTCTTAACGAAGAGGACCGGTGCGCTCCAAGGCGACGAGCTTGGATGCACATAACCTTGCTCCATCAGCTCCTATAGCTAAACTTTCAACTCTGCCATTTCCTTCGGCGCCAGCCTATAAGGAGCACATGACACAAGTTTGGCACCTGGCACAAGCTCGATAGTGAAATCAATCTCTCGCTGCAGTGGGGCTCCGGGAAGACTTTCCGAGAACACATCGGGGTATTCACAAACCACGAGGATACTATCCAATGCGGACTTTGGCTCTACAGCCCCCACTATTGTGAAGAACAGCTCTGCGCCAGCACGAACTGCCTTTACCACCTGAAGAGCAGACATCAGCGTCCTGCTCGACCCCTTCAGTCCCGTGAATGTTGTCTCCCGTCGAAACCCAGCTTGACCTCCTTATTATTGCAATCAATCCAAGCCTTCTGCTTCGAAAGCCAATCCATCCAAAAGATAACGTCTAGCAAGTCGAACTCTTAGCTCCATATGTGAACCTTTACGGCGCACACTCTGTCTGCACGCATCGAGCACCCATTCGGTAGCAACACATCCAACTTGTCCTTCGCCATCGAAGAAGGGTCTCCGATGCGCGATATAAAATTTTCGGACAAGAAGGAGTGTGAAGCTCCCGTATCGAACAGTGCCCGTGCCGGACTATCGCTAATCAAAACAAAGCCTATGCAAACCATATTAGGATAACAAGCAATAGATAACAGTATTTAAAGATAACTTGCTATAAATTAACTCGTACCTGTCACCACGTCAGCTTGTTTAATGGCCTCCTACTGGCCCAAGTTGTACACTCTAGGTTGAGTCAGAGCATAATGGGACGTGGTTGACTCCACCGCCATGCCCTTTTCTTCGTAAGTTGCTCCTTATTTTCTCTCGAACTTTGGGCGTCCGCTCCAGCAATCGCGGGCAAAGTGCCCCGTCTTTCCACACGTGAAACAAGTGCCCGGGGTTCGATTGGTAGTTGCCCCTAAGGCACCTGTAGAGGAAGCTGGACCTGACGTCCTAGCCTTTTTGTAGAATCTGCGATAGCCCGACTTCGACGTAGTCGGCGCCTTGAACTCCGATTTCTTCCCACCAGATTCCTTCTTAGCTTGCACATTTCTCATTTCCTTCTCCAAGGACCGGGCCGAGGTGACCAGGGTCATGAAACCCTGCGCCATGGGCCCCGACAGTAGTAACCTAAGCTCATCTCTTAACCCTTCAAAGAAGCGGTTAGTCTTTCGCTCCTCGTCGGCAAAGGTAGCGCTAGCATATCTCCCCAATCGAGTAAACTCGTGGAGGTACTCATCTACAGTGCTATCTCCTTGCACCATCTTTTGGAACTCGTTCTCCAATGCGATCCTCTGCGCTGAGGGGAGGTATCGAGCCATGAACAATCTCGAAAACTCCTCCATAGGTACTTCGGCCAACGACCTTCCCCTCAACTGGTGTAGCTCTATGCCTTCCCACCATAATCTCGCATCCCCGTCCAAGAGGAACGTTGATATCGTGGTCTTCTGCTACTCTTCTATTTCTGTTGCTGTCATCACCCTATTGACTGTTGAGAGCCAATCTTCGGCCTGGGTCGGGGTTCCCGTTCCCGAGAACACCGGTGGATGGAAGCCTATCACATGCTTCATCTGTCTCTCAGTTGCTCTCCGAGGAAACTCCGGCTCCACCGCCACCTGTTAAACCCTTCTAGGCTCAGCCGCTTGGAGCTGCACTTGCTCCACCGCAGGAGCAGGCTGCTGCACCTGCCTTGCAGGTTGTTCGTTGATCATAGCAAAGACAGCTTCTGCCACCAATCTAATGTTCTCGGTAGATGGAGGTTTTGTAGGCGCATCACTTGGTGCGCTGCTTGCCTCAGAACCTGGCCGTTCCGACGGTCCAGCACCACTTCTGGTCACCTATAAACGTGCAAAACACTGATAAGCGACCAAACAATATTGTAAACAGCAATTATAGGAACACGCAGGTTCTTTAAACATGTGTATTTTCATTCCTAAGTGGACATTCATGGGTTCTTTTCATGTTATAACGATGACGCACACACATGTGCTCACCACCCCTAAAAGAGAATTCTCCCACAAATTCATTTAAGCTTGACCGAAACCAGAAGTCTGATACCAATTTGTAACACCCCTATCCGTCACATAGCATATAGCAGTAGATCCGGCCGGGGCCCGACGCCATATACTACGGACAGACCGGTTGGTTACGCGTTGAAACCATTCAACCAATCACAACATCCTACACAGCACCTAGCGGAAGCAATTATTAAGTTGCACAAAAAGAAGAACCCTGCCAAGCATGAATGCCCACAACTCAGATAAACTAGGAATGTTAAATACAAAAGTACTGGCCTTATGGCCTTATAATTGTTTTGTATAAAAAGTGTGTCTTTCATACTTCGGCTCGCAGGCCGGCCATACATGAGATAAACGGAAAACATAAAAAGGTTAGGCCTTCGAGGGCCAACACCGCAACATGGGCTTTAGCTCGCTATTTCCCGCTCGGCTCCGCAGCACTTGCAAGACACAATCCACCGCCCGGTGGTAAACAAAATAACGGATAGCAATGCTGACCATATTATAACGATCACGCCCCCAAAATCGGGGCGGCGATGCTCTTTCCCTGCACTTTATTAGAATAACATCATAATAGTGTAAACACACTTCATCGAAGGCGTAGGCTCGCACGACCACACACCTCGTGCACACAGGGCACATTTACGGCGAACCGGCCAACGTCACGTTAATTCAAGCCATAGACGTTCCCGTTCCACCACCGCCCCTTAGACGGCCAATCATATGAGCAATTTGTCTTCATGGCCTTGGTCACGACAATTTAAGCCATAGACCGCCGAAGACTCTCATCCATGCCAATGGTCCCACCGAACGACATAGATCGGGTACGGTTCCACCTGACCCGTGCTCATATCGCAACGACAATTTAAGCCATATGCGCAGGTCAAGACTCGCCGAGTCCCGTTTCCACCACAATAATCACATAACCCAGTTATGTTATCGTTGGCTCCCCGGCCACAATGTTGGCAAAACCCGCTTTTGCCAAGTTTTTCGGGTGCACCTTGGAGGTAATATCCAAGGCTCCCTGCTGCAAACTACTACGTAGAAAACCCGAAAAACGCCCAAACATCCGGAGTCTTCCCCGGTTCATATGCAATACAACATCACCGATCCGGATCAACTTGTCCGGATAGGCTTCACACACAATGCCTATGCCCATTTTCGCATACAGACTCTATACAAGGGGGACTTTACATATCTACCCCAAGGAACGCTCCAACTCTTCGCTCACTCGCGAGAGAAGGCTTCCTATGCAAAGGAAAAGAGGGCTTCACATGCCCTTGGATGAGAATCGTTCCCCTTGCGTTCTTCCGTGGTGCCATGAAAAATCTATACGGTTGTAAAGCACCGCAATGACGTCGCCTTCGCGGATCTGGACTTGGATCGCGAATCGGAGCTCCGAAGCTCCACTGGCAGCCGGATCTTGGCCTTCCTCCTCCTCCTTGCTCTCCCCTCTCTCTAGACTTTAGAAAAAGAACCAAGGGGA
This sequence comes from Platanthera zijinensis, assembly GCA_039513925.1. NCBI lineage: Eukaryota > Viridiplantae > Streptophyta > Magnoliopsida > Asparagales > Orchidaceae > Platanthera > Platanthera zijinensis. The sequence continues at coordinate 129,762,326 of CM077082.1, forward strand.
TGAAATGAGAGATTGCAAACCCTATTTCCAGGTTTAAACTGCCAGCATCCACCCCCAGCCGTCGGATCCCAAGCCAAGGAAACGAACGACAACGATTAGGCCTGAAATTACAAAATCTGGGCTGAACACGGGTTGCAACACGGCCGTGTGCATGGTCGTGTCACCCATTCTCCGTCTCGACCGACGCGATAACCAGCGCACGGCATTCGACACGGCTTCCAACACGCCAGTGTCGCATGCGACACGCCCGTGTCACTACCCGTGTCGCATGCGACACGGCCGTGTCACTACCCGTGTCATGCCCCGTGTGCAACATCCAACATTCTTTTCCCGAGAAGGACACGGCCTACGACACGGCACCCGACACGCCCGTGTCACATGTAACACGCCCGTGTCTGTGCCCGTGTCATTGCTCGTGTCCAACTACCCACACTTGCTTACCGAGGAGGACACGACATGCGATACGGCACCCGACACGCCCGTATCACATGTGACGCGCCCGTGTCTGTGCCCGTATCATGGTCCGTGTACAAGACTCAGAAAACTGCCTAGCGTGATACGCCCGTGACACGCCCGTGTCACGCCCGAGACACCTGCTCCAGGTCCCAGCCTTGGCTTAAAACGTCACCCATCCCTCTTTTGAGTTTCGGGGCGTTACACTTGAAGTATGCTTTGGCGCCATGAAGAACTAGCCGGATGAAAGGCTTCGCAAGGGAATTCTCTCCACGGATCTGGTCTCGGTTCTCAAGTTCATGTTCAGATGCTCTGCCGGCGGCCGGATTCCTCCCCTTCCATCTTCCTTGCTCTCTCCTCTCTAAAACTTCTTAGAAAGAGAAAACTTAAGAGGAAATGAGGAATTAATCCCCTATTCCCGGACTAAAGAAGGCAGGAACTCATCTGGGCTGTCAGATCTTGTTTAAAGAAAACGAAAGGCTCAGATTTGCCTAAAATCTCTTAATCCTGGGCCGAACACGGCTTTGCACACGTCCATGTCCCAGACTGTGTGCCTTAATCAAGACACGATTGTCGAGTACAGAAAAGCACACGGGTTAGTACACGCCTGTGTCCCAACCTGACACGCCCGTGTCGGGTCATCGACACGCCAGTGACCAGTGGCGTGTCACGGATAACCGCCACACTAACTACCACGACCCTTGGAGGATACGGGTGGCCACACGCCCGTGTCGAATCTGACACGCCCGTGTCATACAGTACATGCCTGTGTTCTGGGCCGTGTCCCAAGTCGACACAATACCAACCTTCCAGAGGAGTACACGGCCATGTGACACGCCCGTGTCACATGCCGTGTGCCTGACAGGCCCTGTGACACGCCCATGTCATAGGCCGTGTTCGAGAACTCAATGTTCGTCGACCTCGACTCGACTACCCGAGCACGACACGGCCATGTGACACGCCTGTGTCACAAGCCGTGTTCACCCTGCCAAGACCCGAACTTGATTCGAACACCGCCCGTTTCACTTTTAAGATTCGGGGCATTACAAATCTCCCCCCCTTAAAGAATTTCGTCCAGGAAATTATGTAAAGGTACACAAAACAATTAAAATATTACCTGCATGGAATAATTCATGGTATGCTTCCAACATTATCTGCTCTCGCTCCCAAGAAAGCTCCTTACGTCCGCAGTTATCTCATCGGACTTTAACCATTCGAATTTCCTTGTTGCGGAGCCGTTTGACTTCAAAGTGTTCAATGTGAACTGGCATGACCTTGGTCGTCAACCCATTATCAATCGTCACTTGATCGACTGCAACAACCTGAGAAGGCTCTTGTACCACCTTTCGCAATACCAAAACGTGGAATACATCGTGTAGCCCACTCAATTCTATCGACAACTTCAATCGATACGCTGCTTCGCTAATCTGCTCCAGAATCTCAAACGGTCCAAGGTATCTCGGACTCAGCTTCTTCAAGCATCGAATCCGTGAGACACCCTTAAACGTCCTTATTTTTAAATACACCCACTCGCCAACACTGAACTCAACATTCCTATGCTAGGTATTATAGTATTTTGCCTGCCTGTCCTGAGCGTTATTTAACCTTTCCTGAATTGTACGTACCATTGAAGTGACATCTTCCACTACCTGACATTTGTATAGCTTCGACTCGCCTGTCTCCAACCAAGACAATGCCGTGCGACACCTTCTCCCATACAGGGCATTGAAAGGCGTCATTCCAATACTCGCTTGAAAACTGTTATTGTATGCAAACTCTACGATGTACAGATGATCTTCCCACTATTTTCTAAAATCCAAGACGCACATGCGAAGCATGTCCTCCATCATCCAGTTGACCCTTTCAACTGACCATCCGTCTGCGGATGAAAGGCTGTGCTGAAACTCAGCTTAGTTCCCAACAACTTATACACCAGCATCCATTCATTTGACGTGAAGCGTCCATCTTGGTCAATAACAATACTGCATGGCACACCATGCAATCGTACAATATTATCCACATAGAGCTTGGCTAACTTTTCCACCGGATCTTCCTTCCTATTCGGGATGAAGTGCGACACCTTTATCAATCTATCTACGACCACCCAGATGGCGTTGTTTCCCCTCTGCGACCTTGGCAAACCATGCACAAAATACACGGAAATGTAGTCGAACTTCCATTCCGGGATAGGCAAGGACTTCAAGAAACCTCCGTGTTGGTACCCTAGTTTGATTTGAGTTTAGTCCTCTCCTTTGTGCCCCTTTGACCCAAGAAATATCTATGGTCAATGGTTAGGAGTCTAGCTGTAGAGTCCTCGCTTTTCCAAATTGAGAATTTGGTTAAGTAGTTTTTTCGTTCGACTATAGTCGAACGCCGTTCGACTATCGTCTATCGACTGATCGACGATCGTCTATCAGTTGGTCGACGCCTTGGTCTGCGCTGATAGTTCGACTATCTGTTCTGCGCTGATAGTTCGACTATCTGTTGATAGTTCGACTATCTGGTCTGCGCTGATAGTTCGACTATCTGTTGATAGTTCGACTATCTGTTCTGCGCTGATAGTTCGACTATCTGTTGATAGTTCGACTATCTGTTCTGCGCTGATAGTTCGACTATCTGTTGATGGTTCGACTATCTGTTCTGCGCTGGTAGTTCGACTATCTGTTGATAGTTCGACTATCTAGTTTGTTTTGATAGTTCGACTATCTTTTGATAGATCGACTATCTGTTTTCTGAGGTAGGTCGACTATCTGCTTGATAGCTCGACTATCTCTCTGCGCTTGATAGTTCGACTATCTGTCCTAGATAGATCGACTATCTGATAGTTCGACTATCTGTCCTGATAGTTCGACTATCTGCTGCGGTAGCTCGACTATCTATTTGATAGCTCGACTATCTGGATCGTTCGACTATCTGCCCAATAGTTCGACGATCTCCTGGCGTCGTTCGACGATCTTCGTAGGTCGTTCGACGTTTTCTGTCTGCCTTTTTATTTTGTATTTATTTATTATATTTAATTATTTAATACATTTTCTGGCACGATATTTTAAGCTGTATGATAAAGTTTCCAGGCATTATTTGCTCTATTCTTTCTGCCTGAGTTCAAATCTTTTAAGATAAAGTTGTTTGTCTTATTAGCTGTCATTTTAATTTACTTTATCTGCTGTCAGCCCCTTTATAGCCGTTAGACTGAAAAGTCTTCTTTTGCTATAAAGAGATTGTTTCTGATGTGATTTTATTTAGTCTATCTGTTTATTTGATTTTAGCCTGCAGCTTCTTAGAAAGAGGTTTATTCCTTTTTATGGAATGTTTTGCTGCAGAAATATTTCTGTCTTCTTGATATTTACAGCCCAGGTCTCAAGGCTTAGAAGAAGAAAAACAATTCAAATGGAAGAGAGCCGTTGCTTGATGATGATATAAAAAGAACCCTTTGCAAAAGGATTGAAGCTAGCTGTTACACAGATATTCAAAAGCACTCAAGCCTTCATCTAGCTCAAGCTTCCTGCTCTCAGCAAACTCCATCTAACTGAGAAGTGTTAAGATCTTCATCTCTTCTTCACCTGAGTTCTCCTGCTTTCAGGAAGTTCAACTCAGAGTTTGTTTGAAGAAGAAGAAGAAGAAGAATAGCTGCTTGAAGAGATTTCTTTTTATTATTTATTTTCTTCCTGTAGCTCTTTCCTTCAGAATTTTCTGAAGAGTTTCTGCACTGAAGCAAGACTTCACCTGGACATCTTTGAGCCAGGGGGAGCCTTGATTCTTTAGAGCATTCTAGCTCAGTGCAAGCTTTTTGTGCTTCTCTAATCTATTGTAAAATAGAGAAGACATCTTAACCTTCTTCCCCCTCCTGTACAGGGTTATTACTCCCTTCAAAAGTATCCCTTGGTGGCAGGGCACCTGATCAAAAACCTGTGCTTGGTTTTTAGACACCTGATCAAAAGTCTAAAGGGTCTCTGGATCTACCTGAAGAAGATCCTGTTGGTGGCAGGGCACCTGATCAAAAACCTGTAGTGGATTCCTACCGTTTGGGTAGAAGAGTGGACGTACCCAAGTTGTTTGGGGAACCACTATAAAATTCCTTGTGTCGTCTGGCTTGTTTATTATTTTTCCTGTACTGTGGCTGTGAATAGATATAACTAGGCTGCTAGTTGCTGTTTAGGTTTTTCCAAGCTTAACTGTAATTACAGTTAGCTTGTGTTTGTACACAACACTTGTGTTAGGCTTTAAGGTTAAACCAATATCTATAATCTCTTCATTCCGCACTTCACTCCAAGGGAGTTGGGTAGACAGTTAAGTTTTGTATTGTGCAAAATTTGATTACTCTATTCACCCCCCCTCTAGAGTAGTATCTATCCCTTCACTTTCACTCCGGGCTTCTGGCATTCCACCTTCACAAAGGCATAAGTTTGGCACTTCACCATATAAAGTGCTACATCCTTTTTTTGCTCTGGCCACCAAAACAACTTATTCATATCCCTATACATCTTCATGCTCCCTGGGTGGATTTAGTACTTAGTATGATGAGCCTCGTACATCAACTCCTCCCGAAGATTATCCGCACTAGTAATGCATAGACGACCGTCCTTCCTTAACAGTCCATCTTCAACTACAAATTGGGAATTTGACCCATCCAACGATTCATCCAAGATCTGCTTCATACTACTATCCTGAACCAAAGCCCGTCGAATCCTATTAGCTAGGTCATACTGCACCTCCGTCCAACACAATATTGCCTCGACACTAGCCTGCTTGTCAGCGCAAGAGATCCCCAATGCCTCCAAATCACGGACCAAACTCTCATCATGCCCTGCCAACCAGTTGGCATGCGCAGGTGCCCTACGACTCAACGCATCCGCCACTACATTTCCTTTCCCGGGCACATAACGAATTTCGAAAGTGTAGTCCCCCAGGAACTCCATCCACCTCCGCTGCCTCATATTCACGTCCTTCTGATCTAGCAAATACTTCAGGCTCTTATGATCGGTGTAGATATTGACCTTCACACCGTAAAGATTGTGCCTCTATAGCTTTAAGGCAAATATCACGGCCGCTAACTCCAAGTCATTAACCGGATAATTTCTCTCATGAACCTTCAACTATCGTGATCAATAGGCTATCACCCTCACATGCTGTAGCAGAACACAGCCCAAACCAATGCCTGGAGAATCACTATAAATTTCAAACCCTTCAGACCCACTCAGCGAACGCAAAATAGGCGTCGTGACCAACCACCTCTTCAATTCTTCAAAAGCCTACGCGCACTCGAGCGTCCACAAAAACATTTGATCCTTGTCAGCGTTGTGAGTGGTAGCGCTATCTGCGAGATGTTCACTTTGAAGCGCCTATAGTAGTCGGCAAGCCCCATAAAGCTCCAGACTTCCGCCACCGTAGTCAACACTGGCCACTCCTGAATCGCCGCTATCTTCGTCGGATCCACCATTATGCCTTCATCACTAACAATATGACCAAGGAACGCGATTGAGGATTACCAAAAATCACATTGGGAAAACTTAGCATACAACTGATTCTTCCTCAACGTCTCCAATACCATATGCAAATTCTTGTAGTGATCATCCTCACACCGCGAGTACACCAAGATGTTGTCGATAAATACTATCACGAAATGGTCCAGGTACTCTCTGAACGTCCTATTCATTAGATCCATAAACACGGATGGCGCATTGTTCAGCCCAAACGGCATGAATGTAAACTCGTAATGTCCAAACCGCGTGCTGAACGCTGTCTTTGGGATGTCACTTTCCCTTCTCCTTAACTGATAGTATCCAGATTTTAGATCTAGCTTCGAATATACCGTTGACCCAACCAACTGATCAAATAGATCGTCAATCCTTGAGATCGTATGCTTATTCTTTTCCATAAGCTTGTTCAACTCCTGCTAGTCAATACAGAGTTGCAAGCTCCCATCTTTCTTCTTAACGAAGAGGACGGGTGCGCTCTAAGGTGACGAACTTGGACGCACATACCCTTGCTTTAACAATTCTTACAGTTGTACTTTCAACTCAGCCATCTCCTTAGGCGCTATTCGATACGGAGAGCGTGACACCGGTTTTACACCCGGCACCAGCTCAATTGTAAAATCAATCTCCCGTTGAGGAGGGGCTCCCGGGAGATCGTCTGGGAATACATCAGGATACTCGGACACCACTGCAATATTGTCCAAACTAGGATTAGGCGTTGAAGCCTGCACTGAAATGACAAATAGCTCAGCCCAGACCGAACTGCCTTAATCACCTGAAGAGCTGACATCATAATCTTGCTCGACCTTTTCATGCCCACAAATGTATTCTCATGATCAGTATTCAGTCCCAAATTCACCTCGTTTCGGTTGCAATCAATGCATGCTCGCTGCTCCAAGAGCTAGTCCATTCCAAAGATTACATCGAACTCCATTAACGACATCACCGACGATTACAAAACGAACTCCTGATCACCGATCCGAATCTTTACAACACAGACTCTATCCGCACGCATTGATCACCAATTGGGAAACAACACATCCAACTTGTCTTTTGCCATCAAGGAAGGAACCCTGATGCGCGATACGAATCTTTCGAACAAGAAGGAATGCGAAGCTCCCGTATCAAACAGGGCTCTTGCCGGACTATCAAAAACTAACACAAAGCCTAGCACCAAGATTTATAAGCTAACATGTAAAAAGGTAACGACCACAAAGCTAAACAGTAATAATTTAACTCATACCTGTCACTACGTCATCTTGCTTAATGGCCTCTTGCAGACCAAGGTTGTATACTCTAGGCTGGGCTAGAGTATGGTGGGATGCGATTGACTCCGCCGTCTTCCCCTTTTCTGGATAAGTTGCTCCAGGCCTCTTCTCGGACTTTGCACGTCCTCTCCAACACTCACGTGCAAAATGCCCCTTCTTTCCACAGTTGTAGCACGCTCCTGGGACTCGACTTGTGTTTGCCCCCGTTGCACCAGACGAAGGGGCTAAACTCAATTCTTCTGCTTCTTGTTCCATCTGCAGAAACCAGACTTTGAATTTGACACTTTGAACTCTGACCTCTTTTCCCCTGGGTCCTTCTTCCCTTGAACTTTCTTCATGACCCTTTAACAATGACCGAGCCGCATTTACCAAGGCTAGGAAGCCCTGCGCCTTAGGCCCAGCGAGGAGTAGTTGTAGGTCACCCCGTAGGCCCTCATAAAATTGGTTATTCTTCTGCTCCTCTTCAGTAAACATAGCACCAGCATAACGACCTAACCGAGTAAACTCGTGGAGATACTCATCCACGCTACTCTCTCCTTGAGTCAAACCAAGGTACTTATTCTCAATCTCAAGCTTCTGGGCAGATGGTAGGTATCTAGACAAGAACAACCATGAGAATTCCTCCATCGATACATCAGCAAGTTGCCTTTCCACTAAGAGATGAACCTCCAACTCGTCCCACCACATCCTTGCCTCACCAGCCAATAGGAAGGTCGCTATTATGGTCTTCTACCACTCCGTAGTTTTTGTGGAGGTCATGACCCTCTTCATAGTAGAGAGCCAATCCTCAGCTTGAGTTGGCGTTCCCATCCCCTCGAATACCGGAGGATTAAAGCTCATCACATGCTTGAGCAGTTTCTTCGTGGCTCTCCTTAGAATTACCAGATCAACTGCCCCACGCTCTACCACTCCCAGCTCTACCACTCTAATTGGTTCTTACTCATTAGAGGGTGGTGTGGGCTGTACTTGTTGGGCATTGATAATAGCAAAGAATTCTTCAGCCACCAATCTGATGGTTTCTGCTGAAGGAGGTGTTGTAGGCACGTCACTCGGTGCACTACTTTCCACCGATTGCAAATGTTCTGATTGCCAAGCACTGCTCTTAGTTGCTTAATATAGCATAAACCCTTGATTAGGTGACACACAAATTACTAAAAGGAATCACTGGAACACTCAAGTTCCTCAAAACAAGTGTATTTTTCCATTCCTAAGTGGACATTCATGAGTTCTTTTATGTTATAATGATGACGCACATACATGTGCTCACCACCCCTTAAAATAATTCGCCCACGAATTCAAATACAGACGATTGATACCCTGGTCTGATACAAAATTGTCACCCCCTATCCGTCGTATGGCATATAACAGAAGGTCCAGCTGGAACCTCGACACCATATACCACGGACTGTCGGAAGTGATATAGAATAATACAAAAACTCAACTACTCGCGCTAACAAAGAGCATTCTAGCGGAAGCTTTTAAACAATTTAAGAGAACAAAAAATTTGCACAACAACGGCATGAATGTCCACTATATACCATAGGAATGAAATACAACAAATACACAAAAGAGTACTTGGCCTTATGGCCTTACAAATGTTCACTTGACAATAAAATGATTTACATACATCGGCTCACAGGCCGGCCATACAGGATAAAAGTTAAACAGCAGTTCGCTTTGGCCTTCGAGGGCCAGCTCGGCAACTTGGGCTTCAGCCTGCTACTTGGCGCTTGGTTCCGCAGCACCTGCAAGCAACATTCCACCGCACGGTGGCAAACAAAGCAACTGTCATTTAAGGCTGACCAAATTATAATGACGCCCCTTACTTGGGACGGCGGTGCTCCTTCCCTGCATTTTTTCATTAGCCCAGCTAAACCTTTAAGTGCCTAAGTAAATTTCATCATAGGTGTAGGCCCGCTCCGCCAAACACCCCGTGCACTCAGGGCACATTCTCAATGAATCCGATAAATTCCGTGGATTCACTACCATCCTCGGGATTGAAAACATTGTGAGCATTTTTGAGTCTTTCCGACCGCAGTCCAAGACTCCCGACTATGAAAACGGCCAGTTCAACTTTAGGGCCTCTAGCACCGAACCGCAAAGCCTAGGTCCATTTCCACCCGCCCGTTGCTCACGCCGCCTAGTCACTTTAAGACATACGCGCGGGCCAAGATTCACCCGGATCCTAAAACATTCCCAATCATCACATAACCCAGTTATGTTCAAGGCTGGCTCCCTGGCTGCAAAGTTAGCAGAATTACGATTCCGCTCAATTTTTTGGGTGCACCTTGGAGTAAATCCCCAAGGATCCCTGCTGCAATCTACCGCGTAGAAACCCAAAAACAATGCACGGAGACTTCTCCGGCTACTCATGCATTGCAACATCACCGATCCAGACAAACACGTCCGGGTAGGCTTCACACACAATGCATATGTACATACTACGATTCCGGACTATAAACAAGGGGGACATTACATATCTACCCAAAGGAACACCGTAAACTCACCGCACACTCACGTGAGAGGGTTTTCCCATGCAAAGGAAGAAGAGCTTCACATGCTCAAGTTGAGAATCATTACCCTTGAAGTCTGCTTTGGTGTCATGAAGAACTAGCTGGATGAAAGGCTTCGCAGTGGAATTCTCTCCACGGATCTGGTCTCGGTTCTCAAGTTCGTGTTCCGATGCTCCGTCGGTGGCCGGATTCCTCCTCTTCCCTCTTCCTTTCTCTCTCCTCTCTCTAACTTCTTAGAAAGAGAAAACTTAAGAGGAAATGAAGAATTAATCCTTTATTCCCGGACTTAAGAAGGCAGGAACTCTTCTGGGCCATCAGATCTTGTTTAGATAAAATGAACGGCTCAGATTTTCCTAAAATCTCTTAATCCTAGGCCGAACACGGCTTTGCACACGGCCGTGTTCCTTGATCCAGACATGATTGTCGAGTACAGAAAAGCACACATGTTAGGAAACTCCCGTGTCCCAACCTGACACACCCGTGTCGGATTATCGACACGTCCGTGACCAGTGGTGTGCCACGAATAACCGGCATGCCAACTTCCATGACCCTTGGAGGACACGGGTGGCCACACGCCCGTGCCGAATCTAACATGCCCGTGTCATATAGTACATGCCCGTGTTCTGGGCCGTGTCCCAAGTCGACACAGGACCAACCTTCAAGAGGAGTACACGGCCATGTGACACGCCCGTGTCACATGCCGTGTGCCTGACACGCCCGTGTCACAGGCCGTGTTCGAGCACTCAATGCTCGTCGACCTCGACTTGAATACCTGAGTATGACACAGCCATGTGACACGCTTGTGTCACAGGCCGTGTTCACCCTACCAAGACCCGAACTTGGTTCGAACACCGCTTGTTTCACTTTTAAGTTTTGGGGCGTTACACTTCCTTTGAATCCCAACCCTTTCTTACACTTTTGAGATGAGATGGTGTATATCAAGGGTAGTACTGTACTTGTCTTAAAATAGCAAGCCATTATTCTTTTCTCCTTCTCAAGCCTCTCTTCAAGCTCCCTGATGAGACAGTTCTTATGCTTGATGAAGACTATCAGGATGTCCAAGAAGGACTTCAGTTGGCTTATTTCTCTAGCTTTCTGATCCAACAGATTAGTTATTACAGTCTGCTGGGCAACTGTAAGCTTAAGAGATGAAATCTCTTTAGCTTGCTTCTTAGACAATTTCTTGACCTTCTTAAAGGCATTCAGAAGTTCTCCATACTTGTCAATCAGTTGATTGACATCTCATTAGGATCCAGAATCTTCTTCACCACTGAGTGAAGAGGTTTCTGAGCAAGGACAAGTCTCATACCCAAACATAGAAGCAGAATTGGGTAAAGAATGTACTTTGCTTCGACAAGGCTGATCCTTGCTGCCCTATTCATATGTCATTGCCATAAGGCCTCTATTGTTGTGGGCATCTTCATCCTCCTCTGTGTCATTATCTAATAGTGTCGGAGGGGCCTTTATTTCTATCCTCACTAGAGGATTGACTTCTCATGCTGCAACAACTTTATCTTTAGCAGCAGCAGCAACTAGCCCAATGCAGGCTTCCTCTTCTTCAGGCTCAGATGATGATGAGTATGTCCAACTCTTTTCCTTCTTAGCAATGAAGGACTTCTCAATCTTCCCTTTGTATTGATGATGTTTCTTCTCCTCAGCGTCCTTCCTCTTCTCTGGGTAGTCAGCTATTATATGCCCAGGCTTGCTGCAACAATATCAAACTACTTTAGAAGAGTTATATTTATTAGGTTTGGAATCATACCTGTCAGTCTTGGATTGATTTTTCCTATGATGGGTGGAATTGGAAGGCCTCTTCTTCCAATGCTTCTTCTTCATTTGCCTCTGGAGTTGCCTGGAGAAAGCTGCAAAATCCTCGTTAGATATGCTGCTATTTGATGCTTCTGATTCTTAGCTGTCTGACTCAGCTAGTCTTCTTAGAGGAGAGGGAATCCTCTCCTTGCCCTTCATTGTGCTTTCTACTCTGAAGGCCAAGTACTTTTCCTTGTCTTGGGATTTGCTAGTGTCCTCCTCCTTATTCCTGATAGCCAGCTTCATCTCATAGGAGAGCAGCTTTCTAAACAATGTTTGGGGAGGAGTTTCAGCAAGCTTGGCCACCTCTCTTAAGACACGGATCTTAGTATCCCAGTCTATAGTGAGAGATCTGAGAAACATGTCATTTATTTCATAATTATTGAATACACTCTGATAGGTCTTCAACTCATTTATGATCATGAAAAATCTTTTATAGCAGGCAACTATGTTTTCTTTTAGATTTTTCCTGAAAGCCTCATACTCCTTGTTGAGCAGAGACTTCCTATCATCCCTTACCTCTTTAGTACCCTCCATATAGATCACAAGAGTGTCCCACATCTCCTTGGAGGTTTGGCAGTGAACAAAGTTATAAAAATTTGAGTCATCTACTGCACTGACAATGATGTTCTGTGCTCTCTTGTCCAAGCCAGCTAAGATGACCTCATATTTTGTCATTTCAGAGTATGTTTTTGGTGTCTTGATGTTGGCATCCAGAGAAGAGACTTTCATAGGAATGACAGGTTCCTCCCTGACTATTGCAAAGATCCTTGGATCATAGGCTTCCATAAATAGCCTCACCCTCTCTTTCCATATTCCATAATACTCCTTCCTGCAGATGGAGAGTTTCATGGAACTCAACTCTCTCTGGCTCTCTTCAGTGCCTGTACTCACTTAACTATAACTATCTTTGGAGATCACTCAGGTGGTTAAATCCCTTTTTTTTGAGCAACCTCCCTCTAATACACTTGAAAGTTCTTATGTTCAAGGTAGCTAGCAACCTAGAGGCAGGTGAATATGTTTGTCTAGGTATTTTGAGTTTCTCTTTGTATCTTCTTGAGTTACTTTGTGATTGAATAGATGAAAGCTTTTTAAGAACCTGCAAACAGAAAACAATCACAAAAAAGCACATAAGTATTTTTATAGTGGTTCCCAAAAATTATGGGTACCTCCACTCTCCTCCCACCTTGCTAACTTCCTGTTAGTCAAGGCACTTCTCCAAAATAATACTCAAAGGAGCTTACACCCAAGGTTCCTCAGGATCTATCAGTCACATCCAAGACTTAGACCTCAGCCACAAGGGCCTACACTCAACGATACAAGTATCACCTACCTCAGGCAATTAAGCCCTACCACTCAGGCTATGGAGGATAGCCCTACCACAGAGCAAACTTGCTCCTACAACTAAGAGAGATTCACTCTCCTATAGCTCAGGCAATATTGCCCTACTTCTCAGTGAATAAAACTCACCTTCCTCAGATCCCAGCAGATCCTACACTTAGAGAGGAGCCCTCTCCTACAGCTCAGACAAATTTGCCCTATCTCATGCCCAAGGCCCTACAGCTCGGATCCATAAGTATCCTACAATAAGAAATAATTTAAATAACTTTAACATAGAGAAATTTCACTGTATCAACAAATAGAGCTGAGAAATTTCTACTCTAACTCTCCTCACAACAGAGAAAAATTCTGCTAGAGGAACTCAGAAGCTGACTCCTGAAATTGTTGTAGAAGGCTAAAGATTTGTTGATCTTGCGTCTTCCAGCAGCTTACTGAACCTTCCGAAAGCTGAAGGTTCTTCTTTCTTTAGAATTATTTTTGATGCTGCTGCAGCAGATGGAGACTACACTGCTATCTGAACTTTTTTCTTGCAGGAGAGCTTCAAGCTTTTTACATGCAGGAATGACGAGGAAGATGAAGTCGCCTGCTATCCTTTTTAAATTGATAATGCCCTAAAAGTTATCTTGTGTCTTATCCCATCTCATCCTTTTGTAGTTTGTTGATCAACGGCTCTTAGAGATCAGTGGGCCCCACTGACATCTTCCAACTGCGCCTTGCTTTAACGGAAAAAGATGTACTGTAGCTTCTCAGCAGAGTTTATCGTATTCCATAGCTTCTCCGTACTTGATTTGATCTTAGTTGACTTTGTCATTTTTGCTGACGTCAGCACCTGTGGACTAAGCTAAAATTGAGCATTAGTAGAATAGGCGTTGAGTGAATGAGCTTCGCTCAATTCCAAAACACTTAGACAGAATTCTGTCTATCTAGTCGTTGACAGAGTAGATTGAGAAAGCTCTACTCAATGCTTTTAGCCTTAAACAATTCTACAGCCTTCTCTTCTTGCCTGGCGTTGAGAGCATGGAGTGAGCACATCTCACTCACCGCCTTGTGCTTTAGCCTATGCATTCTGTAAATTAGTTATTGGGAGCATTGAGTGAGCATACTTCACTCAACGCTTTCTGCCTTAGCAAAAATCTTCCTGCTTCTCTAGCATTGAGAGCGTTGAGTGAGCATACCTCACTCAATGCTTTTGGACTTAGCCAAATTTTTATGTTTATAAACACTGGCTTTGACTGACTGAGTGTTGCTCAACACTTATGAGGCTATGACGTTGAATGAATGACCTTCACTCAATGCCTGTGGACTTAGCTAATTTTCTACCTCGTATTCATTTGGCTTTGACTATCTCAGCCTGTCTCACTCAACTCTGAACTCAGTTTGACGAACTCTGAACTTAGTTTGACTAACTCAGATTCTCAAACTTTGAGCTCAGTTCTACGAACGATGAGCTCAGCTCGACGAACTCTGAACTGAGTTCGATGAACTTCTGAACTTAGTTCAACTAACTCAGATTCTTGCGAAATGGAGTTGAGTGTGCCAACTCCACTCAATGCCTGTTGACTTAAGCAAATTCCTGCCTTTCCAACATCTTTACTTTGTGACAACCTGTCACATCACTGTCAATTACAGCTATACGTATATCATTGATAACTATATGTATATCATTGACAAGATTAAATTCCTCAAATCTAGGACATTGTGGGCAATGGACCCAATAATAACTCCTACCTCGGGATAGATAGCCCTACACTCAGAGATATCATATCTCCTACCTAAGGCAAGATAGCCCTACACTTAGAGATATTAAATCTCCTACCTCAGAACTACACAGAGATCCGACCTCAGAGACACAGCTCCTATAGATTTATTAAGGGTTTGATGATGATTTACTCCAGAAAAATATTTCTCTGAGCCTCCTTTTAGAATAGAGAAAACCTTGTTCTATCTTCTTCACAATAACAAGAATATTGATCTTAATTATTTCTTCTTGTACTGAGAAGATAGCTGCAGAGCTCTATTTCTTCAAGCCTTTGATGTAACATTGTTGAGTGTAGTGGTCTTGAAGGAGAACAATAACATTTGAATGCTTTGCTTCTCCTTCTTCTCTTACAGAAAAAAAGTTTTTTGTTCTTACTGTAGAAGACTTAGTGATTTTCAGTTCTTGTTTTTCATCAAACAGACAGCTTCTATCTGTATATCACAGACCTTTTGTAAATCCGAGTGTATAGGATTTTTCTCCCTTGATCGAGAAGATGACTATCGTAAAAAGCTTCTTTTTAATTTCTCTTTAAAAGTCCTTTTATGTCCCGTCGTCCAATGGTTCTTTTCTCTGTATGGTGAAGCCCAATTTGGTAATTACAAAGTTACTTTAGCTTTAATTAGTATACTCAAGGCATACGATGCCAATTTTCTTCTAGCACATGTCCCTAAATATTTGAATTTTGGATGACATCATCATGACTTGCTTGAGGACTTAGCAGTTTTTAGTCTTAGGCATTGAGTGCACTTAAGTGACTCAGCGCAAAAACACTTGACAGAAAATCTGTTTCCTGAGGCATTGAGTGAACCCTCATAACTTATTGCATCTTACTTAGACTGCTTAACTGATGAGGCATTGAGTGAGCCGTCATCAACAAATGCTTCTAGACTTGGCAGAATTCTTCTGGTTGAAGGCGTTGAGTGTTGCTCCTTTACAATGCTTCCTGACTACTGAATTCTTGATGAGCCGTTGAGTTATCCATCTTCACTCAATGCTTCTGTACTTGGGAATGATTTCTTTTAGGTAGGCGTTGAGTGAACTGCCATCA
The DNA here is from genome assembly GCA_039513925.1 of Platanthera zijinensis. Lineage (NCBI taxonomy): Eukaryota > Viridiplantae > Streptophyta > Magnoliopsida > Asparagales > Orchidaceae > Platanthera > Platanthera zijinensis. The sequence continues at coordinate 129,777,991 of CM077082.1, forward strand.
GTCAATGCTTTTATCTTTAAACAGATTTCAATTCAACAACACTGAGGCTTTGACTGCTAGATCTCCTATCAATGCTTTTAGACTCTTGGCATTGAGTGAACTGAACTCACTCAACTTTTTTGTACTTAGCTTATTTTTTGCTTTTCCAGCAACTTGTCATTAGTCAAACTAACATGTGACCCTAACTACCTGTCTAATCAATGAAAAATAGACAACCTGCATACAATGAATTTTGAACATATATTAGATACAATCATGTGTATACCACTATCTTATGGGTCTTATTTAAATCTAGGATATTGTGATTAATGGGCTCATCAATACCCCCTATTTGAAGAAGTCAGAACCCTAGTCAATGATATACACAACCATATTAACAGAGAAACTTGACAGCAAATAAGAGCAATAAGCAGCATATAATCACAGTATGATTAACACAACAAAATGATATTTATAAATAGAATGTCTGTGCATATAGTAAAGTTCATATCCCTAGAGCCCTAAGGAACCTAATACATAAATCATTTTAGGTTTTTGGCAACTTAATGACAATGCCCCTGCTTGGTTTCTTAGCAGCCTTCTCATCAACATCAGCCTTCTTTTGCTTTTATCTTTCAAAGTAGCTGTAAGGCTTTGAAAAGTACATGCTTAGCTCAAGAGCATCTAGTATCACTGTACTTGTCTTCTTGTCTCTTCTGAATTTTCTCCTTGCCTCTTCATTTCTTTCAAGCTTAGCTCATTCTAGGGAGCTATATAGCTTTCTTCTTTCTGTCTTATTTTCTTTTATTTGATCCCAGGCTGACAGAATGATAGTACTTGATTGAGGACTCCATCTTTCAAATTCAGGACTAGTTTCCATCTCTTCCATATATCTCTTTTTACTTAGCTTGGTTTCTTTATCTTCTTTAGCAGCAGACTTGCCTTTGGCTCTTGATATCTGTTCAGTAGTGGGGCTGAAGGTAGGAATATCAGCAGTAGGGAATTCAGCCCCCTAAGCACTATATTGATCACCAAATTGATCACCATTAGTCTGTTATTCTAGAGGAGGAGCAGGAACATTATCATATGAAAATTGTAGTAGTTCCCATGATCCCTAGATGGCATTGGTGATTCAGACGGGATTTTTAGTATTTGCTTTTATCATTGCTTTCTCCCCCTTTATGACTTCTTCAGATATGGCAGTATTCAGGGAGTTCTTGGCCAAAGAAATATTTTCATCCAGAAAATTTAACCTTTTGGTAACATGATTCTTGGCCTCCAATATGTGATCATCCAACATTTGTATGCATGCACCCATTCTCCTCTCTAGAGTAATCTTTTGTGCTTCCATAAGTTTCTTCTACATATTATGTACCATTTCCATGTTGCTAGAAGTGATGTTCTGATTCTCTATTATGTCATTCTGCTTTTGTCGGATTTCCTCAAGTTTGCTTTCAGTATATGTCATAGCAGGGGAAGATCTCATGAAGAATGCAACTGTGTTAGCCTTTAGCAAGTTTACTTCAAATCAGATGGACTTAATCTCTTTTGATAGATTCTAACTAAGCTCTTTAATGGAATCATCAACATAATGCTCTAGCTGTCTCCTATGGTCATCTAGCAGAGCATAATGTTGAGCCAAGAATGTAGAGGAAATTGGATTAACTTGATGAGATGCCCCTTGGAAGCAGACATCCTCATCCTTATCCCTTACAGCTTCCCTTGATTCCGAGTCAGCCATCCTGAACTCAGATGAATGTTCAGCAACATCCGTCTTAGGTTCGTCAACATCAGGTACACCTCCTCAAATATGTCAATGAAAATTTCAATTTCCTTAGCAGGGAGCTCTATTAGAATCTCCCCATCAACATCTACACTCCCTATAGGAGCTTTTTGGTCTATATAACCTGTAATAGGAGCACCTTCATTCACTGTACCTTAAATTTTCTCCCCCTCATCTTGAGGATAGAAAAGCATCACCTCAGGACCATCTGGAGTCTGATCAATCCTTCTCTGCAGATTTTCTAGGAAGGAATCAAGCTGGTCTTATACAGAAGCAACATACTCCCCCTTAACAGGAGCCTCTATCGTAGGAGTCTTTCTCTCAATCTCTGTGCAAACCCTATCCACCACATCTCCAAAAAGTCTCTCAATTATTGCTGTTGAAATCTCTTTAGACTAAGAGCCACCAAGTTAAATCCAAGCTGCAGGCTTTGAGGACATACAAACATGAGCATTCACATCTCTTTAAGTGTCCACAGAAGAGTCAGACAGTTATGGGTCATGAGGTTCCTCATCTCTGCTCTCAAAAGAGCTTTCTTTAGAACTTACTTTAGATATGGTTATTGGTTTCTTTTTCTTCCTATCAGTTGCCTGTTGGTTTGGAAGCAACACCCTGTCCCATCTGCGAAACATTTTGGAGTCCAATTTCCTCATATGATGAATCTTCGTTCCTAACCTCATATTGAGGATCCCTTGAACAAAAATCTACAGGTCCTAAGATAGAATTCTTCCCAGGTTTGGCTCTGGAACATATTCCACAATTCTATCAAACAGTACCTTTCCCAAATTAGACCTTTTGGATAGAATTATCCTTGTCATTTTCTCAAAAAATTTCCTTGAGATCTTGTCATGGGACCCTGTTTTGCAGGTCAAAGCTTTACCGATAACATTTGCTAGAAACTTCCCTTTCAGATTAATTTCCTTTCTCAGAATAGAGCCAGTGCTGTGCTTTGAAAGGCCACACAACTTGAGGGTGGATTGTACATCTTCCTGATATAGTTCATCTTCTTCAGAAGACGGCCTGAACTTTGTCGGATTTAGGGCATTGCTTAGTCTCTTGGAAGTGATCTTGATCTTGCGTCTTTTGATAGGTGTATTGATTTTGTTTGAGGATGAGTAAATATTGACAATCAAATATAGTTCCAGAACTTCTCTCTTCCATATCGAACTCAGCTCTGATAGGAAAAATTCTATGCCAACGACCTGCAGTAAGTGGAGAACAACTAAACTTCTTCTGGAGTATCCTTTAATCTAGTACAAACTAATTCAGAACCCTCGAAAAGGAAATCCATTCCTTTTGGCACTATTGAACCTTTGAACTTTTTGGAGTTTTCCCGAGATGTCTTCGAAGGGAGTAAGAAGGTCAAAGAGGGCTAGGATTTATGTGTTTTATTTTAAGCACACACACTTTAATTTATACTTAACCCAATTCGAGAATGTGGAGAGGTGTGTACCTGTCGTGTTTGACATGATTAGATCAACTACTGAGATTAATTCCGCAAGATAGCCGTTATTAAAATTGCATGAGTAAATTCGTTGAGTGGACTCGCCGCACTCGACGCACTTGATGTCTGAAGTTGTCTCAGCGCACTCGACGCATGGACACTTAGTCTCAACACACATAACGCCTGAAGTTGTCTCAGAGCATTCGATGCTTGGACACTTAGTCTATATCTTCCTTAATATCCTGCAAGGGTTAAATCTACCAGCAGCACATATGCATGAAAGGACACTGAAGCTATTCTATGTTCAACATGCCCACTCAAATTTGAAGATGTTGAACAAGGCTTTATCTAGTGGCTTAGTGAAAATATCAGCCACTTGTCTGTCTGTGGGGACAAACTCAAGACTAATGTAACACCCCTTATTTTCCGACAATTATTTAATCCTCTTGGTGATGTCATAATGACGTGAGGGGCATTACGTTAACGTGGAGTTGACGGCGTGTCGCCGTTAGTGCGTTTTCATGTCTGTTCGGTCGAGTCGGCCAAATTCGTGAATACTTGTTGAAAATGGAAAATTTAACATTAGGAAATTAAATTAATTAATTTTTGACAAGCTCGTCAAGTTCTGTCGCGATCCGAGCGATATTCGAGCCTCAGTGAATTTCCGAAGTTTTGTAGAATTTATGATCGCCGTAGAATTTGAAAATTTATATCTTGAGAACGGCATGTTTGATTTTGGTTCTGTCTTCGCTGTTGGATTCGTAGCATCAGTGTTCGCCTACGGTGCGAATTCCGTTTAATTCGGCACGCGTTTGAGCCTCTGTTTTGAACTCGTATTTCCTTATTCAAAATGTAAAAATAAGATTATTATAATCTTAAAGCACTATTCAAAAATGAAAATAACTATTCATTCCTAAAGTTTGATCAAGGGTATATTGGCAAAAAGCACTATTCAAGAGGACAAAAAACCACTGTTCATGCAAATTAGTTCTCGGCCAGGTTCTCATTCCTCTCGAGTAATCCCGAGGTAGTATTCGAGTAATATGCAGTCCTTCATTATGTAGTACTCAAGAACTAAAAAAATTGTTCTCGAGAAATCCCATTCCCTTCTTAAGAAGTCATGTGCTGCTCTTGAGAAATCTTGTGCTTCTCTCGAGAAATCCGAAGTTCATCCCGAGAAATTGGTTTTAGCCTGTTTTCGGGCGCCATTTTGAGGTTCAGAATGGCGTCATATGAAAAAAATGGTTAACATGGATTTTGTTCGTCTCAACGAGATCTACTACTTCCGTGTTGATCACTTTTCGATTTGGAGCCACCATTAGCCTCTATTTCATTTTCTCCGCACCTGTACTAAAATTTCCCGCCTCTTTCCTGTTTAGACAAAAGACTTTATAAATATATATGTGTATATATTCTTATACTTAAGGATGAATAAATAAAATTCATCTTCTTCCTTAAGTATTGGTCGAACGAGAGTGACAACGAGGGTTCTAAGTTCGTGAAGCTTCGGATCGCCGCCGTCGGAGCTACGGTGCTCAAAATCGCAAACCGAGCATAAATCCGGAAATCTCTCGTCGAGATCATCATGATCGTTGTATGTATTTCTCGTTTCATGGAAGTTTTTCGTTAGGGTTTTCGTCCCTAACCTCTCTTTTGGACAAATCCTTGTAGATTCCGCTTCCCCCCTCCTTCGTTTGGCTAGATCCGCGCTGTGGAGTAAATTGGAAGATCGATTGGAGAAGAAACTAAGGCAAGTGATGTTCTTGCTCTCCCTCTTGCTCTTTTCTTCCAAATTTTTAGCCATATTTTGTGGGTTTGACATGTTTAAATTTCCTAGAGACTTGTTTTGAATTTCTAATTTACTTTCTTGGATTATGACGTGTGTCTCACCTAGAACCATTACTCCCAATTTTATCCCGTAAGGTGGGTAAACAAATTTAGTGGTCGTGTCTCTTTAAACATCGAGTCATTTTGATCGTTGAGACACCTTGTGCGTCCAATTGTTTTGATCGCGCCGCTCCTTACTTAACCCTTGCAATGTCCTTATACAGTCCAAGTCATTTGTTGATCGTTAGTCTATGATGAACAAAAGAAACTCTATGTGTATAATTATGTAACTAAAGAAAAATCTGATGGTCTGTGCGCATTGGGGTTTCTCCTTTGGAACAGTTCCTTATGATTGAGTCTGTGCGCATTGTGGACCTTAATCGCCGGCACATACCTTAGCTATTGGTCTGTGCACATTGGGGTATCTCCCTCGACATAGTGCCTTTTGGCTGGGTTTTTTCGCGTTGTGGACCCTTTCTTTTTCCCCAGCACAGTATTGTTTTCTATTGAGCTGATCAGTCTCATTTAAAAGTTATGAATAACATGAATAATAGAGAAAGATGAATGTATGAACTTCTGATGTTTGACACTCTGTTCTGTCCAGTTGTTGTGATTAGCAATTCTTGCTCAGCTAGATTTATCATTTTGTTTTGTTGCTCCGCTATTGAACTTTTGTTGCAGTCGTCTTGTAGATTTTAGTTACCCTTGAGGTTTTTTGGTATACCATTACTTTTTGCACAACTTGTAACTTGCTTCTTAGGTGTTCTTCTTTTGAATGCCTCAGGTCTAGAGATGTAGCAAGTTTAGCTTACAGGGTTGTGCTTCTGGTGCTGCGGGTTGCTGCGGCCGTTTGTTTCTACCTCATAGTATTGAGGTAGTTGTTCTGTAAGACAAGACGATTTCTCTATGGGTTCGTGTCAGTTGTTCACGCCCATAGTCTTAGACTTCTTATGATAGTTTGCGTGTTATTTTTACTACTGTTACTTATTGCTAGTTCTATACTTGCACTCTGAGAAGGATTTATGTTAGGATGCATATATTTACTTTTAAGTATACAAAACTGCATTCTAGAATATTGACATGGCATAAGTTTTAACTGCAAAACTTACTACTTTTAAGCATTATAAAAGTCTTTTTTTATTTATATTAAATGTAGAAGTCACATCATCATTACATTATGTTAGGCTTTCATTCTCATATAGAATAACAAATGAATCAAACTAAGTATTTTCCACTGCATAAAATTATATATTTTTTGACCTATGGATTAGTGATCCACCCGACCGAGGGATACGGTCAGTAAAATCAAAGAACTTATATGTATTTTTAAACTTTATTTCACAAGTCTTTTACATAAAGTAAATGTGAGGACGAGTCGCCTTATTATCGGTAGTTGTCCCCTCCACGGTGTGGCATCACGACACATATTTTCTCTTACTCTGACGTATTATTTAATACAGAGAAAATGCGGGTTGTGATAGTTGGTATCAGAGGGAGGTTTTGCAAGAGGGTTGGTTGGTTTGGCAAACTAGTCAGACAACTTTCACTTAAGTAAAATTCTAATCATATCATTTCATTGTTTAAACACACTGATATGTCATAAGTAGATCTTGATGGAAGAATGAAAACCACACTTATAGCATGATAAGAAGTATACATGGCATATTGTGTAGTATAAGATACATAATATGTGTTTGTATATGTATCCACCATAGGTTGCAACATGTAACAGTTATGTAGTATGAGATGCATAACCACCATCACATGACTGCCCATTAGAATGTTTTACTTTTCGTTACATACAATATTATGTAGTATGGGATGCATAACATTGTATGTGTACGCTGCTCATAACATGCACTAAGGCCTTTTTAGAATGCATAGTACTGCATACATAATATATCATTGCATAAGCATGCGTGCCAAATTAAAGACTTGCATGATGACTTATGTACAATTATGATTTGAAATGAAATTTAATCATTCATCTATTCATATTAGAGGCACAAGTTAGAATCATAACATCATTTCATGATTTTCCAGAGCAAGGTAATAGCAAGAGCAAGTATCTGTTCATTCCCGATCTGATTTGATTCTATTTGTTTCTTATCTGAACATGGTTAGGATATTTGATTTTACTAGCTTAGGTGTCTTAAGCTAGGTCCTTGATAAGTCGTTTGTTTCTATCGGTAGAATATGACCTCGAAACAGTTTTGCTGAGGGAATATCTTACCAGTTTGTGATGTATTAGGCAAGGTTTTGACTAGATATCCATTTTTTCTGTAGAAATACCGCCTTAACACATTGCGACGAGGTTGACTCCATAGTCGGAGGGTGAGTATTATGGTGCCCAGAGTGAAGCAGTGATTGAAGGGCTACGACAGAGTAATGAGGCCCTGATAAGGCAGATGGTGGACATGCAATCGCAGATACAATCGTTATTGGTTGTCGTCGCCGGGCAGCAGACTAGGGCACAGGACCCTGCAGTGGGTCAAATTATTCCTATTCCTCCTACTGCTCTAGTACCCCCAGTTGTAGTGCCACCAGAGATGTATTTCATTTCTCACTTCCAGCAACTAGGACCCCCAACGTATGATGGTAGGGCAAGCTTCATGGCATTGGATGACTAGATCTTTGCCATCAAAGAAATGTTTTTAAATTCTAGCATTTCCTCCGATTAGAAGGTGATGATTGTGGTGAACATATTTAAAGGACTTGCAAAGAGTTGGTGGATTAGAGAAAAGGAGAGTCTTACGGATGGGTGCTCTTGGGATTTGTTCAAGAGTATATTACAGAAGAAGTTTTTGCCATCAGTCGAGCAAGACCGTGTGATGAACAACTTTTACTCCTAAAGAAGACGCAACTCACTATTAGTGAGTATGAGATCGAGTTTATGAACCTTAGTCGTTTTACCCCAGATCTTTTAGCGTCCGAATAAGGCAGAGTAAAACACTTCCTGGGTTGTCTGAGGTATGACATCAAACAGTTGGCTAGTGCGTACAAATATTAAACATATATAGAAGTAGTAGAGTCCGTCTTGAAGGTTGAGGCAATAGATAATGCTAAGAATCGGGGATTGCATGCAAAGAAGGACAAGAGGAAATCTGATGATGATGGAAGTACTAGAGCGTCTGTCACTACAATAAACAAAGATAGAAGGGAAGAGTGTAGCTTCTGTTGTAAGTCAGGCCACCCTTTTGAAAAGTTCTTTAAGAAACTGGATGCGGAGAAGCAGTCTCAGGTACACGCGATCCATGACGCACCAAAGGGAGGCCCTATCTATACTTATTGCCAAAAGAGTGGGCACGATGCGGCCCGTTGTCGCAAGAAGGCTGGAGCTTGTTTTCTCTGTGGCTAGAAAGGACACTTGAGGGCTAATTACCTGCAGAGCCAGCCTACGCTGCATGCAGTTCCGTTGCAGACTCTACCACCATCCCCTCCTCACATGGACAAGGGAAAAGGAAAGTTGAATGTGCTGACCAAGGAGGAAGCCCAATCATCGGCTCAAGTTATCTCAGGTTAGTCTCTGACTCAACTAGTAATATCTTTTGGTGGATTTATAGTTTATGCATTTTAGTTGCGCGCGCAAAGTGTTTAGGTGAATTTAAGGTGAAGAATAAGTGGGCGCGTGTTCTATTCGATTCGGGTGCTACTCACTCCTTTTTAGCAAGGAGTATTATAGATCAACATCGCTGGGTTCTCGACCAGTTAGAAACTTCCCTAGACTTCAAATTCACTTCAGGAGAGCTAGTGATATCAAGTCAGGGTATCCTAAAAAGCCCTATCTTCCTAGGTGGTTTTCTAGCCTTTGCGGATCTGAAGGTGTTTGTTTGGGATGACTTCGACGTGATTTTGGGCATGGACTGGCAATCCAGCTATGATGTTGTAATTCAGTGCAAGCACAAGCTATTGGATTTAAAAGACGATAAAGGCCAGCCCATGAGTGTGTATGGTTTACTACGTCACGAATCTCCAATCTTTTTTGTTGTACATGCTCATAAATTTCTAGAGTCTGGCTGCAATTCTTTCCTTTTTTCCGTTTCAGTTCTATAAGTTTCACATGTTGTGCCCCGGGTTGAGAACGTTTCTATGGTGTGTGAGTTTCCTGATGTATTTCCCGTTAGTCTTCCTGGACTTCCACCTGATAGAGAGGTGGAGTTTGTTATAGACCTTGAGCTAGGCACTCTCCCAATTACAAAAGCACCGTACCGCATGACGTCGCGTGAGTTGGAGGAGCTGTGTACTCAGTTGGATGAGTTATTGTAGTGTGGTTTTATTAGACCTAGTTCTTCCCCCTGGGGTGCACCAGTCCTATTTGTGAAGAAAAAGGATGGAATGGTGAGGCTGTGCATAGATTATAGAGAGCTAAGCAAGGTGACTATCAAGAACATATATCCGTTGCCTAGGATCTATGACTTGTTTGACCAACTGCAAGGTAGTTCCTTGTTCTCGAAGATTGACCTCCATTTGGGCTACCATCAGTTAATAATCTGTGAGTCAGACGTTCCGCGAACTGCTTTTCATTCCCGATATGGTCACTTTGAATTTCGGGTGATGTCGTTTGGATTCACAAACGCACCGTCAGCTTTTATGGACATGATGAACAGAGTGTTTATGGACTTTCTGGATAAGTTCGTAGTTGTACTCATTGACGATGTCCTGGTATATTCCACAAATACGGAAGAGCACGCCATGCACTTGCGCTTGGTCTTGGCTACTCTAAGGGAGCCCAAGATGTATGTAAAGCTTAGCAAGTGCGATTTCTAGTTGTCTCAGGTGTCATTTCTAGGACACATTGTAAGCAAGTATGGTATCTCAGTGGATCCTGTGAAGATAGCCACAGGCTTGGATTGGAAGAGATCTATATCGCCTAAGGAGATAAGAAGCTTCTTAGGGTTATCAGGTTACTACAGAAGATTTGTGAAAGGATTCTCCGTGCTTTCTATGCCGTTGACCAGGCTTATGCAAAATAGTGCAGCTTTTGTTTGGTGTGATGCCTGTAAGGAAGCTTTTCAAGAGCTTAAGAGAAGACTGTGTTCTGCTCCAATTTTGGCATTGTCGATGAAAGGAGTAGAGTATGTTGTTTATGTGGATGCCTCGCGAGTTGGACTCGGTTGCGCATTGATGTAGGACGACAAGGTGATTGCATATGGATCAAGACAACTGATGGTCCATGAAAGGAATTATCCTACGCACAACTTGGAATTTGCTGTCGTCATTTATGCCTTGAAGTTGTGGTGACATCTTTTGTATGGAGTTTCATGCAAAATCTTCACGGACCACAAAAGTTTAAAATATGTCTTCACTTAGAAGGAGATGAATTTATGCCAGCGTAGATGGTTAAAATATGTTGTGGACTATGAAGTCGATATCCTTTATCATCCCAGCACGGCTAATGTAGTAGCGGATGCCTTGAGACGAAAGCCCGCACATATCTTTAACCTCTCGGTGCAATCCCTTGTAGAGGAGTTTTTGTTAATGGAAATAACCTTAGAGAATAGCGCTTTGCTGAGTAGCTTAGAGGTGGAAGAGCCTTCGTGGATTACTCTCACTAGGCTACATCAGAAAGACGATCCTGATTTGCAGCACCTCCATAGTAGGACTGAGAAATTGGAATTACCTGACTTTTTAATTGATGACGTTGGTACACTAAATTACCGCGACAGATATTGTATTCCCGCTATTGGGTACATCCGAGCAAGAATATCCAGTGAAGCGCATGGTTCAAGTGTTGTTTAACATCCTGGTTGCACGAAAATATATAGAGATTTGAAGCAGATTGTTTGGTGGTCAGGTATGAAGAACGACATCACAAGATTTGTATCTAAATATTACACCTGCCTGCATGTCAAAGCTGATCATAGAAGGTCGGGTGGTAAGTTAACGCCTTTAGACATACTGAGTTGGAAATGGGAGAGTTTATCCATGGATTTCATAACCGGTTTGTCGAGATCTCCCCGAGGGCATGATGTAGTGTGGGTTATCGTGGACAGACTAACCAAGTGTGCCCACTTTGTGCCTTTCAAAATTGATTATTTTATGAAAAAGATAGCTGAACTTTATCTAGATGAAGTTTTCAGACTGTAATGTGTACCTACGAGTATCGTGTTAGATAGAGATTCTAGGTTCATGTCTCGTTTCTGGAAAAGCTTGCAAGGAGCTCTAGGTACTGACCTTAGGTATTCTATTGCCTATCATCCTCAGAAAAATGGTCGGACGGAGAGAATGAATTAGGTCTTGGAGGATATGATTAGATGTTATAATCTGTACCATGGTGGGGCTTGGGATAAATGCCTCGGACTGATGGAGTTCGCGTACAATAATAGCTATCAAGAGAGTTTGCAGATGGCGCCCTTTGAAGCTTTATATGGAAGGCATTGTCGAACTCCCCTATTTTGGTCAGAAGTTGGTAAGAAGCCTTTGCTCGGTCCGGAAGCGCTGGAGGATTTGAGCTTTTTTGTGACGCATATTTGTGAAAAGATGAGGTTGGCTCAGGAGCGATACGAGAAGTATGCAAATCAGCTCAGAGTTGATCTGGAATTTGTAGTTGGGGATATGGTATTTCTGAAGGTCTCTCCGATGCCAGGTGTTAAGAGAATTGAAAGGAACCATAAGCTTGATCCCAGGTATGTGGCACCTTTTCAGATTCTGTAGCACATCGAAGTTTCTTCCTATAGACTGGAATTGCCTGATTCTTTCCCTGGTGTTCACGACGTATTTCACGTAAGCCAGTTGCGAAAGTGTGTTCGTAGTGATCGTCATGTCCTAGACTCAGTTCCCCAGTTACAGCCTAATCTCTCGTATGTCGAAGAGCCTATCCGCATTCTAGAGACGCAAGATCGTGTGCTAAGAAATAAGAATATTCCGATGGTTAAGGTTCTCCGGCACAATCAGGATGCTAGAGGTGCAACTTGGGAATTGGAATCCGCAATGAGAGAATCTCATCCTGAGCTGTTCTCCTAGTCTTCCCTGGTAAGTATTCTTGTTTAATGAATTCTTCTATCATGTCTCTCCCTCTGCCCTATTGTTTTGTTTTGTGTTCCATGTTTCGGGACGAAACTTCTTTTTTGGAGGGCTGATTGTAACGCCCCTGATTTTCCGACAATTACTTAATCCTCTTAGTGACGTCATAATGACGTGAGGGGTGTTACGTTAATGTGGAGTTGATGGCGTGTTGCCGTTAGTGCGTTTTCACGTCTATTTTGTCGAGTCGGCCAAATTTGTGAATACTTGTCGAAAATGGAAAATTTCACAATAGAAAATTAAATTAATTAATTTTTGATATGCTCGTTAAGTTCTGTCGCGATCCGAGCGACATTCGAGCCTCGACAAATTTCTGAAGTATTGTAGAATATATGATCGTCGTAGGCTTTGAAAATTTATATCTAGAGAACGACATGTATGATTTTGGCTCCGTCTTCATTGTTGGATTCGTAGCGTCAGTGTTCGCATATGGTGCGAATTTCGTTTTATTCTGGGCACGTTTGGGCCTCCGTTTTGAACTCATATTTCCTTGTTCAAAAATGTAAAAATATGATTATTATAATATTAAAGCACTATTCAAAAATGATAATAACTATTCATTCCTAAAGTTTGATCAAGGGTATATTTGCAAAAACCACTATTCACGAGGACAAAAACCACTGTTCTTGCAAATTAGTTCTCTGGTAGTTGCTCGTTCCTTTCGAGTAATCCTGATGTAGTACTCGAGTAATCTGCAGTCCTTCCTTATGCAGTACTCGAGAACTCAAAAAATTGTTCTCGAGAAATCCCATTCCATTCTCGAGAAGTCATGTGCTGCTCTTGATAAAACCTGTGCAGCTCTCGAGAAATCCGAAGTTCATCCCGATAAATCCGTTTTAGCATGTTTTTGGGCGCCGTTTTGAGCGTCAAAATGGCATCATATGGAAAAATGGTTAGCATAGATTTTGATCGTCTCGATGATATCTACAACTTCTTTGTTGAACATTTTTCGATTCAGAGCCATCTTTAGCATCTATTTTTGTTTTCGCGCACCCAAACTTAAATTGTCCGCCTCTTTCATGTTTAGACAAAAGACTTTATACACACACACACACACACACACTTATATATATATATATATATATATATATATATATATATATATATGTATATATATATGTATATATTCTAATACTTAAGGATAAATAAATCAACTTCATCTTCTTCCTTAAGTATTGGCGAAACCAGAGAGCGAGAGTGACAGCGAGGGTTCTAAGTTCGTGAAGTTTCGTATCGCCGTCGTCGGAGCTACGATGCTCGGAATCGCAAACCGAGCATAGATCCGGAAAGCACTCGCCGAGATCTTCACGATCGTGGTATGCATTTCTTATTTCATGGAAGTTTTTCTTTAGGGTTTTCTGCCCTAACCTCTCTTTTGGCCAAATCCTTGTAGATTCCGCTTCCCCACACCTTCGTTTGGCTAGATCCGTCACGTGGAGTAGATTGGAAGACTGATTAGAGTAAAAACCGAGACAAGTGATGTTCTTGCTCTCCCTCTCTCTCATTTCTTCCAAATTTTTATCCATATTTTATGGGTTTGACATGTTTAAATTTCCTAGAGACTTGTTTTAAATTTCTAATTTACTTTCTTAGATTATGACCTGTGTCTCACCTAGAACCATTACTCCCAATTTTATCCCGTAAGGTGGGCAAACACATGTAGTGGTCGTGTCTCTTTAACCATTGAGTCATTTTGATCGTTTCGACACCTTGTGCGTCCCGTTGTTTTGATCGTGCCACACCTTGCTTAACCCTTGTAATGTCCTTATACAGTCCAAGTCATCTGTTGACCATTAGTCTATATTGCATAAAAGAAAATCTTCGTGTATAATTATTTAATTAAAGAAAACTTTGATGGTCTGTGCGCGTTGGGGTTTCTCCCTCGGCACAGTGCCTTATGGTTAAGTTTGTGCGCGTTGTGGACCTTCATCCCCGATACATTACCTTAGTTGTTGGTCTGTGCGGGTTTCTCCCTTGGCATAGTGCCTTTTGGCTGGGTTTGTGCGCGTTGTGGACTCTTTCTTTTTCCCCGGCATAGTATTGTTTTCTGTTGAGCTGATCAGTCTAATTCAAAAGGGATGAATAACATGAATAATAAAGAAATATGAATGTATGAACTTCTTATGTTTGACACTCTGTTCTGTCCAGTTGTTGTGATTAGCCTTTTTTGCTCAGCTAGATTTACTGTTTTGTTTATTTTTCTCCGCTACTAATCTTTTATTACAGTCGTCTTATAGATATTCATTCACCTTAAAGTTTGTTTTGTCTACCTTTACTTTTTGCATCACTTGTAACTTGCTTCTGAGGTGTTCTTCTTTTGAATGCCTCAGGTCTAGAGCAGTAGTAGGTTTAGCTGACAAGGTTGTGCTTTTGGTGATGCGGGTGGTTGCGGCCGTTTGTTTCCACCTAAGAGTGTTGAGGTAGTTGTTCTGTTAGACATGACTGTTTCTCTATGGGTTCGTGTCAGTTGTTGACGCTTATAGTCTTAGACTTCTTATGACAGTTTACTTGTAACTTTTACTGTTGTTACTTATTGCTAGTTCTATACTTGCTCTCTGGGAAGGATTTATGTTAGGATGCATATAGTTACTTTTAAGTATACAAAACTGCATTCTAGAATATTGACATGCCATAACTTTTAAACTGCAAAACTTACTATTTTTAAGAATTATTAAAGTCTTTTATTTATTTATGTTAAATATAGAAGTCACATCATCATTACATTATGCTAGGCTTTCAGTTCTCATATAGGATAATAAATGAATCTAACTAAGTATTTTCCGCTGCGTAAACTTATATATTTTCTCACCTATGGATTTGTGATCAACCCGACCGAGGGACATGGTCAGTAAACTCAAAGAACTTATATGTATTTTTAAACTTAATTTCATAAGTCTTCTTACATAAAGTAAATGTGAGGACGAGTCACCTGATCGTCTTCAGTTGTCCCCTACACAGTATGGCATTACGACTCGTATTTTCTCTTACTTCTACGTATTATTTAATACGGAGAAAATGCGGGTTGTGATAACTGATGTCTTTCCTTTCCACATACTCTCTAATTAAATGATATCTAGTCTCTATGTGCTTAGTCATGCTATGAGAAACAAGATTTCTAGCAATAGAGATTGCACTAGAAGAATCACAAAACATTGGAGTTCTACTTAGCTGGAGATTGTAGTCTTGGAGTTGATGCTGGATCCAAAGTAGCTATGCACAACAACTTCTAGCTGAGATATACTCTTGTTCAGCTGTAGTGATGACAACACTTGTTTGCTTCTTGCTGCTCCAAGATACCAGTTTTCTCCCTAGAAATTGACAGATTCAAGAGGTGCTTTTTTTGTTTTCTCTACAACTTGGAAAATCTACATATGTATACCAAATTAGCTCAAAATCTTTATTCATAGGATACCATAGACCAAGATCAGGAGTGCCCTTGAGATATCTCAAAATTCTTTTTTCAGCAGAATAATGAGACACTTTAGGGCTAGCTGGTATCTAGCACAAACACATATAACATACATAATGTCTAGCCTACTAGAAGTGAAGCAGAGGAGGGAGCCAATTATGACTCTATACAAGGTTTCTTCAACAGGTTTCCCCATCTCATCCTTGTCTATTGACACACTTGACCTTGTAGGAGTTTTCATTATGGAGGCACTCTTGATTTCAAACTTCTTGATTAGCTCCTTAGTGAACTTAGACTGAGAGATTAAAAGACAATCCTCTGACTGTCTAACTTGGAGGCCCAAGAAGTACTTGAGTTCACCCATACAACTCATCTCAATCTGCCCTTGTATAAGTTTAACAAATTTCTTGTAGAGGCCATCATAAGTAGACCCAAAAATTAAGTTCATCAACATAAATTTGGACTAAAGTGATCTTACCCTTGACTTACCTAAAGAATAATGTCTTGTCTATCTTTCCCATTTAGAATTTGTTCTCAATGAGAAATCTATACATTGTTTCATACCATGCCCTAGGCGCTTGTTTCAACCTATACAAAGCTTTTCTTAGCTTAAACAAATAATCAGGAAAGTTAGAATTAACAAAACCTGAGAGTTGCTCAATATAGACCTCCTCTTTTAGAACACCATTTAAGAAAATTGACTTAACATTCATTTAGTAGATCTTAAAACCTTTATGTCTAGCATATCCAGGAATAGTCTTGTTGCCTCCAATCTAGCAACTAGTACGAAGGTTTGATCAAATTCAATACCTTCCTATTATATATATCCTTCGAAACTAATCTTACTTTATTTTTGATGATAACATCATTCTCATCAAGTTTATTCCTATATATCTACTTGGTTCCAATGATGTTATGTCCATGTGGTCTGGGAACCAGCTTCCAGACTTTACATCTCTTGAACTGGTTCAGTTCTTCTTGCATAGCAACAATCCAAAATGGATCTATGTTGGCATCTTCAAACGTCCTTGGTTCAACTTAAGAAGGAAAGCTTGAATACATATCATTGTTGAGGCTTCTGCTCCTTGTTGTAACACCTTGGATTGCATCTCCTATGATTTGATCTCTGGGATGATCCCTCAAATTCTTGACAGCTGCTGACATTGTATATTCAACAACTAGAACTTCAATGGTTGGATCCTGCTAGTCTTCCCCTATGTCCTGTGTATTTGGATCTTCATCAAGAATGAGCATACTATCATATTCCTCTTGGGCATTAGGAGGAGTTTCCTTGATGGTCAGCTTGTCCATCTTCAATTCTACACCTGTATATCTAGAGGAGCTTGGTAGCTCACTGTTAATTATAGAATATTCCTCAAACACTACATTGATAAACTCATCCACAACTTTGTTCTTCAAGTAATAGACTCTATAGGATTTATTGTGGTTGTTGTACTCAAAAAAATTCTCTTATAGTATTTGGCAGCAAACTTAATCAAGTAGGACTTCCCATTATTGAGCACAAAGCACTTGCTTCCAAAGATCCTAAGATAGGAAAGATTTGGTTTTCTGTCTTTCATAATCTCATAGGGTGTCTTCTTATGATACTTGATGATAGAAGCTATATTCAGGATATGACATGTAGTGTTTACTACCTCAGTTTAAAAGTACTTTGGGAGAGAGTGTCACTGAGTAATGTCCTTCTAGCCTCTAAGAGAGTCATGTTCTTCCACTCAACAATTCCATTTTGCTAGGGTGTTCTTGGTGAAGAAAACTCCTGAAGAATACCTTGCTCTCCATAGAACTTTGTCATGCTTCAGACTGAAATTCAGTACTATGGTCACTTCTGATTTTGACCACAGAGCTGTCCTTCTCATTTTGAACTTGCCTAACAATGGTCATACATATTTCAAGGGTTTCGGACTTTTTCTTGAGAAAGAAAACCCAAGAAAATCTGGAATAGTCATCAACTATCACAAGTTTGTAGATATTCCTACCTACACTATGAACTGGCTTAGGACCAAAAAAGTCCATATGCAAGAGGAATAAATACCTCTCAGAATCCTTAGCCCTAACGATCTTAAAGGAGGCCTTTGTCTGTTTGACATTTTAGCATGTAGAATAAATGCCCTCTTGGGTTCATCTCAGATTGGGTCCATTTCTGACTTGACCTTCACTAAAGAGCTTGCTGATGGTCTTATAATTCAAGTGAGCAAGACTCTTGTGCCATAAAACACAATATGAGACTTTCTCATTTGCATCTAGACATACAGGTGAGTCTGTACTTAAACATAAGAAGTGTAAACAATAAATATTTCCACTCCTAGTGCCTGTCAAAATGACCTCTTTATCACTTGACCTTTTGATAAGACACTCATCCTTATGGAAGACAATGACATAGCCAATATCACATAGTTGGTTTATGCTAATCAAATTGTATTGTAATCCTTCCACATAAGCTACCTTTGTTATGAAGACTATGCCATTAGTGATTATACCATAGCCCTTGGTAACTCCTGTGTCTGAACACCAAAAGATTACTTTAAGTCCAATCCTCACTAGAGTATAATCATTAAGATGACTCCTTGTTCCTGTCATATGTCTGGAACATTTACTGTCCATGTAATATATTGGCATTATATGGGTACTTGGACTATCATGCAAACACAGAATAGTTTATCTTAGCAAACAAAAGGGATTGGGTCCTTGGTTTATGTTAGCCTGAAAATGACTATGTCTACCTACAATAGCCCTTATAGGAAGACTCACCCTTTCCCTTGGCACACTTGGATTATGCCAATAGTCTATGGCAAAGTGACCTCCTTCCCACAGCACCAACACTTATGAATGTTTTATCTCTTCTTCTTAACTGCCTTTGAAGTGTGCAAGCTATCAATAGTTATCTGGTAAGAGGGGATGGTCAACAACCTTCTTCCTATTTCTTTCAACAAGTATGTAACGATACCACCCGTTACATGACGTATAGTAGAAGGTCTGGTCGGGGCCCCACACTATATACCATAAACAAGCGGTGAAGCTACAGGTTAATACCAAATCATAAACTCAACCTAACACAAAGCATGCGAGCGGAAGCTTAAAGTTAATATTGAACTCAACCATTCAGAATGTCCACTATTGATAAATTGCAAATTTTTATATATACCCCAAAGGAATGTACCAAATACACAAGGTTAGGGCCTTAAGGCCTTAAAGTTCCTCTTTTCATCGTATGGATTACATACATCGGCGCGCAGGACGGCCATACATGAATAAAAGACAACACATTTCTCTTAGCCTTCAAGGGCTAGTAGCAGCAGCAACAACAGCAGCATCAGGGACTTAAGCCCTTCATTTTCCCCTCGACTCTGCAGCACCTGCATAGGGACAATCCACCCAGAAGGTGGCAAACAAGGCAACGGTAAACATTCAGCTAACCAATTTATAACAATCCTACCCCTTTCCCGGGTCAGTGGCATTCCTTCCCTGCAGAGCATTGCATCAATAAATATAACATATCTTGTGCTTTTACGCACAAACAATCCATCACAATCGTCAGCCACCCGGCCCGACGATCTGTGCTCTAAAGCACGCTTGGGTACACCGACGAACCGGGATCAACACCATTGAGCAATTAGTCTTGATGGCGCGCATGCCTAAGACTCTCATTATGCTGCTAACGAAAGCCCAATGCCTTAGCACTCTCTTGTACATCCAACATAACGCAGGTACAGATCCACCACCACCCGTTGCTTAAATCGCCATGCGATCACCAAGCACATCGTACTTGCGGCTATAATAAAAGGCACGGGTCGGCTTCACCTTTCCAATTCGGCAAGAAGCCTTTTAAGAGCTCGCAGATCACAACAGTCATAATGTCCGCCAAGGACTGGCTTCATAATCAGAAAGGGGAGTTAATGCTAGCGTCCTTCGTGGTCGCTAAGAGTGTTCATCAGAACTCTCTATCTGCACCCAAACTCAACAAAAACCCGGTAGTTCATGCAGTCCCAAAAAACTGGTCTTTCATAGCATACAATACAAGCATTAAAAGGGTGTTTTCCTGGAATTCCTCATTCCAGTACTTCCTGCTACTTCCCTTCACATGCATAACCCATTGAACTCACAAACTACATGTTTATATGCGGAGTCTTCTCCAGTGCACAATTTGCAACATCACTAATCCAGACCAACCTGCCAAAGTGGGCTTCACAGTACAGCATGCATATCCCATACTACACAATTCCGGGTCTAAACGCAGGCTCAATTGGGGATCACAACTATCAACCCATGGGGATCACTTACTCTTCCACCTTTTGGTGGAGGATCCCATGCTCATGCATAAAGGAGGAATTCACTTGTCTAAGAAGGAAGATCGTTACCATTGATAATCTCTTAGGAGCCATTGAAATTATACCCGGTTGGAAAGCACTGCAGCAGCTTTGCCTCCAAAGAACTGGTCTCAGATCACGAAACAGAAATCGGGAGCTCTATTAGTGGCTTGATCTTCTCCTCCTTCTTCTTCCTCCTCTCCCTTCTCTCTTCTCTTTTAGGAAAAGAATGGCAATGTGAAGAATGGCCTCTTCATTCCAATCTTTTGGTTTAACCCAGTTGGAACTCATCTGAGCCCTTGGATCCATGATGAAGAAAATGGACGACCACAAATCGGCCTAAAAGTCCAATATTTGGCCTGACACGGCCTGTGACATGCTCGTGTCACAGGCCCTGTACTCCAAGCGGTACTTGAACCGACTTACCCAGACCAGAACACGGGCCTAGACACGCCCGTGTAAATCACCAGACACACCTGTGTCACTTAGTATACACCCCTATCGAGGGGAGTGTCCCTCTATTGACACAGGATTTATATTCCCGAAAAGAACACGACTGGGGCACACGCCTGTGTCCTTGGCCGTGTGCCAAACACGCCCCTATGACACGCCTGTTTCACAGGCCATGTGCCACACTCAACGCTGCCCGGTTACCCACCCGAGCAGGATACGGCCTCAGACACTCCCGTGTCCCTAGCCGTGTCATCTCTCGACGATCGTCGACTGCATGACATTGAGTGGTCGAAACGACACAGAGAAGCACACAACGTGGGACACGCCTGTATCCCAGGCCGTGTGCCTCACTCAACGTTCTCTCGAGACCAAATTCACACCCAGGAAAACATAGCATGACATGCCCTGGGACAAGCCCGTGTCCCAGGCCGTGTGCACTGGACACGCCCTGGTACAAGCTCGTGTCCCAGGCCGTGTCACCTAGCCTGAACCCATTTTGGGATTTTTGGGATTTTGGGGTGTTACAACCCTCCCCTCGTTATAATAATTTTGTCCCGAAATTTGCTCATAGTAAGGAAACCAGTATTCATAGATGTTGCAACAAGATGAGCATGGTCAATAGTTTACAGAAATAGCTCGGGGAAATCAGCTCCCCTGGTCTGCTCTCGCTCCCATGGTAGCTCCTCAAGGGCCACAATTGTCCCAATGGACTTTGACCTTCCCAATCTATTTGTTCCTCAACTGTTTATCGGCTCGTCCCCGATCCGAATGGGTATAACCATCGTCGTTAGCCCATACTCGACCAGTACACGACCATTTTCAATCACTTGAACTGGCTCCTTGATGGTTTTTCAAAGTATTGAGATGTGGAACACATCACCTAAGCCAATTAGTTCTGCCGAAAGAGCTAGCCGATAGGCAGGTTCCCCAACTCGCTCCACCACTAGACCTAATCGCCAACCGTGAATTCCATGTTCCGGTGTTTGGCGTTGTAGTACTCTGCTTGTCGATTCTGGGCTATCTGTAGCCTCTCCCGAATAGAGTGTATTGTAAAAGTAGCTTCTTCGACTTCCTTACGCCCATACAACTTGGATTCGCCTACATATGCCAAAGCTAACGGTGTACGACATTTACGACCATAAAAAGCTTCATACGAAGCCATCCCGATGCTCGCTGGGTAGCTATTCTTGTAGGCAAACGCCACCATATAGAGATGATCTTCCCATCTCTTACCAAAGTCCAGGGCGTACAATCAGAGCATATCTTCCATCGTCCTGTTGGTTTGCTCAGTTTGGCCATCCATTTGGGGATGAAAGGCCGTACTGAATGCTAACTTTGCTACACATAGATCTTTGCCAAGGTTTCCACTGAATCATCCCTCTTATTTGGTAAGAAGTGAGCCACTTTTGTTAACCGGTCTATAGTCACCCCGATTAAATCATTTCAGCATGGAGATCTCGACAATCCGTGCACAAAATCCATTGATATATCATCAAACTTTCATTCCGGAATGGGTAACGACTTCAGGAAACCTCCAGACTTCTGATATTCTGCTTTGACCAACGCACAAGTTTAACACTTAGCCACGTAACGTGCTATGTATTTCTTTAATCCTGGCCACCAGAATAATTTCTGCATATCCTTGTACATCTTTGTGCTCCCAGGGTGAATTGAGTACTTTGCAAGTGAGCTTCATACATTAACTCTTTTCTCAACTTACTTGCACTTGGGACGCACAATTGAATATCTTATCGTAACAAGCCATCATCCCAGGAGAATTGGACACCTGACCCATCATTTGCATAGTGTTGGAGACTTTCATCAAGCTCCGTCGCTCGCTGAACCCTGTCTATAAGGTCATATTGCACCTTCATCAAGTTCAAGCATGCATCGGGTATGGAATTCTTATAAACACATGAAATCACTAACTCTTACAACCCCTGGATCAGACGCTCATAATGCATCTGCAACCAACTTGCCCGTACTGGATTCTTACGACTCAACGCATCAGCGACTACATTTCCCTTCCCGGGTGTATAATGAATATCAAGGGTGTAGTCCCCAAGGAACTCCATCCACTTTCGTTGTCACATATTCAGATCCTTGTGATCCAATAGATACTTTAGGCTCTTATGATCTGTATAGATATTCACTTTTATACCATATAGATAGTGCCGCCACATCTTCGGCGCATAGATCACCGCCGCCAACTCTAAGTCGTGGACGAGATACTTCCATTCGTGCACTTTCAACTGGCGTGAGCCATAAGCAATCACGTTAGCAGAAGAATGCAGCCTACGCCTCTCCCTTAAGCATCACATGGGAAGGTCAAAACGGGCGTCGTGGTCAAATGACTCTTCAGCTCTTTAATAGCTCGTACGCACTCTGGCGTTCAAACAAACTTCTGATCCCTTCTCGTCAACGTGGTCAGAGGCGAGGCAATCCATGAGAAGTTTGCCACAAACCGTCTGTAGTAGCCTGCCAGTCCAAGGAAGATCCTAACCTCGGCCACTGAAGACATCACTGGCCACTCTCGTATGGCACTTATCTTTGACGGATTCACGGCTATGCCCTTTCCACTTACCGCATGGCCCAGAAAAGCCATTGACGTTAGCAAGAAATCACACTTTGAGAACTAGGCATAGAGCTTATTCCTCCGAAGGGTATGCAATACCAACCGCAAATGGTTTGCATGGTCAACTTCCTACTTAGCGTACACTAAGATATAATCGATAAATACAATCACGACAAAATCCAAGTATTCTCGTAACGTTCGGTGCATGAGATCATTGAATATCGAAGGCGCATTACATAAGCCAAACGACATTATCGTGAACTCATAATGACCGTAGCGTGTCCCAAATGCTGTCTTGGTAATGTCACCTTCTCGAATCCACAATTGGTAATATCCCGATTTCAAATCAAACTTGGAATAGACGGTTGATCCCACTAGTTGATCGAACAAGTCATCTATCCGTGGAATGGATACTTGTTTTTCTCCGTCAGCTTATTCAACTCACAATAGTCAATCCATAACCGTAAACTATCGTCTTTCTTTTTCACAAATAGAAAAGGTGCGCTCTAAGGTGACATACTTTGGTGTATGTATCCCTGTTCCAGCAACTCTTGCAATGGGACATTCAATTCAGCCCTTTCCTTTGGCGTGACGCGCTATGGCGAGCGGGCCACAGGTTTTGCACCTCGCACTAACGCAATAGCGAAGTCGATCTCTTATAGACTTCATCACTCATAAAGTTCATTAGGAAATACATCTTTCTAAACCGACCACACACTAGAAGGGTCACTCACCCCCCCTTCGGCATACAAACTGCTAGAGGCATGATGACTCGCTTCAAGCATGATCGAACAACTTAGCGAGCATAGAAGTACGCTAGGTCTTTCGTTCAGCACAGATGATCCTATGGTCTGCGATAACCTCAAAACAACCTCTACCCATATACATTCTTTCCACTACGGCCATGTCGTTTCACTGGTATCTCTGATACCCAGATAAATACATAGGGTGGAACAAGCCATAAACCAGCGTTATGCTAATTCATCATAACATAATTATACATATACAAAACCAGTTTTGGAGCCAACATTACATATGCGGATATTTACAGTACATAGTGACAATTATTTATGTACAGTCCGTTCTTTCTCTTCTTGTTTCAACTCGTCTAAGGGCCAACTCTGCAGTCTCGGGCTTTTTGTCCTTCTGTACCACACGAGTAGCAAATGGGCAGAGTTCACCCTGCCACTGCTCCAGCCTTAGCTTTCTTTGTCCTTGGCGCATTACCATGGCAGTCTCGGGCAATATGTCCCACGTTTCTGCACGCAAAACAAACACGCCTTTCCTTTGTTCCCATGGTGGTAGAAGAGGTCGACTCCTGCATATGTCTGTTCTTCTTCCGCTTACGAGATCTTGATGTTGGCATCTTTGTAACGGTGGGCACACTGCCACTGTACCTTGCCCGGAACTGATTTAAATCCATTTCCAAAGACCGAGCTGTCGTGACCAAGGCACAAAAGCAAAGTAACTTTGGACCCACAAATAGACTTCGTAGTTCGTCGCGCAGACCATTATAGAATCTTTTGATCTTCGTCTCCTCACATTCAACCACACACTCTGCATGTTGTCTCAGCGCCACAAATGCATGAAAGTACTCCTCGATCGTATATGGTCCTTGGATCAGACACATATTCAATGGCGGGGCCGATGATCATTTCCTTACCATCTGCTCAAGCACACCAACCGGTATGAGAGGCACCATCAGAACAGAGGGTTGTACATGTCCCTCATGGCGGGCGTTGATCATTGAAAAAACCACATCAATGATCAATCGTACGGTCTCTACCGAAAGAGGGAGTGTTTGCTTATTAATCCCCATTGCATGTTAGGGTTCTTGCTGTCCCTCAGTACTGCTAGTCGCCTAAAAGCATGAAACACACAAGTAAGCAACTTAAATGTTGCACAAAGTAGAAGCAGGAACACACAAGGAACCCAAATAGAGCATACATTTGCGCCCTCGTACACGCAAGAACAATAATTAGGAACGCGCAGGTTCTTCAAACAAGTGTATTTGCATTCCTTAGTGGACATTAAAGAATTCGTTAGTATTACAGCGGTTCGCACAGACACGTGCTCGCAACCCCACAAAAGAATCGACCACGAATTCGGAAGAGGAAGACCGAGACAAGATGATACCAAAATGTAACGATCCCACCTGTTACATGACGCATAGTAGAAGGTCCAGCCGGGGCCCCACACTATATGCCACAAACAAGCGGTGAAGCTACAGGTTAATACAAAATCATAAATGCAACCTAACTCAAAGCATGCAAGCGGAAGCTTAAAGTTAATATTGAAGTCAACCATTCGGAATGTCCACTATTGATAAATTGCACATTTATATATATACCCCAAAATAATGTACCAAATAGACAAGGTTAGGGCCTTAAGGCCTTACAGTTCCTCTTTTCATCGTATGGATTACATATATCGACGCACAGGCTGGCCATACATGAATAAAAGACAACACTTTTCGCTTAGCCTTTAAGGGATAGTAAGAGCAGCAACAACAGCAGCAGCAGGGACTTCAGCCCTTCATTTTCCCCTCGGCTCTCCAGCACCTGAACAGGGACAATCCACCAAGAAGTTGGCAAACAAGGCAATGGTCAGCATTCAGGTGACCAATTTATAACAATCCTACCCCTTTCCCGGGGCAGTGACATTCCTTCCCTGCAGAGTAATGCATCAATAAATATAACATATCTTGTGCTTTTACGTACAAACAATCCATCACAATCGTCAGCCACCCGACCCGATGATCTGTTCTCTCCGGCACGCTTGGGTACACTGGCGAACCAGGATAACACCATTGAGCAATTAGTCTTAATGGTGCATTGGCCTAAGACTCTCATTATGTTGCTGACGAAAGCCCAAGGCCTTGACGCTCTCTTGTACAACCAACATAACGCAGGTACGGATCCACCACCCCCCGTTGCTCAAATCGCCTTGCCATCACCAAGCACATCGAACTTATGGCTACAATAAAAGGAGCGGGTCAGCTTCACCTTTCTTGTTCGGCAATAAGACTTTTAAGTGCTCGCAGCTCACAACAGCCATAATGTACGCCAAGGACTGGCTTCAAAATCAGAAAGGGGAGTTAATGCCGGCATCCTTCGCGGTCGCTAGGCGGGTTCAGAAGAACTCTCTATCTGCACCCAAACTCAACCCAAACCCTGTAGTTCATGCAGTGCCAGAAAACTTGTCTTTCATAGCATACAATACAAGCATTAAAAGGGTGTTTTCTTGGAATTCCACATTCCAGTACTTCCTTCTACTTCCCTTCACAGGAACAACCCATTGACCCTACAAACTACACGTTTATACGCGGAGTCTTCTCCGGTGCACAATATGCAACATCACCAATCCATACCAACCTGTCCAGATGGGCTTCACACAGCATGCCAATCCCGTACTACACAATTTCGAGTCTAAATGTAGACTCAATTGGGGATCACAACTATCAACCCACGGGGATCACTTACTCTTCCACATTTTGGTGGAGGATCCCATGCTCATGCATAAAGGAGGACTTCACTTGTCCAAGAAGAAAGATCGTTACCCTTGACGATCTCTTGGGAGCCATTGAAATACTAGCAGGTTGGAAAGCATCACAGCAACTTTGCCTCCACAGAACTGGACTCGGATTGCGAAACGAAACTCGGGAGCTCTACCGGTTGCTTGATCTTCTCCACCTTCTTCTTCTTCCTCTCCCTTATCTCTTCTATTTTAGAAAGAGAATGGCCAAGTGAAGAAAGGCCTCTTCATTCCAATCTTTTGGTTTAACCCAGCAGGAACTCATCTGAGCCCTTGGATCAAGGATGAAGAAAACGGACAGCCACAAATCGGCCTAAAGGTCCAATATTTGGTCTGACACGGCCTGTGACACGCACGTGTCAACAGCCGTGAACTCCAAGCGGTACACGAAACGACTTACCCAGACCAAAACACAGGCCTAGACACGCCCGTGTACATCACCTGACACGCCCGCGTCACTTAGTACACACCCGTATCGAGGGGAGTGCCCCTCGATTAACATAGGATCAGTATTCCTGAAAAGAGCATGGCTGGGGCACACGCCCGTGTCCTTGGCCGTGTACCAAACACGCCCCTGTGACACGCCCGTGTCACAGTCCATACGCCACACTCAACGCCCCCCAGTTACCCATCCGAGCAGGACACGGCCTCTGACATGCCCGTGTACCTAGCCGTGTCACCTCTCGACGATCATCGACTGCATGGTGTTGAGTGCTCGAGATGACACAGAGAAGGACACACCCGTGTCCCAGGCCGTGTGCCTAACTCAATGCTCTCTCGAGACAAAATTCACACTCGAGAAAACATAGCATGACACGCCCTGGGACACGCCTGTGTCCCGAGCCGTGTGCATTGGACACTCCCTGGGACATGCCCGTGTCCATGGTCGTGTCACCTAGCCTGAACCCCATTTTGGGATTTTTGGGATTTTGGGGTGTTACAAAGTATTTAACTGAAAGTGAATCTGCCAGTAGATACACATGGCTTATTCAGAGTAGTACCAACATATGTCATCATTGTATCTGACATGGAGTTGATTGCATCAGAAACAACCAGGTGAGGCTTACTGACTGAATTGCCCTTAGTCAATGTTTTTGCTGAGGGAACATGGGAATAGGCCACAATTTTATCCTTGAGTGTGAGAGCTGGAGCACCAAACACAAATGGTCCATAATGGTCCATTTGGATTTCCTCATGGGGAGCCTTCAGT
Source organism: Platanthera zijinensis (assembly GCA_039513925.1). Lineage (NCBI taxonomy): Eukaryota > Viridiplantae > Streptophyta > Magnoliopsida > Asparagales > Orchidaceae > Platanthera > Platanthera zijinensis. The sequence continues at coordinate 129,805,553 of CM077082.1, forward strand.
GCACTCAATCCTATGCCCTTTCTCCTTCTATTGTAAGATACACTTGTATTCTTACAAGAAGAATTTTCATTCTTCTAGTGACCATACATGTTGTCCTAGTCATGCCTATTATAAGGGAGGATTACCTTTTGAAAGGTGGTTTGAGACACAAAAATAGCATTTCCTTTTCCTTCAGAATGGGCATCTCTAGAGTTCTACTTGAACCCCAAACCTCTCTTATCCTTTTGGGAAGTGAAGGAGTCACTCAATGCCAAAACTATTTTGGGCTTAGAGAATTCAACCACAAGCTTTCTCTCCTTGAGGAGCTTCTCTTCAAGATCTATGGCGATCTTGTTCTTCTGTCTAATGGTGCCAATTTTGAAAACTATGATTATCTTCATCTGACTAACTTCCCTCCTCATCTAGGCTAGTAAAGGTGCTGACATAGACTACAGGGAGACAAATTGCTAAAGAGAGGCTATCTCTATAGCTTGTCTCTTGACAAGCCTCTTGCTCTTCTTCATAGCCTCAAAATATCTCCATACTTATCAATCAGTTGATTGACATCATCATCATATTCTTTTCCATCATCCCTATTGGAGGAAGTGGATGCTTTAGAGTCTGAGCCAGAATCATAGATAGAGGGAGAGTTAGGGATAGAGTGTACCTCATCAGGAATTAAATTGTCCCGATTGTCTTCAGTTAGGGCCATGAGACTGTACTCATCATCCTCTTCAAAGTCACTATACAGAGGATAGTAGAGCTCTTATGCCAGGTGAGGCACCTGGATGATCAGTCTCTTCTTCAATAGAAAAGATAACATTGTAGGCCTCTTCTTCCTCTAATTCTGAAGACTCAGAATCACTCTCTGAAAGGCTGATCTTCTCTTTGCCAAGATGCTCTTTCCAGCCTTCTAGTTCTTGTAATACTTCTTGTCTTCAGACATCTTATAATCCTTCCTCTTAATTGGACAGTCAGCAATGACATGTCAACTCCTGTTGCAATAATAGACAATAATATTAGTCTTAATATATTTGTTCTTCTTAGAGTCATACCTTTTCCCAGAGGAGTCCTTTCTAGACTTGTCCTTGCTGGTCCTTTCTAGAGCCCTTGTTCTTGTATTCTCTCACGAAGCCTTGCTGGAATAAGTCAATTCTCCACAGATAGTTTTCTTGAAGTGGATCTAAACTCTCAGACTCTACAACTCTCCTTGAAGATTTTTCTTGCCCTTGCCACAACCTTCTCTTTATTGAGAGATCTTCCATCTTCTTCCTCCTTTTGGTGTTGCTACATCTATTCTCAAATAGGTTTTAGGGCAATGTGTTGGCCGTTACCAACCTCTCTAATAACACAAGATATCCCATTTCATAGGGATTTCTTGTCATTTATCATATTTTGTGAAATGTTTTGAGACTATTCACTAATAAAGTCAATCTTTCTTGCCTTGCTTGAAGGCCTCATATTGCATCAGATTTCATATAATCCCTCACCTCCTCTATTCCTTCCATATATATACAAGCAGTGCACGGGAACCCCGTCATTCGTCGTGGGTTCCTTGAGGAGCTGGGATCTCGAGGGGCGAATTCGCCGTGGGTGCGACTCTCGAGGGGGCGACATTCGTCGTGGGTGCGACTCTACAACTCTCCTTGACCGATAAGGTGTCAAGGGGGCGAAATTTTTCTTCAAGGGGGCGAAATTCATCTCAAGGGGCCTTTTGGCTTCAGGTGGGGGCGACATTTGTCGTGGGGGCGAATTTGTCGTGGGGGCCACATGTCGGCGACCTTCTCTTTATTGATCGTCGTGGTGGAGATCTTGCAGCATCTTGGGGGCGACTTCCTCGTGGGTGCCATTTTTCAAGAGTGGTGTTGAGGCGGCAACAGCTACATCGCGGGGGGCGACATCGGTATGAGGAGTATTTAACGTAAACAGAGGACTCAATCAATAACCTCAAATGGGTTTCATGTGAACAAAATAACAAAAAATGGAAAACTCAGCTTCCCAAATAGATTTTAGGGCAATGTGTTGGTTTCTCACTAACAAATTTTTTCAAGTTTCTAACTTATTTTTTCTCCAACCTCACAAACACAGAAAAAGCAGCTCTAAAATTAGAAACAATGAGAAAGAAACAAAAAAGAAATAAAATAAATAATACCCCATCTTCAACACAGATCTTGATATCCCATTTCTTGTTAAAGAGAATAAAAAATTATTTAGGGCAACAAAAATTCCACTTATCTTAAGAACTGGAACAAAGCAGAGCAGAGCCTGTAAAAAAAAAACATTTATCTCATATTTTGTGAAATGTCTGCCATATGTCATCAGACTATTCACTATCATAAAGAAATTGAAGAGGTTCATAGCATTCAACTATGGAATCTTTCTTGCCTTGCTTGAAGGCCTCATATTGCTGATTCAGGAGGGATTTCATATAATCCCTCACCTCCTCTATTCCTTCCATATATACTATAAGAGAATCCCACATCTCATTAGCTATCCAGTAATGGACCAAGTTCTGTAAAGTGGAGTCATTATGATACAAACAATGATGTTTTGAGCCATTTTATCCATGGTTGCAAGAAATACTTAATCCTTAGTCATCTTAGTGTACTTCTTTAGAGTCTGGACATTATCATTTATGATAAAGACCTTCATGGGAATGAAGGGTCACTCTTAAAATTTTATGAATATCCTTGGCTCGAAAGCTTCCTTAAATAGCCTCACCCTTTCTTTCCAAATCTCAAAGTTCTCTTTCCTACAAATAGGAAGCTTCATGGAGCTCAACTTCTTGTGGTTCACACCGGAACCTATGGACATAATCTTTAGCTACTCTTGGATATTTGTTCAGACTATTAAGTCCATTTCTAATAACCTTACTTTTATATAATTTGAAGTCTTTATTCAACAGTAGCTATACACCTAGGGGTGAATTGGTTTTCAAGACTTTTTTGAACAACTTTTTGATTTGGTTGAGTTGCGAGTTAGATTATAATATTATCTTTCAAGAATCACATGAGAAAACTCTATTTTATAGTGGTTCCCCTATCTAGGGTACATCCACATTCCCCCTTCACATATCTAGCAGTGAGTTAGATTCAGCTAACTCCTTCTTTATCTAGGCTCCTTGAGCTTAAAACTTAGATCCCATAGGATCCTATACCTCAGTGTGAGATAGACTCCTTTAACTCAGATTATAATAACACCTACCTCAAGCTAGATATCCCTACACTTAGAAATATCAAATCTCTTACCTCGGGCAAGATAACCCTATACTCTGAGATATTAAATCTCCTACCTTAGATATATATAGAGATCCTACCTCAGAGACACATCTCCTACACTCAGCCTTTATAGTGTAGGCTTACAACTCAGATCAACAGATGATCTTACAGATTTTGTAAGGGTTTGATGATGATTAACTCTAGAGAAATATTTCTTTGAGCCTCCTTCTAGAACAAAGAAAACCCTGTTTTATTTTCTTTACAACAACAAGAATATTGTTCTTAACTATTTTTGCTTGTGCTGAGAAGACAGCTGCATAGCTCTATTTCTTCAATCCTTTGATGTAATAGTGTTGAGTGTAGTGAACTTGAAGAAGAACAACAAATTTTGAATGCTCTGCTTCTCCTTCATATCTTACAGAAAAAGAGTTTTTTTGTTCTTGTTGAAGAATACTTAGTGATTTTTAGTTCTTGTTTTTCTTCAAACAACCATCTTCTATCTGTATATCACAGACCTTCTGTAAATCCGAGTGTAAAGGATTTTTCTCCCTTGATCGAGAATATTACTCTCATAAAAAGCTTCTTTTTAATTTCTCTATAAAAGACCTTTTATTTCCCGCCATCCAACGACTCTTTTCTCTGTATGGGAAAGCTGAATTTGGTAACTGCAAAGTTACTCTAGATTTAATTGATGTACTAAATGCATACGACACCATTTGTATTCTAGCGTGCAAGTACCAAAATATTTGAACTTTGGATGACATCAGAATGACATTGCTTGAGGACTTAGCAATTTTCAGTCATAGGAATTAAGTTCAGTCAAGTGACTCAACCCCAAAACACTCGGCAAAAAAATCTATTTCCTGAGGCATTGAGTGAACCTGCATCACTCAACGCATTTTACTTAGACAGCTTAACTGATAAGGCATTGAGTGAGCCTTCATCACTCAATGCTTCTAGACTTGGCAAAATTCTTCTAGCTGAAGGTGTTGAGTGTGGCTCCTTTACTTAACACTTCCTGAATACTGAATTCTTGATGAGGCATTGAGTGATCCGTCTTCACTGAAAGCTTCTGTACTGGGGCAAAATTCCTTTTGAGTAGGCATTGTGTGAACTGCCTTAATTCAATGCTTATGTCCTTAGACAGATTTCAATTCAGTAACACTGAGGCTTTGGCTGCTGGATCTCATGTCAATGCTTTTAGACTCCTGGTATTGAGTGAACTGAACTCACTCAATGATTTTGGACTTAGCATGTTTTCTACTTTATAAGTAACTTGTCATGAGTTCAACTAACATTGTAACCCTAACTACCTGCCTAATCAATGAACAATAGAGAACTTTCATACAATGAATTTTAAACATATATTAGATATAATAATGTGTATACCATTGTCTTATGGGCCTTCTTCAAATCTAGTACATTTTGATCAATGGACCCATCAACTTTTCCAATCAGGGTTATTATTTATTGCTACTATCCTGTGAGGGTTTTCTCCTAATAAAAAATTACCAAACTTTTTTTAAGATTTTCAGTAAAATTTTTAAGTTGATGTCTCCTTCCATTCAAGGAGTCTTCAAATACTTTTGCCTTTCATAACTCTTCTTTTAATAAAGAGTTTTTTTCAATTAACTTACACATATGTTCCTTCAAGTTATCTATCTTAATTTTTAAAATCTTATCTTGTTTTATTTATTCATTATTATCAGGACAATCTTCATATAATTTCAATTTCTGCCTTAATAATTTAATTTTTTTTCTAATTTCTATTTGATCTATACAGAAAGCTCAAAAGCATACTTAAAAATCATCTGAAGTAAAATAAATATCATAAAAATAATCAGGTTCCTCATTATATCATGGTTTGATTATATCTCTAGAGCCACAAGACAACTTCTTTAGCAACTTTTTCTTCTTCATTACCTGATGAAGAGTTGGATTCAGAACTTATATTACTCTAGGTTTCAGCAATGAAAACCTTTCCCCTTTTCACATCCCTTCTCTTTTGGTATTTCTTCTTTTGATTCTTGGTACTTGATCTTTCCTTTTCTGTTCTGGACATTCTGTTTATATATGTTAAGGTTTTCTATATGTGAAACAAATTATCTCCTTATTACGAGTCTTATAAAACTTGGCTTCCTTGAATTTCAATCTATTCTACGATAACTTTCTGACTTTATCCACCTTCTGAATTTCCTTGCTAGAAGATTGAGCATCTCATGTTCTAAAATAGATGGTTCATCCACAGTAAGTTTGAAAGCAACTAATTTTTCTCTAGATGTTAAGCTATTCTATTTAGCTTCTGTTTTTGCTCTACTCTTTAGTAGTTATTCATATGACTTCCACTTTCCCAGCAAAACATCTATTGTAATTTTCTTTGTGACACCTTGCTTTTCTGATGGCCCAAATTATAGAATCCCATGTACTTGTGAAGCACCTGAGTAATCTATCATTTATCTTTGTGAGAGATATATCTTTATTCAATCCCTTCAGCTCATTTATTATCATGTTGAATCTGTCTTACATTCAAGCCATAGATTCATCAGTTTTCTTTTGAAAATTCTCATAATGTGAAATTAAAAGTGATCTTCTATATTTTCTTTCATCCGCACATCCATCAACAATTCTTAAAAGTGATCCCTATATTTCTTTTACGGACTGACAATCACTAACTTTTTGAAATACATCATTAGACATAGTTGAAACAAGTATATTCATAGATTTTGCATCCAAATCATTTATTCTGTTTTCCATGTCCATCCATTAAATTCTTTGTACAGGTTATACAGTTGTATTTCCCTCTGCATCCTTCTTATATGACATTGGTGGTCTGGTCAAAATTGATTCAAATATACCCTCATCAATAGAGTTCATGTATAACCTAATTCTGGTTTTATAGAGTGTAAGCTTTTCAAGATTACAAACTGATGGCCTAGTAGATCTAAATCCTTTGAATGTTTTTGAAGTCATTTTTGAAAATTTAAATTAATATATACTAATGCAACTGAGCTGATCTTTTGATCAAGGTGTTAACCTTTTATTTATTAATCTCCTATAGATTAACCTAATAATGATTAACCAATCTCCATTACCAATTGAAACAGGAGACAAGTTGCTAAATACCACAGAGTTTTCTTTAGAGGGCCGGTGAATAGAGATTAAAATTTTATTTGAAATACTTAGTTTAATTCACAAAATTTACTTGTAAATCGACAATCAACCAAAAATAGATGTTGGTAAATAAAATCACAGCATAAAATTAAAAATAAATTAAAACACAGAAGAGACAAAGATAATAGTGGTTCCCCTCAATCTGGGCATATCCACTCTTCTACCCCCTTGGCAGAATTTACTATCACAATATTTGAGTCTTTTGATCAGGAGACTCTTAGAACCAACACTAGATCATTTGATAAGGAGATCTTGAGGCAATACAATTTGAGTCTTTTCTCAAGGAGACTCTCAAAACATCTCACTGAATCCTTTAAAGAGGGATTCTCAAAAATCTTTTCTCAAAGTGTAAAAAGAAAATTAAAGAAGATTTGTGATAGAATTAATCTTCTCTCTGTGTCCTCTCAGTAGACTTTTGAGGACTAGCAGTGATGATATTTGGAACTTTTGATGAATCTCTGAATATCAAAATCACAAATATTATATGCCGTTTTTCAAGATTATCCTTGAATATTCTCTAAATCCGATGTGATTTCCTCTTGACAAGAAGAAGAACTAATTCTCTTTTGCAGATTCAGCAACAATCTAACAATTGACAGATTAATGGAAGAAATTCAATTACTGATGATTTTCTTCCAAACTCTCAATGTTGAAATCAATCTATCACGATCTTATATGAATTTCTTAATCATTTGAAGTTGGTGATTAATGTAAGAATTCAATAATAATTCATGATCCTCTATTTTTCTATTGTATCTCATCATATATATATTAGTGGACATCTTCTAACGTCTCCAACGTTCTATTATTCAAACCTCTTCTTGAATTAATTCGGATCGAAGCCTCAAAATGAATTCTGTTAAGATATTTAGTCGACGTAACGTCGAGTTCTAATAGAAGCAACATCGATTTTTGACTATCTATAAGATTAACTTTGTAGTCGACATTCCGTCGATATCATGTCGAAGTATAAGTTGATACAATCCTTTGAATGTCGTCAACTTATCAAATTTAGTTGCACTAACATCTATTTGAAGTAGCGTCGAAATCCAGTTGAAGTTGTGTCGATTTCTAGTTGAAGTTGCGTTGACTTCTAGTCGATGCATGTTTGAAATTTATTACTTTTCTATTATAATCAATATGCCTTTCTTATGCCTTTTATATCAATGACATCCTAGGACTTCTAAGACCAAATTACCCTCACAATACATTATGTGTAATAAACCTAGGATGTAAAATAACTAAAAATAATTTGATAAGATAAATCATAAGGGTTTTTCCCAACCCCATCCACAACGATTGGAACATCTTGAGTCACTCGGGCTCGCTCCAGGTGATCTCCTTCTAGGGCATCTTCCTACATTAGTTCTTCAACAACTTCTGGTTGAGTGGAGATTTCAAGAACGGGAAAAACTAAAGGATCCTATGGGGGGAGGGGCTTGTTCGGTTTTATTTACCATTCTAACATAACATTCCCTAGCCAACTTTGGGTCGCTCCTAACCCGGTACTGCTTCCACTAGAGAGCAAACTTGATTAATAAATGATAGGTAAAAACCAAAGACTGATACTCATTGATTATATGCCTTCCAAAAATTGCAAAGTAGATATTTGGAGCATCAACTATTATTATATGAAAAAGCTTCATGATAACACGAAGTGTCACTAACAGTGCGACACTTCCCTTGTTGGGAATATTGCCCTCAATATTCCTAAATTTGAAGCAACATCACCTATAATACTAAGGGCATACTGTATATGATAGCATATCTACTTATGTGTATGCATGAAAATTGGTATTATCTCTAAAAAAGGCCTAGAGAAAAGATGGATTATGTTGCTGAGATGGTATATCATAGGTCACTTGTATTGTATATATACCGCTGAGAACAAAGACTTGTCTCAATGTTGCAATGGAGAAGCCGATGAAAGTTTCTAAACTCAGTACGAAGGCAGATACCATTGAGAACAAAGCCTTGTCTCATCATTACCATAGAGAAGCAGCGGAAAGCCACTAAACTCAGCGCCAAGGCAGACAACGCTGAGAATGAAATTTCCACTCAGTGGTACCATGGAGTATATTCAAAATGTTATCGTTGAAGCCAAGACTGCTTGGCAGAAGTCAATTTTGGTGCAGGTGCCGAAAGAAGGGATAGGATATTCTATTCTAGTTCATGCTTTGATAAGCGTATTCTCCTGACCGTTATAGTGTTTCAAAGAATATAAAGATAAAGTTCCAGTTCAATGGAATAGTGTCATTGCTCAAATCGTGAAACCTAAGATGATGCACTATACTCTTGAGAAAGGAAGTAAGTTCTTGCTGAGAGCCTTCAGAAGAACAAGGAGAGTCATTAGACTCAAGATAGATCTTCTTCCATGAGGAGAAAGTTACATATTCAATTGGTATCAAGTATGTTCTTGTTGTGTGTGTGCTCAAATTTTTTCTTATCTACTGAAATATGAAAAGACTCAATTAAAAGTGCAAGCTACATATTCACCCCCCTCTAGGTGAGTTAGACTACCACTAACAAGAAACTATGAAGTGGTATCAATGCTAGGTTGGTCAAAAAGGACTTAACAGACTGACCATAATCCTTTAACGGTGGTTTAGCCTTACACCATGTCTTCTAGTGAGCTTCAAAATGAGATGAGCTCAATAAAACTACCCATATACAGAAAGCAAACTTTTGGCATATAGAAGGAGAGGTTGAAGCTATTCATGGAAGCCTCTAAACCAAGGATCTACATCACAGTTGAAGAGGGTCCCTTCATTCCCATGAAGACCTCCACAATTGATCCAAACCTACAAGTTCTCAAGAGGTATGCAGATATGAATAAGGATGTGATTGTACTGGCAACTATGCATAAGAGAGCCAAAAATATCATTTTTAGTGCAATTGTTGACTCCATCTTTCAGAATTTGGTTCACAACCAAACTATAAAGGAGATGTGTGATACAGTTATAGTGTAAATGGAAGGAACAGAGGAAGTAATGGGTGATAGGAAATCGCCCCTTAATCAGGAATTTGAGGCATTCAGGCAAGGTGGCAAGGACAATATATAAGTGTGATATAAATAGTTTTTCAAGATAACAAATGAGCTAAACACCTGTAAAAGGGTCTTCACAATTTATGAGCTAAATGACATGCTCCTTAGGTCTCTAATAAGAAACTAGGACAACAAAACTTGTGCTATCAGGAAAATCGGGAGCATTTCCCATTCCTCCACACATTCTCTATGGTAAGCTGCTCTCCTATGAGATGCAGCTAAATTTCAGAAAAGAGGGGGACAATGCTGCCAAGTCTCATATAAAGGAGAAGATAGTGGCCCTCATGGCCATGGAAAAGAATAAGGTGAGAGCTCTCTCTCCTTCCAGAAGACCTACTGACTAAGAATCTTCTAAGCCCAGCATATTTGATTCTGATATGTCAGATGGGGAGTTTGTTGCCTTCTCCAGGAAGTTCAAGAGGATGATGTTCAGGAAGAAGTGCTAGACAAGCAATCCTTCCTCCTTATCCAACCATAAGAAAATCCCAAAGGGGACATGTATGCTTAAAACTCAAATAAACATGTTTTTGCTAATATTGTTTGTTATTATTATAGAAAGCCTGGTCATATCATTGATCACTGCCTAGTTAAAAGAAAAGAAAAAGTTGCTGCAAAAGAAAAGAAGCATGATGGTGATAGGAGGCATCACCATAAGGTTAAGAAGATTTACAAAAGTTTCATTGCCAAGAAGGAGGAGAAGAGCAAGAGTCAAAGTGACTCAGACTCCTCTTATTTTAAAGAAGAAGAAGCCTATATTGTGCTATTTGTGCTACTGAAGATGAAGACTATAATATTTCTAGGAAAGGAATAAGAGCTCCCTTGTCACATCTAGAGCATGAAAATGAGAAATAAGAAGAATATAGTTGCATCTTATTGACCATAACAGAAGATAACATTCGGGATGAATCTGAGCCTGATGAGGCTCTCATTCTTACCATCCCTTCTTGTGATTCAGATTATACAACTGGCAATGAATCTGAAGTATCCTCTTTATCTGATGTTGAGGATAATTCATATTTAAAAAATGATATCAATTAATTGATTTATAAATATGGGGTCCTGATGCGAAAAAATCGTCTCACGGACTACAATCCGAATAGGCAAGTGTACCTATCGTTTTATAGTATAATGATATAAATAAATCAAGGTCGTATTTAAAACTCGGGGCAGGCAAGTACTATTACTCACAACGAATCGATTATCCTATCGAATGATTAATGTGTTTGAAAATTAAAATAAACTAAACTTAATTGAAAGAGAAAATAAACTATTACGAAAAGAGTGCTCGATCGACGATTCACTTTGAAATAAAATATTGAAATAAATTAGTTTATCATTTGTAAATCTATTAAGACCGTGACGGATCCGATATTAGGAAGTAATCTCGCTAGAGCATTAAATCCCCTGACTTATAGACGTTTTGACCGAAATCTCTTTCAAGTCAAAAAGGCCTAAAGCCGCATTACCGAAGTGACCCGCACTATTGGATTTGACTCCAATCTGGAGGATTTACGTCATCCTATCTCTAGGGGTGCATTCAACTCCTTCCTTCCTTGAGTGATCTTTCACATTCACGAGCCTCTCGGCTACTCAAATATGAGATCGGATACCTACTACCGTATACTAGCAATAAGGTGTCGATACAAAACAAATCAAGGAAGAATCAAAAATAGAAAAATACAGATCCAAACATAAAATTAAGAATGTGTTATTTCATCGCAAAGCTTATCGCGATCGGGCACAAAAACTATATAGCTACGCATATTGGAAAAGGAAACCAAAATAAGAGAAGAAGAAAATATTTTCATTGCTTAAATAAAGAGAAGTACACAAAAATTATAACAAGAAAAAATTAATCTACTAAAAAAAAGAGATTACAATAAAAACTACAACAAAGAAATAAGGAAAGGACTCTCACTTGCTCTCTACAAAAATCTCACTTTAAAACTAAAACTACTTGCAACAAAAACTACTTCACAACTTTTCTCTAAAACAACTTAACAACTATAAGAGGGAAGGGGTTCCTTTATATAGGAGAGGGAGAAGATTCTAGATGGAAGTGGAAATGAAGGGAAGACAAGGGGTGGCCGGCCACATCATGGGGGATTGTTCATGCATGAGTTCAAATGAGGGGAGAGAGAATGGGAGGATTCATGTATTTTAATAAATGGAAAGAGAGAGGAGGAGAAGGTGCATGCATTTTATGAAAAGAAAATAAAAGGAAATAAAATAAATAATAAAGGGGGAATGGATGGGATTTAATTAAGGATGAAAGAGGGAGAAGGGGGGGTGAATGAGAATAAAAGAGGGGAAGAAAATAATAAAGGAGAGAGAAGCGAGGGGCCGGCCACACCATGGGGAAAATATGCATGCATGTAATAAATGGAGAAAGAGGAAGAGAGAATGAATGAGGTGGGAAGGAAGTGAATAGTGGCCGGCCACATCATGAGGGCTGCATGGGGGCTCGGGTAGAGGGCTAGGTGGCTTGAGGGCTGCTCCATGGGCTTGTGGGCTGCTCCAAGGACTTGTGAGGGCTCGGGTAGGCTTGGTGGGCTGCTCCATGTAGCATGTACCTACAAGAAAAAAAATTAATAAAACATAATATTAGTTATATAACACAAGAAACATAAAGATAACAATGACAAATACAAAACATCATAACAACATAAAATAAAATACATTAAAATGTTAAAATTAAAACATTAACACAAGACATAACATTAATTATAATTACTAAACATAATATAATCTAATACAAATAGTAGCATAATAAATATAATAAGATTATATTGATTTTTATATCAAAACATAAAATAACTATAATAAAATTAAGATTTTATAAAAAGACATTAAAACATGAAATGACAAGCATAAATTATAGATAAACGTAGACATTTAGGCTACTAAATTACCCCAAAAATGATGACTAAAGCAGTCATCAAACTCCCCCATGCTTAGACCTTTGCTATTCCAGAGCAAAAGGAAGAGAAATATTTATAAGACATTATATAATTTGCAATTAAACTAAAAATTTATTTACATCAACATCTAGCCAAAATTAAAATTTAGGGATTTATGAATTAAGTCCTAAATTATGAAATTAAAGTGAAAAGAGAGAAATATTTAGCCAAAAATTCTCTAATAAATTAACTAGCACTCAAAATGGAGTAAAGTGCAAACAAAGTTAGATTGAAATTATAAAAACCATAACTTGAAAGAAACTTAAGGAAAAAAAATAGCAACCTACTACTTATGCTCTCCCAATATTTTAATTTTAAAGACTAAGACAATAATATTGGCTAAGGGGTTTAGGGAGGAAATAAACATGAAGAGGTCTTTGATTGGAGGTGATCATCATTATTTTTTTCTTCACACCCCACACAATTTTTTTATAAAATATATATGTAATACCAGAAAATGATAGACTAACATCCTATCACTTCCCACCACATATATGAACTTTTAAATTCCTCTCTTCATTTTTGGGCTGCATATGTGTACCAGAGAATAAGGAACTTACATCTCCTTATTCCCATGACATATGATCTAACAATAAAAAGAAAAAAGAGAATTAGGGAAGGATAAGGGGTTAAACAAGATTTTAGAAAATAAACTAAAATACTAGAGATCAACTACTAGTAGATTGAGATTTCCTAAGAATCTAAAAGCATGAAGTAATAATAATTAGAATCCAAAATTGTTAAGCCAAATTACTACAAAATTGAAACTATTTAAAATAAAAGAGAAAAAGTGCTAAATAAATTACTCTAAGCAAAGTAAAATCATAAGATGATCCTCAAAACTAAATCACTAAATATTAGATTTAACTAAATATGATGAAATAAAAATTAGCAAAATAAAAAATGCTTATAAACTAACTCAAACTAAATTTCTAAAAATAACAGAAAGCTAAGCATGAGATTTATTATATTTTTTTGATTTTTTGACATTTTTCATTTTTTTGGGTTTTGAAATATGATCTTTTTTTTTGGAATTTTTGATTTTTCTAATTTTTTTGGTTTTTTATAAGGCTACATAAAAGCAGTACTAAAAAAACTATACTAATCTTTTTTTGAAATTTTGATTTTAAGAAAGCAAATGATTTTTTTTTGTTGTATTTTTGAGAGAAAAAGGAAGAAAGAAACTAACTAAACCCTCCCCCATGCTTAAACCTTTCATTGCCCTCAATGAAAAATAAAAACAACAAAAAGAAAAAAGAAGAAGAAAGGGAAGGGGGGGGGTTGCAATAAAATTAATAAATAAAAATAAAACGACTTCCCCGTTGTCGTAAGGCCGAATGCAGATGTCACTCCCCCATGCTTAAGCTGGAAACCGGCTCAGGCCTAAGAAAGAGAGGAAATGATGGAGCCAAACGAACCGCCGTAGGGGGTTTTATTCCTGCAAAACAAAACAAAACAAAAACAAAAAAAATAAAAAGGATAAGCAAGGGGTGCCTCCCAAGAGCGCTCTTTGTTTAAAGTCGTCTGGGCCCGACGTTATTTGTTAGCTAAATGGAAAATAAAAACTAAAGTGAAGAGGTAACTCCCTAAGTATGCGTTTAGGAGAGTAAAGTAAAAAAAAGAAGAAGAAATGAAGAGTCGCACCGACATGCGGTGGAATCTTCATGGGAATGACGCCCAAAAATGAACGGATAGAGTTATAAAAGAACTCTGCCGTATGTAGAATGGGAAAGAAGGGGTCGTCAAAAGAAGAAGAAAAAAAAAAGAAATAGAAAGAGGAATAAAAGAAGTAGAAGAAGAAATTTCATCATCGGAAATTTCACAAGAAGAAGAAGAGTCTTGTGAAATTTCGGGAGAGGAAGGGGAAGAAAGAACTAAAGGAGAGTCATCAAAAATAAAAGAAGAAGAAAAAGAAGACTCGCTAAAACTACAAAAATTTGGAACAGTTGAAAATTGAAGTGAAAGGGAATCACCAACGTCTTCAGAAGGAGAAATATTAGACGTCTCGTCATCCTCAATGGGTAAGAAGCACACCGGAATATCCATAGAGGTGTCTTCCAAAGGAGGATGGAAACAATCCGGGATATCCGAATAGTTATCCTCCTCGAGAGGAATAAGATAAGCCGGGATATCCGGTGACTCATTACATTAAGGAATTGGAGGAGACGGAGAAGACGAAGAAAAAGATGCGGCCTCACGAGAAAGATAATCCATAATGGTCTTGAAATGCGAATTAATATTATTAATAGAGGTTTGTAATTCAAGATACCCATTATTGATAGAATTAAAATTAAAATTTGAAGGCGCGGCGCTTTGCGAGGCAAAATCATAAGAAAAAGAAGACGGGTTCCCCTCCTCCCAAGTAGGATAAAGAGTGGAGTAAGGGTCAAATTGGCCATTTTGACCTTCCCCGGAAAAATTAAAATCAAAAGAGGGAGGGGTTCCCGAAAGACATTCAGAATAAAAGTGGTCGGGCGACCCGCAAGTAGCGCAAAAATACGATGATTCCATAAAAAAAACTGTTACCAAAAAGAAAAAGAAAAACTAATTTTTTTTATTTGTTTTCTTTTTTTTAGATAGATATATATTTTTGAAAAATAGATTTTTTAGTTGATTGGCTCTCGAACTTCCCAAGGGCTACCCGGTGAAGGGTTCGCAAGGTACTAGGTAAAATGGTGGCACTTAAAGCCCCTTACCCTTTTCGAGAGATTTTAGGTTGGGTATAAATTAGATGATGTGGGTGGATTATATAATAATAATAATAATAATAATAATAATAATAATAATTTTTTTTAGTAGAAGTAATAAACTCGGTGCTTTCGTAATATTGCCAAAAATATCCCCGGCAACGGCGCCAAAAACTTGATGCGTAAAAATCGTCTCACGGACTACAATCTGAATAGGCAAGTGTACCTATCATTTTATAGTATAGTGATATAAATAAATCAAGGTCGTATTTAAAACTCGGGACAGGCAAGTACTATTACTCACAACGAATCGATTATCCTACCGAATGATTAATGAGTTTGAAAATTAAAATAAACTAAACTTAATTGAAAGAGAAAATAAACTATTACGAAAAGATTGCTCGATCGACGATTCACTTTGAAATAAAATAACGAAATAAATTAGTTTAGCATTTGTAAATCTATTAAGACCGTGACGGATCCGATATTAGGAAGTAATCTCGCTAGAGCATTAAATCCCCTGACTTATAGACGTTTTGACCAAAATCTCTTTCAAGTCAAAAAGGCCTAAACCGCATTACCGAAGTGATCCGCAGTATTGGATTTGACTCCAATCCAGAGGCATTTACGTCATCCTATCTCTAGGGGTGCGTTCAACTCCTTCCATTCCTTGAGTGATCTTTCACATTCACGAGCCTCTCGGCTACTCAAATATGAGATCGGATACCTACTACCGTATACTAGCAATGCGGAGTCGATACAAAACAAATCAAGGAAGAATCAAAAATAGAAAAATACAAATCCAAACATAAAATTAAGAATGTGTTATTTCATCGCAAAGCTTATCGCGATCGGGCACAAAAACTATTTAGCTATGCATATTGGAAAAGGAAACCAAAATAAAAGAAGAAGAAAATATTTTCATTGCTTAAATAAAGAGAAGTACACAAAAATTATAACAAGACAAAATTAATCTACTAAAAAAAAGATATTACAATAAAAACTACAACAAGGAAATTAGGAAAGGACTCTCACTTTCTCTCTACAAAAATCTCACTTTAAAACTAAAACTACTTGCAACAAATACTACTTCACAACTTTTCTCTAAAACTACTTAACAACTACAAGCGGGAAGGGGTTCCTTTATGTAGGAGAGGGAGAAGATTCTAGATGGAAGCGGAAATGAAGGGAAGACAAGGGGTGGCCGGCCACATCATTTGGGGGATTGTTCATGCATGAGTTTAAATGAGGGGAGAGAGAATGGGAGGATTCATGTATTTTAATAAATGGAAAGAGAGAGGAGGAGAAGGTGCATGCATTTTATGAAAAGAAAATAAAAGGAAATAAAATAAATAATAAAGGGGGAATGGATGGGATTTAATTAAGGATGAAAGAGGGAGAAGGGGGGGGGGTGAATGAGAATAAAAGAGGGGAAGAAAATAATAAAGGAGAGAGAAGGGAGGGGCCGGCCACACCATGGGGAAAATATGCATGCATGTAATAAATGGAGAAAGTGGAAGAGAGAATGAATGAGGTGGCAAGGAAGTGAATAGTGGCCGGCCACATCATGTGGGCTGCATGGGGGCTCGGGTAGAGGGCTAGGTGGCTTGAGGGCTGCTCCATGGGCTTGTGGGCTGCTCCAAGGACTTGTTGAGGGCTCGGGTAGGCTTGGTGGGCTGCTCCATGTAGCATGTACCTACAAGAAATACAAATTAATAAAACATAATATTAGTTATATAACATAACAAACATAAAGATAACAATGACAAAAACAAAACATCATAACAACATAAAATAAAATACATTAAAATTTTAAAATTAAAACATTAACACAAGACATAACATTAATTATAATTACTAAACATAATATAATCTAATACAAATAGTAGCATAATACATATAATAAGATTATATTGATTTTTATATCAAAATATAAAATAACTATAATAAAATTAAGATTTTATAAAAAGACATTAAAACATGAAATGACAAGCATAAATTATAGATAAACTTAGACATTTAGGCTACTAAATTACCCCAAAAACGATGACTAAAGCTAGTAATCAGGTCCCCACACCATATACTACAGACAGTTAGTGAATTTACGTATTGAGACCATAATCCGAACATGTATCCTAGCTCAGAGTGCATTCTAGCAGAAGATAAATTAAATTGTAATAAGAACCCAACAAAATGAATGTCCACTAAACCCAAGCAGGAATGATAAAGTAAATACACAAATGTTATGTCCTTATGGCCATACAAAGTTTTCCTCAAATAGAAGGGTTTTGCATACATTGGCTCGCAGGTCGGCCACCCATGAAAAAGTAATGGTAAATATACTTTGCTTTGGCCGGCTTAGCAACCATGGACTTCATCCTGCTATTTCCTGCTTGGCTCATCTGCACCTACATGAAATAATCCCACCCTAAAGATGGAAAACAAAGAAACAGTCAGCATTAGCTGACCAAATTATAATGACCCCACCCCTCGCTCGGGGTGGCGGTGTTCCTTCCCTGCAGGCATTTATCATAAATATATATAAAGGTAATCAGAATGTACAGTTTAAGCACCACTCACCACAAAAGTTGGCATGATTGGGCATATGCCCCATGTATGCAGGGCACATTTGCGGTGTGCTGAGATTCAAACCCCATCTCCGTCCTCAAGATGGTAACTTTGAGCATTACTAGTCTTTCCGGAACGAAGCCTAACACTCAATTACTCCTATACTATAATAAAGTCAAGTCACTCACTTATTTGGATCCATGCCACTGACTCACTCCAATTCGATCGCTATAGGGAGGGTATATGTTAGCCATGGCCCGTTGCTCAAACCGTTAGGCTCACAAGCCACAACCTAGGTCAGCCTCCTTTCCCGATCACACATTGCATAACCACGTTATGTCCAAGGATGGCTCTTATGACCATCATAGTGAAGCAATTTAAGCACACAGCTCTACCTTTAGGCCCACAGATCTGAATGAGACAGGCCTCACAAATAGTGCTCACTAGGAGCTACCTCCGACGGTAACATTACTACCGTACGGTATTAGGCCGACAATCGATTCATCCGCTCCAAACAGGTGTTTTCCCAAAGTTCTTCTCCAGTACTCTATCTACAGCAACCCGCACACCCCGTGACTCTGAAATTTACATACTACCACGGAGTCTTCTCCTACACAAAAATAACCATCACCAAGCAAGAGTAACCTATCTGGATGGGCTTCACACAACATACCTATTCCGTACTTCTATTCTGGATTCTAACTACAAAGATAACCGGGACACATGGATCAACCCATCGGGAGAATCGCTTCCACGAGTTTTTGGAGCATCTACCCTCATATGCAAAAATAAAGGACTTCACATGTCCAAGGAAGAGGATCATTATCCTTGACGTTCGTTTCAGCCCCATGTGAGAGAAACTAGCCGGATGGAAATGACCGTAACGGATTTGCCTCTATAGATTCGAACTCGACTCGTGAATCGGAGCTCCGAAAATACAATGATAATGGGATCTCCTACGATCGCGTTTCCTCCTCTCTTCTCCAGCTGCTCAGAAATTAATCTCAAAAGAAATGAATTGAAAACGCAACTTTCTAGGATATAAATCGAGCTAGCGACGTGTGGTACCACAAACTACGGCTTGTTATGCAAGTCACCGCCCAAAACATTCAATCACGGGCCGACATATGCCCACACCATAATTGTCCTGTTACCGCCACCCCGTAACAACCTGTTGCTGCATGGTAGACGATACGTTGAGTTAACACACTGTTTTAACAAACTGATGCTACCGCCACACGATACCCACTACAGTCGTGCTGTAACTCGCAGAGTGCCATGCCAAATAAAATGGCCATGCTAACGCCAGCGTTATTTATACCGCTGAGCGGTAGCTCACAGAATCACACTCTTGCTTTGGGAAACTTGGAGCGTTACACGAGCACATAGAGAGGGAGTGTCCAAGTCTTCAAGGATGAGTTTGTCCAAGAAAATTAGGTTTGTTACCTACAGTCGCATGCTACTAAGATAGTGCCCTACGGTAGAATCCATAACTAGTTTTCCTGGACAAACTCCCCCTTGGAGATGGACAAACCCTTTAGGCTCCGTTCGTTTCAACGACATTGGTATTTAAGTATTGGCTTCCAATTCAATATCAATACACATGGGAAATGATATTGGATTTAAATCCAATTCTTTTGTTCGTCCGCATGAAGACTTTATATCATAGGAATTGACATTGATATTTTTTTATTGTTCGTTTGTAAAAAGACTTTCTGTCATAGGAATTGACATTGATCAATGCTATTAATGATCACAATTAAAAATCACAAATGCGATTTTTTAGCCCGACCGTGATTTTTTCTTGAGGCGTAATTTTTTCGCCCAAACTCAAGTTTTTCGACCACAACGCGAATTTTTTGACCGGACGTGAAATTTTCGCCCAAAAGTGTTATTTTCGCCCAGACGTGTTTTTTTCGCCATGACGTGATTTTTTTCAATATGATTTGATTTTTTCAGTCTGAATGCGAAATTTTCATATGAACGCGAATTTTTCGCCCGAACGCGATTTTTTCGTCCGCACGCAAATATTATCGTCCGGACGCGATATTTTCGCCCGAACGCGAATTTTTCGCCCGGACGCGAATTTTCTAGCCCGGGCGCGAATTCCTCGCCCGGGCGCGAATTCCTCGCCCGGGCGCGAATTCCTCGCCCGGGCGCGATTTCCTCGCCCGGGCGCGATTTCCTCGCCCGGGCGCGATTTCCTCGCCGGGCGCGATTTCCTCGCCCGGGCGCGATTTCCTCGCCCGGGCGCGATTTCCTCGACCGGGCGCGATTTCCTCGACCGGGCGCGATTTCCTCGACCGGGCGCGATTTCCTCGCCCGGCGCGATTTCCTCGCCCGGGCGCGATTTCCTCGCCCGGGCGCGATTTCCTCGCACGGGCGCGATTTCCTCGCCCGGGCGCGATTTCCTCGCCCGGGCGCGATTTCCTCGCCCGGGCGCGATTTCCTCGCCCGGGCGCATCTCCTGTACGCGATTTTTCGCCCGGACGCGATTTTTACTTCTCAAATCGAATTTTTCGCCCCGAAGCGATATTTTTGCATCCGGGCGAAATATTCGCGTCCGGGCGAAATATTCGCGTCCGGGCGAGAAAATCGCGTCCGGGCGAGAAAATCGCGTCCGGGCGAGAAAATCGCGTCCGGGCGAGAAAATCGCGTCCGGGCGAGAAATTCGCGTCCGGACGAGAAAATCGCGTCCGGGCGAGAAAATCGCGTCCGGGCGAGAAAATCGCGTCCGGGCGAGAAATTCGCGTCCGGACGAGAAAATCGCGTCCGGGCGAGAAAATCGTGTCTGAGCGAAAAAATCGCGTCCGGGCGAAAATATCGCGTCCGGGCAAAAATTCGCGTCCGGTCGAAAAATTCGCGCCCGTTCGAAAAATTCGCGTCCGGTCGAAAAATTGGGCGAAAAATTCGCGCCCGGGCGAAAAATGCGCGTCGGGGCAAAAAATTCTCGTCGGGGCGAAAAATTCGCGTCCGGGCGAAAAATTCGCGTCCGTGCGAAAAATTCGCGTCTGGGCGAAAAATGCGCGTCCGGGCGAAAAATTCGCGTCCGGGCGAAAAATTTGCGTCGGTGCGAAAAATTTGCGTCTGGGCGAAAAAATTGCGTCCGGGTGAAAAATATCGCGGCCGGGCGAAAATATCGCGTCAAGTCCAAAATATCACGTCTGGGCGAAAAATTCGCGTCTGGGCAAAAATATCGCGTCCGGGCGAAAAAACCGCGTGCGGGCGAAAAAATCGCGTTTGGGCGAAAAAATCGCGCCCGGGCGAAAAAATCGTGCCCGGGCGAAAAAATTGTGCCCGCGCGAAAAAATCGTGTCCGGGCGAAAAAAACGCGTCCGGGCGGAAAAAAACGCGTTTGGGCGAAAAAACCTTGTTTGGCCGAATAATTCATGTTCGGGCGAAAAAAATTGTGTCTGAGCGAAAAAAATTACGTCTAGATGAATAATTCGGCCCAGGCGACCAAAAATTGAATCGTAGCGAAAAATTTCCGTGCGGGCGAAAAAAACACATTCAGGCAAAAAATTGCGTCATAGAGAAAAAAATCGCGTTCGTGCAGAAATATCGCATTCGGGAGAAAAAAACCTGCCTTGGTAAAAAAAAATACTTCAAGACAAAAAATTACGTCTGGGCGAAAAAATCATACACAGACGAAAAAAACACATCCGCGCAAAAAAATTGCGTCCCGGTGAAAAATTGCATTCGCCAAAAAAAAATCACGTTCAGGCTAAAAAAATGGTCTCATTTTGGAAAAACGGACTGAATATCCGCCACTAGAGATAGATATTGAATCTATGAGTTTTTAGATTACGGTGAATATCGACGACTTTCCATCAGAAAGTCAATTCCAATTTAAAATTGTTGATACGAACAAGAGAAATGACATTCATATTCTCAAAGCCAATACTTCAATATCAATGTGTGAAACGAACGGACCCTTAGAGATCTACTGGCAAAAAACCACGAAGTCACTCTCAGAATGAAGAACAACTAATAATTTTATTCAAATAGAAATGAAAGTGGTTTATAATTACAAGCACTAGATATCGATGACGCCGGAGATCAGAGGCAGTGAAAGACAAATTTCTATTCATTTTATATACCCACCCACTAATCGGACTTGTTGGCTCTCTCCCTTTTCTTCTAGGAAATGTCTTTGAGCCGACTCTTTCACCTTCACATAAGGAAGTTCTTAGAGCCCACTGGATCCCCCGATGTAGACAGCCGTCCCCGGGATGATTTCTCACGGAACCCTTCTAGGATTCTGACGACCTTCACCCATCGCATTTCCTCACCCTCAAAAAATAAAAAAAAATATACAAAAGTAGTAATGAGGATTTTAAAAGTGATTCTCCCTCAAGGTGATTCCTCTATTGAGCAGTATGTGATCGGTGCTGATAATATTTGTTTTATTGCAAACGATCAACTCCTCTTAGTCGTTGTAGACCTTTGCTCGTCGGAGATCTTTGTGTGTGAATGGGAGGGAGGTGACTTTCTCTTCCTTTGATGGAGATGATGGAACGCTGCTCAGAGATAGTAAATGAACCCTAGAATTAAATTATGTCTCTCTTTGTACAAGGAACAAAAAAAAACAAAATCCTTTTATATGTCTTTGAAAAGTTGGCTATTACCGACGATAGGACTAGAACCTAGCGATAGGTCATTGTGATTTGAAGTGACAGCTATCCCGTGGATTTGGAAAAATATTTGAAAAAGATATTTTTCAACTTTTTTCGTACTAGCGAGCGTGGTACCCAGCTATCACATGGCAGTTGAATAATCTTCTTGATGAAGCCATCTCGATGATTGTTAAGTGAGCTAGTGCTACGCAGTAGGAAGCCAGTGACGCGCGATAGGTCACAGTACGCATGTCTGGAATAAATCCCGAAGTTAGCACCGGCGGTAGTGATAACGCCACGCGGTAGGTCCCTGAGCGCCCATTTAGATTAAATCCAAGATAGAGCTCAGTGATATCGCTAGCTTGTGGCAATAGGTCGCATAGTTGAGTTCCTTGATTCTTTTGAACCTGTAAACCTACACACTATACCAAACACAAGTGTGATCAAATACAACATGGGATTTGATATTATCAAACTGAAGAGATGTAAACCGTAGGCTCCAACAGCCCGCACCCATTGTCAGCTTTTCTGAAAAGCCGCCTGAGATCATCTGAGTACTTTGAATGACAAGAGTCAATCCTAGGGGCAGCGGGTTACTCACCATTTTTCCTAAGAATCATGAAGGAAACAAACCCCAATGTCCTTAGAGAGCCATTACTACCCCACTTCTCTGGTAAGGACGATCCTGCTTCTCACTTATAGGCATTTGATTTCACAGTATCTCTAGAAAACCTCTCTGAGGGTCTTTGCTACAAACTTCTTTCCACCACCTTCGATGGGAAAGCAAGAGAGAGCTTCTATAGTCTCTCTCCAAGCTTAATAACTTTCTTCAAATATTTGAGAATAGATTTATTGCAAAGGTTTGCAACCTTCAAATGGCGAAGAGAAGATGTTGATACTTTATGAAGCATAGACTAGCTTAATTTATTAGGGTTAAAGTATGTATTTTTCTTAGTTAAATAGGTTACATTTTTAATTTTAAGCTTATTATTCACTTTTTGAAAATCTTATTTTCACTAAGCATATTTTGATTTTTGCAGAAAGTTTTTTTTATTTTTGGAAATTTTTTATATAACATGCCCCCAGGTCACAGGTGTGACCTGGGTGTGTGACCCGATCCCAAGGAGAAAGTTGATCTAGAGCATGAATCTAGATACAACCTGTTACACACCCAGTTTACATGGGCGTGACCCATGTTCACGCCGCATTTTTCATCAACTTGTAACCTAAGTCTTGTGCCGATAATCCATAGCTCTGTTTTTGCTGACCCACAACCCGTCATACTTGTCAAACCCCCTAATCATGGTCACCACAGGGGGGCTTGTTCGCTAATTCCCATGCTAGATTCTTCCCCACTACAATTCCTGCAGGCAAAGTCAACTAAGTATTACAGACCCCTTTGTCAAGGGCGTGTAAGGGGGGCGTGCACTTCCTAAAAATTTCTCTATAGATTCTTCCTCGCTAGAATTCCTCCAGGCGAAGTCATCTCTATATTTTATATAAAATTCATGAGTTGCGAAGAAAATCTAGTTTTAGTTTAATTTGATAGTCGTATCCCTCGGCCTAGTGGATCAAGTAGTCCACAAGTAAAGATGTAATTATACGTTGTGGAAAATAGTTTGTTTACAATGGTTAACATCCTACATGAGCATAAACATTCGTGTAGGACAACTCTTGTTATGCATGACTCTAGATTTAATATAATCATAGAAAATAGCTTTTACGTTTGTCCAACTTAGTGATTTTAGTTTGAAAGATGGCATGTATGAAGTGATAGAAGTAATACTTTTATAATTTAAACTATCTAACATTCAACCTAGCATAAAACATTCCCAGAGAGCAACTAAAAACCAACAAGTCATAAAGGAACAGACTTAGTAGCTAATAAGTACTTAACACTTTACAAAATCCAGTGGGTGTCAACAACCTGACACGAACCCAATAAAAGTATGTATGGCTGAACTAAAAGAAAACAAGCAATAATTACCTCACAATGGTGTGGAAATGATAGCTGCAAAACACCAACCAAAACAAACCCTAGCCGCTCAACCAACTATTGCTCCAAACCTGAGGCCTTCACAAGAAAAAATACCTCAGCAAGAAATACACAAGTGGTGATCAATGATCAAAAGTTTAACAATAAATCAAAAAGGAATAATGGGTTACCAAACCAAACATAAGGAAGCTGTCAAATCTCGGTAATTAAGCATATGACAATGGTAAACGATTTACTTATTGAGTTCAAAAGTAAGAAAATTGCACCAAGTGCGAAACAAAGCCATGCTTCGAGAATATCTGCAAAAGTAAGCAGAATAATATATATCAGCACAATAGAGGGAAAGAGAATTAATAACTCTACTCATATGAATCATTAACACTTGATAAGAAATGGTCCCGAGTCGGTGGCCACATTGTCCAACCCGAACTTACAGACCAAACATATTTCAAGAAGGTACTGTGGTGGTGGCAACATTGTCCAACACAACCTGACAGTCCAATTGTATCAACAAGACACTAGGGTGGTGGCAACATTGTCCAACTCAACCCAACAATCAAAATATATATAAATAATGTGTTGTGGTGGTGGTAACATTGTCAAACTCAACACACAGACCAAACACAAGCCCAGCAGTGTAATGATTCATAATTTGGCACTAGGTTGGGGGTCCTTTATCCACTACCAACCAAGGGCCATACATAACATCCATAAACACCCATAACCTCAACCAGAATACAGAAACTCTCGTTGATATAGAGGAAGAAAATTCCCAAGTGATAGCCATTCTAAGTCATACTCGATGAATTCAACTTAATCCGGCAAAAATTTCTAAGTCCACACAAATTCGTCATGTATGTTTGACAAATTAGTAGACACATGATGAATTCCACTTAACAACAATCATCAACTTGATACACGATGAATCGGCAAAAAAAATTCTAAGTCATGGGAAAAGCGGCGAGTGAACTCGACGCCTGGACTACACTCAACGCCGCGTTAAGTGCATTCAGCGCACTCAATGCCAAATAGTTTTACTCATCGCATTAACTTCACTCGATGCCGTGATGAGTCTACACGATGCTTTTGACTTAGTCTTACAGACCACTTAACGCCAAGGCTTCACTCAATGCCAAGGCTTCACTCAATGCCGCGTTTAGTACACTAAATGCACTCAACGCTTTTGACTTAGTCTTACAGACCACTCAATGCCAAGGCTTCACTCAATGCCGCATTGAGTATACTCAACGCACTCAATGCTTTTGACTTAGTCTCAGAACTACCGAATGCCAAGGCTTCACTCAACTCCACGTTGGGTACACTCAACGCACTCAACAATTTTGACATAGTCTTAGAACTAAAATGCCCAGACTACATTCAACGCTATTTCACTTAATTCCAAGCATTACCCAACGAAATTACATCAGACACTCTACAAATTTGACTCTGCTCCTACTGATACTCGCCGAATTTTACTTAGACCATTCTCAATTTATATCTAACGAATTCTACGAACCCATATTCGATGAATTTAAACTTAAGTTAACTGTTATACAACGAAAATTTTGCTTAAGTCAACAGTTTTATACTCGACATATTATCCTAGTCTAACAATCAAGTATGACGGAAATACCTAACTAGATTAATCCCATAATCCATGGATCCACCTGGCTATCACCTATAGAATCAACTAGGCTTAACCTGGCCGAAAAACTATATTGTTTAGCAGATCGGTAAGGGCCGAACCTGACGTTACTCCAAAATACTAAGTAGGAAAGGATAGAAGCAGGAAATACACCATGAAAGGAAAACTTGGCAAGGAGAAAAGTCACCACTTGCCTTGATCCGGCCAAAATTCGGCCACACAACGCTGCTCCTCGAGGATCTGGCCGCAAGAACACGTAAGCTACAAAACATGAAACTTTTCGAGAGGAGAGGAGGTGAAAACCGCATACCCTAATGTCAAAAAATCCATGAAATGAGAAAAACTCACCATACAAACGTAGATCTCGGTGAGGGCTAACAAGATCTACTCTCCGACGACGATTTTGTGCATCGAAACTCCTACAATCAACGACCGAAAGCTTCGCAAGGTCCGCCGCTCCCGTCCTTCTGTAAAAACAGTCCGATGATTTGGGAAGAAGATAATGAATAGGGTTTCCGTCTTATCGCAAGGATATTTATATGGAATAAATAATAAAATATATTATTATAATTAAAACATCTAAATGACCAAAACTTGCATTAACTCAGATTTCTACGAAAATCGCACTGTAGCTAAATATCAACGCTAAGAATCCATTGGCAAAGTCGAAATTGAAATCCAACAAACCAAACTCAGGTAAACACTCCCCGAAGTCCAAACATCAAATATCCCAAAAACACTCCGCCGTGTTCCAAAATGAATCCCAGCTCGCAAGGGAATATCAAAACACAGGAGAAATTAACCAAGTTAATTATCCCTAACCAAAATCTTAGATACTAACGAGCAAAAGTCACTCTTAGACAACTGTACTTACCAACTACGCATCAACGTAACGCCCTGACGTCAAAATATGACACAAAAGTGGTTTAAATAAATCTTGGAAAATTAGGGGCATTACAGCCACCCCACCAAAAAGAAAGTTTTGTCCCGAAACTTTACGCACAAAAGATTCCACTATGGAAGGAAAATAATCAAAGTTTGTAGAATGTAAATATATACCGAAAGAAACTAGGAGAATAGATGAGGATGAGCTTCCCTCATAGCTGACTCCAACTCCCATGTCGAGCTTTCTACGGTTTGGTTCCGCCACAAAACTTTAACCATTAGTAGGTTCTTCCTCCGCAACACTCGATCTTGAGTATCTATAATGCGAACATGCATCTCAACATAAGAAAGGTAAGGCTCCAACTGGGCACAAAATCAAGATCCCGCCGATCGCTAAGCAAACTTTTTCAAAATTTTCTCAAGTGAAACACATCGTGCACACCAGGAAAACTTGCTGGCAAATTCAGCCTATAAGCAAACATTCCAATACGTTCAACAATCTTGAAGGGTCCCACATACCGTTCTTACAAAACCTTTTGACACCAGACATTGAGGAAACTTTAAGAAACCACATTATTGGGTATTGTATCCACAATGTACCTGATTTGAAGAAGCCCCTGTACAAGCTAAGTTGAATTGACTATGTATTTGACGATCTTCTATCAAGTTGTGCTTGCAGCTATTCCATGCTAAGTACACACCAATGTCAGGGTGCAGTGGTTCAATATACACATGTCTGCGCAACGTAATCCCTCGTTGAGTAGATCAATGTGTTGACTCACGTGTGCTCTCTCTATTGGAGTGTACTTATTTTCAAGTACAGGGTTAAGGCAGATCAAGAGAAGAAGAAGGAGCAAAGATGGGTCAAAGACCAAGTCATCAAAGGAAGGAAGAGAAAATTCTTTAAGCCAAAATCGACGGGAATCACAAAGTGATTCTCGCCGACTTCGACGAGAATCATTAGTGATTCGCGCCGATTTGGCGAGAATCAGTCTGCATTCCCGCCGACCTCTTCCGGATGACTGTTTTCCTACAGGAATTCTGCTAAGGAAGAATCGACGGGAATCACCAAGTGATTCTCGCCGACTTCGACAGGAATCGTTGTGATTCCCGCCAATTCGACGAGAATCAGTTTGCATTCCGGCCGATTCTCACCGGCTGACAAGGTTTCCAACTAGAATTCGGCCAAAGCAGAATCGACGGGAATCGTGAGTTATTCCCGCCGACTTCGACGGGAATCCCCAACGATTCTCGCTTATTTTGCCTTAGGCAATTTTCGTCTGTTCGTTGGACCGAACCAAGAGACCGTGCGCTGTTTCGGTCGGGGCTAGGGCTTTCTCCTTGTGGGTCCCACAATAGTCATAAGGGGTGGCTCGGGTATATATACATGCATATTTCGAACTTTTACAGTAACTCATTCACGCGAAATCAAAAATCTGACGCCGTGCCCCAGCAGATCGCGGAAAATCGCCGATCGCTGACGCCGCTCGCAAGCTCGTCGCTGCCTCTGATCTCAGAGCTTCTTTGATCTTCCGACGACAGTTTTACCGAGGCTAGCAGTGCATCTCACGCATCTCTCTTGAGATCTCTTGTCTCTCGATTCATTGAATGAGGTTAGTTCTTCATTCTGAATCGATTGAGACGACTGATCCGAATGAGATCGTTCGTGGACCTTTCTTGCTTCGTCAAGAAGTTTGGATCTACAAAGTATCGCCACCACATTCACTCGTCACTGCCAATCTTATCAAGATCCTCTCAAAGAGAGAAATCCAGTTGTGGACTCTTCGTTACTTTCAAGAAAGCCTCAACGAACGAAGAAGGACAATGGATTCTCCATAAGTGTTGTTTATATTTTATTATACATTCAATTTTTGATTTGTTGTAAAAGAATTTTTATTCCTAGTTGTAAGGGTTGGGTGCAACCTATGGTGGTGGAGTGATGACTCCTTTGTTAGAAGGGTTCCTTCCGTAGTGTGAGGATTGGATTTGATTCCGTTTGGAGAAGTGACCGAGTCGTCCCTTGGTGGGAGATAGGTCGAAGGGGGAAAGTGGACGTACCCAAATCGGGGAACCACTATAAATCTTTGTGTGTTTGTTGTGCTGTGTTTGTTAATTTGTGCAGGTACATTTAATTCCGCAAAATACTGCACGACACCTATCCACCCCATAGGAGGATTTAGTCGACACTAGATACTTTCAAGTGGTATCAGAGCGAGGTTACTCGTCAATAAGGTTAACACCTTGAGTAAGATCCTGTGTCTAGTGTCAAGAGGAAAGAATATCTCGGAAATGGACGGACTCAAGTATTCAGGAAAGATCCCAGTGAGCCCCATGCTGAACTTTCCCATCTGGAAGGAAAGGATCAGGTTCTACATGGAAGCAGCGACCCTCGAATCTCGTTATGGTAGTGGAGGAGGGCCCTAATATCCCCACTAAGGCCTCCACCATTGATCCATCCAAGATGGTGCCCAAGAAGCTCTCAGAAATGGATAAGGATGAGATGGTGCTTGTAGGACTAGACAAGAAAGCTCAGAACATTCTTGTAAGCGCCGTCGATGATTCCATGATGCAGAATTTCAGCAACTGCAGGACTGCCAAGGACATCTGGCGCTGCCTGATCATCCTGATGGAAGGCACGGATGAAGTAAGGGATGATCGAAGATCCCTTCTGAACAAAAAGTATGAGGCCTTCAGGCAAGGTCCCAAGGAAGAAATCGGAGTAACATTCGAGAACTTCCTGAAGATCGTCAATGCCCTGAAGGGTTATGGCAGAGTGTTCACCGATGGTGAACTAAATGACAAATTCCTTAGATCCCTTACTAAGGAATGGGACACCAAGATTTGTGCCATCAGAGAATTTGACAAGCTTGCAGAAACTGATCCCTAGATTCTGTTTGGGAAGCTTATGTCCTATGAGCTTCAGCTGAATACCAGAAAAGCTGAAGAAGAAGCCGATAAAGCCGCTGCCAAAGAAAAGACTGTAGCCCTGAAAGCCAATCACTCAAGGAAAGTCAAGGGTGCAGCCTCATACCGCTCCTAGAAAAAGGATGAGGAAGAAGACTCTGAGCCATGCTCTTCGGCTCAGAGCTATCTGAAGAAGAATTCTCCTTGATCACTCGAGAGTTCAAGAAGTTCCTCAAGTTGAGGAATCAAATAAAGAGAGACGGCTCCTCCTCCAAACATCAGAAGAAGAACTTATCTTCTGACAGGTATAAATCCAAATAGAACAAACATCGCTCTGCTGACATCATTTGCTTTGGATGCAATAAGCCAGGCCACGTAGTTGCTGACTGCCACCAAAGCAAGAGAGACAAGGGGAAGGGAGAGGAGCACAGGTCCTCTAGAGATAAGAAGAAGGAGAGGAGCTACATTGCTAAAAAGCCAAAGACACTGAGTGAATCTGATTCTTCAGACTCCAGTGATGATGAGGAACTACTTCGGGCTAATGGGTCGCTCTAACTCAGAAGGACACTGACTCCCATTTACTGGGAAGGTAATAGATCATACCCCCCTCTCTGACTCTGACTTTGAGTCTCCTGATGATGATCTCGAGGATAACTCATCTGCCCGTGAAGCTGAGCTCCTCGAAAAGTATGAGCTCTACTCAATTCCTTTGAAGAATGTCGCAAGAGGTTTAGGGATCAGAAAAAGAAAGTCAAATTCCTTAAGGTTGAGGGAGTGTCCCTAAGAGAAGAGATCACTAGCTTGATTTCTCTCCGACAGGAACACCTAGACCTGGACTTCTGAGCACTCAGAGTCTCTAAGGCTCCTTGACCAAAAACATGAATAAATCAACAAGTTGGAAGAACAGCTTGCGGCAGAAAAGAAGATTGTCAAAAGCTTCTCCATGCCCAAGACCATTCTTCCTCTAGTTGATGAATTCTCTGCTCAAGCTAAGGGTGCTGGCTTAGGGCATGTGGGTGTGCCTGGTAAATCATCCAGGAGAAACAAAAAATAGAGGAAAAATAAGGCTGCTTAGATGGCCTCTGCTGCAGAAAAGGGAAAGGCCCCACTCAATCATGTTTCATTCATAAAGCCTGGCTTTCCTTGCAATGAGCAGGACTTTGAGTCAACCTATGACCACTTCTTATCCGGCCCTCGGTTGAAAAGCCCAAGAGTCGGTATAAAGGTTGGACCTTCCCCCGAAACTACGGTGAGAATGTCTTCAAGGCACCTTATGAGGAAATCCAAGTGGAGAATTATGGCCACTTCTCTAGCGGCCATAATAGGAAGCAGGCACAAAAGGCCAAGCCTGTTATACTGAAGGAAAAGGAAGTGAAGAAATTGTGTGACTACTGTCATCATGATGCCTGCACCTCCAGATCCAAGTACGCAACTGGACCCACCGTTCCAAGGGTGAAGCAGGATCCTAGGAAACGGTACAACAGATTTGACTGTTGGTGCTGTGGCAAAGTTGGTCACTTTGTCGTGGATTGCTGGTTTAATCCAAGATTAAACGAGACTCCTCATATTAGCAATGCGAGGCCGACCACTCGTAGGGTTAACCACCTGAGGGGGAGTGTGCTAATAAAGAATCTAGGACCCAAGTTCGATTGGGTTCCTAAGGGAAACTAATTCTGTTTTGTAGGTATGTCCAAAGGCCACCAAAACGCCTATCTGGTACTTGGACAGTGGATGTTCCCGGCATATGACCGGGACAAGAAGCCTGTTGCGTGATTACTCCCCAATCGAAAATGGACCCAAAGTCATCTTTGGAGGATCTGATTGAGCAGTCACCAGATGTTATGGTATGATTTCCAACGGTGTATTCTCTATCACTGACGTGGCCTATGTTGAAGGGTTAAACCATGACCTGATCAGTGTAAGCCAGTTGTGTGATAAAGGATACGACGTTAAGTTCTACAAGGATAAGTGCTTGATAATATCATGTGCCTCTTCGGAGACGGTATTAACTAGCATTAGGAGCAGAAATATCTTTTGCTTAGATTTTATTAGCTTAGACTCTTCTACCCCTGTGTGCCTAGTAGCAAAAGGCAGTGCATCTCTTTGTGAACAATGACACAAGAGATTAGCACATATTAATTTCAAGACTATTAAAATGTTGTTTTCCAAGAATTTAGTAAGGTATGCCCCTACGATAAAGTGCATCAAAGATAGCCCCTGTCCTGCATGCCAGAAGGGCAAACAGACTCGGGCTACCTTTAAGGGCATTGCAGACAAAGACTCCTCCAGATATCTTTATCTTTTGCATATGTACTTGTTCGGTCCAGTGCAAGTTCATAGCTTAGGAGGCAAATCGTATACGCTAGTGATTGTTGATGATCACTCTCGGTTTACGTGGGTGTTCTTCTTGAAACGAAAGTAGTATACGTTTGACATCTTCACTAATTTTATCAAGCAGATTTAGAATGAACTTAACTGCTCTGTGGTCAAAATCAGAAGTGACCAATGGAATAGAATTCGAGTCTGGTGCTATGACAGAATTCTGTGAAGAACATGGTATCTTTTAAGAGTTTTCCTCCCCGCGTACTCCTCAGTAAAACGGAGTTGCGGAGAGGAGAAATAGAACGCTCATTGAAGCATGTACGACAATGTTGAATGACGCTTCTCTTCCAGAGTACTTCTGGGCAGAGGCGGTCAATACGGCTTGTCATGTACAGAACCGAGCATTGATCAACAAAAATCATCGTAAGACGCCTTATGAGTTATTGAAAGGCAGGAAACCGACCATGTCCTATTTGAGTATTTTTGGCTGCAGATGCTATGTACTCAATAATGGGAAGTACCCACGTACTAAATTCGGAGAAAATTGCTTCGAAGGAATCTTCAATGGGCTATAGTAGCCATAGTCGGACATATAGGGTCTTCAATAAGAAAACCCTAGTGGTAGAGGAGTCTATTAATGTTGTTTTTGATGAAGGAAGCTTGCTTCATTGCAATTCTTACAGTAGCATTATTGAAGATGCAGGTGCAAGGCTTGAATAGATAAGTCTCGATGAGACTGCAAAAGGTGCAACTCCCAAGTACGTCAAGGTTTCCACCTCAACGCCAACTGGAGAAGATGACGATCAGGATAGAGAAAATCTCCCAGACGAAGGAGAAGCCCGAGAAGCTATTAGAGCTCCAGATGCAGGACTCTTAGAGCTCCGACACGTGAGAGATCATACTAGAGATCAGATCATAGGAGATCCTCGTGACGGTGTCAGAACTCGCAGAGGTACAATTAACGAGATTTTGCACCTTAGCTTTCTGTCACAGGTTGAGCCAAAGAAGTTCGACGAAGCGAACAAAGATGCGTCATGGATATTGGTCATGCAAGATGAACTGCATCAATTCGAACAATGCAACGTCTGGACGCTTGTTCCCAGACAAAAGAAACAGAATGTGATCGGCACCATGTGGATCTTCAGAAAGAAACAGGATGAACACGGTGTCATCATCAAGAACAAGGCCAGGCTGGTTGCACAAGGTTACAGACTTGAGGAGGGGATTGACTTCGACCAAACCTTTGCACCAGTTGCAAGGCTGGAGGCGATCAGATTGTTCCTGGCATATACCTCTCACAAAGGATACACTATCTATCAGATGGACGTGAAATTTGCATTTCTAAATGGAAATTTGAAAGAGGAAGTATATGTCGCGCAACCCCCAGGTTTTGCTAATCAATCACTTCCTAATCATGTTTATTTTCTTAATAAAGCATTATATGGCTTAAAACAAGCTCCTCGAGCTGGGTATGAGACTCTGTCTAGTTTTCTTCTTGAGAACAAGTTCTCGAGAGGAAAAATAGATAAGACATTGTTTCTTAGGGAAGTTAATGGCAAGATTCTTCTGGTGCAAATCTATGTCGATGACATAATATTCGGCTCAACAGACAACAATCTTTGCAAGAAGTTTTCTAAACTTATGCAAGGAAAGTTTGAAATGAGCAGCATGGGAGAGCTAAAGTATTTCTTGGGACTTCAAGTGAAACAGTCTGAGGATGGAATTTTCATTTCTAAGACGAAGTTCACAAATGAAATCCTCAAGAAATTCGGAATGGAGAATGCAACCTCTATGAGGACTCCAATGGGATCCACTGTGTCTCTGGACAAGGATGAGAAAGGGAAACCTTTTGATGAAACCAAATACAAAGCATAATTGGATCCCTACTCTACCTTACTGTTAGTAGACCGGATATTATGTTTTCCATATGCGTTTGTGCCAGATATCAGGTGAACACTAAGGAATCTCATTATGTCGCTGCAAAGCAAATTCTTAGATACCTTAAAGGTACACCAAATCTTGGCTTGTGGTACCTAAGAAACAATGATGTCGAGCTGATAGGCTTTTCAGATGCTGACTTTGAAGGAAGCAGGGATGATAGGAAAAGCACTTCCGGGACGTGCCAATTCCTCGGAAGAAGGCTTATTTCATGGAACAGTAAAAAGCAGAACTGTGTCGCAACCTCCACGGTTGAATCTGAGTACATCTCAGCATGCAGCTGTTGCGCACAACTTCTATGGATCAGAAATCAACTCGAAGATTATGACTTGCAGTTCAGATAAGTTCCTATGTATTGCCACTCCTCGAGCGCAATAGCAATTGCGAACAATCCTGTGTCGCACAGCATAACAAAGCATATTGAAGTGCGCTATCACTTCATTCGGGAGCATGTGGAAAACAAAGATATATCTCTCTGCTATGTCCCCATGGATAAGCAGATCGCAGATATCTTCACAAAGCCCCTAGATGAGGCCAAGTTAAGTCTCTTCAAAACTGAACTCGGTATGCTGAACTATGAAGATTGAAGACTGAAGGGCTCAAGGCTCTTGGATCAAGGGGGAGCATCTGCTAGGAATTCAAGATCGGGCACGGATGCAAGAACTGAGGGGGAGCTTTATGCTCCAAGTGAAGTCCCAGATTTGCAGAAGCCGAAAAGGGTGAGACTACCCTCTCGGCTAAGGCTAAGGTTGCTGCCAATGGTTAAGTATGCTCTCAGGAAAATGGAAATGAATTTCACTCTAAACTGAATTTTCATTTTATGATTTTCATTCCCATCTGTTCTATTCACCTTAACTTGTAGGGTTTTGGCTTCTTCAAATAGGGGGAGATTGTTGGGTATTATATCCACAATGTACCTGATTTTAAGAAGCCCCAGTACAAGCTAAGTTGAATTGACTATGTATTTGACGATCTTCTATCAAGTTGTGCTTGCAGCTATTCCATGCTAAGTACACACCAATGTCAGGGTGCAGTGGGTCAATATACACGGGTCTGCGCAACGTAATCTCTCGTTGAGTAGATCAATGTGTTGACTCATGTGTGCTCTCTCTATTGGAGTATACTTATTTTCAAGTACAGGGTTAAGGCAGATCAAGAGCAGAAGAAGGAGCAAAGATGGGTCAAAGACCAAGTCATCAAAGGAAGGAAGAGAAAATTCTTCTAAGTCAAAATCGACGGGAATCACTAAGTGATTCTCGCCGACTTTGATGAGATTCGTTAGTGATTCGCGCTGATTTTGCGAGAATCAGTCTGCATTCCCGCCGACCTCTTCCGGATGACTGTTTTCCTACAGGAATTCTGCTAAGGCAGAATCGACGGGAATCACCAAGTGATTCTCGCCAACTTCGACGGGAATCGTTGTGATTCCCGCCGATTCGACGAGAATCAGTTTGCATTCCCGCCGATTCCCACCGACTGACAAGGTTTTCCAACTGGAATTCGGCCAAGGCAGAATCGACGGGAATCGTGAGTGATTCCTGCCGACTTCGACGGGAATCACCAACAATTCTCGCTGATTTAGCCTTAGGCAATTTTCGTCTGTTCGCTGGACCGAACCAAGGGACCGTGCGATGTTTTGGCCGGGGCTAGGGCTTTCTACTTGTGGGTCCCACAACGGTCATTAGGGTTGGCTCGGGTATATATACATGTGTATTTAGAACTTCTACAGCAACTCATTCACGCGAAATCAAAAAGCCGACGTCGTGCCCTAGCAGATCGCGGAAAATCGCCGATCGCTGACGCCGCTCGCAAGCTCGTCACTGCTGCTGATCTCAGAGTTTCTTTGATCTTACGATGACAGTACCGAGCCTAGAAGTGTGTCTCATGCATCTCTCTTGATATCTCTTGTCTCTCGATTCATTGAACGAGGTTAGTTCTTCATTCCGTATCGATTGAGATGACTGATCCGACTGAGATCGTCCGTAGACCTTGCTTGCTTCGTCAAGAAGTTTGGATCTACAAAGTATCGCCACCGCATTCACTTTCTGCCGCCGATCTTATCAAGATCGTCTACAAGAGAGAAATCCTGGTTGTGGACTCTTCGTTACTTTCAAGAAAGCCTCAATGAACGAAGAAGGACAACGGATTCTCCATAAGCATTGTTTGTATTTTCTTATACATTATATTTTTGTTTTGTTGTAAAGGAATTTTTATTCCTAGTTGTAATGGTTGGTGCAATCCATGGTGGTGGAGTGGTAACTCCTTTGTTGGATGGGTTCCTTCCGTAGTGTGAGGATTGGATTTCTATCCATTTGGAGAACTGACCGAGTCGTCCCTTGGTGGGAGATAGGTCGAAGGGGGAAAGTGGACGTACCCAAATCGGGGAACCACTATAACTCTTTGTGTGTTTGTTGTGTTGTGTTTGTTAATTTGTGCAGGTACATTTAATTCCGCAAAAGACTGCACGACACCTATCCCCCCCATAGATGGATTTAGTCGACACTAGATACTTTCACCCATGTCCCCCATAGCAAATTCCAAATCAGTCCTTCGCCGATTAGCATTCTTCCCATAATGCTCCTAAGCTATACACAGCTTCTCTCGAATATGCTTCACAGAAATATCCATTTCTTCCAATGCTTCCGGACCCAACAACGGTCTTTCGCCAACCTCAGCCCAAAACAACTGAGTTCTTCATCATCTCCCATACAAGGCCTCAAATGGGGCCATCTGCATGCTCTCTTGATAATTGTTATTATAAGTAAACTCCATCAATCTAAGTCGCTCATCCCATGCTCCCCCGTGGTCCAAAATATAACATCTGATCATATCCTCCAAAATATGATTTACCCTTTCTATTTGACCATTTGTCTGCCGATGATAAGCGGTTGAATACCTCAAATCGGTACCCAATCCTTCCTATAAGCTTTTACAAAAAACGAGACGTAAACTTGGAGCTCGATCCGACACAATACTCACCGACACTCCATATAGTCTGATGACGTCATCCAAATATAATTATGCTATTTTATTCATGGAGTAATCGACCTTGAAAGGCACGAAGTGAGCACACTTCGTTAGTCTATCGACAATAACCCATACAGAATCATGCCCTCTTGTAAATATCGGCAACCCAGTAATGAAGTCCATGGAAATACTCTCCCACTTCCAACTTGGAATCTCTAAAGGCGTCAACTTGCCACCAGGCCTCCTATGATCATCCTTAACCCATTTGCAGGTGAAGCATTCTGACACAAACTTGGCTTTATCACCATTCATACCATACCACCAAATGATCTGTTTCAGATCTCTATACATCTTAATAGAACTAGGGTGGTAGGCAAAACTAGAACCATGCGCCTCATTTCACAACTTAACTTGAATATCCATAACAGCGGGGATGCAGTATCTACCACGGTACTTCAAGGTACCCGCATCATCGATTTAAAAGTCTGGTAACTCCCCTTTCTCAATTCTATTACGGAGGTGCTGCAAATCAGGATCGTCCTTTTGATGTAGTCTTGTAAGCGTAAACCCTGAAGGCTCTGCTAAATCCAAACGGCTCGACGAGTGGCTACTCCCAACCGAGATACCCATTATCAGAAACTCTTCTACTAAGGATTCCACTGAAAGTCCAAAGATTTGTGTGGTCTTCCTACACACGGTATTGGCTACCAAATTAGCTTTGCCCGGATGGTATTGGATCTCAACATCATAATCCGTGACATATTATAACCATCTCGGCTGGTGCAAATTCAACTCCTTCTGATTGAAGACGTACTTCAAACACTTATGATTCGTGTAAATTTTGCACAACACGCCATACAACAGATTTCTCTATAACTTCAAGGCATAAATGACTGCAACAAACACTAAATCATGAGTTGGGTTGTTTATTTCTAGAATCATTAACTGCCTCGATCAATACGCAATCACTTTTCCTTCTTGCATCAATACGCAACCAAGTCCAACATGCAATGCATCTACATAAACTGCATATTCCAATCCTTCGGTAGGCAAGGTAAAAACTAGAGCAGTACATAATCTCTTTTTCAACTCCTGAAAAGCTTATTCGTGCTTATCACTCTAAATGAATGTTGTGTTCTTCTGCGTAAGCTTAGTTAGCGGCACTGATATTGTAGAAAATCCTTCGACAAACAACCTATAATACCCTGCCAACCCTAGAAAACTCCTTATCTCTTTGAGTGTGGTAGGTTTGTTCCAATCTATCACGACAGAAATCTTCTTTGGGTGAATGAAATTTTGTCCTTATTAACCACATGACCTAAGAAGGAATCTTGAGGAAGCCAAAACTCAAACTCTGTTCATCATGTCCATGAAAGTAGAGGGTGCATTAGTCAAACCAAAGGATAACACCAAGAACTCAAAATGTCCATGCCGAGATCGAAAAGCATACCGTGGAATATCCGTCTCACGAATCCTCAACTTATGGTAGCCTGAATGCAGGTCAATCTTCAAAAACACTGTACTACCATGCAACTGATCAAACAAATCAACTATTTGCGGCAAGGGATACCTATGCTTGATAATTTCCTTATTCAGTTCCCTATAATCAATACACAGCCTCATAGATCCATCCTTCTTCTTTACAAACAACACAGGAGAACCCAAAGACGAAGAACTCGGCCTAATAAATCCACATTGCAAAAGCTCATCTAGTTGGGTATGCAACTCTTCAAGCTCTCGAGGGGCCATACAGTATGGTGCCTTAGTAATAGGTTGAGTACCCGACTCAAGATCAATAACTAACTCCACATCCATCTCAAGTGGAAGACCAGGAAGACTATATAGAAAAACATTAGGAAACTCATGCACCACAGGAATCTCCTCTACACGCGGCAAACTACAAACGATCTCCAAAACTGAAACCAAGTAGGAAAAGAACCAGAATCTAAGAGCTTTCGAGCACATACCGTAAAAATAATCGTGGAATCCTGGCGCGGAAAACCATAAACACTCCTAGGGTGACCGTTGTCCATCTTGAAGTCCAACCGCTTGACCTTGCATTGGATAACCGCATCATATCTGGACAACCAGTCCATGCCTAAGATCACATCAAAGTCCTTTAGTTCTATCACCTTCAAATCAACAACAACTAGGAATTTGCCTAAGGGTCCGTTCGTTTCAACGATATTGATATTAAAGTATTGGCTTTAAGAAAATTAGAGTCATTTCCGCTGTTGGTATCAACAATTGTAGAGTTGAATTTGCTTTCTGGTGGAAAGCCGCAGATATTCACACAAAAGTAAAAACTCATTAGTTCAATGTCTATCTCCAAGTGTGGATATTGAGATTGCCAACACCGCCTTTTCAAAAGAAGAGTAATTTTTTCTGCATGAATCCGAATTTTTTGGATCAGACATGATTATTTCGCTCGAACGCGATTTTTTTGAACGGACGTGATATTCTGGTTAGGTTGTTATTTTTTCTCCAGGACGTTTTTTTTTCGCCCGGACGTGCTTTTTTTCGCCTGGACGCACTTTTTTTGCCAGGACGCGTTTTTTTCGCCCGGACGTGAATTTTTTGGCCTGAAAATGTATTTTTTTTCGCCTGGGCGTGATTTTTTCGCCCGAGCGCATTTTTTTCGCCCCGGCGCAATTTTTTCGCTCATGCGCATTTAGTTCGCCCGGACGCGATTTTTCTGCCCAAACATGATTTTTTCGCCCTGACGTAATTTTTTCGCCTGTGCGCTCTTTTTTTACACGGATGCGATTTTTTTCTTCACGAGATGTTTTTTTGCACATGCGTGATTTTTTCCCCCGGAAGTGTTTTTTTTCTCCTGAGAGTGATTTTTCCGCCCGCGCACGATTTTTTTGCCCGTGCGTGATTTTTCCGCCCATGGATGTTTTTTCGCCCGGAAGTGTTTTTTTCGCCAAGAAGTGTTTTTTTGGCCCGGGCGCAATTTTTCTCCATGGTGCGATTTTTTTGCCCGAACACGATTTTTTCTCCCGCGGACTTTTTTCGCCCGGAAGTGTTTTTTTTGCCCAAGCGCGATTTTTCAGCCCGCGCACGATTTTTCCCCCCGGACGTGATTTTTCGCCCGACCGCTATTTTTTGCCCGGACGCGATTTTTTTGCCCGGACGCGATTTTTTTGACCGGACGCTAGTTTTTCGCCCGAACCCGACTTTCTCCCCCCAAAATGACTTTTTCGCCCGGACGCGATTTTTTCAGCCCGAAACGAAAATTTAGCGTCGGGGCGAAAAAATCGAGCCCGGGTGAAAAAAATCGTGTCCGTGCGAAAATGTCGCGCCCGGGTGAAAAAATAGTTGTCTGGCGAGGGGCGATTTTTTCACGTCTGGGCGAAAAATCACATCGGGTGGATTGAAATTGATTGATATGAACCTTTCATTTAAAAAGGGGAAGAAAAATATTTAGTTCAAAAATTGCGTCGGGGGCGAAAAAATCGCGTTGGGGGAAAAAATTGCGTCCGGGTGAAAAATTCACGTCCGGGATTAAAAGTCGCGTCCTGGAGAAAAAGTAGTGTCGGAGCTAAAAATTTGAGTTCGGGCTAAAAAATCGTGTCCGTGCAAAAAAATTGCGTCCCGGCGAAAAAATCGCGTTTGGACGAAAAAATTCGCATTCTAGCTTAAAAATTTAAGCCAAGGCAAAAACATCGCATCATGACAAAAAAATCGTGTCCGAGCGATAAAATTGATGCCGAGCGAAAAATCCACTTTTGTTATTTTTAATTGAGAGCATGGACCACCGGGGTCTTATGCCCAGAATTATCGTTTTGTTGTGGCAGCGACTCTCGGGAGGCTGCCACTACAAAATGCCAATTCTGCCGGCCTTTTCAATCACAAGAAAGAGAAGTAAATATACACTGAATGTAAAAATGTCCACAAAATCACAAATAAATAAAATCACAACAAGTCTATAGATATATAAAGAAGAGAGTACTGCAAAAGATCATTAAGGATGAAATATAAACAGGCTTAAGCCCGGTACATAAGAGTTCTCACTACATATCACTCATTGCGGAAGCTATAAGAAAGACTTATCACTCACGGAGCTGGTCACAGGTGTTCTGAAACTAGACTGGCCCACCTCCATGCGCACCGTACTCCGCTGGTGCTGGTCCCTGGGCTGCTGGTCCCTGTCCCCCATCCGGAGCTCCTGTATTGTTGTGCTCCGAAAACCATTAGTCATAAAGACTAAGTACTATCATCCGCTGCCCCTCCCCCCACGACCCCTAAGCACCGAGCGGAGAGGAGGAAAGGGAAGCTACAAAGGTGGAGAGTAAGCAAAGCAGATGACAGTGGAACTAATCTAGCAGTTATTCATATTGTATATCAGCTAAGTAAGAAAGGTACAATCTAGCAGTTCTACAATAGTGAGCAGTAAAGTAACCAAGTAAAATAAGCAGCAAATGTAATAAAAGACAAGGTAGAAAACAAGCAAGTAAGTAACCTTAACTTGCCCATACAAACTTATAAGTTAAGGGGTCTTCTGCAAGGCTCCCATCGTAAAAAAGTCTTATACCAATTTATATGTTGGGGTGTCACTTGTATGCAAATATGAGTATAGTGAAATGCTATGCCATGATTCATACAAGTACAACTCACACACACGACTTTATGCACACAGACCTTTAGTTCCCCCTGTTCGGGCAGCTCGCTTCACTCCCAGCAACCTCCGTTGTGGCTAACAGAGACAGTGGGTCGGGCCCCCCACTCCTAGGCGGGTATCCACACTTCCGGGCCTAGCCCTTCTGTACGCCCCTAGAAGAACACAACCTAGAGTATCCGCGTACTAATGTTGGCTATATCCACCAGACTTTCTTTAGCTAAGTGTCCCACACCGTCAAGTCAACGTACCGACGTCGGTGTGAATTATTGTCAAATACCGAAGACCCACCACCTTATTTTGTATCCAAACCCTCGAGCCCCCGGCTCCCCAAACAATCCCGTCCGTGCATCTACCATTCGAAGCTACCGTCCGGATGGCAGTCAAACTAATCTATTCAACCTCTCTAGCTACCGGGGTGTGTGAATGTAAAACCCTAGTTATACTAGTTGCTCTTTTAGTTTATTATTTCTACGGTTTACGTTAGCCTAGGACTGCCCCCGGCATACCCTGTGAAGGGCTCTCAAAGGGAGCTAAGAACTATGATGGTAGCTGAAGCTCATCATTCCCTTTCGCAAG
This sequence comes from Platanthera zijinensis, assembly GCA_039513925.1. Classification (NCBI taxonomy): domain Eukaryota; kingdom Viridiplantae; phylum Streptophyta; class Magnoliopsida; order Asparagales; family Orchidaceae; genus Platanthera; species Platanthera zijinensis. Next base: position 129,847,655 of record CM077082.1, read on the forward strand.
GCACTTATTCTTATTGGTTAATACCCAATTCCCAATCCCTCTTGTGTTATATTGGTTCTAACCCTAGTGTATTTGACACTTTCTCTCCTATGGGGTAAACGATGTTTCGTCATCCCCGAGCACCTCTAAACACTAGCAAGACTTCTCACTCCTCATCATGACTCCTCATATCACTTAACAGCCCATTACACTAATATCCCGTCTCCTTAGTTCACTTCTGCACCCTAATATGATTCCTGCAGTTTTTACTGAACGCAAACCATCCTAAGTCATATGATGTATATAATGGGAAGTACTCATAATATTTATCTAAATGACCTAAATTATTTACTGGGAGTCTATCATGACATAATTAGGCTAAATCCAGAAATTCACATTTTTCCTAATTTGTTTGATATTTAATTAATTTATTTCCAATCTAATCCATGCTTGAATTGAACATGATGTACAATAATTTCTCAAGTAATAGCCACCAGAAATTTATAAACACTTGAAAACACAGAGTTAACAATAAATATCAAATTCCATAATTTTCCATAAAAGCTTTAGCTTCAAATTAATTAATCTAAAGTAAATCCAACCATCATGAATAAAGAAGGAAGTAATAAAATTTATCATCAGATAATTATAGAAAAATTACTGAATCTTAAGGGTGACTAAATAGGACCTCGTAGCAAATATCATAATTTTTCAAGCTTAGTAGGTACCAAAATTAATTGAAATGGTTTTACATGAAAAGTATCACTTTGTGAAGCAACCCATATAATAAACTTTAAAAAATTCCACAAAAATCTACAAAGCTTAAAAACATCATAAAAGGTCCTTTGAATAAATTTCATAAGATTCCAGTGAGTGGTTAATACATAAAAAATTCCTAAGTAGAAAGTACAAATTGATAGTTTGTATATGAAGTAATATATTTATTGATCTAAAATTCATATAAAAATTCCCAGACATCAAAATAACTATGGAAACACTCCTGCCAAAGTTTGACTAAGAATCAAGGTCATATGACCCATCATAAAATTCCTAGGATATAAAGACCTAAATACTTATTAAGTGGATTATGTGGGGTATTTGTGTCCAACCATTACCCAATCATTTCCTAGGGCAATTCACCACCCTAAAATTACTTGTCCTAAACATCAAGTCCATACAAGGACATATCACCCTATGTCCTTCACACACCCCCAAAGTCCAACCTTAGGGTTTGAACTAGGGTCCCAGGGCTAACCCATCCCAATCCATCTAAAACTCCATGAGAGGGTGTGTTTACTGACCATCGGGCTCTGTCCAAGGTTCCAACTCATTTGGGTGAGAATTGGCTTTTCCAAGCCCCAAATACTCCTTGCCCTAATTTATCCCTTAGGAGACCAAACTTTGGTCACAACAAAACTTATTCAAATCAAATCTAATTGGGCTATGATTTTTACCAAAGCCTTATGATATCCCCCAAGATCACCCTCCAAAATATTGGGGGGTTTGAGCTATTTAAGACACTTAATTAAACTGTATAAGGATTATTAAAATTTTCCAAAAACTACACGAAAATGTTTTCCAAAAATCCTCATTTTTTGATATGTTCTAGATATAGTTAATATTGAACCCCATACAAAATTTCAAGTCATTTTGATGGATGGGTTCGTGGGAGCACTCAAAATACCATATGGTCTTGCCTATGTATATACCCCACCAAGATGGGTGTTGTGGTCAAACCACTTACCCAAATAAGTCCAAATAAATTTTAAATAAAACTAGACTTCACGGCCTATAAATTTAATGTTGGTCATATTTTCTGTAGAGGGGATACCTATTTATAATATTTATTTCAAAACTATTCAGTAAACGAGACAAAAAATACTCTAAAAAGAAAATTAATAAATTAGACCAGCACAGATCTTAAAGCAGATCCAAGAGCACTGGGTCATCTTCTTCCTCTAGCCAAGGGCTGAGATTAGCCTGACCTGGAGCACGTTCCAGACACTATGGCCGGCCATCCAGCCTCCTCCCTGGCCGGCCACCGCCACCACCACCTCTATTGATGTGGTGACCATCGCCGGGCGGCAGAACGGCTGCCGGAGAGATGTTTTCCGGCGAACTCAAGAGCTACATTTTTTAGGGAAAAACCAGGAAGTGAAGCTCTTCCTGATAAGGCTCAGTTTAGCCAGATTCTTAACCCTAAAGAATTCTAAGATCTACCCATAGAGAGAGAGAGGAGGGGAGGACCTTATTCGATGGCTGGAGGCGTGTAGATCGATGGAAAGCCATTAATGGTGAAGGTGTTGCCGGCGGTCTTCAATAACCTGCAGAACTCTCTCGTCACCTTAGGGCAAAGTTTGGAAACGAGTTCTTGAGGTCTAGTGAAGCTTTTAAACCAGTAAAAGGAGGGAGGGGAAAGTTCTAACTATTGGTGTCCATTAATGGTCCTTTAAAGCTTTTTCGGCCATGGTGGTGGGGGCTGAACACAACTCTGTCCAGCAAGGTAACGGCTGGAAACTCTTACTCTTCCCTAGCGGAGTTGAATTTAGCCATTAAAAGAGGAGTGAAAGGTTGCCAAGGCATTCAAGCGGCATTTGTGGCCAAGAAAACCGACTCTCGACCATGGTCGTGGCTGTTCATTCTCATAACCATCGGCCACGTGGCATTTCCTCCACTTGACCGGTCAAAATTAATTTAAATAAGACTTAATTAGGTCTTAATAGAGAAACGTCTAATTAACACTTCCTGGCCCACTTCCGGAAACGGCCCGGTTCAGCTGAACCAGCAAACAAGCCAAAACCGCTAGGAAAATATTCTAAGTACAATGGCATTGAGTGAGCTCAGCTCACTCAACGCCATCCAGCCTACGGCATTGAGTGAGCTCAGATCACTCAACGCCATCAAGCCTATGGCATTGAGTGAGCTCAGCTAACTCATCGTTATTCAGCCTAAGCAAGATGGCGTTGAGTGCAATCAGCGCACTCAATGCCATTCAGCTTATGGCGTTGAGTACACTCAACGAACTAAATGCCATTCAGTGTAACTAAGATGGCGTTGAGTACAGTCAGCGCACTCAACACCATTCAACTTATGGCATTGAGTGCACTCGATGCACTCATTGCCGTTCAGCCCAAGTAAGAAGGCGTTGAGTGCAGTCAGCGCACTCAACGCCATTTAGCTTATGGCGTTGAGTGCAGTCGACGCACTCAATGCCATCCAGCCTTTGGCGTTGAGTGCACTCGATGCACTCAATGCCTGCCCCAAAATCCTGCCTAAATATGATGGCGTTGAGTGCACTCGACGCACTCAAGACCATTCAGCCTATGGCGTTGAGTGCACTCGACACACTCAACGCCCGAGCCTAAAGCCTACTCAAATAAGATGGCGTTGAGTGCACTTAATGCCATTCGACCCATGGCATTGAGTGCACTTGACGCACTCAATGCCCGAGCCCAAATCCTATTTTAAGTAAATTTTTGACCTACTATTTACATACCAAGGTGATTTTCACCGTGAGCCTGGGTCACTTGGCATCCTTGGGCTTTCTAGGGTTTTGTCACGACTTTTTTATGACAAAACCACTCCTAGGGGTCTGGTCGAAAATGGAATGTTACAGCTCGAAGAAATATCGAGCAGAGCTTAATGAAATATATGCATCACAGTAGGTCATTGACAAAGAGAGGAAATCGTTGAGCAAAGCTCGATGAATCATCGAGCAGAGCTCGATGAAAAACCTTGAGCAAGGCTGAGCTGATTATGACGAATGGAATAGCCATGGAGGCTCCATAACTCCCACTTTTATGGGGCTTTTATTCCTCTGAGGGAGAGGAGGAGTTTTTGGAGGTGGCCGACAATTAATTTTGTTCAGCCCCTTAATTTGGTTGAAACCGAAGGGGTGGAGTTAATGTCTATTAATGGAGTTTAATGACATTAGGGAGTTACAAGCCTCCTCTCCCAAATTCCCTCTATAAGGACCTTCACCAGAGCAAGGGAAAGCGTTTCCCCTGATTACTTTTCAATTCCATTGAAGTTGGTGTAGAAGTTACATAAGAGCAATAAGCTCAGTGGCCGGAATGGTGAAGAGGCAAAGTGCACATCTTCAGGCCGCAAATTAGGTCCTCCTCTACTCCTTCTTTGTGGGCTAGATGATAGGATTCATTAAAGACAAGAAATTGGCTCAGTTGATCCAATTCAAAGCTTCAAAGTCCATTTTTTTTTTATTTGGACTTCCTCTCGGGTTCTCTAGAAATCGCCCCTCCGGCTGCCGTGCCGCTACCCAGCGATAGCCACCACCTCAATAAAGGTAGTGGTAGTGGTAGCCAGCCAGGGAGGTGGCCGAAAAATGGACTTGGAACATGCTCCAGGTTGGGTTGATCTCCGCCATTGGCTGGAGGAAGAAGAAAACCAGGAGCCACTCGATTTGCTTTAAGATCTGTGCTAGATCTAGAATATTGAAATTCATTTTATGCATTGCCATGTCACATAATATCAGCTGTCTTGGGATTTATATTAAAAATATTTATAGGCCATTTCAAAAAAAGTGGTCAATATTAAACTTGTATCCCTATGAGTCTTCTTTAATATAAAATTAATTTGAACCAATTTGGAGTTTAGTTCAGACATCAACACACACTTTGGTGAGGTCTATACCTAGGCTAGATCAGAGATTATATTGAGTGCCCCCATCAATCCTGCCATCCAAATGACTTTAAATTTTTGATGGGGGTCACTCTTAACTATACCTAAAACATATCCAAAATTAGAAATTTATGGAAAATATTTTCCTAAAGTTTTTGTAGATATTTAATATTCCATATATGAATTATTTAACAGGTCTAATGACCTCTAAACCCAACAAAATTTTGGTGTTTCACTCTTAGAGCAATGGCATGACTATTATAAAAATCTCAGCCCAATTGGGTTAGATTTGAATAGGTGTTGGTGAGACCAAAGTGTGGCCCTTTAAGGGTTAATTAGGGCCAGAGTGAGCTTGGGGCATGGAGGGGTCAATTCTCACCCAATGGGTTGGGACTTTGGGAAGAGCCCCATGGTTAGTTTAAACACCCTCATATGGAGTTATGGTGGATTAGGGTGGATTTTCCCTAGGACCCTAGTTCAAACCCTAAGGTTGAACTTTGGGGGTTTGTGAAAGACATGGGGTTATATATCCTTGTATGGACTTGGTGTTTAGTCCATGTTATCTTAGGGTAGGGAAATGCCCTAGGAAGGAATTTGGTAGTATTTGGACACATGCACTCCACTTAAATCACATGGAAATTATTTAGGTCTATACACCTTAAGGAATAAATAAGGTGTCTTATGACCTTGGATCCTTATGGAATTTTTGTACAAGCAATTTTATAGTGTTATTGACCTTTGAGATTTATTATAGGATGTTTAGAAAATAGTAGCTCATACTTATAGGTATAATCTCCACCTTGCCCTTTTGATGATTCTGAAGTAACCATGGTTAGATTAACTTAGAATGATATGAAACTATGGCAGGTTAATTAAATAGCATTAAGAGGCACTAGTAAATTATTTGGATCATTTGGGCAATTCCTCTCAGTACTTCATGTGTAAAGTAAAGTAGTCCACCATACTTTGATAAATAGATAATAAATATTATATTTTGCTGGAAAATTGTGTTACTTTACCAGAGAATCTTTTAGGGCATAATAAAGCCTAAAATATTTGTTACATGCTATTTTGATGAGTTTATAAAAATATTGCTTCACAAAGTGCACTTGAATGTAATTAGTTGAAGTATTTTTATACAGGGCTCACTAAACTAGGAATTGCATGAAACTTAGTCAGTAATGTTTTAAGATCAAAATGAAGCTCTGATAATTTTTGGACTATGATTCATGGTACTCCCTTCATTATCTAAAATTATTTGAATTAATTTGAATTAATTATTTAGAGGTTATTTCATTTATGAAAATCTGTGAAATTTTTAATTCACTGATATTTTGCCATCATACACTGTCCATAATTTTTGGGTTGCTACAACTTAAGGAAATCTAGTACTTCATGATCAAAATTACCCATAGCCTATCATTTGGGAAAATTTAATAAATGTCAAATTAATTAGTAAAATTTCAAGTTTCTGAATTTTGGCTAAATGTGTCATGATAGACCCACAATAATTATCTTAGGGCATTTGGATGAAAATTTTGAGTTCCTCCTATCATGTACATCATATAGCTTAGGTTGGTCTTCATTTAGTAAAACTGCGGAAATTGTGATAACATGGCGGATGGTCATAGAAAGTGGGGTGTAATGTATGCTTATTTGGTAAGATGAAAAAGTGAGCTTCGTAAAGATTCATGATGAGGGGAATGTATGGTTGGCTAGTGTTCGGTGGTGCTCGGGATCGACGAAAGGTCGTCCTTCCTATGGAGAGAGAGAGTCAAAACACATTAGGGTTAGATCCAGCATAATATTAAAAAGGATCGGGAATTGGGTAAGAACCAATAATATTAAGTGGCTTATGAAAGGGAATGATGGGATTCGGCTACCATCATAGTTCCTATTGCCTTGTGAGAGCCCTTCACCGGGAATACCTTGGGCAGTAATGGGCTAACCTAAACCGTAAGAATAATCAATGTTTAAGAGTAACTAGTATAACTAGTATTTCACTTACACTCACACTCCCCGGTGTTGTGGGAGTTAGGTTGGGTCCCGCGAGCGGTAGGCTCGGTGGTTTTAGTGATGGGCAGGTTAGCCCGGTGAGACGATGGCTTGGTAGATAATTGTGATGGACAGGTTAGTCCAAGGTGCTTTGGCTCGGTAGAAAAGTATATAAAGGTTGCATGTGCATAAGAAATAAGGTGGTGGGTCTTCGGTATTGTACGGTCATCACACCGACACCAATATGTTGAATCGGCAGGTGTGGTTTAGCACTTGGCAAAATAAAGTCCGGCGTGATGTCGGCAAGAGTACGCAGGAGCACTGCTTAGTGCACCAGCGTGGAGGCATACGATAGGTCTGACTGGTATTGTTTATACCGATTTAGAGGTGGGAGAGGCCCAACCCACTGCTTTTGTTTGCCACTACGGAGGTATCATGGGAGGTTAGGCTTTAGAAAGGGGGAACTAAAGGTCTGTGTGCACAGAGTCAAGTATGTGTGTTGCACTTGCATGTTCACATCATAGCATACTTGTATCACATAGCATCATAATTGCATATAACCCTTGACACCTATTGTATAAAATGGTATGAGACACTTTATATAATAGGCCTTGCAAAATGATCCCTTGGTCTATAGGTTTGTTTGGGCATTCCTATAGGTCATGGTTTCTTACTTAGTTTGCCTTCTCATACGATACTTGCTCAATTGTTCTTATGTATAATTATACTGCTTACCTACTACTACTTACATATACTTTCTCTATTAATGAACTCAAGATAGACTAGTTTAGCCGCCACCTGGTAACCTTTATTACTCTCCACCTTCATTACCTTCTCTTTCCTTCTCCCCGCTCGGTGCCTAGGAGCCATAGGGGAGGGGTGGGGATGATAGGACTTAGTATTTTAGACTAACGGTTGTTGAACAAATCAATTTAGGGGATCGTGGAGACGAACCAGGAGATGCAGCCCCAAAGGTCGGTGCGCTTGGAGACGGGACAGTCTAACACTGGAGTTCAGGCAGTAGGGACAGTGAATCCGGATCATTAGTAGATATTATTGATTTGCTTCCGCGATTGAGTGATTTGTAGTGAGGATTTTGAGGTATCGGGCAGGAGCCCTCTTTAATACTTTGCTTTATCATATCTATGGACTCTCCCTTCGTGGCAATTATTTACATATATATGATTTTGGTGGATTAGTTTTGAGTTTCATTTTACTCATGTACTTTTATACTTTTACTCTTCTCTTCTACGATCGGTATGGCCGGCAGGATTGGCGTTTTGTAGTGATGACCTTCCCGAATGTGTTGGTGTCACCGCAAAGTGGTGATTCTTAACATAAGACTTCGTTGGTTTAAAAGAAAAATATGGGGTCTTATAAATTGGTATCAGTGCAAAACCTCGATCAAAAGAGTAAATGTCCACTAACCTTGGGTCACCCCCGCTCGAGTTCAGTTTGGGGACAAACTAAGCAGCGAAAGCGTGATGTGCCTATATGAGGGATCACATGTAATGGTAAACTTTTAACTAGGTTCAGGTCAAATTTCTTACAATTGGCCTTTGTTATGCAGCCCCCGACACATTCTACACCGCAGAGCGGAGCTCAGCAAACTCCGAATGTTGGACCACCTCCCCTGGCTCCTACTCCATTTCTACAGTCAGAGATGGGGAAGACTCTAATAGCCATTCTGGAGGTCTTCAGGGCACACAAGGCTCCGGCTCTGCAACCTAACCCGGGGGCCAATAGGTTAAGCATCTTCTGGGGACTCTCTCCCCCATCTTACATTGGGATGGAGTCGACCGTACGGACAGAAGTATGGCTCGATATCATGTTTGAGATGTTTACTGGGATACAATTCTCGTGGGAGGAGAGGGTACCTCTGGTGGTCTCCCTCTTAGAGTCTCATGCAAAGAGATGGTGAAAGACACTTCTAGATATGACATTTGCAGATTGGGAGGTTGCTGACGTTACTTGGGAGGAGTTTGGGGACGAACTATTGGAGCACATCTTCCCACAGTCAGCAAGAGATGAGCTGGAAGAGAGGTTCTTGCAACTGAGATTGGGCAACAGGACGGTGGTGGAGTACCACCATGACTTATATCACTTAGCCCGATTTGCAGACTCCTATTAGCTGGACGAAGCGGGGTATACCAAGAGGTTCTATAAGAGACTTCGAGAGGACCTCAGAGAGGCTCTTTTGTTTGTATCCAGCAGACCTATACCTCAGATTCTGGAGATGTAAAAGAGGATGGAAGTAGTTTCGCACATGACACAAGGCCAGAAGAGGCCAATTGAGGATTAGGGTCTGGGAGGTAGGAAATGATCAACGGAGGAGCCGCTTTGCTTATGAGAGAAGGGTAGAGGATCAACCCCACCAAGAGGTGAGATAGGAGCCGAGGGTGCCAGTGGTATTGCCCCCTCAACCCCTTCGGATGTGGGAGATATAGAGTCCCGAGGGTGTGCCACTTCCCCCGCCCGAGTGCTACAATTGTCATCAGGTAGGGCACAATCAAAGAAACTACCCAATGAGAGGGGCACCTCTACCAGCACCATAGGATGCCCCACCCGCTAAGCAGTTTACAGGCCGAGGCCATGGAAGAGGACGTGGTTTCCAGGGCAGAGATCGGAGGCAAGAGAGGGAGCAGGTGTATGCTCTAGACTTGGCTCCACCTCGGGACCCGGGCAGGGTGATTGCAGGTATGTTGTTAATTTTATGTTGTTATTTACTTTTTGAATATTTGAAACAACAAACAACTGTAGCGTACTAGGAAAGAAAACCATAGGTTCAGTTACCTAACCACATCTAAATAAATAGGAAGAGTCATGGTGTGCGGCAAACATGCCCACACCTTGGTGGATACTAGGGCGTCGCACAATTTCTTCTCTGAGGAGTTCGTAAAGGGACTGGAAGGAGTCTGGTATTATTCAGGAGTCACCAGGAAGGTGCGTATCCCCAACGGAATGGAGGTCTTAGCTACTGCTAAGTGACTCCTAAGGGTGACTATTGATGGACTAACGCTCGAGGCCCCGACTATAGTCTTGAGGATGCCGGACTTCGACTTGGTTCTGGGCATGACATGGCTTACTTGGAATTACTCCTAGAGAGATTGCCCGATAAAGAACGTAGTACTGAGTTATGAAGGCACCTTCACGACCTTCGGAGGTATTACTCCAGTCTCCCATAGGATGTTATCTTCTATTCAGGCCGTCAAGGCCCACATGCAGGCAGATGAGGTCTATCAGATGTTCTTCGAGATGGTCGAGGTCAAGACAGTTGTTGCCGATATATTGGTGGTGCGGGACTTTTTGGATGTGTTCCCAGGGAAGCTACCAGGATTGCTGCCGCGTCGAGAGAAGGATTTCCAGATCCAGTTGGTGTTGGGAGCTAATCCAGTGTCTAGGGCTCCCTGTCGGATGGATCCAAAGGAGCTGGTGGAGTTCAGGAGTCAGCTAAAGGAGCTGGTGGAGGCTGGATTCATTAGGCCAAGTTCCTCGTCTTGAGGAGCTCTGGTCTTTTCATAAAGATGAAGGATGGGACCCTCAATTTGTGCTTCAATTATCGTGCACTAAACCATTTTACAGTCCGGAACACATATCCACTGCCAAGGATCGACGAGTTATTTGATCAGATAGAGGGAGCACATTGGTTCTCGAAGCTTGATCTGAGGTCAGGATACTATCAGCTACGGATTAAGGAGGAAGATATCCCGAAGACGGCGCTTAGTAGCAGATAGGGCTTGTACGAGTTTATCATTAGCCCTTTGGGCTCACGAATGAGCCATCAGCATTCATAAGCTTGATGAATCGAGTGTTTGAGCCATACCTCGACATGTTTGTCATTGTGTTCATAGATGACATCCTTCTTTATTAAAGGACGAAGGACAAGCACGCACAATATCTGGCGCTGACCCAGGAGAAGCTCATGGAGCATCAGTTGTATGCAATGTTCAGCAAATGCCAGTTTTGGCTGACAGAGGTAGCCTTTTTAGGCCACATTATTAGTGGAGCAGGATTGGCGGTGTATACTGCAAAGATTTAGGCAGTAAGAGACTGGCCTCAGTTAAAGACGGCACTGATGTCCGAAGTTTTTTGGAATTGGACTGGTACTACCAGAAGTTTGTGCAGGGATTCTCTTAAATCGCCCTCCCACTCACTTCTTTGATGAAGAAGGACTCTTCGTTCATTTGGAAGCCACAGTGTGAGGCGGCCTTCCAGGAGTTGAAGGGTCGGCTAACGTCGGCCCCTATCCTCGCTCTTCCATCTGGGAAGGAGGTTTTCTAGGTGTACACTGATGCATCATTTCAGGGGATTGGAATTGTATTGATGCAGCATGGATATGTGATAGCTTACGCCTCCCGACATCTTAAGAAGCAAAAGCAGAACTAACCCGTGTAAGACTTTGAGATGGGAGCAGTGGTGTTTGCTCTGAAGATTTGGTGGCATTACCTTTATGGTGTGCACTGTGAAATATTGTTCGGATCACAAAAATCTGAAATATGTCAATACGCAGAAGGAGATGAACATCCGCTAGAGATGATGGGTGGAGTTCTTATCTGATTATAAGTACACAATACACTATCACCCAGTGAAGGCAAATGTGGTGGCAGATGCACTGAGCCGGAGGGCTGCCACTTCGGGAGCAGTGCCCCAGTTGATGGCTACAATGAGCACTACCGATGATATTCGAGATTGCATCAAGGCTGAGCAAAGAATGGATGAAAAGATAGAGCCAGTATTAAGGACCTTGGAGGCGAGCATGACCAGGGAGTATATGGAGAGGTATGGGTTATTATGCTTTAGAGGACGGGTGTACATACCGGTTGGGGGTAGGATTCGAGAGGACATTATGACCAAGGCTCACTAATGCAAGTACTCCGTGCACCTGAGAATCACCAAGATGACAGCCGACCTGAAGATGACAATGTACTGGGCGGGTATGAAGAGGAACATCACGTATTTCATAACCTATTACGAGGCTTGTCATTTATTGAAGGCTGAGTGTAAGAGTCCGGCTAGATTATTGCAGCCACTTCCGATGTCAGAGTGGATGTTCAACGATATCGCCATGGATTTCATACATGGTCTTCCTCGATCACATGCGGGGAACGACTCAATATGAGTGATCGTCGATCGATTGACAAAGGTGGCCAGATTTCTACCGATCAGGACAGACGCTACGGTAGGTGACCTGGTGCGGATGTTTGTGGAGCAGTTCGTCTGATACCATGGAGTGCCGAGGATGATAGTGTCTGATCGTGATGGACGATTTACGTCTATCGGTCCATTCTTATTTGGGGAACTGGTTAACATTTAGTACCGCCTTCCACCCTCAAACGGATGGACAGACAGAGCGCACTAATTGGACACTGGAGGATTTGTTGCGTCTTTGCATACTTGACTGCGAAGAGCCATGGGAGAGGCAGGTACTATTGATCGAATTCTCATACAACAACAGCCACTAGTAAAGCATCAGCATGGCCCCTTATGAGGATTTATACGGGCAGAGATGCAGGTCTCCTTTGTTTTTGATCTAGGATGAGGATCCGAAGGCACTTGGCTCAGAGTTTATCGAGAATATTGATGCTCAGTGTCAGTTGATTTGAGATAGGATGTTGGAGGCCCAGAGTAGACATGCCAAGTATTACGATGCTCGGCATCATCAGGTAGAGTTTTAGGTAGGAGACTGGGTATTTCTGAAGATACGACCAATGCATGGAGTCTCGCGGGTGAGTGGTCGGAAGAAGCTCAGTCTGAGATACATGGCGCCTTACAGGATCCGGGAATGGATCAGCCTCTTGGCTTACAGACTGGAGCTACCACCAGATCTAGCGGGTTTGCACGACATCTTCCACGTCTCCCCCTCAGGAAAGCTCTACTTCTATTGGAGCAACAGATTACGACTATTGATGGGCCTATAGCTTCTGATCTATCGGTGCACCTTGAGCAAATCTAGATAGAAGATACTGGGATGCGCGTCTTGTGATGCAAGAAGGTTCTGCTAGTCAAGGTCTTGTGGAGGAATCATGGACAAGAGGAGCATACATGGGAGCCACAGGACTTGATGCAGCAAAGGTACCTAGGAATTTTCACGTCAGGTATTCCCGTTAACCTCTCGGGATGTTACACTTTATTTCTCGTACTTGAAACCCCGTAGGCCTAACCTAAATTTCGAGGATGAAATTTTTATTTTTATGTATTGGTACTTGTAACATCCCTCAAACTTTTAGACTTCTAGGATGGATTTGTCATGACTGGGTCATGACAAAAAGTACATGCTAAGAGTTGACCTGAACTGGAAAGAAATTGTCGAACAGAGCTTGACGAAATGTCGAGCAGAGCTCGATGAAATATAAGCATCACATTAGGTCGTTATACTAAGAGAGGAAATCATTGAGCTGAGCTTGAGGAAATTTTCGAGTTAAGCTTGAGGAAATCGTCGAGGTGAGCTCGAGGAAATCATCAAGCAAAGCTCAAAGAAATCGTCGAGCTGAGCTCGACGAAATCGTCGAGCTGAGCTCTACGAAAAACCTTGAGCAAGGCTGAGCTGAGTATGATGAATGGAATAGCCATAGAGGCTCCATAACTCCCACTTTTATGGGGTTGTTATTCCTCTAAGGGAGAGGAGGAGTTTTTGGAGGTGGCCGACCAATAATTTTGTTCAGCCCCTCAATTTAGTTGAAACCAAAAGGGGTGGAATTAATGGCCATTAATTGAATATAATGACATTTGTCAGTTACAAGCCTCCCATCCCAAATTCCCTCTTTAAGGACCTTCACCAGAGCAAGGCCAAGCGTTTCCCCCGAATACTTTTCAATTCCATTGAAGTTGGTGCAGAAGTTGCAGAAGTGTCAGAAGCTCGGTGGCCAAAATGGTGAAGAGGCAAAGAGCACGTCTTCAGGCCTCAAATCAGGTCTTCCTCAACTCCTTCGTGGGCTTGACCATAGGATTCATTAGAGACAAGAATTGGACTCATTTGAGCCAATTCAAAGCACAAAGTCCATAAAATTTTTGATTTTGGCTTCCTCTCGGGTTCGTCCGAAATGGCCCCTCCGGCAGCCGTGCCGCCACCTAGCGATAGCCACCACCTCAACGAATGTAGTGGCGGTGGTGGCCGTCCAGGGAGGTGGCCGGATGGCTGACAAATGGGCTTGGAACATGCTTCAGGTTGCGTTGTCTCAGCCATTGGCTGGAGGAAGAAGAAAACCAGGAGCCACTCGATTTGCTTTAAGATCTGTGCTAGATCTAGAATATTGAATATCATTTTATGCATTTTCATCACATAATATTGGCTGTCTTGGGATTTAAATTATAAAAAACTTAGATGCCATTTTAGAAAAGGTGGTCAATATGAAAATTTTATCCCTATGAGTCTAGTTTAATCTAAAATTGGTTTGAATCAATTTGTATTTCAGGTTAGACCACATCACACACTTTGGTGAGGTCTTTACCTACGCTAGATCAGAGACTGTTTTGTGTGCCCCCATCAATCCAGCCATCCAAATGACTTGAAATTTTGGATGGCGGTCACTCTTACCAATACCAAAAACATATCCAATAATGGGAATTTTTTGAAAACATTTTCCTAAAGTTTTTGTAGATATTTAATAATCTTTATATGAATTATTTAAGGGGTCTAATGACCTCTAAACCCACCAAATTTTTTGTTTCCGACTCATTGGGTCATGGAATGACTATGATAAATATCTCATCCCAATTGGGTTAGATTTTAATAGGTGTAGGTAAGACCAAAGTGTGGCCCTTTAAGTGTTAATTAGGACCAGAGTGAGCTTGGGGTATGGAGGGGCCAATTCTCACCCAAGGGGTTGGAATTTTTGCAGAGCCCCTTGGTTAGTTTAAACACCCTCATATGGAGTTTAGGGTGGATTTTCCCTAGGACCCTAATTCAAACCCAAAGGTTTAACTTTGGGGGTTTGTGAAGGACATGGGGTGATATGTCCTAGTATCGACTTGGTGTTTAGTCCATATGATCTTAGGGTGGGAAAATGGCCTAGGAAGGAATTTGGAAGTATTTGGACACATGCACTCCACTTAAATCACATGGAAATTATTAAGGTCTATACATCTTAAGGAATATATAAGGGGTCTTATGATTTTGGATCCTTATGAAATTTTTGTACAAGCAATTTTATAGTGCTATTGAACTCTGAGATTTATTATAGGATGTTTAGAAAACAGTAGCTTATACTTATAGGTACAATCTCCACCTTGCCCTTTTTGATGATTTTGAAGTAACCATGGTTTGATTACCTTAGAATGATATGAAACTCTGGAAAGATTAATTAAATATCATTAAGAGACACTAGTAAATTATTTGGATCATTTGGGAATTTTCTCTTAGTACTTCATGTGTAAATTAAACTAGTGCACCATACTTTGATATATAGATAATAAATATTATATTTTGCTGGAAAATTATTTTACTTCGCCAGAAAATCTTTTAGGGCATAATAAAGCCTAAAAAATGTGTTACATGTTATTTTGATGAGTTTATAAGAATGTTTCTTCACAAAGTGCACTTGAATGGAATTAGTTGAAGTATTTTAATACATGTCTCACTGACCTAGGAATTATCATGAAACTTAGTCAGTAATGTTTTATGATCACAATAAAACTTTGGTAATTTTTATATAATTTTTTTACTATAATTTATTGTACTCCCTTCATTATCTAAAATTATTTGAATTAACTTGAATTTATTATTTAGAGGTTATTAAATTTATGAAAATCTGTCAAATTTGGAATTAATTGATATTTTGCCATCATACACTGTTCATAATTTCTAGGTGGCCATAATTTAAAGAAATCTAGTACTTCATGATCAAACTTACCCATAGCTTATCTTCTGGTAAACTTTAATAAATGCCAAATTAATTAGATAAATTACAAGTTTTTGGATTTATGCTAAATATATCATGATAGACCCACAATATTATCTTAGGGCATTTGGAGGAAAATTTTGAGTAACTCCTGTCATGTACATCATATGGCTTTGGTTGGTCTGCATTTAGTAAAACTGCAAAAATTGTGATAACATGGGGGATGGTCATAGGAAGTGGGGAGTAATGTATGCAAATTTGGTAAGATGAAAAAGTGAGCTTCATTAAGAGTCATGATGAGGGGAATGTTGGGTATGTGAGTGTTAGGTGGTGCTCGGGATCAATGAAGGTCATCTTTCCTGTGAACAGAGAGAAAGTCAAAACACACTAGGGTTAGATCCAGCATAATATTAAAAGGGATCGTGAATTGGGTAATAACCAATAATAGTAAGTGCCTTGCGAAAGGGAACGATTTGCTTCAGCTACCATCATTGTTCCTAGTGCCCTGTGGGAGCCCTTCACCGGGAATACCTTGGGCAGTCATGGGCTAACCTAAACGTTAAGAAAAATCAATGTTTAAGAGTAACTAGAATTTCACTTACACTCACACTCCCCGGTGTTGTGGGAGTTAGGTTGGGTCTTGCGAGCGGTAGACTCAGTTGTTTTAGTGATAGGCTGGTTAGCTCGGCGAACCGATGGCTCGGTAGATAATTGTGATGGACGGGTTAGTCTGGGGAGCTTTGGCTCAGTGGAAAAGTATATAAAGGTTGCATGTGCATAAGAAATAAGGTGGTGGATCTTCGGTATTGGAGAGTCATCACACCGACACCAATACGTTGACTCGGCAGGTGTTGTTTAGCACTTGCCAAATAAAGTCTGGTGTACAGCCGACAAGAGTACACTGGAGCTCCGCTTAGTGCACTAGTGTCAAGGCGTATGATAGGTCTGACTGGTAGTGTTGATACCGGTTTAGAGGTGGGTGAGGCCCAACCCACCACTTCTGTTTGCCACTACGGAGGTATCTTGGGAGGTTAGGCTCCAAAAAGGGGGAACTAAAGATCTGTGTGCACAGAGTCGCGTGTGTGTGTTGCACTTACATGTTCACATCATAGCATACTTGCATGACATAGCATAATCATTGCATATAACTCTTGACACCTATTGTATAAAATGGTATGGGACACTTTATACAATAGGTCTTACAAAACGACCCCTTGGTCTATATGTTTGTATGATCATTCCTATAGGTCATGGTTACTTACTTAGTTTACCTTCTCAAACTATACTTGCTCAATTGTTCTTGTGTATTGAAAGTGAGGGTTAGATCTAATATACTCTAAAGGGGGGTGAATAGAGTTTTTGTGAGTAATTAAAATCTTTTGTTTAATAGAATAACTTGTTTCTAAACTCAGATGTTATATCACAGCACAACAGATTAAACTAATAAAAATCATAGAATCCTAACTATCACAGCCACAACAAGAATAAAAGAAAAAGGAACCCAGACAACAAAAGAATTTTATAGTGGTTCCCCAACCTGGGTACATCCACTCTTCTACCACCCTGGTAGGAATCCACTCAGGTTTTTGTTCAGGTGTCTGCCACCAATGAGCTTTTGGTAAGGTACTCAAAAACCAAACCTCAATTATTTTGGTTAGGAGATTTGCAACCAGGAATCACTTTTGAAGGGAGTAGAGAACCCTTTTAACAGAGGGGGTGAGAGAGTGATGATGTCTTCTATTTCTCAAGTATTCAACTGAGAAGACTCTATGGATTTGGTGGTGGAAAAATCTCCCCCTGAAATATTGAATTTGTTTAGGGTGAAAGGAACTTTGCTTCAGGGTGATAGGACTTCAAGCTTTCAACTTCAACCAGAAGAACTTCAGGAACTCTTTGACAGATGCATCAGTTGTTGTCCATTGAAAGTTCCTGAGAGGATGACAAAATAAGAAGACTCTTGATTTAAATGGTTGTTCTTCTTCTTCTTCTGAAACCTATTCTTCTTCTGGTCTAGCAGTTCTTTCTTTCTAGCGCTTTGTTGTCAAGAGAGAGAAAGAGCTGAGAAAATCCTTGTTACGATATGATGGTGTTCTACTCTTCCTGACTGGTTTTCTGTGTGTCTGTATTAGTTGTATATCGTCTACTATCTCGTACTGGAAGAAGAAGAATCTATACTTTTATATTTTCGATATAAAAGTGCATTTGAATTTTTAAATCCCTTCTATAATCAATGCAGACGGCTTTGGGAAATTTGCATTGATTAGTTTCCCCAACTGTCCCTTTGGAAAATGGCAGACAATAATCCTGATGAAGACCATAATTAACGCTATTATCTAATGGTAATATTCAGAGAATATTAGAGCATTAATTACTCAGGAATCATTGCAATATAATAGGAACAGAAGAGGGAGACAACCAAGTCTAGATTCGTCGACCTGAGTTCGTAGTTCGTCGAGCTGAGGTCCAAGTTCGTCGACCTCTGAATGGCTGACTACTGCTTTACAACTTTCCTATTCTGTGCAAAAAGTTCATCGATCTGATGTCCAAGATCGTCGACCTGAGACTTGAGAACTGAGTTCGTCTAGCTGAGTGAAAGTCACTCTAGTGTAAACTACCTTCACCTATGGGGGGATAGGTGATTTATAGTCGTTTTGCGGAATTAAAAATTTACCTGCACAATAAAACAAAACAAGCACAACACAGAAACACACAAGAAGTTATAGTGGTTCCATGATTTGGGTACGTCCACTTTCCCCCTTCGACCTATCTCCCAACAAGGGACGACTTGGTCACTTCACCAACCGGATTGAAATCCAATCCTCACACTATGGAAGAAACCCTTTCACCCGAAGGAGTCACTACTCCTCCACCACGGGTTGCACCCAACCCTTACAATGAGGAACCAAAGTTCCGTTACAACAAAAGTAAAAATAGAATGTACAAAATACAAACTACGTTTGGAGCGCTCGGTGTCCCTCTTCGTTCGATGAAGCGTTCTTGAAGAAGACGAAGAGTCCACGACCTAAGCACTCTCTTGGAGAGGATCTCCCCGAGATCGGCGGTGGCAAGGATTGCGGCGGAGATGCTTTCGAGATCCAAACTTCGTAACAAAGCTAGCAAGGTCTACAAACGATCTTACTTGGATCGATCGTCTCAATCGATTCAGAAGGAGAAAGTATTCCCGTTCAACAAACCAAGAGACAAAGGATCTCAAGATAGACACGTGAGACGCATTGCTTGGCTGAGTTTCTGTCGCTGGGAGATCAAGAAAAATCCAAGACCAGTGGCGGCGACAACCTTTCGAACGACGACGGAGGCGGAAGAAGTTTCGCGATGAGCTAGGTCAAGTCGGCTGCTCGTTTCTTTTTCGCGTGTAGTGATCATCTGTAATGTTCAAAATAAGCGAGTATTTATATTGTAGATCATCCTTTATGACCGTTGTGGGCCACACCAGAAGAAACCCTAATTTCGATTCAAACAGCGCCTAAACATTTGGTCCTGTCCACCGAGCCAACAGAATTCGCCTAAGGCAAATTTGGCGGGAATCATTGGTGATTCTCGACGAATCGGCGAGAATCACTTATGATTCCCGTCGAATTCTCCTTAGAAGAATTCTACCTGAACAGCAAGCCATCCAGAGAGAATCGGCGAGAATCACAATCCATTCTCGACGAATCGGCGAGAATGCAAAGTCATTCTCGACGATTCGGCGAGAATCACTTAGTGATTCTCGTCGATTCTGCCTTAGCTGAATTCTAGACGACGGAGAATCACAATCCATTCTCGACGAATCGGCGAGAATCACTTAGTGATTCTCGTCAAATTTTCCTTAGATGATTTTTCTTCTATCTTCCCGTGAGCTGGTCTTTGACCCATACTTGCTCCTTTTCTTCTCTTGATCTATCTCATCCCTGTACTTGAAAATAAGTACACTCCAATAGAGAGACTACACGTGTGCCAACATATTGATCTGTTCAACGAGGGATTACGTTGCGCAGACCCGTGTATATTGACCCACTGTACCCTAACATTGGTGTGTACTTGTCGTGGAATAACTGCAAGCACAACTTGAT
Source organism: Platanthera zijinensis (assembly GCA_039513925.1). Classification (NCBI taxonomy): domain Eukaryota; kingdom Viridiplantae; phylum Streptophyta; class Magnoliopsida; order Asparagales; family Orchidaceae; genus Platanthera; species Platanthera zijinensis. The sequence continues at coordinate 129,867,177 of CM077082.1, forward strand.
AGAAAATCATCAAATACATTATCTATTCACCTTAGCTTGTTCAGGGGCTTCTTCAAATCAGGTATATTGTGGATACAATACCCAACAATCTCCCCCTATTTGAAGAAGCCTAAACCCTACAAGCTAACGTGAATGGAGCATATGAAAATCATAAACTACTAATTCAGTTGAGAGAGAAATTCATTACCACTTTCCTGAGAGCATACTTGGAGCAATCTTAGCCTTAGCCGAGAGGGTAATCTCCCCCTTTTCGGCTTCTGCAAATCTGGGACTTTACTTGGAGCCACATGCTCCCCCCTAGATCTTGCATCCATGATCTTGCTTGAGTTCCTTACTGATGCTCCCCCTTGATCCAAGACCCCTGAGCCGGACAGTCTTCACTCTTCATAGTTCAGCATGCCGAGTTCAGTTTTGAAGAGACTGAACTTGGCCTCGTCTAGGGGCTTTGTGAAGATATCTGCAACCTGCTTATCCGTGGGGACATAGCAGAGAGATATATCTTTGTTTTCCACATGCTCTCGAATAAATTGATAGCGCACTTCAATATGCTTCGTTCTGCTGAGTGACACAGGATTGTTTGCAATTGCTATTGCGCTTGAGGAGTCGCAATACATCGGAACTTCGCTGAACTACAAGTCATAATCTTTGAGCTAATTTCTAATCCATAGAAGATGTGCGCAACAGCTGCCTACTGAGATGTACTCAGATTCAACAGTGGAGGTTGCGACACAATTCTGCTTCTTACTATTCCATGAAATAAGCCTTCTTCCGAGGAATTGACACGTCCCGGAAGTGCTTTTCCTATCATCCCTGCTTCCTGCAAAGTCAGCATTGGAAAAGCCTATCAGCTCAACATCATTGTTTCTTGGGTACCACAAGCAAAGATTTGGTGTACCTTTAAGGTATCTAAGAATCTGCTTTGCAGCGACATAATGAGATTCCTTAGTGTTCACCTGATATTTGGCACAAACGCATGTGGAAAACATAATATCCAGTCTACTAGCAGTAAGATAGAGCAATGATCTAATTATGCTTCTGTACTTGGTTTCATCAAAAGGTTTCCCTTTCTTATCCTTGTCCAGAGACACAGTGGATCCCATTGGAGTCCTCATAGAGTTTGCACTCTCCATTCAGAATTTCTTGAGGTGTTCATTTGTGAACTTCGTGTGAGAGATGAAAATCCCATCCTCAGACTGTTTCACTTGAAGTCCCAAGAAATACTTCAGCTCTCCCATACTACTCATTTCAAACTTCCCTTGCATAAGTTTAGAAAACTTTTTGCAAAGGTTGTTATCCGTTGACCCGAATATTATGTCATCAACATATATTTGCACCAGCAAAATCATGCCTTTGACTTCCCTAAGAAACAATGTATTATCTATTTTTCCTCTAGAGAACTTGTTCTCCCGAAGAAAACTAGACAGAGTCTCATACCAAGCTCGAGGAGCTTGTTTTAAGCCATATAACGCTTTATTAAGAAAATAAACATGATTGGGAAATGTAGGAATACCAAAACCTGGGGGTTGTGCGACATATACTTTCTCTTTCAGATTTCCATTGAGGAAAGCAGATTTCACGTCCATCTGATAGACAGTTAATCCTTTGTGCGAAGCATACGCCAGGAACAATCTGATTGCCTCGAGCCTTGCCACTGGTGCAAAGGTCTGGTCGAAGTCAATCCCCTCCTCCTGTCTGTAACCTTGAGCCACCAGCCTGGCCTTGTTCTTTATGATGACACCGTTTTCATCTAGTTTGTTTCTGAAGATCCACTTGGTGCCGATCAAATTCTGGTTATTTGGTCTGGGAATAAGCGTCTAGACGTTGCATCTTTCAAATTGATGCAGTTCATCTTGCATGGCCAATATCCATGCCGCATCTTTGTTCGCCTCGTCGAACTTCTTTGGCTGAACCTGAGACAGGAAACTAAGGTGCAAAATCTCGTTAATTGTACCTCTTCGAGTTATGACACCATCATGAGGATCTTCGATGATCTGATCTCTAGGATGATCCCTCACGTGTCGGAGCTCTAGGAGTTTGGCATCTGGAGCTCTGACGTCTTCTTGGGCTTCTCCTTCTTCAGGAAGATTTTCTCCATCCTGCTCGTCAACTTCTCCAGCTAACGTCGAGGTGGAAACCTTGACGTACTTGGGAGTTGCACCTTTAGTAGTCTCATCCAGACTTAGCTGTTCAAGCCATGCACCTGCATCTTCAAGAATGCCACTGGAAGAAGTGCTATGAAGCAAGCTTCCGTCATCAAAAACAACATTAATGGACTCTTCCACCACTAGGGTTTTCTTATTGAAAACCCTATATACCTGACTATGGATAGTATAGCCCATGAATATACCTTCGAAGCATTTTTCACCAAATTTAGTACGCGGGTACTTCCCGTTATTGAGTACATAGCATTTGCAGCCAAAGATCCTTAAATAGGACATGGTTGGTTTCCTGCCTTTCTGTAGCTCATAAGGCGTCTTACGATGACTCTTGTTGATCAAGGCCCAGTTTTGTACATGACAAGCCGTATTGACAGCCTCTTCCCGGAAGTATTCATGGGAGAGAAGCGTCATTCAACATTGTCGTGCGAGCTTCAATGAGAGTTCTATTTCTCCTCTCCGCAACTCCATTTTGCTGAGGAGTATGAGAGGAGGAAAACTCATGAAAGATACCATGTTCTTCACAAAATTATGTCATATCCCCAGACTCGAATTCTGTTCCATGGTCACTTCTGATTTTGACCACTGAGCAGTTAAGTTCGTTCTGAATTTGCTTCACAAAACTCGTGAAGATGTCAAACGTATCTAACTTTCGTTTTAAGAAGAACACCCATGTAAACCGAGAGTGATCATCAACAATCACTAGCGTATAGGACTTGCCTCCCAAGCTATAAACTTGCACTGGACCAAACAAGTCCATATGCAGAAGATAAAGACATCTGGAAGAGTCTTTGTCTGCAATGCCCTTAAAGGTAGCCCGAGTCTGTTTGCCCTTCTAGCACGCAAGACAGGGGCTATCTTTGATGCACTTAATAATGGGAGCATCCCTTACTAAATTTTTAGAAAATAACATATTAATCGTCTTGAAATTAATATGTGCCAATCTCTTGTGCCATTGTTCACAAAGAGATGAACTATCTTTTGCTACCAAGCACCCGGGGGTAGAAGAATCTAAACTAAGAAAATATAAACAAAAGATATTTCTGCTCCTAATGCCGGTTAATACCGTCTCCGAAGAGGCACACGATATTATCAAGCATTTATCCTTGTAGAACTTAACGTCATATCTTTTATCACATAATTGTCTTACACTGATCAGGTTATGATTTAAACCTTCAACATAAGCCACGTCGGTGATAGAGATTATTCCGTTGGAAATCATACCATAACCTCTAGTGACACCTCGATCGGATCCCCCAAAGATGACTTTGGGTCCATTTTCGACTAGAGAGTAATTATGCTGCAGGCTTCTAGTCCCAGTCATATGCCAGGGAACATCCACTGTCCAATTACCAGATTGGAGTTTTGGTGGCCTTTTGACATTCCAGCAAAACAGAATTAATTTCCCTTAGGAACCCAATCGAACTTGGGTCCTAGATTCCTTGTTAGCACACTCGCCCTTGGATGGTTAACCCTACGAGTGGTCGGTCTCGCGTTGCTAACATGAGGAGTCTCGTTATATCTCGGATTAAACAAGCAATCCACGGCAAAGTGACCAACTTTGCCACAGCACCAACAGTCAAATCTGTTGTACCTTTTCCTCGGCTCCTGCTTCACCCTTGGAACGGTGGGTCCAGCCGAGGCCTTGGATCTGGAGGTGGAGCCATCATTATGACAACAGTCACATGATTTCTTCACCTCCTGTTCCTTCAGTATAATAGGCTTGGCTTTTGGTGCCTGCTTCCTATTATGGCTGCAAGAGAAGTGGCCATAATCCTCCACTTGGATTTCCTCATAAGGTGCCTTAAAGACACTCTCACCGTAGTTGCGGGGAAAGGCCCAACCATCATATCGGCTCTTGGGCTTTTCAACCGAGGGCCGGAAGAAGTGGCCATAGGTTGACTCAAAGTCCTGTTCATTGCAGGGAAAGCCAGGCTTCCTGAATTCAACAGGGTTGAGTGGGGCCTTTCCCTTTTCTACAGTAGAGGCCTTCTTAGCAGCCTTATTTTTTCCTCTTCCTTCTGTTTCTCCTGGATGATTTACCAAGCACACCCACATGCCCAAAGCCAGCCCCCTTAGCCTGAGCAGAGAAGGTATCAACCAGTGGAAGAACAGTCTTTGGCATAGAGAAGCTTTTGACAATCTTCCTTTCTGCCGCAAGTTGTTCTTCCAACTTATTGATTTCTTCCTGTTTAAGGTCAAGGAGACTTAGAGACTCAGAGTGCTTAGAGACTAGGTCCAGGTGCTCCTGTCGAAGAGAAATCAAGCTAGTGATCTCTTCCCTTAGGGAGACACCCTCGACCATAAGGAATTTGACTTCCTTTTTCTGAGCCCTCAATCTCTTGCGGCATTCCTCGAAGGTGTTGAGCAGAAGCTCATAATTTTCGAGGATCTCGGCTTCTCGGGCAGAAGGGCTGTCCTCGAGATCATCATCAGAAGACTCATAGTCAGAGTCAGAGAGGGGGGGTGGGTACAAGCTTTTACCTTCCCAGTAAATGGGGGGCAGTCTCCTTCTGAATCAAAGCGACCCACTAGCCCGAAGTAGGCTTCTTCATCATCACTGGAGTCTGAGGAATAGGACTAACTCAGTGTATTTGGCTTTTTGGCGATGTAGCTCCTCTCTTTCTTCTTATCTCTAGAGGACTTGTGCTCCTCTCCCTTCCCCTTATCTCTCTTGCCTTGGTGGCAGTCAGCGATGACGTGACCTGGCTTATTGCATCCAAAGCAAATAATGTCGTTGGAGCGATGTTTGTTCTGTTTGGATTCATACCTGTTAGAAGAATAATACTTCTTCTGATGTCAGGAGGAGGAGCCGTCTCTCTTTCTTTGATTCCTCAACTTGATGAACTTCTTAAACTCCCGAGTGATGAGGGAGAAGTCTTCTTCAGATAGCTCTGAGCCGGACGAGCATGGCTCAGATTCTTCTTCCTCATCCATTTTCTGAGAGCGGGATGAGTCTACACCCTTGCCTTTCCTTGAGTGATTGGATTTTAGGGCCACATTCTTTTATTTTGCTGTGGCTTTCTCGGCTTCTTCTTCTGCTTTCCTCGTTTTCAGCTGAAGCTCATAGGACATAAGCTTCCCAAATTGTATCTGAGGATCAGTTTCTACTAATTTGCCAAACTCTCGGATGGCGCAGATCTTCGTGTCCCATTCCTTAGTAAGGGACCTAAGGAATTTATCATTCAGTTCACCATCAATGAACACTCTTCCATATCCCTTTAGGGCAATAACGATCTTGAGGAAATTCTCGAAGATAACTCCGATCTCTTTCTTGGGCCCTTGCCTAAAAGCCTCATATTTCTGGTTCAGGAGGGATCTCCAATCATCCCTCACTTCATCTGTGCCCTCCATCAGAATAATCAGGCAGTGTCAGATATCCTTGGCTGTCCTGCAGTTGCAGAAGTTCTGCATCATGGAGTCTTCGACTGCGCTGACTAGAATGTTTTGTGCCTTCTTTTCAAGTCCGAACATCACCATCTCGTCCTTGTCCATTTAAGAAAACTTCTTAGGCACCATTTTCGTAGGATCAATGATGGAGGCCTTAGTGGGAATATAAGGTCCCTCCTCCACGATCATGAAGAGTCGGGGGTCGATTGCTTCCATGTAAAATCTAATCCTTTCCTTCCAGATAGGAAAGTTTAGCCTGGTGCACACTGGGATCTTGCCTGAGTACTTGAGTCCGTCCATAGTAGATATTTGCCTTCTTCTTGAAACTAGTTGCAGGAACTTACTCAAGGTGTTAACCTTTTTGATGAGTAACCTCCCTCTGATACCACTTGAAAGTCACTCTAGTGTCAACAACCCACTTATGGGGGAGGGGGGGGGGGGTAGGTGATTTGCAGTCGTTTTGCGGAATCAAAAATCAATAAAACAAAACAAGCACAACACAGAAACACACAGGCAGTTATAGTGGTTCCCCAATTTGGGTACTTCCACTTTCCCCCTTCGACCTATCTCCCAACAAGGGACGACTTGGTCACTTCACCAACCGGATTAAAATCCAATCCTCACACTATGGAAGAAACCCTTCCACCCGAAGGAGCCACTACTCCTCCACCACGGGTTGCACCCAACCCTTACAATGAGGAACCAAAGTTTCGTTACAACAAAAGTAAAAATAGAATGTACAAAATACAAACTACGTTTGGAGAGCTCGGTGTCCCTCTTCGTTCGATGAAGCGTTCTTGAAGTAGACGAAGAGTCCACGACCTAAGCACTCTCTTGGAGAGGATCTCCCTGAGATCGGCGACGGCAAGGATTGTAGCGGCGATGCTTTCGAGATCCAAACTTCGTAACAAAGCTAGCAAGGTCTACCAACGATCTTACTTGGATCGATCGTCTCAATCGATTCGGAAGGGGAAAGTGTTGGAACACCCTATTACTATTTGGACCAGGATGACTATATTTCTATAGGGATTGTGTGCTGTGACCTCCATGTTGTTATAAAGGTCACATAGGCTAGTTAGAGTAGTCTTCAGCTCGACGCATAGTCGACTTCAGCTCGACACAGAGTCGATCTCAGCTCGACGCAGAGTCGACCTCTGCTCGACGCAGAGTGGACCTCAGCTCGACGCAGAGTCGACCTCAGCTCGACGTGGAGTCGACCTCAGCTCGACGTTCCGTCGAACCCAGTTCTGCTTACAGAAAACACTCTCTGGCCGACGTGTGTCGTGCTCAGATCGACGTTTTTCTGTGAGCTCGACGCCTTCCAGACTTCCGTCGATTTTGGATAGGAATTCAAATTCCTTCTGACAGACAATTAATGTTGAAGATTTATTGGCCGTTACAGCATATCTGGTGCATGGCTCAAGGAATTTTCTAAGGAATGTCTGCCTGTCATTTCCTTTGAGGCATTGACAGTTAAGGAAAGCAATTAATGCTGACTTCCAACGGCTATCAAAGTAAAAGGAAGAAGAAGACTCAAGTATATAATTCTTTTTCTTTCAATTCTACAAAAAGACACAGAGAATATACAGAAAAAAAGGAGAGAACAACAATACAGGACTTTAGTTACTCTCTGTGACATTGTGTTGAAAAGCTAACTCACAGAAAATCTGATTGCTTCAGACACCTCCATCCAACTCTCTTGGATCATCCTTTGCTGGAGCAAATCAGATCTTTGAAGACCTGTCACCCTTGTGCAGAGCTCTCCTTCCTGAACCTCTTCTTGATCTCAGGGGGAGCTTTGACAACAACTTCAGATCCACTTCTGCTTCTCTTTGCTTGTTGAATAGAGAAGACAACATCATTCTTTTTCTTTTTCTTTCTGTACAGGGTTTTAACTCCCTTCAAAAGTTACTTTTGGTTTTGCTGAAACCTGGTCAAAATCAGCTCCTTTGGTTTGTGAGAACCTGATCAAAAACTCTCTGGTGCTCAAGACACCTGATCAACTCATCTTGAAGTGGATTCCTATCAAGGGTGATAGAAGAGTGGATGTACCCAGATTTGGGGAACCACTATAGCTCCTTGTGTCGTCTGGATTGCTTATGCTCCTTGTGTTTTGCTTTGTGCTGTGAATACCTTTTTACTCTGATTATTTACTCTAGCACCTTACACTAAGTAAATTCAAACCTTCTCTACACACAAGTTTTTATTTAGAAAATTATTTTAAATAACTCTATTCACCCCCCTCTAGAGTTAGGAGTGATCTTATCCTGCACTTTCAATTGGTATCAGAGGCAGGTTGATCATTTATACAGGCTAACCCCTGGATCAAAAGATCCCTGATAAGATCATTTCCCTCAAAGGGTTAGTTTCTTTAGTTTTACTTATCTTTGAAACTCATGGCACAAAACAAGGACCTTGCTAGCACCAGACCTCCTATGTGCAATCTATCTAAGTTTGCACTATGGAAGGCAAGGATTAGGCTTTACATGAACTCTTTTGATGAAGACATTTTTAACTCTGTGTTGACAGATTGTCCAAGACCTCCCACAGGAACAAGCACATCAGCTGTTCCTCCTCCTTCAGGAACTGATGCTGATATAAAGAAGTGGAAGGCAGCAGATGCTAAGGCCATGAACATCTTGGCTCAAACCATGTCAGATGACATTTTCCAGAAGGTAGTTGAATGCACTACTGCCAAAGCAATCTGGGAAAAGCTGTCAGAAATTGTATCAGGTTCTGCAGATGAAAGAAAGGATAAGAGATCCTACCTGATCACCCAGTATGAGAATTTCAAGAAGGCAGAGTCTGAGTCAGTTGCTGACATGTACAACAGACTGAGTCTGATCATAAGTGAGCTTAGATCACTAGAGAAGGACATATCTCTCACTGAGATAAATGACAAAATACTGACTTGTTTCCCTAGCTCTTGGGACTCAAGAATATGGTCAATTAAAGATGGAAGAAATGTCTGTGAGTTATCCACAGAAGCTCTTCTAGGGAAGCTCAAGAGTTATGAGCAATTCATTAAGAAGAGAGAAGAAGAGCAGAAGACATCCACACCAACAGAGAAGGCTGAGAAACTATTGCCTTCAAAGCACAGGAAGAAGAACCTAAAGAAAAGGTGTTGGGAAATGAAGAGCTTATGAGCCTACTGGTCAAAAGGTTCAATAAGCTAAATAAAAGGAACTTCAGAAGATGGTCATCCAAAGACAAAGACAAGCCAAGGTATGACAGATCTAATAATAAAGATATTATCTGCTTTGGCTGCAGGAAACCAGGACACATCTTCCCAAACTGTCCAGAAAATCAAGACAAGGACAGAAGGGACAAGAAGGAAAGAAAGGATAAAAGGAAGGATAAGGAGTCAAGGAAATACCATGACAAGCCTTCCTCCAGCAACAGCAAGCACACCAGAAAAGGATTTGTGGCTGAATCCTGGAGTGACTCTGATGAGTCTGATTCATCATCCAGTTTTAGTGATGATGAGGATGATGTAGAAGAAAAGGGATTCTGCATGATGGCCATCAGTGCATCTCAAAAGAACACTGATTCAGAGCCTGATGCTGACTACCCATCTGATCAGGAACTTACTGAGGATCAGGTAATAGATTCATTTGACTTTACTTCTGATGATTTCAAATCTGAGTTTAAATCTATGTGCATTGACTTGATTGAGTCTCAAAAGCTGATTAAAACTCTAAATGAACAATTAATTGAATGCAAATCCATTAACTCAGATAATCTTAGACTCTTAGAAGAGTTGAAGCAGTGTGGGGAGGAGATAGCTTCACTGAAAAGTGAGCTATCTAAGGCCAAACAATTTGAAGAAACCCTTAATGGGAGAAGTATCAAATTGATGGACATCACAAGTACAGTGAACTCAAGATTGAATGGTTCACTGGGCTTGGGTGCTTCATCCAGGCAACCCATAGTGCTGACAACTCCAATCAAATTTACCAGTGAGAAAGGTAAAGGAGTCTTGATAGTGGCTAGGAAGAATGCTGACTTAACCCAGGAAACTGGACAAGAAGCGTCGAACGAAGCTCGACGGACGTCGACCAGAGCTCGACGTAATCGCAAGAAAACGTCGAACTTAGGTCGACGCCTTCTACCCTCTGAACAAAGCAAGCCTTCGCCGTCGAACGGAGCTCGACGCACTCACCAGAGTCCGTCGACCGAAGCTCGACGTGTGTCGAGCCAAGCTCAGAGCAAAAGTCATTTCTCAGGGGTTAATTCAAATTTCAATTCTAGCTCCACATCTCATTACTTTAACCCTTATGCTGAATGGATAATACCTCCTAGGAGATATCATCCTGTAGGCTATAAGAGTCAACCTGAGATGTCTTTTATTTCAGAATTTAAAGGATATCAAGAAAGGCCCAAGGTAAACTGGGTCAAAAACAATTGATTTGTTGTATGTGCAGATAAAGACCTATCCAATTGAGAACCAGCAGTGGTACTTGGATAGTGGGTGCTCAAAGCACATGACTGGCAACAAGGAAAACCTTGTGTCCTTCAAAGCCAAACATGGACCCAAAGTAATCTTTGGAGATTCAAATTTTGGACAAACAAAAGGCTATGGCCAAGTCAAGATAGGGTCAATCACATTTAAGAAAGTGGCCTATGTGGAAGGACTAAAGCACAACTTAATCAGCATCAGCCAGCTATGTGATGCTAGTTATCAGGTTTGGTTTACCAACTCAGCATGCAATATTACATTAAATAACAACATAGTCTTAATTGGTAATAGACAAGATAACATATATCTAGTTGATTTCAATTCATCTAAAGTAGATATTTGCTTATTTAATTCCCTTAGCAAACCCAATGAACTTTGGCATAAAAGACTAGGACATGTGAACCTTAGAACCATTGCTAAGTTATCCCAAGACAACCTTGTTAGAGGACTACCTTCTGGTCCCTACAGGAAGGAAGGACTTTGCAAGGCCTGTCAGTTAGGCAAGCAAACTAAAAACAGTTTCAAGTCACTTAATAAGAGTGACTCACCTAGAATTTTGTACTTACTGCACATGGACCTTTTTGGACCAATTAATGTACAAAGCCTAGGAGGGAAATCTTATGCTTTAGTAATTGTAGATGACTTCTCAAGATTCACTTGGGTGTTCTTTCTGAGGAAGAAGTCTGATAACTTCAAGATTTTGACAGATTTTCTCAAAGGCATACAGATTGAGTTCAATACTCACATTGCCCTGATCAGAAGTGATCATGGGACAGAGTTTGATTCTCTTCTTATGCTAGAGTTCTGCCAGAATGAAGGTATCAGGCATACTTTCTCAGCTCCCAGAACTCCTCAACAAAATGGGGTAGTTGAAAGGAAAAACAGAACCCTTATTGAATCTGCCACAACATTGTTGACAGATGCTCACCTTCCTCTAACCTTTTGGGCAGAGGCTGTGAACACCTCCAACTATGTTTTGAATAGAAGCCTGATACATAAACTAAAGGGTAAGACTCCCTATGAGTTACTCAAAGGGAAGAAACCTAAAGTGAATTATTTCAAAATTTTTGGTTGCATTTGTTTCATTCACAATAATGACAAGAAATACCTAGCTAAATTTGAAGCCAAAGCTGATGAAGGAGTGTTTCTGGGGTACTCCTTGACTAGTAAGGCTTATAGGGTTTTTAACAAGTGCACAAATAAAATTGAAGAATCCATGCATGTTACATTTGATGAAACTAACATGTTTTATAAGGAGAAGGAGACTTCTACCATAAGCAATTTGCAGGAACATTCAATTTCAGAAAATCTGAAGCAGCTTACCATCACAGAAAAAGGGTCATTACCTTCACCAAGTCAGCAAGACACTGAACTCAGTGACAATGAAGGGGAATTTCAGGTTCTGGAAAGTTCAAAAGGCCAACAAATTGAAGAACCAGTTGTTGTTCCACAAGAGGAAACAACAACACAGGTTGGTGCATCATCAACACCCCTTGTTGATCTTGCAACAATAAGAGATCACCCAATCTCACAAGTAATTGGAGATATCTCAGTGGGTGTGCAAACAAGGAATCAAGTTAATCAAAATATTATGCACACCTGCTTCCTCTCTCAAATTGAGCCTCAAACCATACAAGATGCAGAGCAAGATCCAAACTGGATCATTGCAATGCAGGAAGAGTTGAATCAATTTGAAAGGAATAAAGTTTGGGAATTAGTACCAAGACCAAGGAACCAGCAAATTGTTGGAACAAAATGGGTATTCAGGAACAAATTGGATGATCAAGGAATAATTGTGAGAAACAAGGCAAGACTTGTTGCACAAGGATATTGCCAAGAAGAAGGAATTGATTATGACCAAACCTTTGCACCAGTTGCAAGGTTGGAGGCCAAAAGAATCTTCCTTGCATATGCAGCTCACAAGAGATTCAAGGTATATCAGATGGATGTCAAGAGTGCATTCCTCAATGGAGACATCAAGGAAGAAGTCTATGTAAAGCAACCTCCAGGTTTTATCTCTCCAACTTTTCCTGATCATGTATTCAAACTGCATAAAGCTTTATATGGTCTCAAGCAAGCTCCTAGAGCATGGTATGAGACCTTAGCTTGTTTTCTGTTGGAAAATGATTTTAAAAGGGGTAGAGTAGACCAAACTCTTTTTGTTAGAACCCATAGGTCCCACACCCTACTAGTACAAATTTATGTAGACGACATCATATTTGGGTCTACTGATTCAAACTTATGCAAAAAGTTCTCACAACTTATGCACTCAAAGTTTGAAATGAGTAGCATGGGTGAGCTTGCTTTCTTTCTAGGATTGCAAGTTAAACAACATGTGGATGGCATTTTCATTTCTCAAACCAAGTATGCTAGAGAACTGGTTAAGAAATTTGGAATGTCTGAAGCATCCTCCATGAAAACACCTATGCCTACAAATGCTGTTTTAGATGCTGATGAATCTGGAAAACCAGTTGATCAGACAAACTATAGAGCAATCATTGGCTCATTACTTTATCTAACAGCTACTAGACCAGATATAATGTTTGCTACATGCATTTGTGCTAGATTCCAAGTAAGCCCTAGAGAGTCCCACCTCACATTAGTTAAGAGGATTCTTAGGTATGTAAAAAGTTGTCCTAATCTAGGTCTCTGGTATCCACATGACTCAGGATTTGATCTAACTGGATTTTCAGATTCTGATTATGCTGGATGTAGAGTAGACAGGAAAAGCACCAGTGGAACTTGTCAATTCCTTGGTGATAGACTTGTCTCCTGGTTTTGTAAGAAACAAACCTCTGTGTCCACATCAACTGCTGAAGCTGAATACATGGCTGCAGGTAGTTGTTGCTCACAGATTTTGTGGATTCAAAACCAGCTCCTAGACTATGGGTACAACTTAGAGATGTCTAAAATCTTTTGTGATAATACCAGTGCAATATCTATTGCTCAAAATCCAGTTCTCCATAGTAGGACTAAGCACATAGAAATCAGACATCACTTCTTAAGGGATAATGTAGAAAAGGAGAAAATTGCACTAGAATACATTTCCACTGAATTATAGAGAGGAGATATTTTCACCAAACCCTTGGATGAAAAGAAGCACCTCTTTTTCCTCAATCAGTTGGGAATGCTAGATGGAGACAACATAAATTAAAACTCCAAGATTTTGAAACCCATAATTAACAGGAATAGGAAAATTTCATTTTAAAATTTCCTGTCTGAGTGGTTGTTCTGAGCTCTAAACTAAGCTCAACGCGGCGTCGAACGGAGATCGACGGTCCGTCGCCCTCAAAAGCGTCGAACGTCGAACTCAGCTTCCAGCGTCGAACTAAGTTCACAGCTCCCTGGCTTCTTGAGTTTCTCTCTCCCCGGTCGACGTCTTCGTTCAACGTCGACCTGAGCTCGACGTATAACATCAGCCCAAGCGTCGAACGCCGACCTAAGCTGGACGCTGTTGAGTCGTTTCAGTTCTCCTAGAGCCCTTGAACGTCGAACTGAGCTCGACGTTCTTTCCTTTTCTGCGTCGAACCCTAAGTATAAAATCATTTTTTCTCCGTCGTTCGCAGTTGCGCATTCATATTTCTCTGCTCAAGCTTTCTACCTCCAAATACTATACTTTTGATCTTGGAAGGTATTCTTTCTTTTGCAGGACAATGGCAATCACAGCAGGAGCTCTGGCGGCCATGAAGTTCGACTCTGGTTTCGACATTGACTTCGATTCTTTTGATGGATCTCCACAACACTTTCTGGATATACTGAATCTTTTCAAGGAGCAGCAACTAGTCCACTTTATGTCTACCAGGATCCCCCTTCCAGAATCAGAAATTAAAGAATGGTGTCTTACAGCAATCGTTTCAGATAACAACTCTTTGACTGGGAAGATTTCAGGAAATGAGGTAGCCATCTCACCTCAAGTCATTACAGAAGCTTTCAACTTTGCTGCTGGAGATGATGACATAGAACTATCAGTGGAAGAGTATACTTTGATGCTGGACAGGATGGGGCATGCTGCTGGTAACCCCTCTAAACTCCTTAAAATTAACCTAGCAATTGAGTATAGGTTATTAGCAGATATAACTGGAAAAGTGATCTGTGCAAAGAGGACTGCACATGATGCAATAACAAGGCATCAGTTTTGCCTTATGGCTGCACTAATGGATAAGAAACATCCCAACTGGGGATTAATTGTGTTTGAAATGCTTAAGAAAAAGTTGGATAAAAACTCTGTCCATTTTGGAAGAGTTCTTGGGTTGATTCTCAACCACTGCTGCCCCCAACTGCTTGTGTCCTCAAAGAAGCACATCAATGCTTCCAAGAGGCTCACATGTGCTCTAATTGGCAAATGGGACAGGAGAATTGTGAATCCCAGGGCTGCTGCAGCAATGAAATCCTCTGCAGACACCAGGACTGTAGAGGTCTCTCACCCTCAGTCCACTGGTCCAGAAGTAGGGACCATGCCAGCCCCTCTCTCACCCTTCCATCCACCTTCATCCCCTCAACCACAATTATCTCATCCACTCAAACTCTCCCCTCCTCCATATCTATCATTACCTCCTCTCTTCCACCTCACACAACTTTCCTCCCCATAAACTTGGATTCCACCCCTCATGAGGATCTCTTTTTTTTTGACATGCATGAAGACTCCTTCATGGATGCCTCTACCTCCTCTCCTCATGACTTCCTCCATCCCTCTACTTTTTCAGACTTACTCTTCTCCTCCATTCAGGAACCAGTTACACCTCCACTGTCTACACCACCCTCCACCTCCTCTACATTCTCAGTTTCTGCTACTCCCTCTACCTCTACTCAAGTTCCACTTGAGCAAGTAGCTCTCTTGCCCTTGGCCAATCAGATCTTTGATCTCTTGGCCCCTAGGCTCTCCTCCCTTTTGGATGCCAAGCTGGCTCCTCTCCTTATTTCCTTGAGAACTCTTTCTGCCTCTGTCTCCTCCCTTTCCTCTCAGTTGGCATGCCCTTCTTCTGGGGGCCTAGAGTCAGCTACCACTGATTCTAGGCAAGGGGAGATGTCAGCAGAAGAAGAGCTGCCTCCTTCTTCAGTTCAGCTTGCTCAGACTTATTCAGAGACAGTATCAGTTGCTTGTTCAGAGACAGTGTCTGTTGCAGAAGATCAAATAGTTTCAGCTCAGCAAATCAGCAGTGCCTTAGACATTCAGTCTTTGGCAGCTTCTGTTCAGAGCTTCTCTCCTCGAGCTTCAATACAAGAAGACCTACCCATGGCACCTGAGGCTCCTCCTCAAACAGAAGAACAGCTTCAAGAAGATCTGTCCAGGGCTATTGTCCCTTTTCAGAAGGCCTTGACTTCTGATATAGCAGTGGTAGCTGTGGCTCCTGCTAGTGTTGAAATTGATTTGTTAGCTCCTGTTGAGACTTCAGGTGAAGTGATTGAGACACCTGATGCTGCAAAGGCCCATATCTCCCAAGCCCTTCAGGAACCAGCCTCTTCAGCCTCTATGGCTCCTGAGGCTGTGCCCTCTCCTGCAGTGGTTGCTTCCTCCTCCCCACTGACAGCAGAGCTTCCTTCAGTCTCCTCCTCAGCAGCTCCAGCCTCCATCAGCTTTCCCATCTCCAAAAGAAAGTATATAGATCCATATGAAGAATCACAAAGTTCTGAAGATGAGTTTGCTACAGATTCTGATGACTCCTCTGCAACTATTGCAAGGAAGAGGAAAGCCAGATCAAAAGCCATGAAAAGAGTACCTCCTGCCAGAGCTATAGATCATGACATTCCCTATTACATCAAATATAATTGTGAAATCACAGAGCCATGGATGCAGTACTCTCAGAATCAGAGAAAAGCTATGAAACAGAAGAGAAAATTCAATGAGGGACCAACTAAACCAGTCCATCAGCCTCCACCTCCACCTCCTCCAGATGCAGGTGCAGGTACTGGTCTATCTTCCTCTTCAGCACCTTCAGCTCTACATGGAAAGACTTATCAAGCCAGAAGACATCAAGGAGATAGCCAGCAAAGGGGAGGTCAACAAAGAGGAAATTATAGAGGCAGGCAGTCCAGAGGAAGATCAGGCTCTCAACCTTATCAAAGGGGAGGAGCCATTGATCCAACCTCTGGGCCCTATCCTTACAGGCCTAGAGTTGACCTCACCCCAAGAACTTCTCAAGAAACATCCTCTAACAAATTTGAACCTGCAGTACCTTTTGAAGATCCCACCAAAACTCCTGCTTACTGGAAAGCTAGGATGACAGAGATGGCTGCTCTAAATGAAATTAACAAAGCCAGAGAAAGAGGACTGGACACCTCTCATATCAGTACTATGTCAGAACAAAGAAGAGAGGAATTGGAAAAGTATAGCTCAAAGAAATTTTTTGATTCAGACAGATACATGGAACTCCACCCTGCAGCTGTACCACCCAGTGCTAGAGATCAAAAGTCTTTAGGTGCAGCTGATGACTACAGATCCAAAAAGGAAGCTTCCAATCCAAACAGAGAAATCATCTTCAAAAAGAGTGATCAAGACAAAGCATCAAAGGACAAGTAAAGTAAGGTATTCTAACACTTTCTATATACTGGACTCAGGACATTTGAACAATTCTGCTGCTATATAGTGTTTTATATATGCTGATTATTATTCTGTCATGTCTGGCTGTATTATATTGTGTTGTATCTGCTTTATTTTTTTCTTTGAATCCCTAAAATTCATGTAAATAGTAATCCTAATCCAAATAGGGGGAGATTGTTGGAACACCCTATTACTATTTGGACCAGGATGACTATATTTCTATAGGGATTGTGTGCTGTGACCTCCATGTTGTTATAAAGGTCACATAGGCTAGTTAGAGTAGTCTTCAGCTCGACGCATAGTCGACTTCAGCTCGACGCATAGTCGATCTCAGCTCGACGCAGAGTCGACCTCTGCTCGACGCAGAGTCGACCTCAGCTCGACGCAGAGTCGACCTCAGCTCGACGTGGAGTCGACCTCAGCTCGACGTTCCGTCGAACCCAGTTCTGCATACAGAAAACACTCTCTGGCCGACGTGTGTCGTGCTCAGATCGACGTTTTTCTGTGAGCTCGACGCCTTCCAGACTTCCGTCGATTTTGGATAGGAATTCAAATTCCTTCTGACAGACAATTAATGCTGAAGATTTATTGGCCGTTACAGCATATCTGGTGCATGGCTCAAGGAATTTTCTAAGGAATGTCTGCCTGTCATTTCCTTTGAGGCATGGAAAGTTAAGGAAAGCAATTAATGCTGACTTCCAACGGCTATCAAAGTAAAAGGAAGAAGAAGACTCAAGTATATAATTCTTTTTCTTTCAATTCTACAAAAAGACACAGAGAATATACAGAAAAAAAGGAGAGAACAACAATACAGGACTTTAGTTACTCTCTGTGACATTGTGTTGAAAAGCTAACTCACAGAAAATCTGATTGCTTCAGACACCTCCATCCAACTCTCTTGGATCATCCTTTGCTGGAGAAAATTAGATCTTTGAAGACCTGTCACCCTTGTGCAGAGCTCTCCTTCCTGAACCTCTTCTTGATCTCAGGGGGAGCTTTGACAACAACTTCAGATCCACTTCTGCTTCTCTTTGCTTGTTGAATAGAGAAGACAACTTAATTCTTTTTCTTTTTCTTTCTGTACAGGGTTTTAACTCCCTTCAAAAGTTACTTTTGGTTTTGCTGAAACCTGGTCAAAATCAGCTCCTTTGGTTTGTGAGAACCTGATCAAAAACTCTCTGGTGCTCAAGACACCTGATCAACTCATCTTGAAGTGGATTCCTATCAAGGGTGATAGAAGAGTGGATGTACCCAGATTTGGGGAACCACTATAGCTCCTTGTGTCATCTGGATTGCTTATGCTCCTTGTGTTTTGCATTGTGCTGTGAATACCTTTTTACTCTGATTATTTACTCTAGCACCTTACACTAAGTAAATTCAAACCTTCTCTACACACAAGTTTTTATTTAGAAAATTATTTTAAATAACTCTATTCACCCCCCTCTAGAGTTAGGAGTGATCTTATCCTGCACTTTCAGAAAGTATTCCCGTTCAACAAACCAAGAGACAAAGGATCTCAAGATAGAAACGTGAGACGCGTTGCTTGGCTGATTTTTTATCGCCGGGAGATCAAGAAAAATCTAAGACCAGCAGCGGCGACAACCTTTCGAGCGGCAACGGAGGCGGAAGAAGTTCTGCGATTAGCTAGGTCAAGTCGGCAGCTCATTTCTTTTTCGCATGTAGGGATCATCTGTAATGTTCAAAATAAGCGAGTATTTATACTGTAGATCATACTTTATGACCATTGTGGGCCCCACCAGAAGAAACCCTAATTTCGGTTCAAACATCGCCTGAACATTTGGTCCGGTCCAGCGAGCCAACGGAATTCGCCTAAGGCAAATTCGGCGGGAATCATTGGTGATTCTCGATGAATCGGCGAGAATCACTTATGATTCCCGCCGTATTCTCCTTAGAAAGAATTCTAGCTGAACAGCAAGCCATCCAGAGAGAATCAGAGAGAATAACAATCCATTCTCGACGAATCGACGAGAATGCAAAGTCATTCTCGACGATTTGGCGAGAATCACTTAGTGATTCTCGTCAATTCTGCCTTAGCTGAATTCTAGACGGCATTGAGACAGCCGGATGCATTCGGCGATAGTAGGCTAGTGATTCTCGATGATTCGACGAGAATCACTAGTGATTCCTGTCGAATCGTCGAGAATCACTTAGTGATTCTCGTCAAATTTTCCTTAGACGATTTTTCGTCTATCTTCCCGTGAGCTAGTCTTTGACCCATCCTTGCTCCTTGTCTGCTCTTGATCTATCTCAGCCCTGTACTTGAAAATAAGTACACTCCAATAGAGAGACTACACTTGAGCCAACACACTGATCTGCTCAACGAGGGATTACGTTGCGTAGACCCGTGTATATTGACCCACTGCACCCTTACATTGGTGTATACTTGTCGTGGAATAACTGCAAGCACAACTTGATAGAAAATCATCAAATACATTATCTATTCGCCTTAGCTTGTTTAGGGGCTTCTTCATATCAGGTACATTGTGGATACAATACCCAACACTGAGGTCCAAGATCATCGACCTGAGTTTTGATTCTAGACTTATACTATTTTCTGGTGCTGAGTGTTGAAACATCATTTTGGCGTTGAGTGTGATGTTCTCTGTCGTTGAGTGTTGAATCATCATTCTGGCGTTGAGTATGATGTTCTCTGGCATTGAGTGTTGAATCATCATTCTGGCATTGAGTGTCATGTTCTCTAGCGTTGAGTGTTGAAACATTTGATCCAGAATTAGTCGATCTGGGACAAGAGAACAGAGTTTGTCTAGCTGATGTTCTAAGTTTGTCGACTGAAGTTTGACTTAGAAGTGTTGTATCGTTGTCCAGAGTTCGTCGATCTAAGAACCAAGTTCGTCAAGCTCAGCTCATAGAATTGTCTCTGAGTTCGTCGAGCTGAGCACGACTTTCGTCGACCTGAGATCGACGAACATAGAGCTCTTTTTCTAAGTCTTGAATTTTCTATAAGTCTTTAGTCTCTGGCAGTGTTGGAGGCTAGTCCCTGGCATTGTTGACTCTAAGGACTAAACCTAGACTCTAGGACACAACCATGACCCTGGATATACATATTGGGTCATATCCTAACTTAGTGAACCTAGCCCAAATCCAACTAGGGATCCAACGTGTATAATTATACTGCTACCTACTACTGCCTACATATACTTGCTCTGTTGATGAACTCATGATAGACTAGTTCTTCCACCACCTGCTTACCTTTGCTACTCTCCACCTTCATTACCTTCCCTTTCCTTCTCCCCGCTCGGTGCCTAAAAGCCATGGTGGAGGGGTAGGGGATGATAGGACTTAGTCTTTTAGACTAACGGTCGTTGACCAAATAATTTTAGGGGATCGTGGAGCCGAACCAGGAGATGCAGCCCCAAAGGTTGGTGTGGTTAGAGATGGGACAGTCTAGCACTAGAGTTCAGGCAGCAGGGACAATGAGTCCCGATTTTTAGTAGATATTATAGATTTGCTTCTGCGATCGAGTGATTTGTAATGAGGATTTTGATGTATGGGGAAGGAGACCTCTTTAGTACTTTGCTTTATCATTTCTGTGGGCTCTCCCTTCGTGGAGAATTATTTACATATATGTGATTCTGGTGGACTAGTTTGGAGTTTCATTTCACTTATGTACTTTTATACTTTTATTCTTCTCTTCTGCGATCGGTATGGTCAGCATGATAGGCGTTTGGTAGTGATGACCTTCCCGGGCGTGTTGGTGTTACCGTAAAGAGGCAGTTCTGGGCATAAGACTTCGGTAGTTTAAATGAAAAAAAGGGGTCTTACAGGTAGCACAAGAATAGAAAAGAACGCCGGGCCTAGCAGTTCTTTACCTTAAACTTCCCTATAAAATCGCATTCATAACTAACCGAGCAACATCGTAACTATAACTATGAGCTAAAAATAAATGAGGTTAAGATCTAACTTGAGATCATTTTGGTCGACAACAACGCTTCCTTCAAGGTCACCATGTTTAACTTGCCCTTCCCTTTGTCCACATGTTACAGTGGAGGCAAAGCCTAAAGTGGAATTGGCTGCAGCGTAGGCTGAGACTCCGGACATTTTGACATAAAATGTCCTTTCTATCCAAACCGTAAGCATACCTTGTACTCATACCAATAATGGGCAACATCATGCCCCTTTCATTTGCACAAAGCACAAACAAGTTCTCCTTTGGTAGCGCCCTGAATTGCGTGTACCTGCTCCTTCTTTTGATCTTAAAGCCTCTTGAAACATTTCTCGAACCGATGGTCTGACAGGCCAACGAAACTGCACACTTCCCTTCATCTCTTCATTGAAATAAAACTAGATTCCTTAGAGTTCTTACCCTCATTAGACTTCCTCTTATCTTTCCTCATATACTGGCCTCGATTCTTCACATTGTCGATTGCTTCGACCTTTAAGTTAGCTTTTACTACTTCAGCAAAACTTCCTGATCCATAAGCACTGGCTAGTTGTTGGATGTCATTCCTAAGACCACCCAGAAAGTGCTTAACTCTACTAGATTTCGAGAATACTAGATTCGGGGCAAACCGGCTCAATTTAATAAACTCCACCTCGTACAAACTAACCGCGAGTTGCCTTTGCTTAAAGTGCAGAAAATTATTCATCAAGCGGTCTTGCTCAATCAATGGCAAGAAATTCCTCATCAATAACTCCTTGAAGGCTTCCCATGAACATCTATCCTTAAGGTTCTACTTCTTTCCCAACCACCAGCCCTTTGCAAGGCCTTTCAATTAGTACGCAATAACCATTACTCTCTGGTTTGTCGATATTCCTGAGTATGAAATGTAACATCCCTCAAACAACTAGAACCCTAAGAGTGGTTTTGTCATGACTAAGTCATGACAAAACCCTAGGGAGCCCAAGAAGACCAATTGAACCTAGGCTTGAAGGTGAAAACCACCTTGGGATATAAATACTAATTTTCAATTACCCATAGTAGGTCTTTACTTTAGGGCTTCAACTTGACCCCATGACCCAACCATAACACCCCTAACTGAAAGTATTTAGCGTCCACCTAAATCACCTAGAGTGGTGGTGAATAGGTGAAGTTTGTGTCTTTTTGCGGAATAAAAATTATCTAAAAAAACAATCACACAAACACAGTGATTTATAGTGGTTCCCCGTATTGGGTATGTCCACTATCCTTCCTCTCCTATCTACCATGAAGGGATAGATTTGGCTACATCACCTTTCTCATATTATCACAATCTTACAACTCAGAGCCACGATCCTACACTTGGATCCACAACCGGATCTACACCTCAATCCACAAACCGGATCTACAAACTCAATCCACACACAGATCTACAATCTCGATCTACTAACGGATCTACAAATTCGATCCACTAATAGATCTACACTTAGAAGAACAAACTTCCTACAATCTAAAAAATAAAGCTCCTACAAATATTAAAACAATTTTTACAGCAAACAAAAAAATTTTACTCTTCCAGATCTAAAATCTTCAAGGATCTTCCTTCTTGAAAACTGAAAAGATCTGTGAAGAAAGTTGAGGAAGAAATCCGAGAAAACTTGATCTGAAAACCTTGGATCCGACACGATCAAATAGATGTTGAAGAATCTTGGAAACTTGGATCTGTCGAATCTTTTCTCCTTTCGAATCACTAGATCTAGAGAGAGCGATAGAGAAGAATTGACAATGAAGACAGCGGCTTCTCCCGAATTTTTTGAAAGTGCGAGAGCGATTCTGATTATGTAAACACAATTAGGCTTTTTGATTCCGATCGAAAAATACTATATTTAGATCATCGTCTTATAGTCATAAGTTAATAAGGAAAGATCCATGTGGATCAATCATCATTAACTTAGATTAATTTGAAATCCTGTCAAAAGATTCGAAACAAAAAAATCTGCAAGTCCATTTCTCGAGAAGAAATAGATTTCTCGAGAAATGACTAGCTTTCTCAAGAAAAAGACATGACTTCTCGAGAAAAGACTGGCAAAAATTCTCAAAAGAATAATACCTGATTTCTCGAGAAGGATATTTTTTATCGAAAAAAGTACTTAGCGCAAATTTAGAACTAAAGACAGATTTCTTGAGAAGAATATGATTTCTCGAGAAATGAATTGCTTTCTCGAGAAATGGTCTAACCTTCTCGAGAAATTTACTTTTAGAAAAATCTGTTACTTAAAGACTGATTTCTCTAGAGAAAGACTTAGCTTTCTCGAGAAATTATTTGGCCTTCTCGAGAACTACTTTGCTTTTCTTGAGAACTAACTTGGCTTCTCGAGATATCTACATGGCATTTCTTGAGAAATGTTCTTAGGATATTTTCTGTGAATGTCTTATGGTTTCTCGAGAACAGTTTGCTTTCTCGAGAAATTTACTTAGACTTCTCGAGAAATACATTTCATTTCTCGAGAAATGGACTTATGAAATTTTTCAGAAAAATTTTCTTTTCTTCATTTTTGAAACTAGCAACCCTTCCTTTCTTCCATTGCTCTAGTACTTGAAAATGAAGTGCAACCCAATAGAGAGGTTACACATGAGTCAACACCATAGATCACATAATGAGAGATTACATTGCACGTTCCTATGTTTATTGACTTATTATAAACTGACATTTGTCTACACTTGGCAATAATAACCTGCAAACATTCAACTAAAGAATAGCATCAAATACAAACTTAATATATCCTAGTTCAAGGGTGACTTCATATAAATCTAGGTTATTGTGGATACAATACCCAACAATCTCCCCATATTTGTAGAAGTCAGAACCTTCTACACTAAGGTGAAATATATCAAGATAAATAAAGAATTAACTAACAAGTAAAATTAAGTATGTAATGATAGATAAGAAATGATAAGATCAACAAAATTCAAAATTATATATAGAGAGAGTTTGTCAATAGGAATATCTTGGTCCACAAAATTCTATAATACTGATAAACAAAGAATTATTTGAATTATTGTTGGGGTAATATTTCCTTTTTCTCTTGCTGTCTCTTCTTATAACTGAGTGGCTTGGGATAGTACTTAGGAGGTTGAGGAGGAGCACTAGGATTATTATGTCCATACTCACGATCATAAATCCTCCTATTTGTCAAAGATTTTTCATATAGCTCCCACTCTTTATGACTGTAATGATCATCTTTATTTTCATTGAAATCCACAACTAGCTTCGGGGTATCAAAATAAGAGTTTTAGAAGTTGGACTCCAAACTTCAGCAAATTCTTTTTCTTTCCTCTGGGAAGCTGTTTGGCTTGGGAAGGATCTGCTGGCAGAAGCACCATCACCATATTTTCTCTTCTTGAGCACTGGAATCTTAGGAGGTAGATCTTTATGTATCTCTGGCTGTTCTGAAGTCCATACTTGAGAATAACTTTTAGGAGGAAGTTCATACAGTTCAGGTCTAGGAGAAAAGTAGGCTTGAAGACATTGGGATCAAGATGAGGAGGTGGAGCCTCATTTGGATCAACCTGAAAATCTAGAAAGATTTTGTTGTGCATCCGCACAATAGTCTCAAAAGTATATATGTTTACCCCCTTAATCTGCTTATCAACACTACTATTGAGCTCGTGCAGTTGTTCACCCCACTGATTTTTCATCTCTTGAACTTTCTTGTCTAGAATTTCTTTTACTTTATCCTCCCCTTTCTGACTTCTACAGAGAGGATCTCTATGGCATCTTCTTTGAATTATCTAACTTCTTCACAGGTCTTGAAGTTCTACTGTTCAATCTTCTTTAGTAATTGGATCTGATTGTTTGTCACTGTAACTGCTTGATCCATGACTTGACCAATACTAGTGATAGTGTGGTATAGATCCTTGCCACCCATGGTCAATAGTCATTTGAATTCATCTGTATTATACTGAATTTTAGCAAATCCCTTGCTCATTTCTTGTTCAAGAGAAGTTATGTTTGTAGTTACCTCTTGGAGAGACTTGTCAAATTACTCTCTTTGTAGTTACCTCTTAGATTAAATTTTACCCAACAGGGTATCATCAGGAATAGTTGGAGCTGGAGGAGATGAAGGAGGTAGAGTTGGAGGTGTCCATACTAGGATTTCTTCAATAACAACTGTACTTCTCGCTCTTTGGGTAGAAGTCATAATATCTCCTTCCTCTCTAAGAATAATAGGCATAGAGAAATCTAAGTTATTGAGAGGAGGGTCTGCAGGTTCTAGAGTAATTGTATCCTCATCAAAAAGTAACAACACATTCTCTCCCTCACTTTGTGACTGGGGCTGAGAATATTCTGGGGTCTCTTCAGGATTCTCTTCAGGGATCTCTTCAGGAGTCTTTTCTAGAGACTTTTCAAGAGTCTTTTCTGGAGGGATGAACAGGGGATCATCTGAAGTGAGATTTTCTACCAATCTGTCAATGTCAGCTGCAGTAGTTTCCATATGAGCATCATCAAGATTTTATTGATCAGAGGAAGAATCAACATTCATACCTAAGCCACAACCACGCATAGAGTGCTATTCTTATTATCAGACTGAGCTAGAGTTTCCTCTTCCACTATCTCAACATCATCAGCAACTTGCTCTTGAACCTGAGCTGTAGGAGCATCTGACTAGAGCTTTATTTCTTGTACTTCAGCTTGCTGATCCTCTACATGAACTGAAGGAGCAGGCTCCCCTTAACAGATGCCCTAAATGTGCAAGTTGTATCAGTATGAGGAGGATATGGTGTCTTGTCCTCATCATCTACTGCTCTAGGAACTGCAGGAGCCTATCCTTGCCTTGGAATTCTGATCTCCCATCTCTAGATGGAGGATAGAGATTTTTTCTATTGGTGGTGAATTTCCACACATTTGGATATGTCAAAGATTTCAGGGTGTGCCTGATTCAGATATAAGGAGATGATCCTTCCAAAGTTTTGTGCTTTCAAGCTTTCTATAATTTTATCAAACAACATATGTCCCCAATGGAATTTCTTTATACATACCACTGCTGTCATCATGTCAAAGAAATCTAAGGAGATGTATCCAATGGATCAAATTTTGTAGAGTAGCCCCTTACCTAGAATATCAGCCAGAATTTTACTTTCATCTTACATGTGCTGTCTTCTAATAGAAGTGGTGGATTGGGGAAGACAACAGAAGGAGAAGGTTCTTGAGTAATCAGCTTCTTCCAAATATGCTTCCTCATCAATGGAGAGTAACCTTAGAAACTTTGTTAGAGAGGATAACATGATTTTTATTTTCATACCTCTGACTGAAGTTTTCAACAACTTCACACTCCACTTAATCTTGGCTTTTCTGAAAAACTCTTCGACATTTTTAATCAGAACCTTGCACGTATGCTCCAGGATGAAGGTGAGGCCGACGAATTCAAGAAGAAGAATAACATTCTTGAAATCATCTGAAATTTCTTCGATTCCTGATTTAACGTACTAACTGCCCATCCCAATCTTTGTAGAAGGAGC
Organism: Platanthera zijinensis; assembly: GCA_039513925.1. Taxonomy (NCBI): domain Eukaryota; kingdom Viridiplantae; phylum Streptophyta; class Magnoliopsida; order Asparagales; family Orchidaceae; genus Platanthera; species Platanthera zijinensis. Next base: position 129,893,138 of record CM077082.1, read on the forward strand.
CATCGATTGAGAGGAGTGAAAAATTTCTTACCTTGCATTGAAGAATCGATGGATTTTGCGAGAGGAACGACGGTGACCTTTGCGGAACTAAAGCATCTTTCTCGGGAAAGGTTTTTCGAATTTGTGGATTTTGATATTTTATGGACTTATCTATTTATATAAAATTTAAAATTTTGAAGAATAAGGAAAGGCGTACATGGAATGGAAGTTCGAATTCTTCAGAAAAATTTGCTGGCAGATTTAGGCATTTCTCGAGAAATATAAGTCTTTTCGAGAAATCCATTAGACTTTCCGAGAAATATAAGGCATTTCTCAAGAAATATGTAACCTTTCGAGAAATCCAGAAAGTGTTTCTCGAGAAATTCAGAAGCTTTCGTGAAATATGAGTCGTTCTCGAGAATTATAAGTACTTCTCGAGAAATAAATAGTTTTCTGTGAAATCCCTTTCTGAGATTAGGATTTTTTCTGAGTATGAATTCTCTTTGAATTTCCTGTGTGATTGATGCTGATTCTTCTCTTGACTTCAAATAAGAACTCTTCAGGATTCCATGTTGAGCATACCAAGTTCTTTCTTGAAAAAGGAGAACTTGGCCTAGTCTTGCAGCTTTTTGAAGATATCTGCCACTTTCTTGTACGTTGGGACATAGCTGAGGGCTATGTCCTTGTTCTCCACATGCTCCTAGATGAAATGGTAGCGCAACTCGATGCGCTTTGTCTGGCTGTGGGAAACCTGAGTGTTTGTGATAGCAATTGTGCTGGATGAGTCGCAATACATCAGAATATCTCTGAACTTCAAATTATAATCTTCAAGTTGATTTCTGTTCCATAGAAGCTATGCGCAATAACTACCCGCGGATACATACTCTAACTTAGTAGTAGATATTGCCACACAATTCTGCTTCTTACTACTCCCAAAAATAAGCCGTCTATTGAGGAATTGGCACGTCCCGGAAGTGTTTTTTCTATCTTCCCTACATCCTGTAAAATCTGCAACTGAAAAGTCAATTAGCTCGACATCATTACTTCTTGGGTACCATAAGCCAAGATTGGGTGCACCCTTAAGGAATCTTAAAATCTGCTTTGCAACGACATAATGAGATTCCTTAGAGTTCACTTTATATCTTGCGCAGACACATGTTTAAATCATTATATCCGGTCTACTGGCAGTCAGGTAGAGCAAGGATCCAATTATGCTTATGTACTTGGTTTTATTAAAAGGTTTCCCTATCTAATCCTTGTCCAGAGACACAGTTAAACCCATTGGAGTCATCATAGAGCACTACAACAAAATGCACCTATAGTAAGGACCTAAATCGCTACCATAAGTGCCAAAAATCATTACACAAACTATTTTGTAACGAAAAAAACTTTAAGTATCGGCCGTCCTCTAAAGCTCGATGCTAATACTTCTTGTAACGAATGTATGTCTGTCGTTACAAATAAATTAATTGTAACAAAAGATTCTTCTTCACCCAAAATAGATTCTTTCTTACCCAAAACAGATTCTTCCTCACAATAAATTAGTTACAATAAATATTATTTTGTTACGAATGTTTTTCCCTCACAAAAAATCGGTTACGATAAATACTATTTCCTCGTAATAAATTCGTTAGAATAGTTTTCTACTCTCCTTACTACAGCCAATTCATTTATATATATTTTGACAAAAACTTCCAAAAAAAGACATCAACTTTCACAAGCTCGCATCCAGATTCATTTAAATATTTATTTATTCATAAATAGAAGTTTTACATGTAGTCAAATTGCATAATAATAATAATGAATCTTTCGACAAAATATTACATAACAACATTAAGATCTACGAGTTTAAATAAGACATCAACTTTGATAATTCCAACTAATGAATTTCCAGTCATTTTCTGACCAATGAAACTTCTATAACATTTAGACTGATGAATCATCTGTCACTTCCGACCAAGGCTCCCGTACCCTACAAATAAATGAAAACAATTGTTACTTTTAAGCCAAATTGAGAGAAAAAACATTTATACACACTAAAAGTGAGAAGTTGTCAACCTAAATCACCTAGAGGGGGTGAATAGAAGAATCGTGCATCTATTTGCGGAATAAAATTTTTAGCGATCTAGCACAAGAAATCAAACAATCACAAAAAGACAAGAAGATTTATAGTGGTTCCCCAATCTTGGGTACGTCCACTTTACCTCACCGATCTAGCAAATCACTAGACTCTGCTACTCAACAATCTCGGATTGAAAACAATCCTACGCCTCGAATCTATGTTCCTACAAACTCGATCCAAAAGGATCCACACTCGGAAGATAAAAACTTCCTACAACCTTGGAGAACGACGCTCCTACACTTGGAGAAAATCTCCTACAATAATAGTAAAGAAATTTTGATTTACAAACAGAATAAATTTCTCAGATCTAGAAAATTAAATATCTGAATCTTCTTCTTGGACTTTGCGGCTCTTTTAGAAATGTTGAAGAAGATGAGTAGATCTGATCCGAGAAAGCTTTGAAAAACTCGATCAAGGAGAAGATGAGAATCCTTGAACATTAAGTCTTCTTGATCGACAACAGAAGAGTCGATCTAATCGTATGCGGCGGCGGTGGCTTTAGAGATCTAAAATTAGAGATGGTCGACGAGAATAATTTCGAGTGAATGAACAGCCGCTTCTTACAAGAGATTATTATTAGGGTTAGGTCTAAATGACAAGAACTTATATAGGATTACTCCTAACGGTTAGAAAAGACATTAATGATGACACGTGGACCAATCACGTCAAGTCATTCAAAAATCCGGTCGATCTTGACTTAAATAAATTTCAGAAAAGTTAAGTCTGTAGTTCTCGAGAAGTATCATTAGTTCTCGAGAACTGAACTGTCTGGAATAGAACTTAGTTTTTGAGACTTCAGAATCAATACTTCTCAAAAACAATATAGACTTCTCGAGAACTATAGCCTGACTTCACGAGAACTATGAAGCTGAGTTTCACGAGAACTAAGGACTTCTCGAGAACTAATCTTGATTTCTCGAGAACTAATCTGGACTTCTCGAGAACTAAGACATAGAAAGAATTTCTTGAAACTTTCTGAACTTCCCGAGAACTACTCTGGGCCTTCTCGATAACTAAGAGTTGAGCTTCTCGAGAACTGAAAGGACTTCTCGAGAACTAAGAGATACTTCTCGAGAACTAAGACTTAGAAAATTTTCCTGAACTGAAACAACTAAACTTGTCGATAACTAAACTCCTATTTCTCGAGAACTTCTAACTCTACTTCTCGAGAACTTAAAGGACTTCTCGAGAAGTGGACTTAGAAATTTTTTTGAACTTTTTAGAAAGAAACTTTTTCTTCTCTTCAATGGTCCAATCTTCATTCCATGGTCCAAGTGTTTGAATATGAAGTGTATCCCAATAGAGAGGCTACACATGAGTCAACACTTTGGACCACACAGCTAGGGATTACACTGTATGGTTTTATGTTCATGACCCACTGTAGACTGACATTGGTCTACACTTAGTAATGATGATCTGCAAACACACAACTTAAAGAAGATGTCAAATACAACTTAATTCATCTTAATTCAAGGGTGACTTTATGCAAATCTTGGTTATTGTGGATGCAATGCCCAACAATCTCCCCCTATTTGTAGAAGTCAGAACCCTCTACACTAAGGTGAATTATGACAATTAAGAAAGAACTGGAAATGAAAATTTAAACTAAGGCAGAAAGAGATTAATTGAACGCAATTAGGCAAAACTGGAAATTATATATAAGTAATGTTTTAGATTTCTTAATCAGTAGCCATTTCAACAAAACTTCTCAAGAATAACTCAATAAAAGTACATTTTTTGCTCTAAGGTTGTCTGTCCTTCTTTTCTTGCTGCCTTCTCTGATTGCTGAATGGTTTGGGATAATACCTTGGGGGCTTTGGAGGAGCTTTAGGATTATTCTTCCCATATTCCCTATCATATATCCTCCTTTTGGTCATGGACTTTTCATATAATTCCAACTCAACTGAGCTGTAGTGGAGATTTCTATCCTCATTATAGTCCATCACAAATTTAAGAGTATCAAGAATTAAACTCTTAGAAGTGGGGTTCCAAACTTCAGAAAATTCTTTTGCTTTCCTTTTCTCTGAATCAACTTTGGGAATGCTTATGTTGGCAGATGGCCCTTCTCCATATTTCCTCTTCTTAGAAGTGTTGATCTCTGGTAAATCCTTAGGAATAATGTCATCCCATACCTGGTCATAAGAGGCTGGAGGAGTATCCTGATCTTCTGGCCTAGGAGAGAAGTAGGGCATTTGAGATTGTTGCATTTGAGCTGGTACCTGACTTAGCTGTCCTTCAACCAAAGGATTCAGATGATGACGAATAATATTGGGATCAGACTGAAAGTCAGGGAAGATCTGATTGTACATCCAAACTATGGTGTCATAAGTATAGAACTTCACTGACTGGATTTGAGGGAAAATATTCTAATTGATTTCAGAAATTTTCTCAGCCTATAGAGTGTTTGCATCTGCAAAAAACTTATCCACAAGTTTGATTACATGTTCTTTCACTAAGCTCTCCCCCTTTTTGAATTCTACAAGAAGTTTTTTTATGGCTTCTTCCTTAAAAGTACCAACTTCCTCACAAACCTTCATCACATGTTTTTCAACATTCTTTTCTAATTAAATCTGATTATTAGCAAGAGTCAGAGATTATTCAATAACTTGAACAACACTAGTAATAGTGTGATCTATGGCTTTGCCACCAATCTGAAATAAGCTCTTGAGAGAGTAAGTGTTGTGTTGGATTTCAGCAAATCCTCGGCTCATTTCTATTTCCAAGGCAATCACCTTATCTTATATCACTTTTAGAGAATCGTCAAAGTGTTTCCTTTGATTAGAGAGCATTTGTCCTATTTGGATAAGAAGTTCTGAGTTGGAAGGGGTAGCAGCAGTAGCAAAAACAGTAGAAGAGGTAGAGGCAGAGGCAGAAACAGTAATAGTAGCAGGAGGAGGGGCTTTCTATGGAGGTATCTCTTCAAGAATCACTGAGCTTATAGCTCTGGTTGTCTGAACAAGGGGAATATCAGCCTGATCAATGAATGTGGGGATGGAGAAATCTCACTTCCTCAAGGGAATATCAGCAGGCTCAGGAGATATTCTGTCTTCATTAGAAAGAAGAACAGTCTCAGGGATATCTTACTTGGCAGAAGGAGATTGAGCAGGAGGAGATTCTGGTAATCTGATAGGAGAGGGAGAGGGAGCTGGATAAGGATCTTATGTATGTTCTTCAGTTGGTTCCTTGAAGAGGGGAGGAACATCTGAGGTGAGTTCTTCCACCATTCTATCAATGTTTTCTGCAGTGTTTTGGAGGGTTTCTTGGACTTGAGCATCTGGAAGGGTATCTTCTAGAGAGAGCGACACTGAGGACTTTGCTGGAGAGCTAACATGACTTCTGATTGGAGATCTGCTTGCTAATCTTGCTGGATAGGGAGTAGGAGATCTAACAAAAGAAACCGAGGCTGCAGGCTCCCCCTGAGTTACTGCACCAGATGGTTCAACAACATGATGATATGAGGGAGATGGGGTCCTGACCTCAGAGGCAGAAGCTGCAATTTCTTTAGCTAACTGCTTTGGATTTTTCAGCTTGAGTTCCCATCTATGAATGGAGGCCAATGAAACTTTTTTCAAGTGGTGAACTGGAGTACCTTTGGAAAGTTTTTAAGTAACTTGATCAATCTCAATCAGCAATAAAGAGATAATCCTTGCAAATTTGGGATCCTGAATGCTGTCCCTGATCATCTCAAATACCATCATGCCTGATTGAAATTTCTTTCTACAGATCATAGCTGTCATTACTCTAAATAGATCATTTGTAATGAAACTAATCGACCCTGTTTTGCACCATAAGATTTTTCCAATAATGTCTGCCAAAAGTTTTCCTACATCATTAAAAAGATTTCTCCTTAAGGAGTTGAATTCCTCACAAACTCCACAGAAGGAGTAAGTCATGTCATAATCTTCCAGAGTAAGGTCATCTTCATCTACAATGGGCCTCTTCAGAATCTTTGAAACTTTGTTTTTATCTAACTTGATTTTGATCCCTTTTAATTTAGTTTTAAAAATCGTACCATTCCTCCTTACTTTTGCATTTCTGAAGAATTCTTCGACATCTGGAAAGACAATCCTGCAGGGATCTGATAAAACAAACATCAGTCCGGCCATGTCCAGGAGAAGAAGTAAGTTCTGTAAATCATCTGAAATGTCTGCAATTCCTTCGACGACTAGTTCACTACCGATTACTATCTTCGAACAGTGCTCCATGGACGCTGTCGGCGGAGATGGACGGAGTGCGGGATGATGGCTGCGACGACGCTGTCTGTCGGCGGAAGACGAAGAGTTTTCAAGAAGAAGAATTTTGAAATGTCGGTTTATTTGGGATTTCTAAAGTATTATATATATAATTCCAGTAATGTCAATTAAGTGTCTAATTAATCTAGGATTAGGGCTTAAAACATCGGGTTTTCGAAATAGAAGAAATTAATTAGAAGTAGAAAAGGCACTGAGCATTTCTCGAGAAGTCGGGTATAGTTCACGAGAACTGCCAGGGGACTTCTCGAGAAGTAATATACTGGTTTTCGAGAATGTAAGATACTTTTCGAGAGACAATTCTAAGTTCTCGAGAACTGAGAAAACTTTTCGAGAAATAAGTGAAATTCTCGAGGATTCTGAGTTTTCGAGAAATAAGTCAAGTTCTCGAGAAGGAGTCTGAGTTTTCGAGAATGAATATGTTACATTTCGAGAAGTAGACAGAGTTCTCGAGAACTACCTTCCTCTTGAGAAATTTCTGACCTGTTTGAAGTATCCTCGAATCTTGAGCTTTGAACTGATCTCCTGTGACTTATCCTTCTTTGTTCAGCATCACAAGTTCAGTTTTGAAGAAATTGAACTAGGTCTCGTCCAGCGGCTTCGTAAAAATATCTGAAACTTGCCGATCTGTTGGCACGTACTGCAGGTCTATATCCCTTTGCTCCATGTGCTCCCGGATGAAGTGATATCTGAGCTCGATGTGCTTTGTCCGGCTGTGCGAGACTGGGTTATTTGCGATTGTGATTGCACTGGAGGAATCGCAGAACAATGGAATGTCTTTGATCTTCATATTGTAATCCTCTAGCTGGTTCTTTAGCCAAAGCAACTGTGCACAATAACTACCGACAAAAATGTATTCTGACTCGACCGTTGAGATTGCGACAAAGTTTTGCTTTTTGCTGCTCCATGAAATAAGCCTTCTTCCAAGGAACTGACACGTGCCGGAAGTTCTTTTCATGTCATCTTTGCTACCTGCAAAGTCTGCATTTGAGAAACCAATTAGTTCGTTGTCATTACTTTTTGGGTACCATAAGCCAAGATTCAGTGTACCTTTAAGGTATCTCAAGATCCGCTTTGCAGCAGCATAGTGAGATTCCTTACAGTTCACTTGGAATCTAGCACAGACACATGTGGAGAACATTATGTTTGGTCTACTGGCAGTAAGGTAGAGCAAGGATCCAACTATGCTTCTGTATTTGGTTTCATAAAAAGGTTTCCCTTTCTCATCCTTGTCAAGAGACATAGCTGAGGCCATTGGAGTCCCCATAGAGGTTGCACTCTCCATTCCAAATTTCATAATCAACTCCTTGGTAAACTTAGTCTGAGAGATGAAAATTCCATCTTCAAATTGTTTCACCTTAAGCCCTAAGAAATACTTCAGCTCTCCCATACTACTCATTTCAAACTTCCCTTGCATAAGTTTAGAAAACTTTTTACAGAGGTTGTCGTCTGTAGAACCAAAAATAATGTCATCGGCATAGATTTGCACCAGCAAAATCTTGCCTTTAATTTCCCTAAGAAATAATGTTTTGTCTATCTTTCCCCTTGTGAACTTGTTCTTGAGGAGAAAGGTACATAGCGTTTCGTACCAAGCTCGAGGAGTTTGTTTCAAACCGTAGAACACCTTTGATAATAAATAAACATGCTCAGGGAATTTAGGATCAACGAAACCTGGGGGCTGTTGCACGTACACCTCTTCATTTATGTCACCATTTAGGAAGGCAGACTTCACGTCTATTTGGTAGACTGTGAATCCCTTCAGTGCAACATAAGCAAGGAAAAGTCTGATGGCCTCCAGTCTTGCCACTAGAGCGTATGTCTGGTCGAATTCGATCCCTTCTTCTTGACGATATCCTTTGGCGACGAGTCTGGCCTTATTCTTGATGATTATCCCATTCTCGTCCAACTTGTTCCTGTAGACCGATTTCGTTCAGATGATATTCTTACCTTTGGGTCTTGGAACAAGCGTCCAAACTTTGTAGTGCTTGAACTGATTCAATTCTTCTTACATGGGCAAGATCCACGATGCATCTGAGTTTGCTTCCTCAAACTTCTTTGGTTCAACCAGCGAGAGAAAACTTAGATAGAGATTCTCGTTAGTTGTACCTCGACGAGTTTAGACACCATCCCGAGGATCTCCTATGATTTGGTCCATTGGGTGATCCTTCAGATGTTGGAGCTCTAGGTTCCTCGCATTTGGAACTTATTCGGACACTAGAGTGACTTCATCGACTTGGACAGTATTTTCATCTTGATCCTCTACCTCTCCAATAGGGGTTGGAGAGGTGATCTTGATGAACTTTTCATCTTTACCTTCGGTCGATTCATCCAAGCTGATCTCTTTAAGCCTTGTACCTGCATCTTCAACAAGCACACTAGATGATTTGCTTTGTAGCAAGCTCGTCTCATCAAATACAACATGTATGGATTCCTCTACAACCAGAGTTTTTCTATTGAAAACCATGTATGCCTTACTATGGCTACTATATCCTACAAAATTACCTTCAAAACTTTTCTCACTAAACTTAGTAGTATGGTACTTACCATTGTTAAGTACGAAGCATTTATAGCCAAAAATTCTAAAATAGGAAACTGTTTGCTTCCTGTCTTTTAGAAGTTCATAAGGTCTCTTATCATGATTCTTGTTTATGAGGGCTCGATTTTGCACGTGGCAAGCAGTGTTGACGACTTCAGCCCAGAAGTACTCCGGTAGTGAAGCATCACTAACCATGGTCCTGCAGGCCTCTATGAGTGTTCTATTCCTTTTCTCAGCTACTCCATTTTGTTGTGGAGTATGAGGAGAGGAAAACTCATGAAAGATACCGAGGCTTTCACAAAATTCTGTCATGGCCCCAGATTAGAACTCTATTCCATTGTCACTTCTGATTTTTATTACAAAATAGTTGTATTCATTCTGGACCTGCCTGACAAAATTTGTAAAGATATCAAAGGTATCTGACTTGTGTTTCAGAAGGAACACCCATGCAAAATGCGAGTAGTCATCAACAATTACCAACGTATAATCCTTACCTCCTAAACTTCTTATTTGCAGTGGACCGAACAAGTCCATATGAAGTAGGTGTAAACACCTATTAGAGTTTTTGCCTATAGTGCTTTTAAAGGTTTCCCTTGTTTGCTTGCCTTTTACGCATGCATGACAAGGTCTCTCTTTGATGTGCTTGACATTTAGGGCATCACGTACTAAGTTCTTGGAGAATAATTTATTAATAGTTTTAAAATTACTATGTGCTAGCCTCTTGTGCCATTGGTCACCAAGAGACGCATTATCTTTTGCAAAAAGACACACTGGTGTAGAAGAATCTATAAAAATGAAATTTAAACAAAATATGTTCCTTCTTCGAGTGCCTGATAAAATTGTTTCCATATTATCAACAGACTTTATCAAGCACTTGTCAGCGTGGAACTCAACTATGTATCCTTTGTCACATAGTTGACTTATGCTTATGAGATTGTGTTCCAATCCCTCCACATAAGCTACATCTGAAAAGGATACATTACCGTTAGTGATCATACCGTAGCCTCTAGTTATCCCTCAGTCTGAACCTCCAAAGATGACCTTTGGTCCATTACAGACTGGAGTAAAATTCTGGAGTAGGCTTCTTGTCCCGGTCATGTGCCATGAGCATCAACTATCCAAGTAACACATTGGCATTTTGGTGGCCTTTGGACATACCTGCATTCATGATCACTTTGCCTTAGGAAAACATGTTTGGTTCCTTGGTCTCGGGTTAGAACACCACCCCTACGAAGATTAGCATTCTGAGTGGTCAATCTCTTGTTGCCAACTTGAGGAGTAGTAACCTTCCTGGTATTAAACCAACAGTCGATGGCAAAATGACCAATTTTTCCATAACACCAACAGTCAAACCTGTTGTATCTTTGCCTTATGTACTCCTGCTTGACCTTTTGAGATGGTGGTCTAGAAGGGATAGCACTCTTGGATGAGGAGGCTTCATGATGATGACAATCACATGACTTCTTCTCCTTCGGAGGCCTTTCCTCAACGGGCTTTACTTTAGGTGTTTTCTTGAAGTTGTGGCCATGATTATAAGGACTATAGCCCTGAAGAATCACTTCTTCATAATGTGCCTTAAAGACACTCTCACCAAAGTTCTGAGTGTGAGTCCATCCTTGGTACTGAGACTTTTGCTCTACGTAGGTAGGCCTGGTCAAGTGACCATAGGACGAGTCCCGATCAAACTCATTTGTTGGAAAGATGAATTTCTTAAATACAGTCTGATCTAAAGGGGCTTTCCCCTTTTCTTTGGCCAAAGCCTTCTTGGTGGCCTTATTCTTCCGTTGAGCCTTGTTTCTCCTAGAAGATTTACTAGGAGCGGCAACATGGCCTAGTCCAGCTCCTTTGGCCTTAGCTGAGAATTCAACAATGAGTGGAAGAACTATCTTAGGCTTAGAGAAACTTTCAACAAGTTTCTTCTCAGCCTCGAGTTATTTTTCCAACTCTTTGATGATTTCATCTTTAAGGTAGAGGTGCTTAAGAGGTTGATTGTATTCTTCCATAGCAAAATTGAAGTACTCTTGAAGAGAGTCATTCTTAGCAACTTCTTCTCTCAAGCTGCTCTCAATAGACTTTGGAGACTTAATCTCTTTAGCCTGAGTTTTCACGACTCGGCGACATTTGTCGTAAGTCATGATCAACTCCTTGTATTGGGACATAAGTTCCGACTCATCGTCAGAAGAGCTGTCCTCATGATCATGCTCAGAACTTTCAGATTCAGAGAGAGAAGTGTGAGATTTTACTTCCCCAATAAACTGGGGCTCTTGTTCGTCATCTAATTGAGCCATGAGCCCAATGTAGGCTTCCTCTTCTTCACTCGACTCAGATGAGTCAGAGTCGCTGAGAGTTTTGCCCTTCTTGGCCAACAGGCTCTTCTCTGCGCTCTTCTTGTGGTATGATGACTTATTTTCCTCTCTTTTGCCACCCTCCTTCTTCTTGTGTGGGCAGTTAGCTATGACGTGACCTGGTTTGTTGCAACAGTAGCAAACGATGTCAGTAGAAATCTGTTTGTTCTGTTTAGAGTTATACCTGTCATGGCTACTCGAGCCTTTCTTTCGCTGATCACCGTCATGTCGTGATCTTCTGTATGAGGCATCCTTGCCTCTCCACTACTTCTTCTTGTTCAAGAATTTCTTGAACTGCCGAGAGAGCAACGAGAACACTCCTTCAGATAGTTTTGAGCCTGAGGTGCTTGGCTCGGAGCTTTCCTCTTCACTTACTTCTTGAGCTGGTGCTGGTGAGGCAGCTTTGCCCTTCCTTGAACTGTCAGCTTTTAATGCAACCAACTTCTCTTTTGAGGAGAAGCAACTTTTTTCTACTTCAGCTTTTCTGGAGTTGATCTGCAGTTCATAGGACATCAGCTTGCCAAATAGATTTTGTGGGTCTGTCTCAGCTAGTCTTCCAAACTCCCGGATGGCACAGACTTTGTTGTCCCATTCCTTTTAGAGAGACCTCGATAACTTATCATTCAGCTCTCCATTGGTGAAGACTCGATAATACACTCTTAGGCCATTTACTATCTTGAAGAAGCTCTCAAAGGTATCTGCAATGGTCTCCTTTGACCCTTGCCTGAAGGCTTCATATTTCTGGTTCAATAAGGACCTTCTATCATCCCTCACTTCTTCACTACCTTCCATAAAAGTAACTAGATACTTCCACATCTCCTTAGCCGATTGGCAGTGAATCCGATTCTGCAGCATCGAGTCATCGACTGCACTTGTTATGATATTTTAGCTTTCTTATCCAACGAGACAAGTTCAATCTCGTCCTTTTCTAGATCCATCAATTTCTTAGGAACCCTCTTGGTTGAATCTATAGTGGATATAGTCATGGGGACGTAAGGACCTTCTTTAATAATCATGAAGATCCGGGGGTCCACAGCTTCCATGGAAAATTTAATTCTCTCTTTCCACATGGGAAAGTTATTCTTTGTGCACAGGGGAAGCTTGGCAAAATCTTTGACCTTGTCCATTGCATTAATAACCAAATGACAACTTTCGAGAGGAAATTGATCAAGGTGTTAACCTTTTAATGACCAACCTCCCTCTGATACCAATTGAAAGTGAGAAGTTGTCAACCTAAATCACATAGAGGGGGGTGAATACTTGAATCGTGCGTCTATTTGCGGAATAAATATTTTAGCGATCTAGCACAAGAAATCAAGCAATCACAGAAAGATAAGAAGATTCATAGTGGTTCACCAATATTGGGTACGTCCACTTTACCTCACCGATCGAGCAAATCACTAGACTCGGCTACTCCACTATCTCGGATTGAAAACAATCCTACGCCTCGGAACCAAGTTCCTACAAACTCGATCCAAAAAGATCTACACTCGAAAGATAAAAACTTCCTACAACCTTAAAGAACGACGCTCCTACACTCGGAGAAATTCTCCTACAATAATAGTAAAGAAATTTTGATTTACAAACAGAATAAATTTCTCAGATCTGGAAAATTGAATATCTGAATCTTCTTCTTGAACTTTGCGGCTCTTTCAAAATTATTGAAGAAGATGAGTAGATTTGATTCGAGAAAGCTTTGACAAACTCGACCAAGGAGAAGATGAGAATCCTTGAACAATAAGTCTTCTTGATCGATAACAGAAGAGTCGATCTAATCGTAAGCGGCGGCGGCGGCTTTAGAGATCTGAAATTAGAGATGGCCGACGAGAATAATTTCGAGTGAACGGACATCCGCTTCTTAGAAGAGATTATTGTTAGGGTTAGGTCTTAATGACAAGACCTTATATAGGATTACTCCTAACGGTTAGAAAAGACATTAATGATGACACGTGGACCAATCACGTCATGTCATTCAAAAATCCGGTCGATCTTGACTTAAACAAATTTCAGAAAAGTTAAGTCTGTAGTTCTCGAGAAGTAGCATTAGTTCTCGAGAACTTATTGAATTTCTCGACAACTGAACTGTCTGGAATAGAACTTTTTTTTGAGACTTCAGTATCAATACTTCTCGAAAACAATATGGACTTCTCAAGAACTATAACCTGACTTCTCGAGAACTATGAAGCTGAGTTTCACGAGAACTAAGGACTTCTCGAGAACTAATTTGGACTTCTCGAGAACTAATCTTGACTTCTCGAGAACTAATACATAGAAAGAATTTCTTGAAACTTTCAGAACTTCTCGAGAACTACTCTGGGACTTCTCAAGAACTAAGAGCTGAGCTTCTCGAGAACTGAAAGGACTTCTCGAAAACTAAGAGATACTTCTCGAGAACTAAGACTTAGAAAATTTCCTGAACTGAAACAGCTATACTTCTCGAGAACTAAACTCTTGTTTCTCAAGAACTTCTAACTCTACTTGTCGAGAACTGAAAGGACTTCTCGAGAAGTGGACTTAGAAATTTTTTTGAACTTTTTAGAAAGAAAGTTTTTCTTCTCTTCAAGGGTCCAATCTTTATTCCATGGTCCAAGTGTTTGAATATGAAGTGTATCCCAATAGAGAGGATACACATGAGTCAATACCTTGGATCACACAGTGAGGGATTACACTGTATGGTCCTATATTCATGACCCACTGTAGACTGACATTGGTCTACACTTCGTAATGATGATCTGCAAACACACAACTTAAACAAGATGCCAAATATAACTTAATTCATATTAGTTCAAGAGTTACTTCATGCAAATCAGGGTTATTGTGGATGCAATGCCCAACACACACTCACATATATCCATACATACACAATTTATACACGCACACACAATATAATGTTAATTGTTGAGTTCACTGCTGGAGTATTAGAAAAGGAATAATTTAAGAAAGTATAATAAGATTTACTAACATATTAAATGAGGCAATAAGGCCAGTATTGGTGATGCTGAGACCAGCATTTGACTTGGTGAAGATCTCAGTGACGGTATCCAGTGACACATCAGCACCAACATCAAATATATTGGTGTTGGTGTCAGGTTTACGTCTATGAGTTTACAACTTCAACCTAAGTTCTAGTGCACGTTTACGCTAACTTCCACAAATAATTACATCATGGAATAAAAATATAAGAACCCTTGCAGCTAGTCGCACATCAATAATAAATGAAGAAACATTAAAAATCCCATACAAAAAAACATGCCAATGCAAGGCTATCCAGCAGTAGTCTTCATTTCAGAGATTGATCATATAATATCTCACGATATTAACATTTCAACATTATTAAAACAAATTTGAATAATGTCTTCATCAACCTAAAAATTGAAACTATTTGAAAGCATCTTACAAGACTTCAATTACATCATGTTTCAGTCAAACAAAAGATGTAAATCACTTTATTTATATATTTTATTTATACTTTCAATTAGGAAACCTGCAATATAAATATTCATTTATTTGTAATAATAAAACAAACACTTTTTTTAATACACTGCATATTATTAGGCCAAATGTTCACTTAAATGTCATCCAATTCAAAGGAAAAACATGCTAAAAGTCAAAGATCCAAAAATGTGATGGCAACTTGAGAATATAATCACATATTAGTATAAGAAAACAAAACAAATAACATTGAATAGTGAAAAATATTCTAATGGACTTACTCCTCCTCTAGCCATCTGTGTAGCACTTAGAAATTGGGTTGTAGCTTCTCCAGAAAATACATTTAAATAAACTGTTAGATCCCTCCTGTTAGTATCACAAACCAATCAATAAGAATCAAGACTCTACTTCTTTTATTGCTCATAATGTTTGATTATACTAATTCCAAAGACGCTTCTCATACTTATCAAAAAGTTTATATGCCAATGAACAAGGATGGAGAGTTTTTGTAGCCTGTTCTGCATCAATTCCTCTCTCTGACTCTAACATCCAGTTGAGACCTTACTTTTGGTATGACCACAACTTATAAAGGAGTGTGCTTGGGGGTTCTGCTTCCTGTAAAGACAAACAAAGCCATCTTTAGTGTGGTGGGATGGTTGGACTCAATTGAAGTATATAGCAAGAGCCCTCAAAATAGATATTTGACAACAAAGCCAGCTTAAAAAGCCAAATGCTTGAGAAAAAACTATAATCTCGGCCTTCGTTAACCAGAAATCAAATTAAGAAACCAAGACCGATTGGTTTGCAACCAAAAATTTAACCTTCATAGTTACTATGGTTTGGGTTTGCGCCATGTTACATAAAAAAATAATGAATGTTAAAAATAAAGGCAACTGGCTGCTCCATTCATAAATTTCCAGCATAAAATAAAAATAAAACTTAACTTGCATATAGCAGTTTAAATGCAGTTGTCTAAACAATGGTGTAAACCAGTTCCCTAACATTTTTCCTGAATGATATCAAAAACAAATTTCATACTATCATAATCTCAAACATTTGTAACAAGCTTATTCTAAATTAAAAGGAATAAAAGGAGATGCAGGAATGGTATTTTTCTAGGAAATGATCTGCATAGCTATACTGGATAGAATTTATTAGATACTATGGTCAATTTATTAAGCAAACTAGCAAAATCAAAACACAAGAGAATGAAAATGAATTACACTAAGGATATAAATAGACAAACAAACCTAATTCACACACTAATTTTTCATGAGCATGTAGATTAAGGATCTAAATAGACAGAGCATGCGTTTCATCACAAAAGGAAAACAAAATGCTTTAGGCCAAGAGCGAATGAAATATGAACCTTAATGAGATTTGATAGTGCCCAAGCTGCTGTTTGTACCGTGAAACACATAGCTGAACACATATAACCTATAACTGAACATATAGTAAAAGAACTTCCTAGCAATCAAACATATAGTTGAACACATATAACCAGTTCTCTTACCTATCCATTATCATAGAAGGAATTTGATGTGCTTCTCCGTGATTATTTTGCAAATCCTTGTTCAGATCCTGCACTTTAGTAATCAACTAAGCAAATGCAGAAGTAATAAAGGCAAGGTGTATGTTTTAGCACACTTTAGTAGTTGGTCACCAAACATGCAAGTTAGATATATCAAAATAATACCAAACATAAGTAATAAAATACTAAGAAAACCACTATGCCCAGATACTAACAGTCAAATAATAGTCAAACCCAAGCATAAGTAATAAAATAGTGACATAGTACTATGCCAAAATACTAAACGTCATAAACCATTCGACAACAAAAAAGTGCACCAAAAAGTGAATGGTGTGTGCATCAATTAGTCAAGGAATTGCGCCAAATTTCTTAAGAACTGAAGACAACATTTCCTTCAGCTCATTTTGCCCCTCTTTTAATCCTGCAATCTTTGCATTGTGAGTTTGAATCAAAGCTTCCTGCTTATCTATAAGCTCTATTTATGATGTAAAACAAGTCGTGGCATTGCGCTATTCTTCTTTCGCTACATTCAACTTCTCGTTCATTTGAATGGACTCTATCAATGCCTTCTTTATTCATTTTGAAGGCACAACACCGTAGCCTAATCCTTTGTCATAACCAGACATATTTCCAAGTATAGTCTTTTTAATTTCTCTTTCGATGATTATGATATCACTGTCAGAATCTATTGATATTGTCCTCAGCCTTTCCATTTGACGTTGTAAAATATAGTGTTATAAAAGAAACGTATATTATCATTCAATTTTATGAAAGTTTGAAATATATTTTTACTTACATATGTTGCTTCTGCTGTCTCACTGACAAACACCCCATTCTTCTTATGGGTGTTAACAAAGTTCTCAACGGGGTTTTGATTAACCTGTATATCAATAAAATATTTGAGAATGTCATAGTAATCAAAAACTCGCATGTAATCATTACATTACTATTTCCAGCAGTCTTGAATGGTAGGATTTGGAACTCGACGTATAAGTAAACGACATGTGTGATCTATTAAAAACATTTGTCTTGGACCTTTTCTGTAAGTAAACAAAAGTATTGAATGGTACTCATTGAACGTGTCATTAAAAAATATGTACTAAACAGAATTTATATAAGTTGTCACAATCACCTTAAAAGTCTCACTCTTGAAGAGATCACACAACTAACACCAATTCTCGATTGAGATCCACTCAAATGGGCTACTAGCTCTTGGATTCTTTCCTGCCATAATATAACCTTTATACGTTGCAGATAATCTTCCTCTCCAATGTGTGTAGCTACGTTGAAACATCTCCTCCATAAACTCTTGCACACTTTTATCGGTTTCCCAATTCTTTATCTCAAATAATTGCTACAAAAAATTAAAAGATTTGGTTATCCCAAACAAATTCATAAATATGTTATATAAATATGTACTTACACGTAATCTCGCATATAAAGTAAGTTTCAGCTCTTGCCCCAGATCACTCCTAAAAATCCAAACCTGCACTGTGTCTTACAATAAAACCTACACCATTCGTAAGGTGCTTTGCATAGCGACGTGACTTCTTACAACCTTTAGGGAACTCAATCTCAAGTTGTTTCTTATCCTAATAAAACAAATAAAATTATGTAAACATATTTATAGTAACTGTATGTAAGTTTTAATATACCTAAATAAAGCATATACATTTTCTAGTATTGCTTTCTAAATCGACCTTTCGGTGGTCACCCCCCCCCCCCCCGACCTCTTCTTATAGATGAGCTTCCCACTACATAATTAAAAACCCTTAATAAATATATGATTCAAGTAAATGATACAAATTGACAAAAAAAAATCAACTTAATTTCCAGTATTGGCAGAATCCTGTATTGGACTTTCATCATTTTGTTCATTAATGGTGGTATCATCATCATAAGCTGTTGATCTACTTTGTGATTGTTGCAGATTAGTTGAAGGTGTATTTAGTATAGGTGACAATTCAGCAACCTTAGTATTTTCAGGAATTTCTTCAACTAGCAGTTGTTTGCGGATCCTTGTAATAGGGCGACGTAGAATAACTTTTTTTGGAGGCATATTACTGCAAAGTAAACATCACATTAAATTATTTAGAGAAATCATAAAAATGGAATAATTGCATTATTGTTTAGTACTAATGAATAAGAAAAAATTTAACTTACCATTTACATTAGGTTTACATATTATCATCATTCTCATAACAATATTGCATTAGTGTTTCGTCATCCTCATCTATGGACTCATCTCCGTCACCAATATTATTAAGTTATCCCTCTTCGTGGATTCTAGTTAGAACTTTTATATTTATAATATCAGGTTCTATATCATCTCTTCCATAGAACTATAAGTTCTGATCTTCGATAGCGTATATTAATTCAGTTTCTGAGGACTCATATTGTTGAACTATGTTATCATTCATCACCTCCACTTCTAGGTTAGTGTGTTGCTCTATGTCCCAAAGGTGTCTATGATGTACAAGTTGTGCAATTTTTCAAGGATCTCCGAGTTTTGTGTCATCGACATAGAACACTTGTTGAACTTGGTTTGGAAGAACGAATGGATCGTCCTCACACCAACGAGAAGTTAGGTCGATGCTCAAAAAATATTTATCTTTATGCATAGCCTTTTTCCCACTAGTGTCAAACCACTCACACCAAAATAATACTACTTTATACCCATGAAGATAGGTCAATTCAACGACCCTACTTAAAACTCCATAGAACTCTACCATGATATTTTGATGTTCCCCCTCAACAAGTAAACCACTATTTTGTGTTGTTTGAAGAACATCTCGATCTTGTATATGAAATCGTACTTCATTAACAATGCAACCAGAGTAAATTTTTTTTAGGTATGATTGTTGACCATTTGCCAATGCCCATAATTCTTCAGAGACTTCGCCCGAGTTTGTTTGATGCACTATATTTATCTATACAAAATACAATATAATGCAAATTAGATAGGTGATACTATAAATTAGTAGTCCTCAAGGGTATCTTCGTATTTGGAGCTTACATGATCTTGAAACCAATAATGAAACTGCTCTTGATGAGTTTTGTGAATGTTTCTTTCATTTTCCCTTTTAAACTCCTCCATGTGCTTACTATTAAAAATAAAAAATAAGTTCATTAAAATTAGTTACAAAGTAAGGAAATTGAACTCTTTCACGTATCAAACCTTTGAAAATCATTTACTTCGGTACAATTGTTTAATATGAATTTATGAGATACATCTAGATCCCTCTTAGAAAGTGCTTTGCAAAGGCGAAGAGGTCCGAAGGGTCTCACTTTTGATGTAAAAACAGACAATTCACACTCTTGCTGTTGCTCCACTAAATCTTCATTTCTTTTTTCTTTATTGAACCTTATTTCTATTTTATTTAGGTTCTTTGACACAAATGTCAAAGACTCTTTTACAATATATCCTTCCGCTATAGAACCCTCTGGACGCACTTTATTACATACGTATCCTTTAAGAGTTTTAAGAAACCTAAAGGGAAAACTCAATGATAATAACCACAAAATTGTTCAGTTATGCTATGTAAGATAATAAAGTATAAATGCATATAAAACAAGTACCTTTCAATAAGATACATCCAATGTGAGTGAACTGGGCTAGCAATCTTCGCCTCTTTCGGAAGGTGAATAGCCAAGTGAACCATTACATCAAAAAATGCTGGAGGGAATATTCTCTCCAATTTGCACAAAATAATTGGGATATTACTCTCCAACTTCTTGATATGCTCTACTTTTAGTGTCTTTGAGCATAAAATTTTAAAAAAATCTCCTAGCTCATATAGTGCCTCAACGACATCTGGGGGTAGAAACCCATGAATGTCAATAGGAATTAACCGTTATAGTAGAACATGGCAATCATGAGATTTAAGTCCATAAATCTTTCCATCCTTTAAGCATCTTGAAATATTTGACGCATAGCAATCCGAAAACTTGACATTTTTTAAAAAATGGCAAAACCTTTTTTTCTCATCAGAAGAGAGATTATAACATGCTTGAGGTTTTATTATAGAGTTTCCATTACTAATCAAGTATAACTCCTTCCTAATGTTAAGGTCTCGCAAATCTTCTCATGCTTTTTCCGTATCTTTTTATTTCCATCAATGTTCATCAATGTGCCCAACACACTATCACAAATATTTTTTTCAACATGCATTACATCAACGTTGTGTCGTATCAAAAGCTTATGCCAATAAGGTAGCTCAAAAAAGATGCTTCTCTTTACCCAATTTCCTTCTTCACTACTGCCCTTCCTCTTTTGCTTGCTTGGGTGTTTTCTAAATTTATCAAAGTTTTGTTCGTGTTTGGTTAAATCTGAAAGCAATTGTGCGCCAATCCACTCCCTTGGTTTTGAACGTGTTTTCATCTTTCCATTAAACAATTTAATCCTTTGATAAGGGTGATCTTTAGGTAGATAACGACGATGTCCCATATAGCATATCTTACTTCGAATTCTTTAGAATCGGTATCATGTAAACAAGTTAGGAATGCCCCATAACCCTTTGTAGTCCACCTAAATAAATTACTAAGAGCTATAAAATCATTAATTGTCCACATAAGTGCAGCATGCATTTTAAAAGTCTCTTTGGTGTATGTGTCATAAGTCTAAACACCATTCCATAATTCTTTTAATTCTTCTATCAATGGTCTAAGATAAACATCATTATCTTTTCCAGGCGTACGTGGGCCAGGAATTAATTATGACATCATAAGAAACTCATCTTTCATACCTTTGTATAACAGCATATTATATGGAATTAGCACAACTGGCCACCTACTATAAGAAGTACTCATCTTTCCAAATGGATTGAACCCATCGGCAGCCAATCCAAGCCTAACATTACGTGGAACTACGGCTGAATTGGGATAGTGTGCATCAAAACTCTTCCATGCAAGTGAATCTACCAGATGACTCAGAGTACCTTCTAGCTCTATATGCTTCTCAGTATGCCACCTCATGTAAGTTGTTGCTTTAGAAGTCATATAAAGTCTTTGTAGCCTTGGTGTTAAGGGGAAATGCCACAAAACCTTTTGAGAAATTAATTTTCCTTTTCTTTCGTTATATTTCCAATGTGGTTCTTCACACACAGGACACATATCTTTCTTCTCATTTTCTTTCCAAAATAGTTCACAATCATGTCTATATGCGTTTAGCTTCTTATAGCCCAAACCCTAACCAGAAAGAAGTTTCCTAGCCCAATAAATAGATTTTGGAATAAGATTATCTTCTGGAATCATGTCCTTTAGCAATTCAAGAAGCATGTTAACTGACTTATCTAACATCTTGTTCATTACTTTGATATGCAGGAGTTTAACAATGAATGCTAACAAAATAGTACTTTCTGCAACCTGGGTATAGTTTACGTCTGACATTACATAATAGACTTGAAAAAGTTCCAGTACTATCTTTGTTAGAATGTTTAGGAAGTTCTGTATCTCCAAACTCGTGTATCCTATCAACTAAATCATCAATGGCTTCAATATCATCATTACTTTCCTAACTTTGAGAAGGTCCACTATTATTAGTATTAGAACTGAACACAAAAGAAGTAGTCCTTTTAGATTCTCCATGATGTATCCACTCCTTATAATATTTGTAAAACCCTTTCAAATGCAAGTCTGTTTTAACTTCAACGAGGCTCTTTGTTTTAGTATTTCGACATACAGTGCATGGGCAAAGAATTTTATCTTCAAAGTAAATAACATTTTCCCATACAAACTCTAGAAATAAATTCACGCCTCTAGTATAGGTAGAACTAAATCTATCTTGTTCATAAATGTAGCTTTTATCCATAGCTAGCAAAAAAAGAATTGGATAACACAACCAAGAAACACATATACAATATATATTGAAATCTAATATGTAAATTTTGAGAAATTATTTTCAAGCTCAGTGCCCAATTCATTGAGCATGTGCAATGCAAAAAAAAGAAGAAATAAGTGCATTTGTATTGCAAAAAAATACAAAAAGAGAAGCAAGAGAAATACTCAAATAAATAAAAACAAATTATATGACTGACGTTTTTGTCCAACCTCACCGGAGCAAATAAGTTGTGGTAAGCTACGCCAAATGTAGCCTTAATAGAGAAGGGTAGAGCTAAGTAAACAAAATTGCAAACAACTTTCATAATTTGGCCAGAGATCAAAAGCAGCAAGGTATAGAAAGATAAAAGTTTTTTATCACTGGCGTTGATTTATCAAATTAAATTGCTTTTGAATTGAGAAGACATCATAGCTTTATAAAACTACATATAATTTCTAGAATTCAAGTGGGCAAATATACATAGAGTAAACAGCAAAGATGCAAACGTGAGGATGACCAAGACTGCCGATCACTCCAAGGTCAAAAATACACATAATGTGAGAGAATCATGTAATATGGAAGCTAATCTATGAAGGCACATTGAGGGTGAAAAATGTAATCTATGAAAGTCTTGGTTTGCCATCATACTAAAATAAAGGTTCTACAATATAAAATGCTAAAGAAATAGCCACTAAGAATGGAAATGATTGAAAGACACATAAGAAAAGTCCCATCCGGAAAGAAAATCATATTGTAAAATCAAAAAAACTGTGGCCAATGAGGAAAACAAACCACTACAAAAAAAATTGTGGTATAATAGTTGGCTAAGAATGGGAACTGAAAACAAACCACTACAAAAAAACTTTATGCTTGGTATGACAAATGTAACAAAAATACATAAAGAGAAGCAAGTGAAATACTCAAATAAATCAAAACAAATTACCATTAAAATTAATCTCCCCCCAAGGTTTAATGAAGAAAACAAACCACTACATGTTTAGGAAAATTTTAGATGGAAAATGGCACACACACTACTAACACAAACACCTCTCTTATCCAACCAATAACAATAGTAATAGAAATTTTATCTACAAGATTATTGAAGAGATTCATAGTAATATACCAAAAAACGGACAAATAAACACTACAAGAGAATATTACTTATAGCAAACGTACAAAAAAATCAAACCACTATAAGATTCATAGATATATACAAAAAAACGGCCAAAAAAATCAAACACTAAATGATATGCTGGAACGTCAAAGAGAATATTACTTCCAACCCTCAATGGCATCAAGATGAATACCCCAAAAAAAGCCAAACATCCTCTGTAGCTAATGAGGAATCTCGTGACCACGAGACAAAAACTTCTTGTGGAAGCTTGAAGAAACAAAGATCAGTTCAGGAAGAAGGAAGAAATGCAAGAGGATATACCTAAGGTGAAAGCAGTTTCTCCTCCACTTTTGTGAATCTCTTCTCTAGTCTCTTTCTCGCTCTCTCTCCCGCTTCATCACTCCTCTGCTCTCTCTCATAATTTGTTGTAGGAAGAAGCCAGTCGCGAGAAGTCAGTCACGAGATTCCTCGAAGGAACAAGCCAGTCACCAGATTCAGAGAAGGAAGAAGCCAGTCGCGAGAATAGGGGTTTCGAGAATGCGTCGGGAGGGGATTAATGAAAATAGGTTTTTGATATTAATTTTATTAGAGGGAAATTTCTCTCCAAATATTTCATGCACTTGATCATGACATATTCCTAATTTTTTGCTGGAACTCGAGAGGCTCGCATTCTGTTTTGATCAAAAATATCCGAGCTAGAGCTCGGCCAGTAATCAAGCTCGAGCTTATCGTACTAGACCTCGGGCTCACACATAATCGAGCTCGATCTCATGGAATACGAGATCTGAGCTAGAGCTCGGAAAAAACGCGTGCTCGGGAAAAAAACGCACGTCCGAGTGAAAAGCACATGCTCCTGAGAAAAATTTTCACTCAGTCCAAAAAATGCTCTTGAACATTAGTGTTGCAATAAAATATGATAAATTTATGGTAACAAAACTTTAATAATAAAATATTAATAATAGTAAGGAAAATCTCTTTGTCACAAAATACATTCATGATGTGGTTACAATTGATACATATTGTGAGGAATTATTTACTATTTGTAACGTAACATTAGTGTTGTTACAAATACTTACATTTATAGTAACAAATTTATTATTATTGTAGCAAAATATAAAATATTCATTACAAAAAATTCATTTTTCGTAACAACTGAAACATTTCGTTACTAAATATATCTATTAGTAACAAACTGTGTTTCTGTTATATTTCAGTCCTTATAATAGGTGCAGTTTGTTGTAGTGGAGGTTGCACTCTCCATTCCGAATTTCTTAAGAAGATCCTTGGTGAAATTTTTCTGAGAGATGAAAATTCCATCTTTAGATTGCTTCACATGAAGTCCTAGGAAATACTTCAGCTCGCCCATACTGCTCATTTCAAACTTCTCTTGCATAAGTTTGGAAAATTGTTTCCAAAGTTTGTCTTCTGTAGAGCCAAATATGATGTCGTCGACATAGATTTACACTATCAAAATCTTGCATTTAATTTCCCTAAGAAATAATGTCTTGTCTATGTTTCCCCTTTGGAACTTGTTCTTAAGAAGAAAGCTAGACAACATCTCATACCAAGCTCGGGGAGATTTCTTTAACCCGTATAAGGCTTTATTTAAAAAATAAACTTGTTCATGGAATTGAGAATTGACAAAACCTAGGGGTTGCACTATGTATACTTCCTCTTTCAGATTCACGTTGAGGAATACTGACTTTACGTCCATTTGGTAGATAGTGAAGCCTTTGAGGGCAGCATACACAAGAAACAACCTGATCACCTCGAGTCGAGTCACTGGAGCAAATGTTTGACTGAATTCGATCCCCTCTTCTTTTCTATAACCTTGCGCTATAAGTCTTGCTTTGTTCTTGAAAATTACTCCGTTTTCATCCAGCATGTTTATAAATATCTACTTGGTGCCTATCACGTTCAATCCCTTTTTCCTGGGCACTAGCTCCCAGACTTTGCATTATTAAGACTGGCTAAGCTCCTCTTGAATTTCTATTATCCCTGAGGCCTCTTTGTTTGCTTCCTCGAACTTCTTGGGTTCAACCTGAGACGGAAAGCTGAGATGCAAAATTTCATTAGTTGTACCTCTTCTGGTTCTAACGCCGTCGCCTGGCTCTCCAATGATTTGATCAGCTGGGTGATCTCTTAGGTGTTGGAACCCATGATTCCTTTCCCTCCCTCCAGCAGGCTTTGTAACATCTAGTGCAGCCTCAATGGGTTGAGGCAATTCTTCCTCTAGAGGTTCTTCATCCACCAGGCCTAGATCGACGATATTGACTGTGCTTGGAGCTTCTTCCTTAATAGCTTCATCCAAGCTTAGCTCCTAGAACCTGGTACCAACATCTGTACCAATAACAATAGACAAGCTGCTATGAAGCATGTTAGTCTCATCAAATACCACATTTATCGATTCTTCTACCACTAGAGTTTTCTTATCGAAAATCCTACATGCCTTACTATGGCTACTATATCCTACAAAATACATTCAAAACACTTTTCACTAAACTTTGTGCGGTAATAGTTCCCATTATTAAGTTCGAAGCATTTACTTCCAAAGATTATAAAGTAGGATACTGTCGGTTTTCTGCCCTTCAATAACTCATGTGGGGTCTTACGATAGTTTTTGTTGATGAGTGCTATGTTTTGCACCCGATAAGCTGTGTTGACTACTTCAGCCCAGAAATACTCCGGAAGTGAAGCGTCGTTCAATATGGTTATACATGCTTCAATCATGGTTCTATTCCTTCTCTCAGCAACTCCATTTGTTGTGGAGTGCGCGGGGAGGAAAACTCATGAAGGATACCTTAACTTTCACCGAATTTTTTCATGGCACCAGACTACAACTCTATTCCATGATCACTTTTGATTTTGACACTGAGTAGTCCAATTCAATCTGAATTTGCCGGACAAAGTTAGTGAAAGAATCGAAGGTGTCTGACTTGTGTTTCAGAAAGTACACCCAAGTGAAGTGCAAGTAGTCATCAACAATAACTAACGTATATACCTTACCTCCTTAGATGTGAATAGGCATAGGACCGAATAAGTCCATATAAAGTAAGTATAAGCTTCGTGAAGAATCCTTTTTAGCAATACTCTTGAAGGTAGCTAATGTCTGCTTACCCATTTGACAGTAGTGACATGGACTCTCTTTAAGGAACTTAATGTTGGGGGCATCATGCACTAAGTTGTAAGAAAATAGCATGTTAAAGGTTTTGAAATTAATATGTGCTAATCTCTTGTGTCATTGGTCACAAAGAGATGCACTATCTTTTGTAATAAAACATACTGGGGTAGAATTTTCTAAGCAAAGGAAATTTAAACAGTAAATATTTCTGCTACAAGTGCCTGTTAAAATCGTCTCCAAATTTGTAGATGACTTTATCAAATACTTGTTCTTGCAGAACTCAACCATATAGCCTTTGTCATATAGTTGACTTATGCTTATGAGATTATAGTGTATTGCTTCAACATAAGCCACGTCTGTGAAAGAGACTATGTCGTTGGAAATCATACCATAACCTCTTGTTGTTCCCCTGTCTGAACCTCCAATGATGAATTTTGGTTCGTCTTTGACTGGGGTATAATCACACAAAAGTCTTCTTGTCCCGTTCATGTGCTGAGAGCATCCACTGTCCAAATACCAGATCGAAGTTCTATTGGCCTTTGGACATACCTGCAAAGATAAATCAATTTACCTTAGGAACACAAATATATTTGGGTCCTTGCTTCCTGGTCAACATACTCCCCCTAGGAACATTATCCTTACGAGTGGTCGGTCTCGCATAGCTAACTCGTGGAGTTACAAAATTATCAGGGTTGTACCAGCAATCTATGCCAAAGTGACCAACTTTTTCGCAACACCAACAGTCAAATCTGTTGTACCTCCTTTTGTATTCCAGCTTTACCTTTTGGAGCGAAGGCCTAGCGGGGCAACATTCTTTAAGGTGGAGGCCTCCTGGTTACAGCATACACAGGAGCTCTCCATCTCTTAAGCCTTAGGCACATCAGTTTTGGCTTTTGGTGCCTTCTTATTTTTATGTCCATGAACATATAAACCATGATTTTCAACTGAATTTCTTCATAAGGTGCTTTGAACACGCTGACACAAAAGTCACAGGAACAGGTCCATCCCCAGTATCTATTCTTGGGCTCTACATGAGTAGGACTATCATGATGACTATAGGACGAATCAAGGTCAAACTTGTTTGTCGGGAAGATTACTTTCCTAAACGAAGGTTGACTCATGGGTTCCTTCCCCTTTTCTTTGGCGCTCGCCTTCTTGACAGCCTTACCCTTTCATCCGACATGGCCAAGACAACTACCCTTCTTCTGAGTAGAAAACTCATCAATGATAGGCTGAACAGTATTTGGCTTAGAGAAACTCTCAATGAGTTTTTGCTCCACCGCGAGCTTTTCTTCCAGCTCATCAAGATATTTTTCTTTTAGAGTTAACGTCCCAACAGAGCCCTTGATTTTCTCTTTCAAGGAGTGGACTTCATCTCTGAGAGGAAGTAATCGTGCAATTTTTTCCTTCAGATTTGCTTCCACTTCCTTGAGGGAGGCAATCTCTTTTAACTATTTTTTGACTACCTTATGACATTTGTCAAAAGCCTTTACGAGGTTCCCGTGCTGAACTATCAACTCAAAATCACCTTCCTCTTCAGGTGAGGAGCCATCATGACCATTCGAGGATGTTTTAGATTCAGAGAATATCGTGTGCGAGTTTAAAATCCTACGATCCTCAGAGTCGCCAACTTCCTCGTCTGTATGAGCCATGAGCCTGAAGTAGGCTTCTTCATTCTTAAAGCTCGACTCACTCGAGTCATTGTCACTAAGAGTCTTCAAATTCTTGGCAATGAAGCTCTTTTATTCTTTCTTCTTCCCTTTGAAGGATCTCTTCTCATCCTTCCTAGAGCTATCCTTCTTCTTGCAAGGACACTCCGCAATCATGTGACCTGATTTATTATAGCAGTAGAAAACAACGTCAGACGAATACTGTTTGTTCGGTTTGGATGTATACATGTCCTCTTTCTTGTTACTTTTCTTGGTACGAACACTGCCACGATGTGATCTTCTGGAATTTGAGGAGAATGACTTATTTTTCATTTATCTCCTCTTGCTCAGTAGCTTCTTTAACTGCTTGGAGATTAGGGAAAATTCTCCATAAAATAGCTCGGAGCCTGACGTGCTTGGCTCAAAGACTTTAGGAGTGTCTGGAGCTTGTGTCCTTATGGGTTACACAGCTTTAGAATTCCTTGAACCTTCAGCCTTTAAGACTGTAGACTTCTCTTTGTTTGAAGATCGGTTGGCATGCTCCTCCTTCTTTCTGGTGTTCATTTGGAGTTCATAGGAGAGCAATTTGCCGAAAATATTATGAGGGTCGATCCCCGACAGCTTTCCAAAATCTCTAATGGTGACTACCTTTGTGTCCCAGTCCTTTGTGAGGGATCTAAGGAACTTGTCGTTCAGTTCACCATGAGTGAATGCACATCCATATTTCCTTAGGCCATTGACTATCTTGAAGAACTTCTCGAAGCTGTCAGCTATGGAGTCATTGGTACCTTGCTTGAAGTCTTTATAGTCCTAGTTCAACAATGATCTGCAATAGTCTCTCACTGCTTCAGTACCTTCCATTAGGACAACAAGACAGTCACACAACTCTTTGGTAGATTTGCAGTGGAATAATTTCTGGAGTATTGAATCGTCAACTGCACTTGTTATAATATTCTTTGCCTTCTTGTCTAGGGAGACTAAGACAATCTCATCCTTAGTGAGATCTATCATCTTCTTGGGGATCATAATCACTGGATTTATTGTTGAAGCCTGCATAGGGATGTGAGGTCCTTCTTCCACTATCTGAAAAATTCTCGGATCAGCAGCTTCCATGTAGAACTGTACTCATTCTTTCCAAATGGGAAAGTTTTCCTTGGTGCATACCGGTATCTTAATGGATGACACGTCTTTGCTTCGATCCATGGTGAATATGCGGAATCTCTAAACGCTTGATCAGGGATCTTTTTCAAGGTGTTAGCCTTATCGAACAATACATCCTTATCGAACAAAACATCCTTCTAATACCATTTGAAAATATCTAGCGTCTACCTAAATCACTTAGAGTGGGTGAATATGTGATGTTGGTGTCTTTTTGCGGAATAAAAATTATCCAAAAATTCAAGCACACAAACACATAGATTTATAGTGGTTTCCCGTATTAGGTACGTCCACTATCCCGCCTCGCCTATCTACCACGAAAGGAAAGATTCAGCTACTTCACCTTTCTCAGATTATCACAATCTTATAACTCGGAGCCACGCTCCTACACCTCGATCCACAACCAGATCTACACCACGATCCATAAACAGGATCTACAAACTCAATTCACACACGGATTTAGAATCTCGATCCACTAATAGATCTATAAACTCGATCAACTAATGGATCTACACTCGAAAGAACAAACTTCCTACAATCTCGTAGACAAAGCTCCTATAAATGTTAAAACAATTTTTACAACAAACAATACAAAATTTTCTCTTCCAGATCTAAAATCTCCAAGGATCTTTCTTCTTGAAAACTGAAAAGCTCTGTGAAGAAAGTTGTGGAAGAAATCCGAGAAAACATGATCTGAAAACATTGGATCTGACACGATCAAATAGATGTTGAAGATTCTTGGAAACTTGGATCTGTAGAATCTTTTCTCCATTCGATTCATTGGATCTAGAGAGAGCGGCAGAGAAGAATTGACGATGAAGACAGCGTCTTCTCCCGAATTTTTGGAAAGTGCGAGAGCGATTCTGATTCTGTAAACTCAATTAGTTTCTATCCCAATTGAAAAGACTATATATAGATAATCGTCTAACAGTCATAAGTCATTAAGGAAAGATCTATGTAGATCAACCATCATTAACTTATATTAATTTGAAATACCGTCAGAAGATTCGAAACAAAAAAATCTGCAAGTCCATTTCTCGAGAAATGACTAGCTTTCTCAAGAAAAAGACATGGCTTCTTGAGAAAAGACTTGGCGAAAATTCTCAAAAGAAAAATACCTGATTTCTTGAGAAGGATATTATTTCTCGAGAAAAGTACTTAGCGCAAATTTAGAACTGAAGACAGATTTCTTGAGAAGAATATGATTTCTCGAGAAATGAATTGCTTTCTCGAGAAATGGTCTGACCTTCTCGAGAAATTTACATAACGAAAAATCTGTGAACTTTAAGACTTATTTCTCAAGAAAGAATTGATTTCTCGAGAAAAAGACATAGCTTTCTCGAGAAATGATTTGTCCTTCTCGAGAACTACTTTACTTTTCTCGAGAACTAACTTGGCTTCTCGAGAAACCTATAGGGCATTTCTCGAGTAATGTACTTAGATTATTTTCAGGCAATTTCCCGAGAAGTCTTATGGTTTCTCGAGAAAAGCTTTGCTTTCTCGAGAAATTTACTTAGACTTCTCGAGAAATACATTTAATTTTTCGAGAAATAGACTTAGGAAATTTTTCAGAAAAATTTTCTTTTCTTCATTTTTGAAACCAGCAACCCTTCCTTTATTCCATTGCTCAAGTACTTGAAAATGAAGTGCATCCCAATAGAGAGGTTACACATGTGTCAACAACATGGATCACATAATGAGGGATTAAATTGCATGGTCCTGTGTTTAGTGACTCAGTGTAAACTGACATTGGTCTACACTTGACAATAATAACCTGCAAGCACTCAACTAAAGATTAACATCAAATGCAAACTTAATTCATCTTAGTTCAAAGGTGACTTCATACAAATCTAGGTTATTGTGGATACAAAACCCAACACTAACCCTTAAGGGATGTCAATGGGTCACCAAGGTCCCATTGGGGTCAATACAAAAGGTCAAGTTGACCAAAGTCAACCCTAGCCCTAAAATGGTCAAAGTGCCCTTATTAAGGGTCAAGTGGCCTCCAAGGTGCCAAACCAACCCTACCCAACCATTCCTAGACCTTAGGGGAGGCCAATGGGTCACCAAGGACCCATTGGGGGCAACCCAAAAGGTCAATTTGACCAAAGTCAACTTGTAAGACCCCTTTTTTTCTTTTTAAACCACCAGGGTCTTATGTCCAGAATCACTATTTTGCGATGACACCGACACTCGGGAAGGTCGCCACTACAAAACACCGATCCTACATGTAACACCTCTACCCGTCAAGAAGAATATAATAGAGGGTCCGGCCGGGGCCCCACACCATATTCCACAAACAGGCGGAGACGCTACGAACTAATATCATAACCAACGCATCCTAACACAGAGCATTCTAGCGGAAGTTTCACGGTTGAATCTTTGAACTCAAGATAAAGAACACTGTCCACTATAACATAGTAATGTATACAAACATCAAAAGAGAGTGGCTTTAAGGCCTTACAACAATTTCTCTTAACAAGAGTGTGGATTACAGACATCGGCACGCAGGCCGGCCACACATGAACAAAAGAAACAAAACAATGCCTTCGAGGGAAGCAGCGCAGCTTGGGCTTCAGCCCGCTAAGTCCCGCTTGGACCAGCACCTCCAGTACCTGTAAGAACCAATCCACCAAGCGGTGGTAAACAGGGCAACGGTCAGCATTCAGCTGACCATTTATAACGACCCTGCCCCTGGCACGGGGCAGCGGAATTCCATCCCTGCATAGTAATCGTCCAATATGATATATAGCAATTCAAGCAAGACGTGCACGACCGCACAGTCACATATCACAAACGCCGGCACGACGGCCCGACGTCCCGTGCACTCATGGCACTCTCGGGTGCACCGGAAACACCGGATCTCACCATTGAGCATTTAGTCCGGCACGCAGGCCCAAGACTCTCATTATGCCGCTAACGAAAGCCCAATGCCTTGGCGCTCTCATGTCCAGCCTACATAACGTAGGTACAGATCAGCCACCCCCCGTTGCTCAAATCGCCTTGCCCAACCAAGTACATCGTACCTGAGGCCACATTTAAAGGCGCGGGTCGGTTTCACCTTGCCTGTTCGGCACGAAGCCTTTTCATACAGTTGCAGCCCAATGCTCAACTGCACACAAAGTGGCAACTCACGGCCACAAGAGTTGCACCCAACTCTCACAATTTCCTGGACTTCCTCCAGTACTTTATCAATCATGCATACAAGCAATAATCACGGAGTCTTCTCCGATATGCAAACAAGCATCACCAATCCAGACCAATATTTCTAGATGGGCTTCACACAGCATGCCTAGATCCGTACTCCAATTCCGGACTCTAACAAGGGGGACTTCACATATCTACCCCAAGGGACGCCACAACCCACCGCACACTCGCGGGGAAGGGTTTTCCCTATGCAATGCAGGAAATAAGGACTTCACATGTCCGAGAAGGAAATCGTTACCCTAGGAACTCGCTTCGGAGCCATGGAGAGAAATTTGAGACGGATGAAAGCCTTCGCAGCAGCGTTGCCTTCGTAAATCCGAACTCGGCTTGTGATTTGGACCACCGTAACACCACCGGCAGCCGGATTCCACTTCTTCTTCCTCACCTTGCTCTCACCTCTCTCTTAAAGTTAGAAAGAGAGTATGAAACTTAGAAATAAGCCTTTCCTCCTTCTTTCCCGGCCTTATCAGACCAGGAATGAGCCCCAGCCACAGGATCCTCTTTAAGGAAAATGAACGGCCCAGATCTGCCCAAAAATAACTATTCTTTTGGCCGACACGGCCTGTGACACGCCCGTGTCACAGGCCGTGTACCCTTAAGCGGCACATGCGGCACTCGCACGGACTGAAATCTACCAGAACATGGGCATTGACACGCCCGTGTCGAACCTGACATGCCCGTGTCGGTCAAATGACATGCCCGTGTCGGTCAAATGACATGCCCGTGTTGGTCAAATGACACGCCCGTGTCACCCATGACTCAACGAGCTCCAAAACAAACAGAGCAGTACACGGGTAGGCACACGCCCTCGGACACGCCCGTGTCAAATCTGACACGATCGCGTTTGGTTCCGGGCCGTGTACTTCTCTGACTCAGTCCGGCCATTTCTTGAGTGACACGCCCTGGGACACGCCCGTGTCCAAGGTCGTGTCCCAGGCTCGACTATAGTTGACCACCGATCGTCGACCATCCAGAACACGCCCTGGGACACGCCTGTGTCCCAGGCCATGTACCCCCGACACGCCCTGGGACACGCCCGTGTCCCAGGCCGTGTCAAACAGCCTGCACCTCAAATCCAGTTTTGAGATTTTTGGGGTGTTACAATCCTCCCCTCCTTAATAAAATTTCGTCCCGAAATTTGAAGACAGTAGGGAGAAAATAACAAAACATTTATATGTTTCTATTACATATACAACGAGCGAACAAGTTACGAAAATAACTCGGGAAACTCGGCTCGCATGGTCTGCTCGCGCTCCCATGTTAGCTCTTCTCGGCCACAATTGTCCCATCGGACTTTGACCATCCCGATCACTTTGTTCCGCAACTGTTTCTCGGCTCGATCCTCGATCCATATAGGCTTCACCTTTATCGTTAGCCCATACTCAACCGGCACTCGATCATTGTCAATTACTTGAGCTGGATCCTTGACTGCTTTGCGTAGCACCGAGATGTGAAACACATCATGCAATCCACTCAATTCCGATGAAAGAGCTAGCCGATAGGCAGCTTCCCCAACTCGCTCCACCACTTCAAACGGACCAAGGTATCGCGGACTTAGCTTTTTCAACCGCCGAATCCGAGATACGCCTTTGAAGGGCTTAATCTTTAAATTGACCCAGTCACCCACCGCGAACTCCACGTTCTGGTGCTTAGCGTTGTAATACTTGGCTTGCCGATCCTGGGCTATTAGGAGCCTCTCTCGAATAGAGCGTATTGTTGAGGTAGCATCCTCGACTACCTTTTGTCCCAAAATTTTGGACTCGCCAGTTTCTGCCCAAGCTAGCGGTGTACGACACTTGCGACCAAACAGAGCTTCAAACGGGGCCATGCCTATACTCGCTTGATAGCTATTATTATAGGCAAATTCCACCATAACAAGATGCTCTTCCCATTTCTTACCGAAGTCCAGGGCGCACATACGAAGCATATCCTCCATCGTTCTGTTGGTTCGTTCAGTTTGGCCATCCGTTTGCGGGTGAAAGGCCGTACTGAATGCTAACTTCGTGCCCAACATCTGATGAACTAATCTCCAATCCTTCGAGGTAAAGCGCCCATCTCGGTCACTTACGATGCTCCACATAGAGCTTTGCCAATGTTTCCACTGAATCATCCCGCTTGTTCGGTAGAAAGTGAGCCACCTTTGTCAACCGGTCTACAATCACCCAGATTGAGTCATGGCCACGCTGAGATCTCGGCAATCCGTGCACGAAATCCATAGAAATATCCTCAAATTTCCATTGCGGAACCGGCAACGACTTCAGGAAACCACTCGGCCGTTGACTTTCTGCCTTTACCAAAGCACAAGTACGACATTTAGCCACATACGCGGCTATGTCCTTCTTTAAACCAGGCCACCAGAACAGTTTCTTCATGTCCTTGTACATTTTTGTGCTCCTAGGGTGAATTGAGTACTTTGTAAAGTGTGCTTCATATAGCAATCCTTCTCGCAATTTACCCGCAGTAGGGACACACAATCGGCCATCTTTCCATAATAAACCGTCATCCCAGGAGAATTGATCACCAGACCCCTCCTTTGCATAGCGTTGGAGACTTTCATCCAACTCTGATGCCCGCCGAACCCTGTCAGCAAGGTCATATTGAACCTCCAACCAGTTCACGCATGCATCAGTCGAAGAATCTCTTTCCACACAAGATATCTCCAAAGCTTCCAACTCCTGGATTAACCGCTCATCATGTATCCGCAACCAATTTGCCCGCACCGGAGTCCGACGACTCAAGGCATCAGCGACCACATTTCCCTTTCCGGGAACATAGTGAATGTCGAAGGTATAATCCCCAAGGAATTCCATCCACCTCCTTTGTCGCATATTCAATTCCTTTTGATTGAGCAGATACTTTAAGCTTTTATGATCTGTATAAATATCCACCTTCACGCCATAAAGATAATGCCGCCACAACTTTAGCGAAAAGATCACCGCCGCCAACTCCAAGTCATGGACGGGGTAATTACGCTCAAGCACTTTCAATTGACGTGAGCCATAGGCGATCATCTTGCCAAACTGCAGGAGAACGCCGCCTAAGCCGCTTCCTGACGCATCGATGTATATTTCAAATCCATCTGTACCACATGGCGACGTCAAAACAGGCGCCGTGGTCAAACGACTCTTCAGCTCCACAAAAGCTCGTGTGCACTCCGGTGTCCAAACGAACTTCTAATCCTTTCTCGTCAACGTAGTCAGAGGCAAAGCAATCTGGGAGAAGTTCTCCACGAACCGTCTATAGTAGCCCGCCAGTACAAGGAAACTCCTGACCTTGGCCACTGAAGGCAACACTGGCCAATCACGAATGGCACTTATCTTAGCTGGATCCACCGCTATGCCCTCTCCACTTACCACATGGCCTAGAAAAGCCACCGACGAGAGCCAGAACTCACACTTAGAGAACTTGGCATACAGCTTATTCCTTCGCAAGGTATGCAATACCAATCGCAAGTGGTTTGCATGATCTTCCTCCGATTGTGAATATACAAGGATATCATCAATAAACACAATCACAAACAGATCCAGGTATTCACGGAACGTTCGATGCATGAGATCCATGAAGACCGAAGGCGCATTACATAAGCCAAACGGCATCACTGTGAACTCATAATGACCATAGCGTGTGCCAAACGCTGTCTTGAGAATGTCACCTTCCCTAATCCGCAACTGGTAATACCCGGACTTCAAATCCAACTTCGAATAGACGGTTGAGCATGCTAGCTGATCGAACAAGTCATCGATCCGTGGAATTGGATACTTGTTTTTCTCTGTCAGCTTGTTCAGTTCGCGATAATCAATACATAGTTGCAAACCACCGTCTTTCTTTTTCACAAAAAGAACAGGCGCGCTCCAAGGTGACATACTTGGGCGTATGTATCCCTGCTCCAACAA
The DNA here is from genome assembly GCA_039513925.1 of Platanthera zijinensis. NCBI lineage: Eukaryota > Viridiplantae > Streptophyta > Magnoliopsida > Asparagales > Orchidaceae > Platanthera > Platanthera zijinensis. The sequence goes on from CM077082.1 coordinate 129,929,293, forward strand.
TTCTTGCAACTGAACTTTCAGTTCGACCATTTCTTTTGGCGCTACCCGATACGGCGAATGGGCCACAGGTTTCGCACCCGGCACCAGCTCGATAGCGATGTCGATTTCCCTTTGGGGAGGTAACCCAGGAAGGTCCTTTGGAAACACATCAGCATATTCCGACACAATCGACACTTCACTCACATTGGCCTTCGGCGCCACCGCCTCTATGAGTGTGAAGAACAAATCCGCACCCTTCCGAACTGCCTTAACAACTTGGAGAGCGGATAACAACATCCCACTCATCCCTTGCATACCAATGAAATTGGTCTCTTGTTCGGTATTTTGCCCAAGTGTGACCTCTTTTGAAGTGCAATCGATACAGGCACGCTGATCTGAAAGCCAGTCCATACCAAAGATTATATCAAACTCTTTGATCGGCAATACTAATGTTTCCACCTTGAACTCCCGACTTCCTATCTTGACCTCAAGAACGCAAGATCGATCCGCGCACATCAAACATCCGTTAGGCAACAACACCTTTATGCTGTCTGTCGTAGTCCGTATAGGTACCCCGACACGAAAGACAAAGTCCTCAGACAGAAACGAATGTGAAGCACCTGTGTCGAACAGTGCTCGTGCCGGATACTCTAGTATAAGGACAAACCCTATAACATTACAATTAAAACAAGCACAGCACATCAAAAGCAAGAACATTAAAACCTACGCGCACCTGTGACGACATCCGCCTGCTTAATGGCCTCCTATTGTCCAAGGTTGAAGACCCTGGGCTGCGCGTGCGAGGCAGAAGACTCCACCACAGCCTTCCCCTTCTCCGCATAAGACGCTCCCGTCTTCTTATCACCCTTTGGAGGACCAGATCGACATTCACGTGCGAAGTGTCCAACCTTCCCGCACGTAAAACAAGCACGAGATCCATACCCAGATGTATCTGTCACAGTCGCAGAAGGAGCTTGTCCAGAAAACTTAGACTTCTTATTCCATCTCTTTCGGTAGCCAAACTTGTCCGGACGTGGCGGCTTAAACTCTGGCTTCGCAACAGCCAAGTTGCCCTTTGCTTGCCCACGTTTCATGTCCGTCTCCAAAGAACGAGCCGTACAGACTAAGGCTTGGAATCCCTGACTCACAGAACTCGAGAGCAAATACCGCAGCTCATCTCGCAGTCCCGCATAAAACCGACTAGTCTTACGCTCTTCTTCGGCGAAGATCGTGCCCGCATATCTTCCCAAACGGGTGAACTCATGCAGGTAGTCATCCACACTTCGATCTCCCTGTGCTAACCGTTGAAATTCCATTTCCATCGATATCCTTTGCTGCATCGGCAGATGTTGTGCTAAGAACAAACGAGAGAATTCTTCCATTGTAATCTCTGCCAATTGCCTATCGGCCAAGTGATGCAGTTCAATCTCATCCCACCACAATCGCGCCTCTCCTTCCAGTAGGAAAGTGGCTAACATGACTTTCTGTTCCTCCTCAACCTTGATAGCTCTCATAATCCTCTTGATCCTTGCAAGCCAATCCTCTGCTTGGGCCGGTGTACCCGCCCCATGAAACTGCGGAGGGTTAAAGCTCAAGAATTGCTTCCATTGTTGATCTGCTACCCGCGGATCAACTTCGGCTTCTACCGGTTCTTGCCGTACCCAAGCTTGCGTTGGCACCACTACAGGACGTGCCTGCCCAGCCTGCTGAGCATTCATCACAGCAAGTACCGTTTCCGTGATGAGACGGACTGTTTCAGCGGATGGAGGAGTTGTGGGCACCTCGGCTGGTGCCGCACTCTCAACAGAACGTTGTGGTTCGGATTGACCCGCAACACTTCTGGTCACCTATAGGTGTAAAATACACAGGTTAACGACCAATGAAAACGGCAACCATACAAAAAGAATACACAAGTTCAACAAACAAGTGTATTTGCATTCCTAAGTGGACAATCTTGAGTTCAAGTAAAGTGTTATAACGACAGCACTGACACGTGCTCGCCACCTCTCAAAAGAATTCGTCCGCGAATTCGGAAGAGATCGACCAACAAGCTGATACCAAATCGTAACACCTCTACCCGTCAAGAAGAATATAATAGAGGGTCCGGCCGGGGCCCCACACCATATTCCACAAACAGGCGGAGACGCTACGAACTAATATAATAACCAACGCATCCTAACACAGAGCATTCTAGCGGAAGTTTCACGATTGAATCTTTGAACTCAAGATAAAGAACACTGTCCACTATAACATAGTAATGTATACAAACATCAAAAGAGCCTGGCCTTAAGGCCTTACAACAATTTCTCTTAACAAGAGTGTGGATTACAGACATCGGCACGCAGGCCGGCCACACATGAACAAAAGAAACAAAACAATGCCTTCGAGGGCAGCAGCGCAGCTTGGGCTTCAGCCCGCTAAGTCCCGCTCAGACCAGCACCTCCAGTACCTGTAAGAACCAATCCACCAAGCGGTGGTAAACAGGGCAACGGTTAGCATTGAGCTGACCAATTATATCGACCCTGCCCCTGGCACGGGGCAGCGGAATTCCATCCCTGCATAGCAATCGTCCAATATGATATATAGCAATTCAAGCAAGACGTGCACGACCGCACAGTCACATATCACAAACGCCAGCACGACGGCCCGACGTCCCGTGCTCTCATGGCACTCTCGGGTGCACCGGAAACACCGGATCTCACCATTGAGCATTTAGTCTGGCACGCAGGCCCAAGACTTTCATTATGCCGCTGACGAAAGCCCAATGCCTTAGCGCTCTCATGTCCAGCCTACATAACGCAGGTACAGATCAGCCACCCCCCGTTGCTCAAATCGCCTTGCCCAACCAAGTACATCGTACCTGAGGCCACATTTAAAGGCGCGGGTCGGTTTCACCTTGCCTGTTCACGAAGCCTTTTCATATAGTTGCAGCCCAACGCTCAACCGCACACAAAGTGGCAACTCACGGCCACAAGAGTTGCACCTAACTCTCACAATTTCCTGGACTTCCTCCAGTACTTTATCCATCATGCATACAAGCAATAATCACGGAGTCTTCTCCGATATGCAAACAAGCATCACCAATCCAGACCAATATGTCCAGATGGGCTTCACACAACATGCCTAGATCCGTACTCCAATTCCGGACTCTAACAAGGGGGACTTCACATATCTACCCAAGGGACGCCACAACCAACCGCACACTCGCGGGGAAGGGTTTTCCCTATGCAATGCAGGAAATAAGGACTTCACATGTCCGAGAAGGAAATCGTTACCCTAAGAACTCGCTTCGGAGCCATGGAGAGAAATTTGAGACGGATGAAAGCCTTCGCAGCAGCGTTGCCTTCGCAAATCCGAACTCGGCTTGTGATTTGGACCACCGTAGCACCACCGGCAGCCGGATTCCACTTCTTCTTCCTCACCTTGCTCTCACCTCTCTCTTAAAGTTAGAAAGAGAGTATGAAACTTAGAAATAAGCCTTTCCTCCTCCTTTCCCGGCCTTATCAGACCAGGAATGAGCCCCAGCCACAGGATCCTCTTTAAGGAAAATGAACGGCCAAGATCTGCCCAAAAATAACTATTCTTTTGGCCGACACGGCCTGTGACACGCCCGTGTCACAGGCCGTGTACCCTTAGACAGCACACGCGGCACTCGCACCGACTGAAATCTACCAGAACACGGGCATCGACACACCCGTGTCGAACCAGACACGCCCGTGTCGGTCAAATGACACGCCCGTGTCACCCCTGCCTCAACGAGCTCCAAAACCAACAGAGCAGTACACGAGTAGGCACACGCCCTCGGACACGCCCGTGTCAAATCTGACACGGCCGTGTTCAAGGCTTAGTTCTTGGCCGTGTACTTCTCTGACTCAGTCCGGCCATTTCTTGAGTGACACGCCCTGGGACACGCCCGTGTCCAAGGCCGTGTCCCAGGCTCGACTATAGTCGACCACCGATCGTCGACCATCCAGAACACGCCCTGGGACACGCCCATGTCCCAGGCCGTGTACCCCCGACATGCCTTGGGACACGCCCGTGTCCCAGGCCATGTCAAACAGCCTGCACCTCAAATCCAGTTTTGAGATTTTTGGGGTGTTACACTACAGGCCTTTACAATCACCAAAGAGAAAGAAGTTTAAACCAGTTTTGATAAAACTTAGTCCACAATCACATATAATATAAAATACGAGAAATCACATAAAGTCCACATGATAATAGAAGTACTGAAGTAAAACAGTACAAAGAAATATAAACGGGCTCAAGACTGGTACATCAATCCTCACTATAAAGTCCAGCGGAAGCAAGTAAACTAATCACTCACGGAGCTAGTAGTTGGTGTTGGGTACACTGGAAACTATGTACCAGATTTGGAGAAGCCTCCCCTTACTCAATTATATACATCAATTTGTATTTAATGGGATGTCTGAGTTTCAGTGTGCAGGTTTAAGAAATGCAAGGAAATTTCTAAGTATAAGTGTCGACACTTGTAAGGAATTGTGTACACACCTGAAGCAGGAGCGGTGTTGACACCCAAGAATTGTGTCGACACCTAAAGCAGGAGCAGTGTCGACACCAAGGATTTGTGTCGACACCAGAAGAAAGGCATGTGTCGACACCCAAGAATTGTGTCGACACCTGAAGAAGGCTTGTGTCGACACACAGGACTTGTGTCGACACACACTAAACGCCATCTATCAACAACAACTATACTGAGTCTGAAAGGCTTGTGTCGACATACAGGACTTGATATGACACACACTCAATGACATCTAGACATACACTCAACGCCATTTGTCAGCATCAGCTATGTAGAGACCAGGAGCAGTTGTGTCGACACACAGGACTTGTGTAGATACAGACTCAACAACATCTGGACATACACTCAATGCCATCTGTAAGCATCAGCTATGTCGAGACTAGGAGCAGTTGTGTCGACACACAGGACTTGTGTCGATACATATAATAGAAGCTGTATCGAGAAGTAGAAGAATGACTGTGTCGACACATTGAGTGTTGTGTCGACATCATCAAGACTTGTGTTGACACTCAGTCTATTTGTGTCGACACATGTGAAGTAGTTTGTTGAGTGTTTCATGCTGAGATATAAAGTCATTGCAGAATCAGTTGTCATGGCTGAAGGCCTGATAGCTGTCATAAACAACAAGTTTGACACCTTTGTCAGAACTGTCAGAAGGTTGTTACAAACCAGATCAGCCGGTAATCATTGAGAAAATCTATATAAAGGACTGATCCATGACAACCAAGAAAAGGAATTAATCAATTAAGGGGGAACAAAACCAACACAGAACAAGAGAGAGAATTCAACAACAAGAAAGGGGGAACCCTTAAGAAGTCAGATCCAAAACAGTCTGCAAGAAAGATTCAGATCTAATTCTGAATCTAAGAAGGAAGCTGTCTGAAGATCAACTTCTACACCAAGTCAAGATCAACCTCATTTTGTTCAATCAAGAAGCTTTGAAAAAGCTAAGTCAGGTTGGATCTGAAGTATACAGTTTATTCAAGAACTGATCAAGAAGCTCACACCAATTGAGAGTTCTATCTGGGTGAAATTTCTGTACTACTAAATATTCTTTTTCCTTGTAAGATATTTTATAAATCTGAGTTATAAGCCTGTGTTTATAAAGGATGAGGTAGGGCTGAGAGCCTGAGGTGTAGTACTTATGAAAGTCTGAGTTGTAAGCCTGGTGATAAAGGCAGATGTAGGGCTGTTGCCTAAGGTATGGCTCTTGGTAAGAATCTGAGACAGGACTTGTATAAGTATGAGCTGTATGAACCTATCAGGTTCTGAGTTGTAAGATCTGTGGATCTGAGTTAGTGGAAGGAAGTTGGGCTAAATCAAGTTCTCTATTGGATGGGCGAAGGGGGAAAGTGGATGTACCCATAACTTGGGGAACCACTATAAATCTTGTGTACTGTGTTGTGTTGTGAATGTTATGCTGTGGATTGTATATTTTATGCTGTGATAGATCTAGTTACATGCCTAAAATTATTAGAGAAAATAAGAACCCATTCACCCCCCCCCCTCTAGGTGTCTAGGCTTTTGAAATCAAGTTTTTCAAGTGGTATCAGAGGGAGGTTACTCTAAGACAGACATAACAGTCTGAGTGAATCTCTAAGGCAATTAATAGATAGCAAGAATGGGTTCAAATGAGAATCAGAAGGAATTTGGATCCATGAAACTGCCCATCTGCAGGAAAGAAAGTTTTGGGATATGAAAGCAATGGGTCAGGTTGTTCATGGAAGCATCTGATCCAAGAATCTACATCATAGTACAAGAAGGTCTTTTCATTCTAATGAAGGTGTCAGCTCTTGATGCAAATCTGCAAACCCCAAAGAGATTTTCTGAAATGACTAAGGATGAGGTTATCCTGGCAATATTAGATAAGAGAGCACAAAACATTTTTGTGAGTGCTATAGATGATGCCACATTTCAGAACTTGGTATATTGCAAAACCTCTAAGGAGATGTGAGACACCTTGATTGTCTACATAGAGGGAACTGAAGAAGTTAGAGAGGATAGGAAATCTATGCTGAATCAATAATATAAAAGCTTTTGACAAGCCAAGTCTGACAGTATAGTAGAATGTTACAAGAAGTTCTTCAGAATAATAAATGAGTTGATGACCTATGAAAGAGTCTTCAGCACATATGAATTGAATGACAAGTTTCTCATATCACTAACCAAGGACTGGGATACAAAGATATATGTCATAAGAGAGGTGGCCAGGCTTGCTACACCTCCACCCACATTGTTTGGAAAGCTGCTATCGTATGAAATACAACTCACTGCCAGAAAGGAGGAAGAGAAAAGCAACAGGTCTGAGTATAAAGATAAGTCAGTAGCCTTCAAGGATGAAGGAACAAGAAAGGGTAGCAGAAAGTATCCTTCTCCACCCAGAAGAAGTGCTGAGGCAGAAGTAGAAAATCCTGATATCAGTACATCAGATAGCCACACCTCTGAGGAGGACTTTGTTTCCTTTATAAGGCAGTTTCAGAGGTTTATGAAAAAGAAGAAATGGATAACCAAGCCTTCAACATCCTTTTCCAAGGATGATTATTACAAGAAAAAAAGACTTCCAAGGAGGACAGGTATGCCTCAAATCCTGGTAAACAAACTAATTCTAAGATTGTTTGTTATTACTGCAACAAGCCTAGACATATCATAGTTGACTGTCCTGACAAGACGAAGGAGTCTAAGGACAAGAAGAAGCATCAAATAAAAGGCAATAAGGAGAAATCATTTGTTGCTCAGAAGCAGAAGAGTTGGACAGACACTTCATTCTAAGAATTTGGAGAAGAAGATGATGTAGAAGCATATATTGGGCTGTTCTATATAGAAGAGGATTCTAGGGAATCAGAATTATTATAAATACTGGACTCCATAAATGGAGTTGAAGACTATTGCTGTAAAGGGCTGATGGCTGTATCAGAAGATGATCAGTGATATGATCAGCCTGGTCCAAGTAAGGTATACAGATCTCCCTCAGCTTCTGATTACTATACTAGATTATAATCAGAAGCATTTGCATCAAGAGGTGTGGATGGTTCTAAATTTGAGGGGGATGTACATCAACTCATTAATGAGTATGGTGGTTTGTTGTAAGCTCTGAAGAGGAGCAAGTTCCTTGTCAAGAAGCAAGCCAAGAAAATTGAATCTCTTAAGAAGGCTGCATCAGATTCAGCAAAGATGTTGGATTTGAAATTGAATGAGGTTGCCAAACTGAAAAACATAACTGTTATTCAGATGGGCACAATCTCCTTCAAAGAAAATCACATCAAGAATCTGGAGGCAAAACTTCATAAAGAAAAGGAGTTAGTGGCTAAATTCTCTAAGCCAAAGTCTATCTTGCCCTTAATAGACAATTTAATTTCTTATAAAGAAAGACAGGTCTAGGCTTTAAGGGAAGAACTTGGGCCACCAATTCTCATAGAAAAGGCAAAGCCCCAGTTCAGCCACTAGCCTCAAAGCCCCCTATCTTCTTTATGAAAGTGATGCAACCTACAAACCAGTATGATAATGATATTACTCATGGTCACTGTGAGTATGGAGATCTCATTGGCAAGGGTGTATATGCCAATAGGCCACTCTATAAGCAAACTCATCAGGTTATTAAGGAATCCTTGGGGTTAGCTGCTCCAGTACCTACACTTAAAAGGACTGCTGGCAATAAAGTTGTGAAGTTTGTACCTAAGAGAAGGTACAACAGATTTGAGTGTTGGTGTTGTTGTAATGTGGGCCACTTTGCCATGGATTATTGGTTCAACACAAGTGTTAAAAACAAGAACATCTTACCTATCAGAAAAGCTGCAGGTAAGCATGATAGATTTCAAACTAACAAGAACCTAGGACCCAATAACAATTAAGGTTCTGAGGATAGGTAAATATTTATTTGATGCAAGTGAATCCATGTGGCCATACCCCTATATAGTACTTGGATAGTGGATGTTCAAGGCACATAACTGGAACAAGAAGAATTTTAAGGGACTATGCATCCATAGAGAATGGACCCAAAGTAATCTTTTATGGATCTGAAAAAGGAATCATCGAAGGATTTGGTAACATTTCTAGTAATTCTAGTACTATCACTCAAGTGGCTTATGTGAAGGGTCTGAAACATAACCTGATAATCATAAGTCAACTTAGTTATCTAGGTTATGACATCTCTTTCCTCAAAGGGGAGTGCCAAAAAAGGAGGTCAAGTGATCAAGAGATCATTCTGACTGGCACTAGGAAAGGGAATGTATATTTTCTTAACCTTGATTGTGAGTATAACATCTCATACATTTTTCTAGTTGCAGGTGAGAAAGCATCATAGTGTGTCCAATGGCACAAGAGACTGGCTCATCTGAACTATAAGTCAATAGGACAGCTATTTAGTATGGGGTTAGTGAGGAATGGTCCTCAGGTCAAGTGCATTAAAGAGGGTGTTTGTTCAGCTTGCCAAAACAGCAAACAAACTAAGTCCTCTTTCCAAGTACTGGACACCAAAAATTCAATGAGATGTCTATATCTCTTGCATATTGATTTATTTGGTCCTATTCCAGTTCATAGTCTAGTTAGGAAAGTATACACATTAGTTATTATGGATGGCTATTCTAGATTCACATTGGTTTTCTTCTTGAGGATGAAATCTAAAACCCCTACTATCTTCCAGAATTTTGTTAGACAAATTCAGAATGAATTTTATAATTCAATGGTCAAAATTATAAGTGACCATGGAACTGAATTTTAGTCTGAGTGTATGATAAAGTTCTGTGAAGAACTTGAGATTCATCAGGAGTTCTCCTCACCTTAAACTCCCCAGTAAAATTGAGTTGCTGAAAGAAAGAATAGGACTCTAATTGAGGCAAGTAGAACACTACTTAGTGACACTACTCTCCTTAAGTACTTCTGGGGCGAGGTAGTTAATACTGCATGTCATGTTCTCAATAGAGCTTCCATCAATAATAAACATAAGAAGACTCCCTATGAGATTTTGAAAGGCAGAAAACCAAACATTTCCTAATTTAAAATCTTTGGTAGCAAGTGTTATGTCCTAGTTAATGGTAAGCACTACCAAACTAAGTTTGCTACTAAATCCCAAGATGGAATATTTATTGGGTACAGCAATAACAGTAGGGCATACAAGATCTACAACCTGACTACACAAGTTGTAGAAGAATCTGTCCATGTAGTATTTGATGAGTCTAAGTTGATTAACAGTGAATTGTCTAGCTCTTCAGGTAGTTCTACAAGTTTAAAGGACAGCCTGGACAAGCTGACTATTAATGAATAAGCACCTGCTAGGCTGGATGAAGAAAAGGATGCATGTTGTCCAGGGGGAGAACAAGATTCACTGGATGAAGAAGAAAATAGTGAAGTGCGTCAGGATGAGGAAAATGAAGAAGGCCAAGAGGCTGGCATTTTTCCTCCAGCAAGAAGACACTTGAAGGATCATCCAGCTCACCAAATCATTGGTGATGCAAGTTAAGGAGTTCTAACCCAGTGCAAAAGCATAAACATAGTTCTATGTACAAGTTTTCTATCACAGATAGAACCTAAGAAGTTTGAAGAAGCCATGCTATACAAAAACTGGATTGATGCCATGTAAGAAGAGCTGTATCAATTCAAAAGATATCAAGTCTGGGAGTTGATTCCTAAACCAAGGGATCACAATATTATAGGAACAACGTGGATCTACAGAAATAAACTTGATGAGAATGGCAACATAATCTAGAACAAGGCCAGGATGGTAGTAAAAGGCTACAAACAAGACGAAGGGATTGACTTTGATCAAACCTTTGCCCCAGTGGCAAGGCTGGAAGCTATAAGGTTGTTCTTGGCCTATGCTGCCTATCAAGGTTTCAAGGTATATCAGATGGATGTAAAGTCAATAATTCTGAATGGTGACTTAAAATAGGAAGTCTATGTTGAACAACCCTCAGGTTTTGTAGACTCTCACTATCCTAACTATGTATATAGGCTTTGGACAGCTCTATATGGTTTGAAACAAGCCCCTAGGGCTTGGTATGAAACCTTGTCATCTTTTTTATTGAGAATAAATTCTCTAGAGAAAAGATAGACAAAACTCTATTCTTTAGGGAATATAAAGGCAAGATCATCCTAGTCCAGATATATGTTGATGACATTATCTTTAGATCTACTGAAAATAACCTTTGTATAAAGTTTGCCAAACTTATGCAAGGGAAGTTTGAAATGAGCAGTATGGGTGAGCATAAGTTCTTCTTGGGACTTCAAGTTAGACAGACTGATGATGGATTGTCCATATCTCAGTCTAAGTTCACCAATGAGTTGATTAATAAATATGGAATGGACTCAGCCTCCACCATGAAAACTCTAATGGGAACAAGTATGCCTATAGACAAAGATGAGGCAGGGAAACCTGTTGATGAGTCTTTGTATAGAGGGATAATTGGCTCTCTACTCTAATTGACTACTAGCAGACTTGACATCATGTATGCAACAAGTGTCTATGCTAGGTACCAAGCATGCCCAAAGGAATCTCATTACACTGTTGTCAAGAGAATTTTGAGATATCTTAAGGGCACACCTAATCTAGCTATTTAGTACCCTAAGAATAGAGATTTCTTACTAACAGTCTTCTCAGATGCAGACTTTATGGGATGCAAAGAAGACAAGAAAATTACCACAGGAACTTGTTAATTCCTAGGTGGAAGGCTGGTGTCATGGAGCAGCAAGAAGCAAACAAGTGTAGCTATATCAACTGCTGAGTAAGAATATATCGCTGCAGGCAGCTGCTGTGCACAGTTGATGTGGATAAAAGCATCAACTTGAAGACTATAACATCAAGGTTAGTAGAATTTCACTTTTTGTGATTCTACTAGTGCTATTTCTATTGCTAATAACCCTATTTCACACAGTAGAACTAAGCATATAGAAATTAAGTTTCATTTCATCAGAGAACATGTGGAGAAGGAAGATATTAGTCTAGAACTTGTGAAGAAAAATAATCAAATTGCTGATATTTTTACAAAACCTCTGGATGAAATTAAATTCAATTATTTTAAAATTAAATTAGGTATGTTGAACCTATAATAGGTCAGCACAAACTTTCCTAAGTAGAATATATAAGCAAAAAATTTCTCAGGAAATTTGGGTAAGTAAGAAAGTTTGTGTCGACACAAGAAAATTGTGTCGACTCTCTCAGTATGTTGTGTCAATACAGAAATAGTATTTGTGTCGACACATGAATTGGTGTCGACACACTCTGTCGAGACTTTACTATCCCGTGTCGACACTGACACAAGTATGTCGATACATAGACGTGTCGACTGAAATAGGTTTTATCGAGATCTAAGCCTTTTATGTCGACACATGTAAAACTATGTCGACTAGTATTATTACTAAGTAAGGCGTGTCTTTTGACCTACCCTTTACCAGTACTCTATAAATAGAAGAAGAAAAAATTTGGTCGACTACGCTTTCAAAATTCTCGACCCTAGACCTTGTGTCGATATAGATATTCACTTCTTTTCTCTTCTTTCTCTCTCTCACTCTCGTCAATGATGCCACACCAAGACGACAAGGTGAATGAAGGATACGAGCTGGTTCGCAGGGGATTCAAGACAGCTTCAAAGGACATCAAGGGTGTGATTACCCTAATTTTCGAAAATGGTTTGGAGTTTTTGGTCTCTGAACCGACAAGAATTTGGAAGAAGGAAGTTCTTGAATTCAACTCGTCTTCAACAGTAGATTATGAAGGAAAGAAGATCAAAGCCACAGTCCAGGATTCAAGAGTGAAACTCACACTTAAGACGATCAGGAAGTTGCTTCAACTTCCCCGTGTTAAAGAAGATGATGACATTGTTTCATCTATGATAAAGGATGCACTAAATTGGTGTGGATGGAATCCAAATACCATGGTAGGATTGTCGATTACCAGGAAGGGGATGAATTCCCAAGGTAAGTTTATTTCAGAAATCATAGGCAAGGTGATTCTCTACAAGACTGGTGGACATGATAGGATATCTGCCTTCATGTTCAACCTAATGACCAGAGTCATATATAATGTAAAAACAGATTGGTCATCAGTAGTGTTTGAAAAGATCCAAGAAGGAATTATGATGCAAAATCTGGGTAGAATCCTAAGCTTGTGTTTAGTTTCAACTATCCCAGATATTATGAATCAACTGGCAGGATCCAAGATCAATCATATGAGGAGAATGGACATGAGAATTCTATTCAGATGGGATAGAGTCTTGACCAAAGAGGTTTCTACTCCACAGAAATAGGTCAAGAAGGATAGGAAGAAGAAAGCAATTGTTTAGGAAGCAGAATCCTCTAGTGATTCTGAAGAAGAAGTAGTCTTCAGTTCAGATAAACACCAACAGGAAAAAGAAGCCCAAGCTCAAGTGGAGAGCAGTCAGCAACCAGAGCATTAGATGGCCTCCACTCCAGGGGGAAAGAACACTGAATTAACAGTACAAGACACTGAACAATCTGAGATACCTGACCAAGGGGGAGGCATTACTGAAGCTACTCTATAGAGTGAGTATGATGCTGATACCGTGATGGACATTGTATCAGACATAAACAAAGAAGCACTGATCAGTGCTGAGAATGAAGCACCAGATGTGCAGATGACAGATACAACTCAAGATGAGCAAGTGAGCATCTCCTGTATAGAGAAGGCCCTGGATAAAGATCTTGATGTCCAGGGAAAACCTTTTGCTTCACAAGCCAACATTTTTCCTCCTATTAAGATGCAGCTGGTGATAACTTTGGAGGAACTATTCCCTAACTTATCTACAGCAAGGACTAAGGGGGAGCAGCAAAGAGTAGAAATGGAACTACCAGGAACTGAGGGGGAGGAGCTACTGGATGCACCAATTAATAAAGAAACTGTAGATATAGAAAGCTCATCTCCATCTTCTGATGATTAAGAAGCCTCCATGGATAAAAAAAGAAAATTAGTTGCATTCAGGAAAAAGAGCACAGGCTATAAGAAAGCCTTACAAACAGTCACTCCACCACCTGCTCAAAGCATGGACTTCAGTTCACTACTGGTCCAACTGTAAGTCAATTTGGATGAGCAAAGGCAGTCTTTGGAGAAATATGTGGATGAGTCACATAAAGAACTGCAGTTCCAGCTTGTTCAAGACATTAAATCCAGTAGATTTGAAGTCAATTTGAATAAGAAAGTGATGACAGATTGCTTGCATAAGGAAGGTAATGTTGTAGTATATTTGGCTGAGCAACAACAGCTGATATAGACTGATGTTGAGGACATTACAGTCAAGCAAGGATATATTTTAGAAAATCAATTCAGATCAAATAAAAATCTCAAGGACTCCCATGATGAAATTCTAAAAAAACTGGGAAGTACTGCTACTGATTTGAAAATTGAAGTATCCAAGCAAATACAAGTAGATATAGCTGCAGTCCAAACAGCCATTGAAGCTTCTCAAAAGACTATTTCTGATCACCTGACTAAATTCCAAGCCTACTAAAAAGAAGGTACAGAATATCTGGCTGATCAAGTAAGGTTTCAGAAGAATGATCTGAGAGATCATATAGCTAGAGAAGTCATAAAGGGGGAGAGAATATTAGTCAAAGCTAGCTCTGATCATGCAAAATGGGTGTCTAATACCATCAGAGCTACACTTGGATTTCCACCCCTATGTGATGATGATAATACTACTGAGTCTGGTGTTCAACCTGCCTACATTGAAGGGGATCTGCCAGAGGTTGCACAGGTCATTTATCCTCCAGCTTATTTCTATATAGTCCAACAAGAAGTTCAGCAAATATATAGCCCTCCACAGGAGGCATAAAATATTATTATTAAAAAGGTAGAAATGTCAGAGGCTGCACAGGAAGCTCGGAGGGAGGCACAATTTTCCAAGAAAAAGTTTAGAGAACAGGCAGAACTGAAGCCTGATTTTGAGCAGTGGAGTCCTACCTCCATGAACATTATTTTAACTGCCTGGAAAGTTGTGAAGGGCAAGACATATAATAGAGGCAAATGGTACTCTAAGCAAGAGTGGAACAGGTATCAAGAAAGGCAAGAGTCTATACTTAAGTATACGAGGTGTACTAAAGCTGGGAAGTTACTTGCTAACTCTATGGAGCATAACAACTACTTTCCAAAGCCTTTTCACTATTTTGAAAGGCAAAGGATCAAGGCTGAAGAACTGAAGAAGAAAGACCTGAAAGGAAAGAAACCAGCATACTGAACCTAATGTGCAGGCTAAGATCAGATCTTGAAATGGAATAGTAATCAAGGATCCTAGTCAATCTTAGGATAGATAGGCTAATATGTAGAACAATGTAATCTTTTGATTTTTGTTCTTTAAAGAAACATGTAAACCTAAATAATTTTCTGATTAATGAATGACATCATTTTTCAGTATTGAGATTAGCTATTATCTATATTTATATGTTACCCTGCAATGAAATGTATGAACATCTATTTTTCTTTGATTTATTATGTGTGGTTATCTTTGACTAATGGTTATGACTTCTCCAAATAGGGGGAGACTGGTTGGTACACTGGAAACTATGTACTAGATTTAGAGAAGCCTCCTCTTACTCAATGATATACATCAATTTGTATTTGATGGGATGTTTGAGTTTCAGTGTGCAGGTTTAAGAAATGTAGGAAAATTTCTAAGTACAAGTGTCAACACTTGTAAGGAAATGTGTCGACACCTAAAGTAGGAGCTGTGTCGACACCGAGGAATATGTCGACACCTAAAGCAGGAGCTGTGTCGACACCCAGGATTTGTGTCGACACCAGAAGAAAGGCATGTGTTGACACCAAAGAATTGTGTCGACACCTGAAAAAGGCTTGTGTCGACAAACAGGACTTGTGTCGAAAAACAGTCAATGCCATCTATCAACAAAAGTTATACTGAGTCTGAAAGACTTGTGTCGACACACAGGACTTGTGTCGACAAACACTCAATGATGTCTGGACATACACTCAATGCCATCTATCAGCATCAGCTGTATCGAGACAAGGAGCAGTTGAGTCGACACACAGGACTTGTGTTGACACACACTCAACAATGTCTGGATATACACTCAATGCCATCTGTCAGTATCAGCTATGTCGAGACGAGGAGAAGTTGTGTCGACACACAGGACTTATGTAGACACATACAACAGAAGTTGTGTCGAGAAGTATGAGAATGACTGTGTCGACACATTGAGTGTTGTGTCGAAATCATCAAGACTTGTGTCGACACTTAGTCTATTTGTGTCGACACATGTGAAGTAGTTTGCTTAGTGTTTCCTGCTGAGATATAAAGTCATTGCAGAATCAACTGTTACGGCTAAATGCTTGGCAGCTTTCATAAATAACAAGTCTGACACCTTTGTCAGAACTGTCAAAAGGTTGTTACAAACCGGATCAGCTGGTAATCATTGAGAAACTCTATATAAAGGACTGATCCATGACAACCAAGAAAAGAAATTAAGCAATTAATGGGGGAACAAAACAAATACAGAACCAGAGAGAGAATTCAACAACAAGAAAGGGGGAACCCTTAATAAGGCAGATCCTTAACAATCTGCAAGAAAGATTCAAATCTAATTCTGAATCTAAGAAGGGAGCTGTCTGAAGATTAACTTCTTCACCAAGTCAAGATCAACCTCATTTTGTTCAATCAAGAAGCTTTGAAAAAGCTAAGTCAGGTTGAATCTGAAGTATACAGTTTATTCAAGAACTGATCAAGAATCTCACACCAATTGAGAGTTCTATCTGGGTGAAATTTTTGTACTACTAAATATTCTTTTTCCTTGTAAGATATTTTATAGATCTGAGTTGTAAGCCTGTGTTTATAAAGGCTGAGGTAGGGCTGAGAGCCTGAGGTGTAGGACTTGTGAAAGTCTGAGTTATAAGCCTGGTGATAAAGGCTGAGGTAGGGATGTTGCCTGAGGCAAGGTTCTTGGGAAGAATCTGAGGTAGGACTTGTATAAGTCTGAGCTGTAGGAACCTATCAGGTTCTGAGTTGTAAGATCTGTGGATCTGAGTTAGTGGAAGGAAGTTGGGCTGAATCCAGATCTCTACTGGATAGGCAAAGGGGGAATGTGGATGTACCCATAACTTAGGGAACAACTATAAATCTTGTGTACTGTGCTATGCTATGAATGTTATGATGTGGATTGTATATTCTATGCTGTTATAGATCTAGTTACTTGCCTAAAATTATTAAAGAAAATTAGAACCTATTCATCCACCCATCTAGGTGTCTAAGCTCTTGAAATCAAGTCTTTTAGTTGGTGCTCCTGTGCTAGATTGGCCCACCACCATGTGCGCCGTACTCCCTGGTGCCGTATCCCCTATTGTTGCTCCCTGTCTCCCATCCGGAGTCCCCGAAATGTTGTGGTCATCGACCGTTAGTCAAAAAGACTAAGTCCTATCATCCCCTACCCCTCCCCCATGGCTCCTAGGCATCGAGCGGGGTGAAGGAAAGGGAAGCTATGAAGGTAGAAAGTACAAAGGAGGCAGGTGGCGGTGGAACTACTCTATTAGTTATTTATTATGGTTATAGTTTTAATGAAGAGAAGTACAAACTAGCAGTTCTGTGATAACAAGCATTAATGGTAAAGGTATAACAGAGTAGTAAGTATATGAAAGGTAATCTAAGAAATAAGAAACCTTAACTTATTTGAATGCCCATACAAACTTATAACTTAAGGGGTCTTTTGCAAGGCTCCCATCATATAAAAAGTCTCATACCAATTTATACGATGGGGTGTCAGGTTTAAATGTAAGTATGAGTATAGTCCTATATTATGTCATGGTTCAAGCAAGTGCAACAAACACACACACAACTCTATGTGCACAAACCTTTAGTTACCCCTTTTAGGCAGCTAGCTTCACTCTCAATAACATCTGTAGTGGCAAACTGAGACAGTGGGTCGGGCCCCCCACTCCTAGGTGGGTATCCACACTACCAGGCCTAGTCCTTACGTATGCCTCTGGAAGGACACAACCTAGAGTCACCACGTACTAATGCTGGCCATATCCACCAAACTTCCTTTGGCTAAGTGTAAACCACACCCGCCGAGTCAGCGTATCGACGTAGGTGTGAACGGCAGTCTAATACCGAAGACCTACCACCTTTTATCTTATGCACATGCAATAGTATTATATTCTCCTATCTTGCCAAAGCTCCCCGGACTATCCCGCCCGTCACAATTATCTACCGAGCCATCGGCTCGCTGGGCTAACCTGCCCACCACTAAAACCACCGAGCCATTCGCTCGAGAGACCCAACCTAACTCCCACAA
The DNA here is from genome assembly GCA_039513925.1 of Platanthera zijinensis. NCBI lineage: Eukaryota > Viridiplantae > Streptophyta > Magnoliopsida > Asparagales > Orchidaceae > Platanthera > Platanthera zijinensis. Next base: position 129,947,057 of record CM077082.1, read on the forward strand.
CACCTGGGAGTGTAAGTATAAGTGTAACCCTAGATATACTAGTTATTCTTACATTGATTATTCTTACGGTTTATGTTAACCTTGGACTGCCCTAGGTATTCCCGGTGAAGGGCTCTCAAAGGGCACTAGGAACTATGATAGTAGATGAAGCCCATCATTCTCTTTCGCAAGGCACTTACTATTATTGGTTAATACCCAATCCATGATCCCTTTTAATGATATATTGGATCTAACCATAGTGTATTTGACTCCTCTCTCCATAGGAAAGACGATCCCTCGTCGATCCCGAGCACCACTTACAAAAGCTAACCGATCACTACACCTCATCATGAATCCCAATGATGAACTCATTTTTACTTCACCATAACCAGTAAGCTAATAACCCCAACTCCCGATGTCCATTTCATATTATATCACATTTTCTGCAGTTTTATTATATGCAGACCAATCTAAGCTATATGATGTATGGGATAGGAGGTACTGCAAATTGTGATCCAAAAGCCCTAAAATATATATTGGGGGTCTATCATGATATATTTAGCCTAAATCCAGAAACAGGGAATTTTCCTAAATAAGTAGGCATTTAATTAATTTTCCCAAAAATTGGTACATGGGTGATTTGAACATGAGTACTAGATTTACTTAAGATATGACCATACAAAATTTATGAACACTATAGGATAGCAAGATATCAGAGAATACCAAATTTCATAAATTTTTCATAAAGGAATTATCCTCCAAATAAATAATCCAAGGTAATTTAACGAAATAGGGGTAATGAAGGGAGTACTATAAATACTTGTCCAAAAATTATACAAAAATTAATAGAGCTTTATTATGATCATAAAACATTACTGACTAAATTTCATTCAATTCCAGGGTTAGTAAACTATATATAAAAATATCCCAATCAAATCCATCATGGGACACTTTGTGAAGAAACATCCTTGTAATCTCAACAAAACAATATGTAAATATTTTTCCAAGCTTCTTTATGCTCTAAAAAGTACTCTGGCTAAGTAACACAATTTTCTAGCAAGCTATATTATTTATCTAGTATTTATCAAAGTAGGGTGCCCTTGTTTACTTTACACATGATGTACTAAAAAAAAATTTTCAACTATACCAAATAATTTACTAGTGCATTTACATGTTATTTGATCAGCTTTTCGAGAGTTTAAAATCATTCCAAGACATATAAACCATAATTACATCAATATCATCAAAAGGGCAAGATCAAGTTTATAGCTACAAGGGTGAGCTACTGTTATCTAGACACCCTATAATAAATTCCAGAGGTATATATCACCATGAAAATACTCCTACCAAAATATCACAAAGATCCAAGGTCATATGACCCATTGAATATTCCCTAAGGTGTAAAGACTTAAATATCTACTAAGTGCTTTAAGTGGGGTGCATGTGTCCAAACTCTACCAAATCCCTTCCTCGGGCATTTCACCTCCCTAGGATCCCATGGACTAATAAATAAGTCCATCAAAGGACATATCACCCAATGTCTTTCGCAATCCCCCAAAGTTCAACCTTAGAGTTTGAACTACGGTCCTAGGGCAAATCCACCCTTATCCACCCCATAATCCATGTGAGGGTGTTTACTAACATAACAAATATGTGACCAAAATTTCAACCTCTGTTGAGGTGATTTGGCCACTCAAACCCACAAGGGACACTTTGACCTAAATACCCCTTTTTGGACCAAGGTTAGGGTTTACCAAATTCAAACAAAATCATCTTCAAATGAGGTGAAATTTTATACAAAGACCTATACTAACCCCAAGATCCTCCTATTAAAATTTAGGGGAATTTGGAGGTCATTAGGCCCTGTAATTAAATTATATAAAGTTTATTAAATAATTACAAAAACTATAAAAAAACGTATATCCAAAAATTCCCATTTTGGATATCTTATTGGTATAGATGAGAGTGACCCCCGCTCCAAATTTCAAGTCATTTGGATAGCTGGATTGATGGGGGTACTCAACTCGACCTATGCTCAACCCAAGGTATTGATCTCACCAAAATGAGTGATGTGGTCAAACTTGAACTCCAAATTGGTTCAAATTAATTTTTAAATACACTAGACTTATAGACCTATAACTTTCATGTTGACCACTTTTTCTGATTAAGCCTCAAATTATTTTTATATTAATTCCTAAGATGACTGATTTTTAAGGGGCAGAAAATACATTAAATATAATATATATAATTTTATATTGCACAGATCTTAACGCAAATCCGACGGTTGCTGGGTTTCTTCTTCCTCCAGCTGGCGGGTGAGATCTACCTGACCTGGAGCATCTTCCAGCCCTATTTCCCGGCCACCCGGCGACCTCCCTGGCCGGCCACCGCCGCCGCCACCTTCGTTGAGGTGGGGGCTATCGCCGGGCGGCAGCACGGCCGTCGAAGGGGCCATTTCTGGATAACCCGACCACTCATTTTTTCATTGAAATTTCATGGAAAATCTCAACACGAATGGGCTCAATTGAGCCTGATTCTTATCCCTATTAAATCCTATGATCCACCCATATAAGGAGTAGGGGAGGACCTTATTGGTGGGCTGGAGTCAGGTCGATCTTCGTGTTGCCATGGACGGTGGTGGAGCTTTTTAGTGCTATGCAACTGCACAGTCAACTTGCTCGGATCCTTCAAGTAAAGAGTGGAAACGGCTCCTCTGAGTCCATGGATGCTTTTAAGATCATTAGTTGGGGGAGGGGAAGGGCCTAACTTGGCTACACCATTAATGGCCTTTAAGCGGAGATTTCAGTCATGGTGGGGGGGGGGGTGTGCGAATCTAGGCTTAACTAGGCTGAGAAATGGCTGGAAACTCCTCCTCTCCCCTAGGAAAGTTGAATCCATCCATTAATGGGGGACTTGAGGGGCTATAGCTTCAAAGCTATTAATGGCCTTGAAAGCTTGAATTTCGGCCAAGGCTTGGTTCAAATGAATACAGCCCCAAGTTGGCTGGTTAAAGCTAATGATATTCTCAAAACTGAATGGGGAATGAACCCACCATGAAGAGAGGAGCTCTTGGCCTCCCTATGCCATGAATGACCTTTATCCCCCCTTTCTCTCCTCCATTAAAGGGGAAAATAGAGCTTTATCTCTCCTACCCATCAAGGCTGAATTTGATGACTAAACTATCCTAATGGCAGCCATTTAGCTCTTAATATTAATTAAAATAAAGTTAGCCCAAGTGGATTGGGCTTGAGCTTGAGTTAGCCCATTTGAGCTAATTTGACTCAACACTAGGGTAGAATTGACCTAGGTCAATTTGAACTTTTGGGTTGACTCTAATTGGTTGTTAGTGACTTATTGGACTCTCCTAAGGTCTAGGAAGACTTGGGTAGGGTTGGTTGGGCACATTAGAGGCCAATTTCCCTTAGTTAGGGCACCTTGCCTAATTTAGGCATATGGTGGTCTTAGGTCAATTTGACCACTTTGGGTTGACTCCAATGGATCCTTATGGCTCTAATGGACACTATAATGTGTTAGGCATGTTATGATGGGGTCATGGAGTCATGGTGAAGCCCTATGGTCATCCTAAACAATTGTTTAGAATTCTACTATTTGCAGACCATGGTGGTTTCCACCTTCATGTCTAAGCTCACTTGGTCTTCTTGGGCATCCTAGGGTTTTGTCATTACCTAGTCATGGCAAAACCAATAATAGGGGTCTAGTTGGAAATGAGATATTACAAATCCCAATTAACAAAAAAAATAATTTTGTCCCCGAAATTCAGGTTAGGCCTGCGAGATTTCTACTGAGAGTAATTGAATGTAACATCCCATAGGAAGTTGAATGTATACTTTACCCGGAGAGATCCAGGTACCTCTACTGCATCAGATCCAGTGGCTCCCTAGTATGCTCCTCCTACCTATGGTTCTCCCACATAATCTTTACCACCAGAACCTTCTCGTAGCACAAGACTCATATTATTGTATCAGGGTTACCCCAACTACCTCGGTCAGTCTATCCTCTAACATCCACTCTAACTCGGGAAGTGGCTGTAATAGTTCCTCAAAAACCCTTGCAGTGACCTACACCAACCGACAAACCTCACCATGCATCACAAAGTCCATGACGTCTTCCTTCACTTTAGGGAGTTATATGTTCCAAGATACCCCATACTTCCGGTGATATGATTTCTTGTTTGTGTGGGTAGGCAACAGCTCTACAAAATCTCCACTTCCCAATCAGATTCTTATCCCTACAACAACACCCGAGTTGTATCGAATACGGTTTACTCTAATTTCACTATGTTCCCGACACAATGTTTTCTAGATGGGGTCTAAGGGAAACCCAAATCAGTAAATACTTTTCCCAAAAAATAAAGGAAAAGCCCCCATGAAACAAAAGATAAGCCCCTACCTACCTCAGGCTAAGTATCTTTGATATTACATATTATATCCGTCCAAGCTAGGTGAACAATCCCTAGGTCATCAACCCTAATATTTGGGGTTCCATCCTGAAACTTGTTGATATACTTGATACTTTAAACCCTTTAAGTCACATTTACGACAACCTCACCAGGGTCAAAGTGTTCCCATCCCAAATGGTTCTCTTCCGAACTTGAATTCCTATCCGACCCTTGGGTTTTGTCTTGGTGGTTGTCTCCGGGTAATCTTGTTATTGGTACGAGTGTTGAGACAAAGTGTCTTCTGCCATTCTGCTAATAGATTATTGGCCCCAATTCTCCTTGGACCGTAGGGACACCTGAGTTTATGTCTTAGGTAACCATTCTCGTGTTAAAATCCTCCTTTATTCTCTTTGGATATCTCCATACCTTAACCAAGTTCATAACAAAGGTCTATTTCTGACTAGGGCATACTCTAAGTTGTCATGGTTAGTCATGCGTCCTACTAGGTTGAGTCTAAATTATTGACTAGAGAATTATAAGATGAGATCTTCGCAGCCGGAGGTGCTCCCTGCTGGGGCAGGGTTTGCCGCAGGCTACAAAGAAGAATTCCAACTGTTAGTCGATGTACAAGTGGAACTAAAGAAAGGTAGACCATTACATGTGATTCCCCTTTTGGGCACACCATTGCTTCCGCTGCTAGTTTGTCCGCAAACTTAGCTCACGCGGGGTGGCCTAGGGTTTTTGTGGACTTCTTATCTTTGGATCGATGTTTTCTCTGATACCAGTTTATAAGACCCCATTTTTTTCTTTTTAAACCACCGGGGTCTTATGCACAGAATCGCCGTCTCGCGGTGACACCAACACTCGGGAAGGTCGCCACTACAAAATGCTGATCCTGCTGGCCTTTACAATCACCAAACAGAAAGAAGCTTAAATAAGTTCTGATAAAACAAAGTCCACAATCATATATCATATAAAATATGAGAAATCACATTAAGTCTACATGATAATAGAAGTACTGAAGTAAAATAGTACAAAGAAATATAAATGGGCTCAAGCCCGGTACATCAATCCTCACTACAAACTCTCACGGAAGATAAGTAAACTAATCACTCACGGAGCCAGTAGCATGTGCTCCTGTGCTAGACTGGCCCACCTCCATGTGCACCGTACTTCGCTCGTTCTGTATCCCCTGCTGTTTCTACCTGTCTCCCATCCGGAGTCCCTGAAATGTTGTGGTCATCGACCGTTAGTCAAAAACACTAAGTCCTATCATCCCCTACCCCTCGCCCATGGCTCCTAGGCATCGAGCGGGGAGAATGAAAGGGAAGCTATGAAGATAGAGAGTATAAAGGAGGTAGGTGGCGGTGGAACTACTCTAGCAGTTATTTATAATGGTTATAATTTTAATGAAGAGAAGTACAATCTAGCAGTTCTATAATAACAAGCAGTAATGGTAAAGGTATATCAGAGCAGTAAGTATATGAAAGGTAAACTAAGAAACAAGAAACTTTAACTTATTTGAATTCCCATACAAACTTATAAGTTAAGGGGTCTTTTGCTAGGTTCCCATCGTATAAAAAGTCCCATAATAGGTTATACGATAGGGTGTCAGGTTTATATGCAATTATGAGTGTAGTGCTATGTTATGCCATGGTTCAAGCAAGTGCAACACACACACACGACTCTATGCGCACAGACCTTTAGTTCCCCCCTTTTGGGCAGCTAGCTTCACTCCCAGGAACCTCCGTAGTGGCAAACGGAGATAGTGGTTCAGGTCTCCCACTCCCGGGCGGGTATCCACACTACCAGGCCTAGCCTTTACGTATGCCTCTAGAATGATACCACCCAGAGTAACTACGTACTAATGCTGGCCATATCCACCAGACTTCCTTTGGATAAGTGTAAACTATACCCACCGAGTCAGCGTATCGACATCGGTGTGAACGACAGTCCAATACCAAAGACCCACCACCTTTTATCTTATGCATATGAAATAGTATTATATTCTCCTACCGAGCCAAAGCTCCCCGGACTATCCCTTCCGTCAAAATTATCTACCGAGCCATCGGCTTGCCAGGCTAACCTGCCCACCACTAAAACTACCGAGCCTACTGCTCGTGAGACCCAACCTAACTCCCACAACACCTGGGAGTGTAAGTGTAACTGTAACCCTAGATATACTAGTTACTCTTAATATTGATTATTCTTATGGTTTACATTAACCTTGGACTGCCCTAGGTATTCCCGGTGAAGGGCTCTCACAAGGAACTAGGAACTATGATGGTAGTTGAAGCCCATTGTTCCCTTTTGCAAGGCACTTACTATTATTGGTTAATACCCAATCCCTAATCCCTTTTAATGTTATATTGGATCTAACCCTAGTGTATTTGACTCTTCCTCTATCCACAGGAAAGACGATCCCTCGTCGATCCCGAGCACCACTTACACTAGCTAACCCATCACTACACGTCATCATGAATCCTAATGATGAACTCATTTCTACTTCACCATAACAAGAAAGCTAATAGCCCCAACTCCCTATGTCCATTTCACATTCTATCACATTTTCTGCAGTTTTACTATATGCAGACTAATTTAAGCTATATGATGTATGCGATAGGAGGTACTCCAAATTTTGATCCAAATGCCCTAAAATATTTATTGTGTGTCTATCATGATATATTTAGCCTAATTCCAGAAACTTGGAATTTTCCTAAATAAGTTGGCATTTAATTAATTTTCCCAAAAATTGGTACATGAGTGATTTGAACATGAAGTACTAGATTTATTTAAGATATGACCATATAAAAATTATGAACACTATGGGATAACAAGATATCAGTGAATACCAAATTTTATAAATTTTTCGTAAAGGAATTTTCCTCCAAATAAATAATCAAAGGTAATTCAACTAAATAGGGGTAATGAAGGGAGTACCATAAATTCTTGTCCAAAAATTATAAAAAAATTAACAGAACTTTATTATGATCATAAAACCTTACTGACTAAATTTCATGCAATTACAGGGTCAGTAAACTATATATAAAAATATCTCAATCAAATCCATCATAGGACAATTTGTGAAGAAACATCCTTGTAATCTAAACTAAACAACATGTAAATATTTTTCCAAGCTTCATTATGCCCTAAAAAGTTATCTAGATAAGTAACACAATTTTCCAGCAAGCTATAGTATTTATCTTCTATTTATCAATGTAGGGTGCACTAGTTTACTTTACACATGATGTACTAAAAAGAAATGTTCAACTATACCAAATAATTTACTAGTGCATCTACATTCTATTTGATCAGCTTTTCCAGAGTTTAAAATCATTCTAAGACATAAAAACCATAATTACATCAATATCATTTATAGGGCAAGATGAAGTTTATAACTACAAGGATGAGCTACTGTTTTCTAGACACCTTATAATAAATTCCAGAGGTATATATCACTACGAAAATACTCCTACCAAAATATCAAAAAGATCCAAGGTCATATGGCCCATTGAATATTACCTAAGGTGTAAAGACCTAAATATCTACTAATTGCTTTAAGTGGGGTGCATGTTTCCAAAGTCCACCAAATCCCATCCTAGGGCATTTAAACTTCCTAGGATCTCATGGACTAATCAACAAGTCCATCCAAGGACATTTCACCCTATGTCCTTCACAAGCCCCCAAAGTTCAACCTTAGAGTTTGAAGTAGGGTCCTAGGGCAAATCCCCCCTTATACACCCCATAATCCTTGTGAGGGTGTATACTAACATAACAAATCAGAGTCCCAAGTTTCAACCTCTATTGTAGTTATTTGGCCACTTAAACCCACACGGGACACTTTGACCTAAATACCCCTTTTGGGTCCAAAGTTAGGGTTTACCAAATTACAACCAAATCATCTCCAAATGAGTTGAAAATATATACAGAGACCTATACTGAACTTAAGAACCTCTCACCTAAATGTGGGAGAATTTGGAGGTCATTAGGCCCTTTAATTAAATAATACAATGTTTATTACATAATTATAAAAACTATGGAAAACGTATATCCAAAAATTCCCATTTTTGAATAGGTTGTTGGTATATATGAGAGTGACCCTCACTCCAAATTTCAAGTCATTTGAATGGCTGGATTGATGAAGCACTCAACTCAACCTCTGCTCAACCCTAGGTATAGACCTCACAAAAATGAGTGTTGTGGTCAAACCTGAAATCCAAATTGGTTCAAATCAATTTTAAAATACACTAGACTTATAGACCTACAAAGTTCATATTGACCACTTTTTCTGATGAAGCCTCTTATTTTTTTAAAATTAATTACTAAATGACTGATGATTAAGTGGCAGAAAATACATTAAATATAATATATATAATTTGATCTTGCACAGATCTTGATGCAAATATGACGGTTGCTAGGTTTCTTATTCCTCCAGCTGGCGGGTGAGATCTACCCGACCTAGAGTATCTTCCATCCCTATTTCCCGGCCGCCCGACCACCTCCCTTGCCGGCCACTGCCGCCACCACCTTCGTTGAGGTGGGGGCTATCACCGGGCGGTGGTACGCCGCCGGTGGGGACGTTTCCGGCGATCCTTGTAACATCCCATTTTCGGCTAGACCCCTAGGAGTCGGTCTGTCGTGACAGAACTCTAGGAAGCCCAAAAATTGAAGTCCATCGACCAAGAATTCGAGTCACAGGTTGGTCACGCCCGTGACCGACCCGTCACGCCCGTGACCTAGGGCGTGACCCCTTCGACGATCGTCGAGCGCAAAATTTGCAACCCGGGCCTGTCACGCCCGTGACCTATGTGTCATGCCCGTGACCTAGGGCGGAACCCCCTTCGACGATCGTCGATCTCAGAAAGACGATCGGCGAGTGTAGAATTTGCATCATGGGCCTTTCACGCCCGTGACCAATATATCACGCCCGTTACCTAGGGCGTGACCCCTTCGACGTATTGTTGATCTTAAGAAGACGATCGCCGAGCGCGAAATTTGCTACCCAGGCCTGTCACGCCTGTGACCTAAGTGTCATGCCCGTAACCTAGGGCTTGACCCCCCTTCGACGATCGTCGAGCTTAGGAAGGTGATTGGTGAACGCAGGCTTTTTAACCTGGCTTGTCACGCCCATGACCTACGCGTCACGCCCGTGACCTTGGGCATGACCCACTTCGACAATCATCGATCTGAGGAAGACGATCGGCGAGCGCAGAGTTTGCATCACGGACTGTCACGCCCGTGACCAACAAGTCATGCCCGTGACCTAGGGCATGACCCCTTCGACGATCGTCGATCTCAGGAAGAAGATCGCCAAACTCTGAATTTGCAACACACCTGTCACGCCCGTGACCTATGTGTCACGCCCGTGACAAAGGCTGAAACGTCAGCCAAGCTAGAAATTTCTGTAACCCAAGCCATTATTAATTCTGATTATGGGAAGTTACACCAGGAGTATTTATGGGCCGTTTCCTTCTCTAATTACTTAATAAAATGAGGAAGAGTTGACCCAATAGGAAATCTCCACCTGGATCATCCATTTCATCTTCCACCTTTTCCTCTCCCTCCACCGTAACCGAAATATTATTAAGAGAGAGCATTCATGGCCATGAATGCTTCACCCTTTCCCCTCCCCACAAGAAGATCTATAAAAGCCCCCTTAGAGCAAGATGAGAAGGTTACACTCTTGACCAAACGGATTCAGATTATTGTTCTTGCTGTAGGAGAAGTTTAGGAATGCCACCACCGCGCCATAACAATCCGACGCTCATCTCGCCTCCAAACCGCGAACAAGGTCCTCTTCTACTTCTTCTTTTGTGGGTAGTTCTTAGGATCTTAGAAAGGAGTTTGTGCTCAATGGAGCCGGACCTATCCCGCGTTTTCATGGAAAAAACCATGAAAAACATAATTTTGGGTACGCCGGAAACTGCCACCTTCGGCGGCCAAACCCCTGCCGACCGATAGCCATCGCCTCAACGGAGGTGGTGGTGGTGGCTGGCCAGGGATGTGACCGGACGGCCGGCGACGGATCGCGGAAAGGCTACAAAAAATATAGTTTTCTGAGTTCTGACTTCGGGTTCTATAGAGGATGAACAGTAAAACATGTTTATATTATAAAGTTTTAAATATAATATATAGGGAAAATATTTATAAAATGGGCGTATTTTGATGCTGTAAACGAGGCACTTAGAGGCCGATTTAGGAAACATGACCAGTCATGAAAGATGTATCCCTTCGAGTCTAGATTAATTTAAAATTGATTTCAACTCATTTGGGTAAGCGGTTTGACCGCAACACCCGTTTTAGTGGGGGATGTACCTAGAGTTGGGCAGGAACTAAAATGAATGCCCACGCTCCGTCCCTCGTCCAAATGACCTGAAATTTGGGCAGGGGGTTATCCATAGCCATACCTAAGGGCTTTCTAAAAATGGGAATTTTTGGAGATACTTTGCCTAAAGGTTTTGTTTTAATTTAATAAAGTTAGAGTATTTGATTTAAGTGGTCAAATGACCTTCAAACCCTCCCAAATTTTGGTGAGTGGTCCCTTGCAATAAAACCTAGTTCTGTACAAAATTTCAACTCATTTGGATGAGTATTGGATAGGAAGTCACCTATTCTTAACTAGGAATTAATGAGGCGTTTTTGAGTAAAAAGTGCACTAAGAGGTTGAAATGGTCAAATCATTTCAACAGAGGCTGATATTTCGACCACTGACTTGGAAGGGTTATTATAACCCACTTGGAGAAAATGGTGTGGTTTAGGGTTGGTTTACCCTACGATCAAAACTCTAACCCTAAATAAACGGTTTTGAGGGTTGTGAAGGACATGGGGGCAATTGCTCTCGTATTGCCTTGAAATTCTGTAGAGTTGACATTAGCATGATAGGAATCACTTGGATGGAATCTTGGAGGATTTTGAGACAGGTAGATACCTCAAAACCATAATCTTAGCTTTAGGGAAAAATACTTATTAAGCACAATCTGTCACTAAATATTATCTAAAAGCTGTGAAACTCAGGGAAAAGTATGTCTTGGGGCGGGTAGAACCTATGACAATTTTATTGGAATTTTATGATGTCTATTTACAGCACTTCATCCGTAACAATTATAATAGCCCTAATTGATGTTTTAATTATTTGAATTTTTCTGTTCATTGAAACCCCATGAAATCATTGAAGTAAAAGTTTTAGGATAGAATGGTTGCTCCTGAATTTTTGTATAATTTTTAGTTTAGTAAATCTAGTACTTCCTTCACAAATGTTAAAAAGGGGGTTTATGCTTTGAAAATTAATTATGGATGATATTGTTGCTGGAAAATTATGAAACTTGGTCAATGATATTTTTAAGATTGTACCCTCATAAAATAATTAATTTATAATTTTTGGATGGATATACTCTATACTTGGTTCATAAATAATGGGAGATAGAATATATTGCTAAAATTGTTTTAGAGCCTTTTTGATGCTAGAAAAATTGTGATACCTTGGATTTACCATAATGAGATAGCAAAGTATTTATGATAATTTTTTTGGACATCTTACATGAGTACTTAGGGTAGTTGATGTTCAAACCGGTAGCCCGCGAAATTTTTGAGGAAATTAATTAAATGCCAGATAAATTTGAAAAATTGTAATTTGTTGATTATAGGCTAATCATATCAAGATATATCTCCAGTAAATAAGTTAGAGCATTTGGATGAGTATTGGATCATTTCCTAACCGGTTCGACATATAGTCTAGGCTGGTCTGCATATAGCAAATTGTTAAATTGCAATAGGACATGATCTGGGATAGTTGTTGGAGTTAGTCATTTAGTCTGGGTGGATAGGTATGGATGATTTTGTAATAGAATGATAGGATGAGTAGTGAGAAGTGGTGATGGCTAAAGTTAAGAGGTGCTCGGGTTCGACGAAAGATCGTTTTTTCCGAAGAGAGGAAGGTTAAAAGTCACACTAGGTTAGTCCATCGTAACATGAGAAGGGAATGGGTAAGGGAATTCAACTAATAATAATAAGTGCCTTGCGAAAGGGAACGCTGGTCTTCAGCTACCATCATTGTACAACCTCGGGCTCGCGGGTAAGAGGGCCCAGACGAGAGGGCCCAGGCGAGAGGGCCCAGGTAAGGAGAGTTAGGCGAGAGGTGTTATGCGAGATGGCCCAAGTGCCATGTGGCAGGAGATTGGCGAGTAAGTGCCGAGAGGGGAGGCTTTCCCGACGAGTGGCCAGTTCGCCACGCGAGAGGACTCCAGGGGTGGAGCTATCGCCAAAAGGCGGTCCTCTCGTCAGGCGAGAGGACCCTATAGGGGAGTTCTCGCCAGGTGCCATTTTGGTTCAAGGCCGGTTTAGATAGGGTCGGGCCCACCCTTTTGGGCCCCAGGGGTGTTTTACTCTTTTACCCCAGGTGGTCTGCATTTAGCCCTTTAGAACAGCGGAGTTTTGCTGTTGGCAGGCCTAGCCAAGGGTATTCTAGTAATTTAAGGACGATTTAAGTGGGTTATTTGCAGTCCCAGTTTAGAAGCCATAAATAGACCGGTAAGGTGCCTTAGGAGGGCATGCCTTCTCGACTCTTTTCACTTCTTCTAAAGCACCTAGCCCAGCATTAGCTAGGGAGGGGGAGAGCTTTAGCCTCTTCCGGGTACGAGGTGGGACCTCCTCGCTGAAGCCTCCGGTCTAGTTCTTGGCCCTGAGTGTAATCCTAAGGGAGTAAGCGTGAGCTGCCTCTTTAGTTCCGAGCTTTAGGAGGAATCAACCTTGTTGGTTCCAACATTTTTTGTGCGGTGAGTGTGGAAAAGCAGCTTGTGCGGAAGAACGTAGGGTTACCTAATGGCGGGAGATATAGGAGGAGAAGATGAGGGGTCCCCAAGCCGGGGGGGGGGGGGGGGTACGTCGGGAGGATAGATTTCATGACGTCCATCGGCGGGATCATGGACATGCTGAAGCAGATCGCACAGGGAGGGGAGTGCGAGACCCCCCCGCCCCAGGTGCCGGACCTCGCGCTCTGCGAGGGGGCTGACCCCGCAAGGGTAGGCGAGGATGCACCCGGGAGGCGACTGGGAAAGGAAGTGGCGGCGGAAGGGAGTCGGCGAGAGGTAGAAGGAAAGGAGATTTCCCCAGGCCCAGCGAGTGTCGTCTCGCCCGTGGGGCTAGTCGCGCAAGTGGATATGGAGAGACCACCGGCGAGAGGGTCCCCTTTTTGAGAGTTGGTCCTCTCGGCACCCGTTCTGGAGGGGTTCCGCGAGCCAGAGATTACCTACTATGTGGGGAAGGATGATCCCCTCCAACATCTGCAATGGTTTGAAGATGCGGTCTCCATCAGACCAATGACAGATGCCTTTAAGTGCCACCTCTTCGCAATCACTTTGAAGGACAAGGCCAGGGACTAGTTCCATCAGCTCCCGGCAGTATCGATTTATTGCTTCGAAGACCTGAGCAAAAGCTTCAAGTTGCGCTTCTCGACCTCTAAGAAGAGGAAGAAGAATCCAGAGTCTATCTTTTTGATCAAGCAGAAGGCGGACGAGTCCTTCGCTCAGTACATGGTTCGCTTCCTGGAGGAGATTCTGGACATCCAGGAGGTGCCTGGTTTCGCCCTCCAGATGGCCTTCACCATGGGGTTGAGGGAAGGCTTCTTCAAGATGAGCCTAATCCGGAAGGCACCGTTGTCCTTTGAGGCGTTGATGGAAAAGGCAGCGAAGGAGATAGCCATGGAGGTAGCGAACCCGACATTTGCTAAGAAGTTGGCAAGGTTGACGGAGGTGGAGCAGAGAGAGCCAGGAGGAATGAGGCAGCAAGAGGGAAGGAGAAGGGAGGAGCCAAGGGGGCCCGCCACCCAGACTTGGGCTGGCGGCAACCGGGGGTCCAGTTCCGGGACCAGGAAGAGGTCCTCCTCAGGTGGGAAGAAACTATTATCCGGGACAAGGGAGGTTTCATCCGCTAGGGTGGGGGCATGGTCCGAGGCCACTCCCACCCCCACTTCAACAAGCTATGGCCATTGGCCGAGGGAGAGGAAGAGGGAGAGAATGTGGGAGAGCAGGAGTGGGGAGGAGGAGGAACCCCCAAGAAGGGAGATATGGGGGAGGAGTTTTTCCATACTATGACTTCCATGAGGAGGAGGGTCATGCGACGGCCACTTGTCCGGAGTTCTTGGAGTTGAAGAGGGGGAAGGAGGAGAAGACCAACAGCTACCGGTACAGATAGTGGAGATGCCAGGAGCCGCAGAGGAGAATCGATGCGTTGATCGGTCGGAAACGGGAGATCGAGGAGGGATCGGGGTGATTCATGCAGGGGTGGGGATCGAGGCCACCCAGAAGGCCAGTCTTCATACCATGTACCGTCGGAGCGTTGCCTCGACATCGCAAGCCCCTCCCCCAGACGAGAAGATCACCTTTTCCAGAAGGGACCTACCTGATCATGAGGACCCTTTCTGCGATGCGTTGGTGATCAGGACTGCCATTAAGAACTTCACGGTGTCCCGGATCTTGGTTGACAACGGGAGTTCCGTCAATGTAATCTTTATGAAGGCATTTAACGAGATAAGGGTGGAGGCCCGAAGGGTGTTGACGGCAGATGAGCCATTTTTTGGTTTCTCGGGAGAGAGGAAGGAGGTCGAAGGAGGAGTAGGACTCCAGGTGACTTTAGGGGGGCTGTCCAGGAACTGCCTTTTTGTGATAGTGGATGCCCCCAGCAGCTATAATGCGATTTTTGGGCGCCCTTTAATCAGCGTCTTTAGGTGTGTACCATCCTCATTCCATTAGTGCTTGAAGCTCAATTCGGGAGGAACCCAGGTCAGGGTAAGGGGGGATCCAAAGGTGGCTCGGGAGTGCTACATAATGGCGGTCAACACCATCTCATGGAGGGGTGACGCAGAGGAGCTAGAGAAAAGGATGGAATGAGAAGAGTTGGAGAGAGAGGAATCATGAGTGGAGAGAGGTAGTGCGGTGGAGCCAGCGATGGTAGGAGAGCAAGTGGCTGGAGGAGAATAGTTGGAGAGAGAGGAAGCAGGAGTGGAGAGAGGCAGTGCGGTGGAGCCAGCGATGGCAGGAGAGCAAGTGGCTTAACAAGAAGAGTTGGGGAGAGAGGAAGCAGGAGTGGAGAGAGGCAGTGCGGTGGAGCCAGCGATGGCAGGAGAGCAAGTGGCTGGAGGAGAAAAGTTGGAGAGAGAGGAAGCAGGAGTGGAGAGAGGCAGTGCGGTGGAGCCAGCGATGGAAGGAGAGCAAGTGGCTGGAGGAGAAGAGTTGGAGAGAGAGGAAGCAGGAGTGGAGAGAGGCAGTGCGGTGGAGCCAGCGATGGCAGGAGAGCAAGTGGCTTGAGGAGGTGTTGGGGGGAAGAAGAGAAAGAGGGCATAATCAGAGGGGAGCCTAGGAGAAGAGAGATGAAGGACCCAGGAGAGGGTGGCAGCAGTGGAAGGCTTGGGAGTGAAGGAGTACGGGTCAAAGGAGCTGGAGGAGGACCTGAAGGAGCCAGAGGAAAAAGAACCTTCGAGGTTGAGGGCGGCCGTGGAAGTTCTAGAGATGGAGATCCTCACAAAAGACTGAAGAAAGGAAAAGATCAAGATCAGCGGAGAACTCACTCCCCAGGACCAGGAGGAGATCCGGAGGTGCGTACAAGAGAACATCGATGTCTTCGCCTGGAGCACAGTTGACATGTCGGGGGTCGACGTAGACGTGGCATGCCACCATCTCAACCTCGACCCCAAGGTCTGCCCCATCCAACAAAAGAAGAGGGCCATCGCCTCCAAGATGGCCATACCTATAAGAGAAGAGGTGGAGAAGCTGCTCCAGGCAGGATTCATATCTGCCAACAGGTATCCGGGGTGGGTGAGCAACGTTGTAATGGTAAAAAAGGGGGAGGGGAAATAGAGAATGTGTATTGATTTCTCTCTTTTGAATAAAGCCTGCCCAAAGGATTGTTACCCTCTGCCTCGAATCGACGCGCTGGTTGACTCAGCCGTCGGCTTTTCACTAATGAGTTTTTTAGATGCCTTTTCAGGGTACCACCAGATACGCATGCATCCCCCGGACGTCAAGGACGTCACCTTCGTCACGGAGGATGGGTGCTTTAGTTACAACATGATGCCCTTCAGGCTAAAAAATGTGGGAGAACCCTATCAAAGGATGATGGACCGGATATTCCGGGAGCAGAAGGGGCTGAACCTCGAGGTCTATGTGGATGATTTAATGGTCAAGAGTCGGGACCTCGAGTCTCATGTCTTGGACCTGCATGAAACTTTTACAACTGTAAGGAAGTATAAGATGAGACTTAACCCCCTGAAATGTGTATTCGGGGCCAGCAGGGGGAAGTTTTTGGGACATCTCCTTACCCCTGCGGGGGTGGAGCCCAATCCAGACAAGGTAAAGGCGATCCTAGAGCTAGGATCTCCTAAGAATGTCAAGGAGGTCCAACGTCTCACTGGCAAGTTGGCAGGGTTGAGCAGGTTCCTCTCTAGGGCAGGAGAGAGGTGCTCCTCTTTTTTTCGAACTCTATGGGGAGGTAGGGAGTTTGAGTGGACCTCAGAATGCGAAAGGGCCTTTGCGGCTCTAAAGTAGCAGCTCACCCAGACGCCACTACTTCAAGGGCCGAGGGAAGGGGAGAGTTTGTTCCTCTATTAGGGGGTAGGGACGGGGGCGGTTAGCTCGGTTCTCGTCCGAGAAGAAGGGAAGAAGCAGTTCCCCATTTTTTACGTGAGCAGGGTCCTCAAAAAGGCAGAGTTGAAGTACCCAATCTTGGAAAAACTAGCCTTCGCTCTCATCGTGTCGGCCCGAAAGCTTAGGCCATACTTCCCAGCCCATGCAATTAAGGTCATAACGGACCACCCTCTTCATCGCATCCTCGAGGGGGTCGAGCACTCGGGAAGATTGGCCAAGTGGTCGATAGAGATTAGCGAATTCGACCTCTCCTACGTCCTTCGAGAGGCTATTAAGGCGCAGGTAGTGGCGGATTTCTTGGCGGACTATGTGGTAGAGGCCGAGGAGGTGGAGGTATCACCCGTGGTGGCTTGGGAGATGCTGGTAGATGGGGCCTCTGGTAAGAATTATTTCAGGGGAGGGGTCATCTTGGCAAGTCCCGAGGGGACTAGGATCGAGCAAGCCTTGAAGATACACTTCACCCTCACAAACAATCAAGCCAAGTACGAAGCAATCATCGCCAGGCTTAGGCTGGCTAGGGAATTAGGCATACAGGATATCCTAGTCTTCACGGACTCCTTGGTGGTGGCAAGGTACATCAACTGAGAATTCGAGGTGAGGGAACCGACTCTCCAGTTGTACCTAGTAAAGATAAAGGGTATCGTTGGGCAGTTTCATAGCTTCTCCATCCAGCACATTCCTAGGGAAGAGAGTGCTTGGGCAGACCTGCTCGCGAAGCATGGCCCTCAGGCCGGGGGGGGGGACTATGACCGAACTCTTCAGGCCTTCCATAGAAGAGGGGGAGATAATGGAGGTCGACCAGGAGGTTTCTTGGATGGATCCTTTTGTGATCTTCTTGGCGTCGGCACGTTTACCCCGAGGGGGATCTCGAGAGGAAGCGGATTAGGTACAAGTCGGCTTATTACTTGTTGAAGGAAGGGGTACTTTACCGAAAAACATTGTCTGGATTTCTAGCCCGGTGTGTGTCCGAGAAGGAAGCATCAAGGGTACTGGAGGAGGTTCATTCGGGGGAATGCGGAAGCCACTCAGGGAGTCGGACCTTGGAAGGGAGGGTACTAAGGTAAGGCTATTTCTGGCCCACCCTCCGAAAAGATGCGGAGGAGCTTGCCAAGAGCTGTAGAATGTTCAAGGAGTTTGCTCCCTTGCAGCTCCTGCCAACACAGAGGCTGCGAACGATCACCTCTCCATGGCCCTTCGCCATATGGGGACTGGATCTGGTGGGACCGTTTCCTCAAGCCAGCAGTCAGAGGAGGTTCCTACTGGTCATGGTGGATTATTTTTCTAAATGGTTGGAGGTGAAGGTTCTGGCAAAGGTGACATCACAAGTGGTCAAGAACTTTGTGTGGGGAGAGATCGTTTGTCAGCACGGGCTCTCTTTGGCCATCGTAACTGACAACGAGCCACAATTTGCCAGCAAGGAGTTTGTGGAATTTTGTGTGCGGGTCCAAGATAGTGGAGAACTTGAGGGGGAGCTGGGTGGAACAACTCCCCTCCGTATTGTGGGCTCTGCGAACTACACCGAATACGGCCACGGGAGAGATGCCTTTCAGACTCTCCCATGGCTCGAAGGCCGTCATACCCGTAGAATTTGAGATTGAATCTCCCAGGGTAATAATAGCAAGGGAGGAGGATGAAGGGTGGCAGGTGGATAATGGAGAGGAGCAGAGGCTTTCACTCGACCTTGTGGAAGAACTCAGGGAGCTAGCATCAATCCGGCAGGAGGAGGTCAAGGGTCGGATGTCCCGGTACTTTGATAAGCACATCAGGATCAAGCAATTTCAGAAGGGAGACTTGGTCCTCAAGAAGGTGGATGTCGCGGGCAGGGGGGCCTCGGTAGGGAAGCTCAATCCTAATTTGGAGGGTCCCTACATCATAAAAGAAGTCTTGAAGTTAGGGGGGTATCACCTCAAAGATGTGGATGGGGTACCCCTGGATCGTACCCGCAGCGGTGACGATCTGAAGCGTTTCTATCCATAATGATAATTTTCTTCTGAATTTATTTGAGTATGATTTTTAATAATCTTCCTTTCTGAGGGCATGTCATGATTTCCTAACACAATGCATCTCAGGGCGTCCTTCTTAAAAGACGGTGGAGAAAAAGGAGAGGGGACCCCGAGCAGAACCGCTGACTAGGCTCTCATCAAGCTGGCAGGGTTGTAGGCTCACTCGATGGTCGGAGGAGAAAGAGGAGAGGAGACCCCGAGCAGACCCGCTGACCAGGCTCTCATCAAGCTGGCAGGGCTATAGGCTCACTCGGTGGTCGAAGGAGAAAGAGGAGAGGGGACCAAGAGCACACCCGCTAACCAGGCTCTCATCAAGCTGGCAGGGCTGTAGGCTCACTCGGTGGTCGGAGGAGAAAAAGGAGAGGGGACCCCGACCAGACCCGCTGACCAAGCTCTCATCAAGCTGGCAGGGCTGTAAGCTCACTCGGTGGTCGGAGGAGAAAGAGGAGAGGGGACCACGAGCAGACCCGCTGACCAGGCTCTCATCAAGCTGGCAGGGCTGTAGGCTCACTCGTTGGTCAGAGGAGAAAGAGGAGAGGGGACCCCGAGCAGACCCGTTGACCAGGCTCTCATCAAGCTAGCATGGGTGTAGGCTCACTCGGTGGTAGGAGGAGAAAGAGGAGAGGGGACCCCGAGCAGACCCGCTGACCAGGCTCTCATCAAGCTGGCAGGGCTGTATGCTCACTTGGTGGTCGGAGGAGAAAGAGGAGAGGGGAACCCGAGCAGACCCGCTGACCAGGATCTCTTCAAGCTGGCAGGGCTGTAGGCTCACTCGGTGGTCGGATGAGAAAGAGGAGAGGGGACCCCGAGCAGACCCGCTGACCAGGCTCTCATCAAGCTGGCAGGGATGTAGGATCACTCGGTGGTCAGAGGAGAAAGAGGAGAGGGGACATCGAGAAGACCCACTGACCAGGATCTCATCAAGCTGGCAGGGCTGTAGGCTCATTCGGTGGTCGGAGGAGAAAGAGGTGAGGGGACCCCGAGAAGACCCGTTGACCAGGCTCTCATCAAGCTGGCAGGGTTTTAGGCTTACTCGGTGGTCGGAGGAGAAAGAGGAGAGGGGACCCCGAGAAGACCCACTGACCAGGCTCTCATCAATCTGGCAGGGCTGTAGGCTCACTCGGTGGTCAGAGGAGAAAGAGGAGAGGGGAGCCCGAGCAGACCCACTGATAAGGCTCTCTTCAAGCTGGCAAGGTTGTAGACTCACTCGGTGGTCGGAGGAGAAAGAGGAGAGGGGACCCCGAGAAGACCTGCTGGCCAGGCTCTCATCAAGATGGCAGGGCTGTAGGATCACTCGGTTGTCGAAGGAGAAGGAGAAGATTGGACCCCGAGAAGACCCGCTGACAAGGCTCTCATCAAGCTGGCGGGGCTATAGGCTCACTCGGTGGTCGGAGGAGAAAGAGGAGAGGGGACCCCGATCAAACCCGCTGACAAGGCTCTCATCAAGCTCGCAGGGCTGTAGGCTCACTCGGTGGTCGGAGGATAAAGAGGAGAGGGGACCCCGAGCAGACCCGCTGAACAGGCTCTCATCAAGCTGGCTGGGCTGTAGGCTCACTCGGTGGTCAGAGGAGAAAGAGGAGAGCGGAACCCGAGCAGACCAGCTGACCAGACTCTCTTCAGGCTGGCAGGGCTGTAGGCTCACTCGGTGGTCGGAGGAGAAAGAGTAGAGGGGACCCCGAGCAGACCCGCTGACCAGGCTCTCATCAAGCTAGCAGGGTTGTAGGCTCACTCGGTGGTCGGAGGAGAAAGAGGAGAGGGGACCCCGAGCAGACCCACTGACCATGGTCTCATCATGCTGGCAGGGTTGTAGGCTCACTTGGTGATCGGAGGAGAAAGAGGAGAGGGGACCCCGAGCAGACCCGCTGACCAGGCTCTCATCATGTTGGCAGGGCTATAGGCTCACTCGGTGGTCGGAGGAGAAAGAGGAGAGGGGACCCCGAGCAGACCCGCTGACCAGGCTCTCATCAAGATGGTAGGGCTATAGGCTAACTCGGTGGTCGGAGGAGAATAACGAAAGAGGAGTCAGGTCCTCTTCCACGGAGAGGTTTGTCTCCTCTCCATCCCCATTCATCTCCTTACTCATCTCCTTACTCTGCCACGCTACGGTTCTTCGTGAACAAGGTTTTTTTTTTCATTTCCGTGCTTGATATGGAAGTGGAAGCTGTAATTTGGGAGCAGAAATGTGTCGAACAGCTGTAATTTGAGTTGGGTGTTTACCAAAGTCAGGTAACTGGTGTCTTGGTGTAAAAGCTGGTTAAATAGAAAAAGAAAAACCGACCCTTGGCACAATAACAGAAGAGGGGGTACTTCAAGAAAACTCCCTGCATAAAGAAGAGAAAAGAGGGGGGGAGTTCACCCTCCAGGTCCACTCGCGCCGAGAGGTACCAATAGGCAAGGTGAGAGCACGGAGCGAGTGCCCTCACGCTCGCGAGAGCGACGGGAGTTGGCCAGCTCGCCCTCTGAGTCATGTCTGCTAATGACAATCAGCGAGAGGAGGGATGACCCCCTCTCGCAAATAAAATAACCTACAAATCTCGCAAGCAGTCCAGGCAAGAATAAAAAAGAAAAGAAAAAGAGACTAATCCCATTGATACGCAAGCAAAACATATATTTACATATGAATCATGTGTTAGTCACATCTATGTTTTCAGTACAAAATTACATGCAAAAGGGAGGAGCGTCGGGATTACAACAAAAAGAAAAAAAGTTGTGCTCAAGGTGCCTTAGTTCTTCTCGCTCGCCGGCGAGTGCTCATCCTCACCATAGATCTCGGACACGAGGTCGCAGGCCGTAATATCTTCACAGTCGTCTCTAATGACGCCCATCTCGTGCATCATCTTTAGGATGAGCTCGGCGGTCCGGATGTTAGCGTCAAGGCAAAAGTCTTCGACCTCGTCATGAGTATAATGAGCGGGGGGAGGTTGAGGAATCTTCGAGGGAGAGGTGGAGGTCTCCTTGAGCTGGCCGTTTTCTGTCTTCAGCTCCTTTACTTCCGTCTCCAGCGCTTCCACTCGCAAGCGCAACCTCTCCGCCGTCTCAGCATCCTGCAAGGAAAGGTCGTTAAAACAAGCGAGAGAGAGGTAAGAAAGCTTGCCAAGTAACAACTCACCACTCCGTCGCTGTCCTTGGCGAGAAGGCTCTCGGCCACCTCCAGCCTCTTCGCGAGATCTCCTGACTTCTCGCGCTCGGCAGCAAGGTTGGCGTCGATTTCTTTCCAACACCGGGTGTTGTAGATGAGGCGGCGCGAGAGTCGGTGGGATAGCTCTAGGGTGCGCATCTGAGAATGCGCCGTCCTCGGGATTAGATCTCGCGTGGTGACCGCGTCGAGCGCATCAGGGGCGAGACCTCCATAAAGGCCGAAGCCTATGGAGAAGTCGTGGGCGGTTGGCTGGATCTTCTCCCTCCAGGAGGGGAGGAGGGTTGTGATGGAAACCCGGTGTGTCCCCTTATCCCAGATGAGCGAGGGCTCGTTGGCACTGTCGGGGATGTACGGGCCCAAGTTGAAGTTGAGGTGGGCGGATGGTGCAGGGAAGTGAGAAGGAGCCCCCTCACGAGAGGGGGACTTGGAAGAGGGGTGAGAAGAACTCATAGGCGGCTCGAGAAGGATCGCCTCCTCAAGAAGCGAGACGACCCCATACGAAGAAGTTAAGGGAGGCGAGTGAGGGGATTGGGATCCCAGAGAGATAAGACACAAGGATCTCGATGTCGTTGTGTTTGCAGGGACCTTGTCCTTCTCGGAGGGGAAGGAGATGACCTTCTTCATCCTCATTTTCAGTTTCTTTGAAGGGCTGAGGCGAGAGGGAGCTCGGTCCTCGGCCGCCCTCTTCCGTAGAGAAGGGGTCAGCAAATCCTTGGCCGCCTCGACCGCCATGGTGGCAAGAGCCACGTCCCTGGATGGTTTGATGTTTCTTCTGTAAGGAGGGTGCACCGGCACATTTATCTCTCCTGGTAAAGGCGAGACGGAAAGTCGGGAGAAGAAGTCAGAGAAAGTAAGTCAGCGAAAGGAAAGTGTTAAAGGCAAGAAAAAGAGGGGGGGGGGGTCGAGCATACCTTCTCCGGGGAACACAGAAAGCAGCGAGCCGAGGCCCCGTATCAAATACTGGACCTCGAAATTCTTCCCAGCAAGGTACTCGCAGAGAAGCTTGTCCGTACCGCCGACCTGTGGGGTGGGGTAGAAGATTTCCGCGGGAGAGACGGGCGCGAGAGGGACGCCGCCCAGGTTCCCGCGAATGAAGACAAAGCGAGTCAGCCAATGATGATTCTTATTTGGCGTCTCGCATACCTTCAAACTCAGCCCAGTAAAAAAGGACACCCTGTCTTGGTTGGCGTGGTAGACGAATATTTTGCAGAAGACGGTGAGACTGAACTCTATCCTCTCTCGCCACATATAGCACGCAAATGTGACCATAACTGATATCGCATTAGGGTTTACTTGGGCGGGCACGACGCCGAAGAATTTCAGAACTTGCTTCACCTCTGGCCAGAGGGGAAGCCTGAGCCCCGCCTCGAAGTGCGAGACAGGGAAGGCGAGCTCCCCAGGATAGAAGGTGTTCACGCTCTCGCCAACCTTGGAAGGGCGTGACTCAAAGCCCTCCGGCAGGTAATCGCTCTGGAAGGTCTCATACTCGTCAGGAGGGAGGCGACCGGGAGGAAAATTGTGGTCTGTGAACCTCTTCCCACAGCGGCTACGTCCCTCACCCTCCTCTGGTCTTCTTTTCCCCATAAGTGCGCGAGACAGACGGAGAATTGGCGAATGGGGGAAAATTGGCGAGTGGGGAATCAGCGAGAGGGAGCTGCAGACCTACGTCTAGGAAAGCGTGCTTTCAGCCCTGGCAGCAGGGGTATTTATAACCCTCACCGAAATAAGAGGATAGGCCGATAGGGAGCTGTACCGGGGAAGGACAAGAGCGGGTAGGCATTTTCTCTCTCCCTCCGAGCCTCGGGCAGCGGAGTCCTGAGTGAGCCGCCAGCCCAATTAGGTGGGGGAAGAACATCACCCAAAATTAAAAAATTGACAGAGATTTAAAAAATGTAACATAAAGAAATTTGGAGGCTGTCGCAACCATTAAATAAGCAGAAAAATCATCAGACCAAGCAAACAGATCAAACAAAGTAATGATTGAATCTCGCATGAAGCGGGTGTTAAGTTCAAAGGGGCGCAGAGGGAGCGAGACAGACAGAACATTTTTACAACAAGCGAACGAAAGAGTCAAAAAGGCGAGAGGAGAGAAGGCCCGAGCTCTCGTCAGTTCTTGTCCCACCTCCATCGTCCTCCACGACCTCTCACGCATGGAGGGCGGCTTGGGAGGTGGAAAGCGCGAGCCGCCTCAACACCATGACGGGCAAGACGGAGCTGTTGGTCAACGTCGCTCAAGATCTCCTGAGGGTCCGTTTGGCCCACCTCGATGTAGGCATCTATCTCAGAAGATAAACGAGCGCATTACACCTCTAGCCAATCGATCCGGAGGTCTGCGGCTTGCTTTCCTTTTTCCAGCACCTGAATGATGCGTGCATGCTTCCGCAGCATCTCGGCCACCCTACGCTTCATTTCTAGGGGGTCCATGGGGTCGCCCAGATAATCCACGATCTCATCTATAGGAGGAGGAGGTGAAGGGGCCAGTTCCCTAGAGTAATCTTTGACCGGCGAGTCGGCAGCCAGCGAGTCCTCGACAGGGGCCCCAGTCATACCTGTGGATGAGCCAAAAGGGTAAGGCGGCGAGAAGAAGAGAGCAGGAGTCAGAAGTGAGGCCTCTTACCAAATCGGCAAGTGGAACCCAAAGTTGTGGGGGGATCATCCCTCCTCGCCACAGGAGTGGAGGGAGGAGTGGAAGCTTGAGGCGAGAGGGGCCGAGAAAAGAGCTCTGAAACGTTAATACGAATGGTCTCTGGACGATGGGGAGGCGCTGGGATTTTCTGGGTAGAAGTGGTAAGTAAAAGGTGTGGGGTAGATGGAAATCGTAACAGGCCGGAAGGGCTTACCTCCTTTCCTTTGAAGCTAGCTAGAGCAGGAGGTACGCACCCCCCCGGGAAGGAGCGAGATAGTTCTCCCGTCGGGGGAGGAGGATCAGGGACTCTTGCCTTTTTAGGAGGAGACGTGGATGGCGGTAGCGAAGGAGGAGCGCGCACGGGGATCTTGTTCAGACCCGCCACTGTCGCCTTGTTCCGCTGGCGCACGGCCGCGATGCGGTCCCGAAAACTTTGGCTGAGATACATGGGGGGCAGATGCTGAAAGAGAATAGAGGAAAGAGAAAAGCCCCTTTCGGGGAGGCAATTTCCTTATTTATAGATTAGGCAAGGGGCCTACCAAAAGATTCCCTCAATAAATTCACTGTACCATCACGGGCCTCGGTTTCTCTATCTTTCCGAGTTTATAAACAACCTCGAAAAGAGAGGGGATTGTGTACAACCTCGGACTCGCGGGTAAGAGGGCCCAGATGAGAGGGCCAAGGCGAGAGGGCCCAGGTAAGGAGAGCCAGGCGAGAGGTGTTATGCGAGACGTTCCAAGTGCCATGTGGCAGGAGATTGGCGAGTGAGTGCCGAGAGGGGAGGCTTTCTCGACGAGTGGCCAGTTCTCCACGCTAGAGGACTCCAGGGGTGGAGCTCTCGCCAAAAGACGGTCCTCTCGTCAGGAGAGAGGACCCTATAGGGGAGTTCTCGCCAGGTGCCATTTTGGTTCAAGGTCGGTTATGATAGGGTCGGGCCCACCCTTTTGGGCCCCAGGGGTGTTTTACTCTTTTACCCTAGGGGGTCTGCATTTAGCCCTTTAGAACAGCAGAGTTTGGCTATTAGCAGGCCTAGCCAAGGGTATTCTAGTAATTTCAGGACGGTTTAAGTGGGTTATTCACAGTCCCAGTTCAGAAGCCTATAAATAGACCGGTAAGGTACCTTAGGAGGGCAAGCCTTCTCGACTCTTTTCACTTCTTCTTTGGCACCTAGCTCAGCATTGGCTAGGGAGGGGGAGAGCTTTAGCCTCTTCCGGGTACGAGGTGGGACCTCTCCTCGCTGAAGCCTCCGGTCTAGTTCTTGGCCCTGAGTGTAATCCTAAGGGAGTAAGCGTGAGCTGCCACTTTTGTTCCGAGCTTTAGGAGGAATCAACCTTATTGGTTCCAACATTTTTGGTGCGGTGAGCGTGGAAAAGCAGCTTCTGCGGAAGAACGTAGGGTTACCTCATGGCGGGAGATATAGGAGGAGAAGATGAGGGGTCCCCAAGCCGGGGGGGGGGGGGTACGTCGGGAGGGCAGAGTTCATGACGTCCATCGGCGGGATCATGGACATGCTGAAGCAGATCGCACAGGGAGGGGAGTGCGAGACCCCCCCCCCCCACCGCAGGTGTCGGGCCTCGTGCTCCGCGAGGGGGCCTACCCCGCAAGGGTAGGCGAGTATGAACCCGGGAGGCGACCGGGAAAGGAAGTGGCGGCTGAAGGGATTCGGCGAGAGGTAGAAGGAAGGGAGCTTTTCCCCATCCCGGCGAGTGTCGTCTCGCCCGCGGGGCTAGTCGCGCGAGTGGATATGGCGAGACCACCGGCGAGAGGGTCCCCTTTTTGCGAGTTGGTCCTCTCCGCACCCGTTTCGGAGGGGTTCCGCGAGCCAGAGATGACCTACTATGTGGGGAAGGATGATCGCCTCCAACATCTGCAATGGTTTGAAGATGCAGTCTCCATCAGACCAGTGACAGACGCCTTCAAGTGCCGCTAGAGTGGATATAACATGGAATATCAAGGATGCTCAGCCCAAGGTAGGTAGGGGCTTATCTTTTGTTTATTGGGGGCTAAACTTTTGTTTATTTGGCAAATTATTATTGGCTTGGGTTCCCTTGGACCTAGTTTAGGGAAAGTGGCATAACAAACATAGTCAGATTGAAGTCGATATAATTCGACGTTATTCGGGCGAAGATAAGATTTTGTAAATACATGTTTGGAATGATGACCCGTAGCGTTACCAAGACAATGACATGGTAATAAGACGGAGTAATTACGAGAATTAATTATTATCACGTGAAATTAGAAGATGGGTAATAAGATTTGGGATATCTGAGAAGGTAAAAATTTAATTGCTATATTGTATCATCAGAAGGATGGTGTATCTCAGAACATGTACCCCCGGAGGTTAAATTTGAGGACATCGCGATGGATTTTATTCATGGACTTCCCCGATCATGGACGGGAAACGACTCGATTTGGGTCATCGTCTATCGGTTGACGAAGGTGTCCAGATTAATTCTGATCAGGAAGGATGACTCTGTGGGGGTACAAGTGCGGAGATTTGTGGAGCAGTTTGTTCGATACCACGGGGTGCCCAAGACGATCGTGTCGGATCGGGATGGCCGGTTCACTTCCAGGGAGTGGAGATCCATGCAGGCTTACTTAGGTACGCGATTGACCTTCATCACCGCATTCCATCCCCAGACGGATGGGCAGACGGAACGCACAAATCTGACGCTGGAAGATCTTTTGAGGCTATGCATTTTGGACCGCGGGGAACCATGGGAGAAGCTCTTACCCCTGGTCGAGTTCTCCTATAATAACATCTACCAGTCCAGTATCAGGATGGCGCCTTATGAAGCCTTGTATGGAAGGAAATGCAGGACCCCGCTTTCGTGGGTTCAGGATGAGGATCCGAAGACATTGGGATCGGATTTTGTTGAAGACACCAAGGCTCAAGTGAGACTGATCAGAGACAGGATGTTAGAGGCACAAAGCAGACATGCTAAGTATTATGAAGCCCGATCTCGTCAGGTGGAGTTTCAGGTGGGGGACCGAGTGTTTTTGAAGATCTGACCCATGCATGGAGTTTCACGGGTAAGTGGTCGGAGGAAGAAGCTCAGCCCGAGGTATATGGGCCCTTACAGGATCCTAGAGCGGATCGGGGCCCTAGCTTATAGGCTGGAGTTGCCACCAGAGCTGGCAGCTCTGCACGACTTCTTCCACATTTCTTCGCTGAGGAGGGCTCTACTACTCCCGAAGCAGCAGATTTTGACCACCGAAGGGCCGGTAGCTTAAAACCGATCTGTTCGCTTGGAGCCGGTTCGGATCGATGACAAAGGAGTACAGATCTTATGCCGCAAGAAGATCTCGTTAGTCAAGGTTCTGTGGAGAAACCATGGGCAGGAGGAGCACACCTTGGAACCGCAGGACCAGATGAGGCAAAAATACCCAGAGTTGTTCAGTCAGGTATGTAACACCCCAGAATCTCAAAATATGTTGGTACACAATTTTGAGTAGCAGGCTGTGAGACACGGCCTGGGACACGGGCGTGTCCCAGGGCGTGTCGGGGGTACACGGCCTGGGACACGGGCGTGTCCCAGGGCGTGTTCGATTTAATTTTCGAATTTTGCCTATTCAAGTCAGAGCCGTACACGGCCGTGAACACGGCCATGAACACAGGCGTGTCAGGCTGGACACGGGCGTGTCGGCTGCCGTGTTCCGACCCATGTACTGGTTTTGGGAGTCGGTGAGTGCCGTGTAGCAGGAGACACGGGCGTGTCTCAAGTATGACACGGGCGTGTCAGGTTCGACACGGGCGTGTCGGTGCCCGTGTTGTTCAGTCGGTTCCAAACCGCGTGTGCCGCTTAAGGGTACATGGCCTGTGACACGGGCGTGTCACAGGCCGTGTCAGGCAAAAGTTGGGTTTCTTGGGCAGATCTCGGCCGTTCGTTTCCTTCTATTTGGATCGTGTGGTCCAAAGCTGTTCCAGTCTCTTTAAGGCCGTGGATTGAGATGAATTCTCATTTCCACTTAACCTTTCTCTCTCTAAAGAGAAGAAAGAGAGGAGAGCTTGGAGGAGGAGGAGGAGGGGCTTTCCGGCCGCCGGTGGAGCTTCGTCGAGCCGAATAGAGAGCCGAGTGCAGTGTTGCGGAGGCAAGGCCGCTGCGGTGATTTCCATCCGGCTAGTTTTTCTATGGCGCCGAAGCGATCGTCAAGGGTAACGATCTTTCTTCCTTGGGCAGGTGAAGCCCTTTGTTTTGCATGTGCATGGGATCCTCCATCAAGAGATGGAAACGCGTAAGTGATTCCAGCAGTTGAGTCTGCATCTAGAGCCGGAAGTCTGTAGTACGACATAGGCATGCTGTGTGAAGCCCATCCAGACGTATGTCGGGATTGGTGATGTTTATATTGCGATCCGGAGAAGACTCCGTGTATTCATCGTTTAGCCTGTGGAGATGGTGAGGACGATGTGTTTGGTGTATAGGATGCTTTGCATAGCTCCTTTGGTTTCATGCTTGTTAAGAGCTGGTTGATGGAGTGCGGACACCTCTGAGTGGGTGGGTGCGTGAGGTCTTCAACAGGGGTTTGGAGGCTTATGCCCATTCCACCAAGTGGCAATGTTAAGATCGGGTGAGCGGTCGATTGGTAGCAAAGCAGCAGGGCGAATTCCCTAGGCTTGTTACACTACGGGGGTAGGTCGACTGATAGTGCTCACGGGTTTTGGTGTGGTGCGTACCTCTGAGTGAGACGGGTGCGTGAGGTCTTCAACAAGGGTTTGGAGGCTTATGCCCGCCTACCAAGTACAAACCATAAAAGGTGCCCTGAGTGCACGGAGCGCCTGGTAGTG
The DNA here is from genome assembly GCA_039513925.1 of Platanthera zijinensis. NCBI lineage: Eukaryota > Viridiplantae > Streptophyta > Magnoliopsida > Asparagales > Orchidaceae > Platanthera > Platanthera zijinensis. The sequence goes on from CM077082.1 coordinate 129,976,624, forward strand.
AGGCCGGCGTTTGTGATGTTGTGTGTATGTGATATATATGTTGAAATTGCTATACATGCAGGGAAGGAACCACTGCCCCGGGTAAGGGGTGGGGTCGTTATAATTGGTCAGCTGAATGCTGACCGTTGCTTTGTTTATCACCCATGGGGTGGACGTCCATATGCAGGTGTTGCGGGCTGATGGATTGAGCGGGCAAAAGCCCATGCTGCTGGTAGGCCCTTGAAGGCCGTGCGAAGTTTTGGATTTCATATGTGGCCGGCCTGCGTGCCGATGTATGAAATTATATGTGTTGTAAAGAGTAACTTGTAAGGCCTTAAGGCCGTGTGCGGTGTGGTTTTGTAAACATTCCTGGTTATCTATATAAATGTGATATTTATATATTAGTGGACATTCAATGGTATGAGTTCTTGCACTTAATAATCTTCCGCTAGAATGCTCTGAGTTAGGACTCGTGTGGTTTGATATTACCCTGTGACCTCACCGTCTGTTTGTGGCATATAGTGTGGGGCCCCGGCCGGACCTTCTACTATACGTCATTTAACGGATGGGGTCGTTACATTTTGGTATCAGAGGGAGGTTTCGATCCTCCGACCTGTGGGTTATGGGCCCACAGGTCGGAGGATCGAAACCTCCCTCTGATACCAAAATGTAACGACCCCATCCGTTAAATGACGTATAGTAGAAGGTCCGGCCGGGGCCCCACACTATATGCCACAAACCGACGGTGAGGTCACAGGGTAATATCAAATCACACGAGTCCTAACTCAGAGCATTCTAGCGGAATGCTCTGAGTTAGGACTCGTGTGGTTTGATATTACCCTGTGACCTCACCGTCTGTTTGTGGCATATAGTGTGGGGCCCCGGCCGGACCTTCTACTATACGTCATTTAACGGATGGGGTCGTTACATTTTGGTATCAGCTTTTGTCGGTCTTCCTCTTCTGAATTCGTGGTCGAATTATTTTGTGGGGTGGCGAGCACGTATTTGTGCGACCTGCTGTAATGCTAATGAACTCAAGAATGTCCACTAGGAATGTGTATGTGTGTCTATTCGGTGAGTTTGCCGTATTACCATGGAAAGTAATGCTATCTTGTTCACCTATAGGTGACGAGGAGTGGAGCTGGGCAGTCGGAGCCCCAGCGTTCGGATGAGAGTGTGGCACCACCTGAGGTGCCTATACCTCCCCCTTCTGCGGAAACGGTGCGCTTAGTTGGGGAGATGATCTTTGCTATGCTTCAGGCACAACCTTTTGGGCAAGCGAGGCCCGCTGTGGCGCCAGTGCAGGTTGGTGCGAGGCAAGAGCATGTTGAGGTTCCGGTTGCTGTGCAAGCAGCGGACGAGCAACTTAAGCACTTTATGGATTTTAATCCGCCTACGTTTGTCGGGGCAACGTCTCCAACAGAGGCCGAGGATTGGCTCGCTAGAGTGAAAAGAATCCTGGCTGCGCTCAGGATTAGTGAGGAGCAGAAAGTCCCGTTAGCCACTTTCCTCCTAGAAGGAGAGGCGAGGCTTTGGTGGGATGAGATCGAGTTGCACCAGTTGGGCGGTAGAGATCTGGGCGACATATCGATGGACGAATTCTCTCGATTATTTTGGGCGAAATACTTGCCAATGGCGCAGAGAATTGCGATGGAAAATGAATTTCAACGTCTGGTACAGGGTGATAAGACCGTGGACGATTACCTGCATGAGTTTACCAAGCTCGGTCGTTATGCGGGGTCGACGTTTGCGGACCAGGCGCGGAAGACAAATAGGTTCTATGAAGGGCTGCGTGATGAGCTGAGTTGGCTCTCTCAAGTTCAGTGAACCAAGGATTCCAAGCATTGGTGCATACCGCTAGTGCGCTAGAGAAGGATTTGAAGCGGGTTCGGGAGAAGAAGAACGTAGCGGTGGAAAAGTCCGACTTCAAAGTTCCGCCATCAGAGCAATCAGATTTCAGGAAACGTGATAAGAAGCGGTTCAGGCCTGCTGAACAAACTTCTTCAGATGTTGCGTCAGGAGCAACGTTTGGGCAAGAACGGGTTGAGCCGCGTACATGTTTCATTTGTGGGAGGCCAGGACATATCGCGTGATTTTGCTGGAATGGTGCGTCCAAGGGTGAAAGAAAGACAGGTGCGTCTTATGACGAGAAGGGTAAAGCTGTGGCAGAGTCGTCTGCATTGCGGGCGCAACCGCGAATATACACTCTTGAGATGCAGGAGCCGCAAAGCTCAAATCAAGCAGAACAGCAAATCCGTGCTTTGGACTTAATGGAGGCCGCTAAACGGATTCTGCGAGATGCGGAGAAGCCGAAATAAAGTGGAGTGTGCACTTTATTATGTTGTCTATAATATGTATGTATGTATGTATTTCTGTTTGGGACAAACAGTTGTGGTGGTACGATTCCATGGGGCGAGCCAAGCTGTGGCCTCTGAGCTCTAAACCTGGATCGTTTTGGGATGTATCGCAACAGCGTGGTTGTGTTGATACTTGTGCGTTGCGCTAAATTTCGGGACGAAATTTCTATAAGGAGGGGAGGGTTGTAACACCCCAGAATCTCAAAATATGTTGGTACACAATTTTGAGTAGCAGGCTGTGAGACACGGCCTGGGACACGGGCGTGTCCCAGGGCATGTCGGGGGTACACGGCCTGGGACACGGGCGTGTCCCAGGGCGTGTTCGATTTAATTTTCGAATTTGGCCTATTCAAGTCAGAGCCGTACACGGCCGTGAACACGGCCATGAACACAGGCGTGTCAGGCTGGACACGGGCGTGTCGGCTGCCGTGTTCCGACCCGTGTACTGGTTTTGGGAGTCGGTGAGTGCCGTGTAGCAGGAGACACGGGCGTGTCTCAAGTATGACACGGGCGTGTCAGGTTCGACACGGGCGTGTCGGTGCCCGTGTTGTTCAGTCGGTTCCAAACCGCGTGTGCCGCTTAAGGGTACACGGCCTGTGACACGGGCGTGTCACAGGCCGTGTCAGGCAAAAGTTGGGTTTCTTGGGGAGATCTCGGCCGTTCGTTTCCTTCTATTTGGATCGTGTGGTCCAAAGCTGTTCCAGTCTCTTTAAGGCCGTGGATTGAGATGAATTCTCATTTCCACTTAACCTTTCTCTCTCTAAAGAGAAGAAAGAGAGGAGAGCTTGGAGGAGGAGGAGGAGGGGCTTTCCGGCCGCCGGTGGAGCTTCGTCGAGCCGAATAGAGAGCCGAGTGCAGCGTTGCGGAGGCAAGGCCGCTGCGGTGATTTCCATCCGGCTAGTTTTTCTATGGCGCCGAAGCGATCGTCAAGGGTAACGATCTTTCTTCCTTGGGCAGGTGAAGCCCTTTGTTTTGCATGTGCATGGGATCCTCCATCAAGAGATGGAAACGCGTAAGTGATTCCAGCAGTTGAGCCGGAAGTCTGTAGTACGGCATAGGCATGCTGTGTGAAGCCCATCCAGACGTATGTCGGGATTGGTGATGTTTATATTGCGATCCGGAGAAGACTCCGTGTATTCATCGTTTAGCCTGTGGAGATGGTGAGGACGATGTGTTTGGTGTATAGGATGCTTTGCATAGCTCCTTTGGTTTCATGCTTGTTAAGAGCTGGTTGATGGAGTGCGGACACCTCTGAGTGGGTGGGTGCGTGAGGTCTTCAACAGGGGTTTGGAGGCTTATGCCCATTCCACCAAGTGGCAATGTTAAGATCGGGTGAGCGGTCGATTGGTAGCAAAGCAGCAGGGCGAATTCCCTAGGCTTGTTACACTACGGGGGTAGGTCGACTGATAGTGCTCACGGGTTTTGGTGTGGTGCGTACCTCTGAGTGAGACGGGTGCGTGAGGTCTTCAACAAGGGTTTGGAGGCTTATGCCCGCCTACCAAGTACAAACCATAAAAGGTGCCCTGAGTGCACGGAGCGCCTGGCAGTGAGGCCGGCGTTTGTGATGTTGTGTGTATGTGATATATATGTTGAAATTGCTATACATGCAGGGAAGGAACCACTGCCCCGGGTAAGGGGTGGGGTCGTTATAATTGGTCAGCTGAATGCTGACCGTTGCTTTGTTTATCACCCATGGGGTGGACGTCCATATGCAGGTGTTGCGGGCTGATGGATTGAGCGGGCAAAAGCCCATGCTGCTGGTAGGCCCTTGAAGGCCGTGCGAAGTTTTGGATTTCATGTGTGGCCGGCCTGCGTGCCGATGTATGAAATTATATGTGTTGTAAAGAGTAACTTGTAAGGCCTTAAGGCCGTGTGCGGTGTGGTTTTGTAAACATTCCTGGTTATCTATATAAATGTGATATTTATATATTAGTGGACATTCAATGGTATGAGTTCTTGCACTTAATAAGCTTCCGCTAGAATGCTCTGAGTTAGGACTCGTGTGGTTTGATATTACCCTGTGACCTCACCGTCTGTTTGTGGCATATAGTGTGGGGCCCCGGCCGGACCTTCTACTATACGTCATTTAACGGATGGGGTCGTTACAAGGTATACCTCACAACCTCTTGGTATACTATAAATTATCTTCTTGTATTGAACCGGTAGGACTAGATAAGGGAAATTGAGAACCTAGGAATTTGCAGGAAAGTAGGGGCTAATCTTTTGTTTTTTGGGGAGATTGCCATCGTTTATCAAACAAGTAATCTTGCTTCGACTCAATAGGAAAACCATATGGGATGTTACAAGTTTACTTTATTCCGGTAGAAATCCCCGGAGGCTTAACTTCAATTTCGGGGACAAAATTTTTGTTTTGTTTATTGGGATTTGTAACATCCCATTTCCGGCTAGACCCCTAGGAGTCGTTTTGTCATGACAGAACCCTAGGAAGCCCAAAACTTGAAGTCCATCGACCAAGACTTTGAGTCACGGGTTGGTCACGCCCGTGACCGACCCGCCACACCCGTGATCTAGGGCGTGACCCCTTCGATGATCGTCGATCTTGGAAAGACGATCGTCGAGCCCAAAATTTGCAACCCGGGACTGTCACGCCCGTGACCTACGTGTCACGCACGTGATAAAGGGCATGACCCCCTTCGACGATCGTCGATCTAAGAAAGACGATTGGCGAGTGAAGAATTTGCATCATGGGCCTTTCACGCCCGTGACCAATATGTCACGCCCGTGACCTAGGGCATGACCCCTTCGACGAATCGTCGATCTCAGGAAGACGATCGCCGAGCGCAGAATTTGCTACCCGGGCCTGTCACGCTCGTGACCTACGCGTCACGCCCGTGAACTAGGGCGTGACCCCCCTTCGACGATCGTCGAGCTCAGGAAGGCGATCGGCGAATGCAGGTTTTTCAACCCGGCCCATCACGCCCGTGACCTACGTGTCACGCTCGTGACCTAGGGCGTGACCCACTTCGACGATCGTCGATCTCAGGAAGACGATTGGCGAGCGCAGAGTTTGCATCACCGGCTGTCACGCCCGTGACCGACAAGCCACGCCCGTGACCTTGGGCATGACCCCTTCGACGATCGTTGATCTCAGGAAGATGATCGCCGAACTCTGAATTTGCAACACAACTATCACGCCCGTGACCTACGTGTCACACCCGTGACAAAGGCTGAAACGTCAGCCAGGCTGGAAATTTCTGTAACCCAAGCCATAATTAATTCTGATTATGGGATGTTACACCAGGAGTATTTATGGGCTGTTTCCTTCTCTAATTACTTAATAAAATGAGGAAGAGTTGACCCAATAGGAAATCGCCACCTGGATCAGCCATTTTATCTTCCACCTTTACCTCTCCCTCCACCGTAACCAAAATATTATTAAGAGAGAGCATTCATTGCCATGAATGCTTCACCCTTTCCCCTCCCCACATGGAGATCTATAAAAGCCCCCTTAGAGAAAGATGAGAAGGTTACACTCTTGACCAAACAAATTCAGATTATTGTTCTTGCTTTAGGAGAAGTTTGGGAACGCCACCACCGCGCCATGACAATCTGACGCTCATCTCGCCTCCAAACCGCGAACAAGGTCCTCCTCTACTTCTTCTTTTGTGGGTAGATCTTAGGATATTAGAAAGGAGTTCGTGCTCAACGGAGCCGGACCTATCTCGCGTTTTCATGGAAAAACCATGAAAAACATAATTTCGGGTACGCCGGAAACCGCCACCTCCGGCGGCCAAACCACCGCCGACAGATAGCCATCGCCTCGCCGGAGGTGGTGGTGGTGGTGGCTGGCCAGGGAAGTGACCGGACAGCCGGTGACGGATCATGGAAAGGCTACAGGAAATATAGTTTTCTGAGTTCTTACTTTGGGTTCTGTAGAGGATGAATAGTAAAACATGTTTATATTATAAAGTTTTAAATATAATATATAAGGAAAATATTTATAAAATGGGCGTATTTTGATGCTTCAAACGAGGCACTTATAAGCTGATTTAGGAAAAATGGCCAATCACAAAAGTTTTAGCCCTTCGAGTCTAGATTAATTTAAAATTGATTTCAACTCATTTAGGTAAGCGGTTTGACCGCAACACCCGTTTTAGTGTGGGCTGTACCTAGACTTGGGCAGGAACTAAAATGAGTGCCCACGCTCCGTCCCTCGTCCAAATGACCTGAAATTTGGGCAGGGAGTTATCCTTAGACATACCTAGAGGATTTCCAAAAATGGGAATTATTGGAGATACTTTTCCCAAAGTTTTTGTTTTAATTTAATAAAGTTAGAGTAATTGATTTAAGTGGTCAAATGACCTCCAAACCCTCCCAAATTTTGGTGAGTGGTCCCTAGCGATAAAACATAGTTTTGTACAAAATTTCAACTCATTTGGATGAGTTTTGGATAGGAAGTCACCTATTCTTAACTAGGCATTAATGAGGCATTTTTGAGTAAAAAGTGCACTAAGAGGTTGAAATGGTCAAATCACCTCAATAGAGGCAGATATTTCGACCACTGACTTGGAAGGGTTATTATAACCCACTTGGAGAAAATGGTGTGGTTTAGGGTTGGTTTACCCTAGGATCCAAACTCAAACCATAAATGCAGGGTTTTGAGGGTTGTGAAGGACATGGGGGCAATTGCTCTCGTATTGCCTTGAAATTCTGTAGAGTTTACATTAGCATTATAGGAATCATTTGGATTGAATCTTCGAGGATTTGGAGATAGGTAGATACCTCAAAACCCTAATCTTAACTTTAAGGTAAAATACTTATTACGCATAATCTGTCACTAAACATTATCTAAAGGATGTGAAACTCGGGCAGAGTAAGTCTTGGGGCTGGTAAAACCTATGACAATTTTATTGGAATTTTATGATTTCTATTTCCAGTACTTCATTTATAACGATTGTTATAGCCCTAATTGATGTTTTGATTATTTGATTCTTTCTATTCATTGAAACCCCATGAAATCTTGGAAGTAAAAGTTTTAGGACAGAATAATTTCTCCTGAATTTTTGTATAATTTTTAGATGAGTAAATTCAGTACTTCCTTCACAAATGTTAAAAATGGGTTTTATGGTTTGAAAATTAATTTTGGATGATATTGTTGCTGGAAAATTATGAAACTTGGTTAATATTTTTATGATTGTACCTGCATAAAATAATTAATTTATAATTTTTGGATGGATATACTCTGTACTTGGTTCATAAATAATGGGAGATAAAAAATATTGCTAAAATAGTTTTAGAGCTCTTTTGATGTTAGAAAAATTGTGATACCTTGGATTTACCATATTGAGATAGCAAAGTATTTATAATAATTTTGTTGGACATCTTGCATTAGTACTTAGGGTAGTTAATGTTCAAACCGGTAGCCCGCGGAATTTTCGTTGAAATTAATTAAATGCCAGATAAATTATTAAAATTGTAATTTTCTGATTATAGGCTAATCATATCAGGATATATCTCCAGTAAATAAGTTAGGGCATTTGGATGAGTATTGGATCATTTCCTAACCGGTTCGACATATAGTCTAGGCTGGTCTGCATATAACAAATTGTTAAATTGTAATAGGACATGATCTTGGATAGTTGTTGGAGTTAGTCATTTAGTCTGGGTGGATAGGTATGGATGATTTTGTAATAGAATGATAGGAAGAGTAGTGAGAAGTGGTGATGGCTAGAGTTAAGAGGTGCTCGGGTTCGACGAAAGATCGTTTTTCCCGAAAAGAGGAAGGTTAAAAATCACACTAGGTTAGTCCATCGTAACATGAGAAGTGAATGAGTAAGGGAATTCAACCAATAAAAATAAGTTCCTTGCGAAATGGAACGATGGGCTTCAGCTACCATCATAGTTCCTAGTGCCCTTTGAGAGCCCTTTACGGGGAATACCGGGGGCATTCCTGGGTTAACATAAACTGTAATAACAAGCTGAAAAAAGTAACCTATTAATTAGGATCTCACATTTCACAAACACTGTTAGCACAGGAAGATTATTGGGAGCTTCGGCTCGATTGGTTAAGAGATGGACGGAATGGTCCGGGGAGCTTCGGCTCGATTGGTTAAAAGACGGACGTTTTGGTCTGGGGAGCTTCGGCTTAGTTTTTGTGTGATTACGATTAAAATTGCATGTGCATAAAAAGAAAGAAAATTAAGGTGGTGGGTCTTCAGTATTGGAGGGTCGATGCACCGACGCCAATACGCTAACACGGCAAGTGTGGTTAGCACTTCGCAAACAGATGTCCGGTGCGCCAGCCGGCAAGAGTATGCAGGAGTCCGCTTCGTGCAACAAGCGTTGAGGTGTACGATAGGTCTGACCGGTAGTGCTTTACTGGTTTATAGGGTTGCGAGGCCCAACCCACCGCTTCCGTCTGCCATTACAGAGGTATCCTGGGAGGTAACGGCTCCGAAAGGGGGAACTAAAGGTCTGTGTGCACAGAGTCGGGTATGTGAGTTGCACTTGCATGTTTCATCATACCCACTTACATGTCATAGCATAATCGATTCATTTACCACTGACACCTAAAGTATAAGTGGAATGGGACGCTTATACATTAGGACTTGCAAAACGACCCCTTGGTTTATAAGCTTGTGTGGGCAAGTTTATAAATTAAGGTTAAATTCTATATATAAATGCTGCTGTTTGATAACCGACACCCCAACGTATAAGTGGTATGGGATACTTTATACGATGGGAGCCTTGTAGAAGATCCCTTGGCTTCTGCGCTTCCGCAAATAAGTTAAGGTTACTTTTCCTACTTTTTGTTTTTGTCATATTTATTATATGATTGCTAGTTTAGTTCCGCTGCCACCTGTTCCTTTGATTTAATCTCCACTTGCATGTCCTTCCCTTTCTTCCTCATCGATCGGTACCTAGGAGCCATGGGGGAAGGTGTAGGGGATGATAGGGCTTTGTCTTTATGACTAACGGTTTTCGAACCGCATCATTTTAGGGAATCGTGGAGCCCAGCATGGGGGAGCAGCCCCAGAGACCAGTGCGCTTGGAGATGGGGCAGTCTAGCTCTGGAGTTCATACAGTCGGGACCGTGAGTCTTGACCTTGAGTAGATGTTCTATTTTTTCTTCCGCATGAGTGATTTGTAGTGAGGTCATGATTTACCGGGCATAAGCCCGTATTTTTAGTACTCTGATATATTATTTTGTGGCCACTCCCTTCGTTGAGATTTTATTTCTATATATGTGATTTTCTTGTGGACTTGTTTTACTTCATTTTGCTACCTTTCTGTGATGGAATTGGCCGGCAGAATTGGCGCTTTGTGGTGATGAACCTTCAGGGCGTGAAGGTGTCACTGCAAAGGGTCGGTTCTGGGCCTAAGACCCCTGTGTTTTAAAAGAAAAAAGGGGGTCTTACAATCCTGACCACTCATTATTTCATTGAAATTTCATTGAAAATCTCCACCCGATCGGGCTCAATTGATCTACATATAGAAGGAGTATGGGAGGACCATATTGGAGGGATGGAGTCGGGTCGATCTTCGTGTTGCCATGGACGGTGGTGGAGCTTTTTAGTGCTATGCAACTACACAGTCAACTTGCTCAGATCCTTCAGGTAAAGAATAGAAACGTCCCCTCTTAGTCTATGGATGCTTTTAAGATCATCAGTTGGGGGGGAGGGGAAGGGCCTAACTTGGCTCCACCATTAATGGCCTTAAATTGGAGATTACGGCCATAGTGGGGGGGGGGGGGGGGTGAACCTAGGCTTAACTAGGCTAGGAAATGGCTGGAAACTCCTCCTCTCCACTAGAGAAGTTGAATCCAGCCATTAATGGGGGACTTAAGGGGCTATAGCTTCAAAGCCATTAATTGCCTTGAAAGCTTGAATTTTGGCCAAGGCTTGGTTCCAATGAATCTAGCCCCTAGGTGGCTGGTTAAAGCTATTGATATTCTCAAAACTGAAGGTGGAATGAACCCAGCATAAAGAGAGGACCTCATGGCCTCTGTATGCCATGAATGGCCTTTATTCCCCCTTTCTCTCTCCTCCATTAAAGGGGAAAATGGAGCTTTCTCTCTCCTAACCATCAAGGCTGAATTTGATGACTAATCTATCCTAATGGCAGCCAATTAGCTCATAATATTAATTAAAATAAAGTTAGCCCAAGTGGGTTGGACTTGAGCTTGAGTTAGCCTATTTGAGCTAATTTAACTCAACACTAGGGTAGAGTTGACCTAGGTCAATTTGACCCTTTGGGTTGACTCCAATGGGTCCTTAGTGACTCATTGGCCTCTCCGAAGGTCTAGGAAAACTTGGGTAGGGTTTGTTGGGCACATTTGAGACCAATTGCCCTTAGTTAGGTTACCTTGCCCAATTTAGGCCTATGGTGGTCTTAGGTCAATTTGACCACTTTGGGTTGACCCCAATGGATCCCTATATATCTAATTAATCCTCTAATGGGTTAGGGATATTGTGATGGGGTCATGGAGTCATGTTAAAGCCCTATGGTCATCCTAAACTATTGTTTAAAATTCTTCTATTTGTAGACCATGGTGGTCTCCACCTTCATGTCTAAACTCACTTGGTCTTTTTGGATTTCCTAGGGTTTTGTCATGACCTAGTCATGGAAAAAATCACTCTTAGGGGTCTATTTGGAAATGGGATGTTACATAACACAACATAGGTTTAGGTCAAATTAGCTCAAGTTGACCTAACCTAGCCCAATCCACTTAGTCTAAGCCAAGTTGGAATGGCCCATCCGCCTTAGGGGCTGATATTTACCTAAAATTTCACTCAATTTCAGGAGGTGATGACTGGGAGAGAGAAAGCTCCATTTTTTCCTTTAATGGAGGAGAGAGAAAGTGAAGAGTAAAAGCCATTCATGGCTTGGATGGCCAAGGGCACCTCTCTTCATCTCCACTTGCTGGATTCATTCTCCCTGGTCAGTTTTGGGGAGATCTAGAGGCTTTACAGGCTATTCAGAGGCTGAAATAGTGAATTCCACCATAGCCAAAAACCACCATTCATGGCCATTAATGGCCTTGAAGTCATGGAAATCCCTCTCCCCCATTTGGCTATCTTAAAAGCTTCCTTGGATCCCTAGCAATCATTTCAACTCCTTCCTTGAAGAATTTGAGCCCTCCTGTAGTACAGTTGCAGAGCGCTTGAAAGCTCAAATTCTGGCAATGGCAACACGATGATCTACCCGACTCCAATCCTCCCAAGAGGTCCTATCCTCCTCTCCTTTTCAATGGATAGATCTCATTCTATCGACGGCCTTATTCGAGTCCAATTGGCTCTGGATCGTATAGGCCGAAAGCTTGATTTTCAAGCTTTTAATTCTAATCACCACTCACTGTTTCGTCCACCTTCGGCTGGACAACCACCACGAATCGCCAACCACCACCTCAACAAAGGTGGCGGTGGCGGTGATCGACCAGGAAAGGGCGTGGGTGAACGGGAATCCACGGGTAAACTTCGTCCAGGACGGGTCAATCTTGGTCGTTGGTTCAAGGAATGAGATGAACGGATTCCGTCCAATCTTGCTTCAAGATTCGTGCTGTGATGTTATATTAATTTCATTTTAATTATATTATATATCACATTTTATGCAATGTTTTAAATTAAATATTAAAACTACTTAGAGCTACCTATTGGAAAAATGGCAAACATCAAAGTTGTAGCCCTGGCTGACTAGTTTATTTTAAAATTAATTTCAACCCATTTGGGTCAGTGGTCTGACTACAATACTCAAAATGGTGTAGTCTATACCTGGGTTTAACTAGACACAAATTGAGGTGCCTCCTCTAAACTAGTCATCCAAATGTTCAGAAATTTGGGTCATAGTTTAGTCTCATCTAGTTCTCTAACATATCAAAAAAAATTTTGGAAAATTTTTTTCTATAGTTTTTGTAAAAATTTAATAAATCATGTATGATTTAATTAGAGGGTCTAATGACCTCATAATTCACCAAAATTTTGGTAGATGACTCTTAGGGTCAAGATATGACTCTGGTGAAAATCTCAATCCAATTGGGATTGATTTGACTAGGTATTATTGTGACCAAAGTTTGGTCTCATAAGGGAAAACTAGGTCAAAAGTGAACTAGGTGGAATGAGTGACCATTCCTCATCCAATTATGTTGAAACTTTTGCCACTAACTTGTAATCACATATAACACCCTCACAAGTGGTCACTACTAGAAAACAGACTTTTGGCAAGGGAAAATTTCCATGGCAAAAAGTCCATAATAGTTGCTAAAAAGCTTTAGCCACGGTCTAGCCACGGGAAAAATCTGCGGCTAAAGTTGGCGTGGCTAAAACTTGTAAGCCACGGATTGGCAATAACAAATAGTATTAGCCATGGGAAAAAACTATCATGGCAAATAAGCTAACTATTAGCCACGGTATGAAACCCTAGCTAAAAGTGAACTCATCATTTAAAAAAAAACTATTTGTCATAATTACAAGTCGTGACAAATACTAATTTATGTTTTAAAAAAAAAACACATTCAAAATACTGTAATGGTAGACATGTGCTCCCCTCATTGTAATATAGTACTGCAACAAGATCTATTGGCATAGAAATTATCAAACAAAATTCTCCATGAAGAGCTTTGTGAATTTCAAAGGAACAAAATAGAGTATATACTAACTCACAATGACTAAAGATATGTAATACGATGACAAACAAACACATTAACTAACTCACAATACCGTCAGGTGCTTCAAAAATTAAATAGGGAAAAAGTAATATTATTAGGCACTTTCATTTAATAAGAATAGTTTATTCTATATTTGTGGTATCAGTATAGATGATAGGATTATATTTGAATTTCAACATATAATGAAAATAGAACTTGTTGCTAATGCACCACTAGATACAAAGAAAATACAGTTCAAACACTATGTGGTTGTTGTATAAGTGGTTGTGTCAGTTCACATTTTGTATTAATTAATACTCCAGAAGACACATAAAATAGAACTTGATGCAAGATATTGTGCCATTTGTGTAATACCAGCAGTAGCACACGATGTACTAACTATTGGATTGACAGACACTTCCATAGTTATAGAGCTCTGAACTCCGGCCAACAACTGATGTGGCGGAGGAACTGCATTGTAAACATTGCTTGATGAAACCCTATGTTAGAAAGAACTAGTATAAATTACCAAATAAACAAAGAATCTTTACAACAAGAATCTAACGTACCCGAGATTGTGATCGCGTGCAAGAAGGTTGGAGCGAAAAGTATTTGAGGAGGGGAGAGGAATGGAGCAATGTTGAGGAGGAGGAAGCGGCCTGCGATCGGCAAAAGGGAAGCAAATGTTATCACGATATAGGGCATTGACACCCGACGCTAGTAGAGGATCGGTTTGTTAGGGCACAATGGGGATGGTGGCTCTGCACGGTGTAGCAGCATCATCGGCTGGTTGCGGGCGAATCACGAGGGGGGTGTCGCAATTGCGGCTGCGGCTCAGGTGGGTAGGGTTTTTCTCCCGTAAGAGAGAATTAGAAAGAGAGAGAGAGAGAGAGAGAGGAGAGAATTAAAATTAGATATTTGTATTCCCAATTCTTGGCGCCCAACCAGGTATTAATAGTCACAAATAAATGCCCTTTCCTTGGGCTTAGACACGAAGGATCACATGCGGATAATAAAAATAAATACTAGAACTAGATAAGGGTTGAAGATATACACGATCGATGGCAGTACCATAACATTTTCATTTTGGGATATGAAAACAATTACTCCTTGACATAAAACTATCCAAACACCATCACACACACACACACACACACACACACATACACTCGCACACACAGTCACACAAAAAATTATAACATATAAATACATGGCTCTCACACTGTATCTTTATTTAATTGTTTTATACCCAAATGAAATTTTGTCGAAGAGGATCCACTACTAACAAATGATAATAATGCATAATATCACAAAACGAAAAACTTTTCAGAGTGAATTCGAGTACCATAGGGGAAATTTTCTTGACTATTGTCTCTTTAAAGTGCGGGTGCTATAAAATTGTGCAATGCCTTCTGAGTTACCAGTAATTTCTTCCCTTGAACTGAGAGGAACAACCTACATCAGCATGCCAACATAAGTATGCATGTAAACTTGTCATATAAAATTTATAAAAACAAGTGTTTCTAGTGAAATTAAAAGAGCATGCAAGATTTAGCAGCTAGTTTATTTATTTAAATTAATAGAACACACATACAAAATGCACATGTGAAACCATTTAATCAAATCATTTGAATGAGGGCTCTGAATTTATGTATTTATTTTAATTGAAAATGTGTAGGCATTCTCTCAGATTAAAATGTGTAGGCATGACACCTTCTTGCAATATAAGCAAGCATTTTCTCATTTCGGGTATGAAAACTCTGGCCCAAAAGAGTGTTGCGCATCACACTAGGTGATATTACAGTCCTCAGCCAAAGTTTACTCCATAAAGTAGGTCACAATTAATAAGAAGCTAACGTAAAGACATCTTATATTGATAATATATTCAACAGAAAAGCAAGTAATAAACTTATCCAAAACTATATGGATCTTGAGAATGATATGTACATGTAAGCTCAAAAGGATCAGATTGCATATATACAGACCAGCAGATTGAAGTATTGTATGTCTGCATACATACCAACAAATTGATCATATTGCAAGAACAAATCATTTAGATGCTCCACACCGTAAACTACTATTGTTGGATGTATTATTATCGGAAAAAACTGACCGTTTAATGGTTTAATATGATATGAATTCCACAAAAAATCATCTTCAATTTCCGCCTTATTTTTAATAGGTACACGTTCCCAAAACTAGTATTATATTTTTGCATGTGTGCTTTAGACAGATAATGTTCAAAAGTTTTTCGATGGATGGAAAAAAAGAAAATGAGCATCTACAGATCTACAAAACTATAAGTTCACCAAAATCAATCTCAAAACATCATGGAAATAAATAGAAAAACTGTTCAATAAGGAAATTAAAAATAGATCAAAACATCGAGTTGATATGATTTTTTTCCATATTAGTAGATCAACAATAAAGCTTTTAATTTGGGTAGTGCATCATCTGTTAAATTCTACATCTTCCGGAGTGCTATTTTCATCACCAACCTAAAAAAACTATACATTATGGATATGTTAAACATGTTAATAAATGAGTAATAAAAAATACTACTTACTTGACCAGTGCTAGAAGGTATCGAAGGATTCACCCAACTTTTAGAAGTTATTGTTGGTGTCAATGGGCAGCTAACACGCTCCAAATGAGCTCGCACCTCTTATTATAGGCATGTCATCTTTTCTTCCATTTGTACCTCCACTTGTGCCTTCTTTTCGGCAATTTGAATATCAAACTGTGATTGCATTTTTTCACAAAGTTGAGAACGGATTGACTAAACTGCTTCATGACTAGGTTGTAAATTAAGATCTTTTTTCCTCATTAAGCCCCATGTATGCAAATGTCCATATCCATCCTCTCCCATTACCCGAGAGAAGAAAGAATCTCTATATTCTATAGTTCGCTCCTCCTCAGGCACATTTTCAAGAAGAATGTTCATATCTTCCTGTGGTATGAAGATATAAAAATAAGAAATGTTGCCAATATTATATGTATTATTTTGAAATTAGTTATGGGAGAAAGAAATCAAAACATACAATGGCCTCCTGAGCTTTAAAATCAATTCTGCCCTTTTTATATGTCCGTGTTCTTATAAGAACATTAATTCTATCTACCTGATCGTTACCTTATTTCTCCATCTAAAACAACAACAAAAAATAAATTAGCATTGCATATATGTATTATATAAAGATGTTGGATATTTTACCTCCGATCGAACAGAGAGAAATGAAGACCTCCCCATTTTATGGTATCCTCCAAGATGTTCACAGTTGATTGAGTTTTTCTTTAATATTACTTTAACAGCTTCTTGCCCCCAATATTGGACAAGAGTTCTCCATTGCCCGGCAATAACACGATCTGGGACAATGGCAAGGCTCTCCTCATAAGTTGTATATATATATCATAATTATCACGATTAATATGATATTTCTATTCCCTCCACCGCAATCCAACTGAAAGCAAGCATCTACTTTGATAATTTAGAGGGACATCTATATTATCCTATAATTATTCAATGAAATAAAATTGAGTTTATTTTAAGTGTGGTGTTCATTAATGTAACAAAATAATAAAGTAACATACATGCACCTCTCTCCATGTCGAATCAAGCATGTCATTGGGTATATCCATCCATCGCGGATATGTGAGTGGAAGTTTAAACCCATTTCTAGATAGTACCCTAAGTTGGCAAACAAATGGTTGCTCGCACTTACCTGTAGGGTACCCATATCTATCAAAATCAACATTAAATTGCTCACCTGTCCCCCATGTTGGGATGCCTTGTGTATGGACTCAACCTCTCTTTTTATTAATACTTTCACGATTGTTTGAAAGATCTGCAATAAAAATGTCAATAACTTATATATGTTGTTATAGTGTACAAGCAAAAAAATTATGATTCCAAATACCTTCATTGTCAAGTGAATGTGATGTGTCAATGCGTTGGGAGTTTGGTGTAGCTTGTGCAGTAGCTTGGGAAACTAAATGTAAAGTGGTGATGGGTTGGGATATTGGTGAAGGATTTATATTAGGTTGGGAGATTTAATGTATAGCAACAGATTAAGAGAGTTGCAAATTTTTAATCATAATTTGTCCTCGAGTATTTTTCTTCCCCCATGCCTGTAAGAAGATCATAGAACAAACTATATTAATCCATCAAATGTTATTAAAAATGAACAAATATATTAATTTGTCAAGCTAAAAATTATGATTACAAATACCAGCATTGTCAAGTGAATGTGATGTGTCAATGGGTTGGGAGAATTATGTAGCATGTGTAGTAGCTTGGGAAACTGAATGTATAGTGGGTCTGGGTTAGGATATTAGTGAACGATTTATATTAGATTGGGATATTGAATGTGCGGAGATGGATTGAGAGAGTTGCAACTTTTCAATCATAGTTTGTCCTCAAGTATTTTTCTTCCCCATGCCTGCAAGAAGATCAAAATACAAACTATATTAATCCATCAACTGTAATTTAAAATAACCAAATATATTAATTTGTCAAGCTAAAAAATATGATAACATACAATATTAATACTTTGAAACCGCTCACCTAGGTATAAGAAGATTATAAAAACATACTATATTAATTTATCAAAATCAACATGAAATCGCTCACCTATCCCCCACGTTGGGATTCCTTGTGCAGGGCCTCAACCTCTCTTTTTATTAATAATTTCATGATTGTTTGAAAGATCTGCATTTAAAAATGTCAATAACTTATATAAGTTGTTATAGTGCACAAGAAAAAAAATTATGATTCCAAATACCTACATTGTCAAGTGAATGTGATGTGTCAATGGGATGCGAGATTGGTGTAGCATGTGCAGTAACTTGGGAAATTGAATGTAGAGTGGTGATGGGTTGGGATATTGGTGAAGGATTTATATTAGGTTGGGAGAGTGAATGTGCGGTGACAGATTGAGAGAGTTACAACATTTCAATCATAGTTTTTCCTCGAGTATTTTTCATCCACATGCCTGTAAGAAGATCATAGAACAAACAATATTAATTCAAAACACATCACAACTATATTATAAATCAAACTATATTAATTTAAAATGACAAAATATAGCAATTTGGCAAGCTAAAAATTATGATAACGTACTATATTACTCTTCATTAGTTACTTTGTCGTCAACATCTAAAAGAATATCATCAATAACATCACCATCAATTCCTTCCCTAACCCAATTAGTATCATCATAACGTACACATATTGTTTCTTCCAAATGTTGTTGATTGAGTGGTTCAACTTGAGGTTCAACATCAAACGAATCCCGAGCTGTCAACTTCATAATGACTTCCCCATCTGGATCTAGAGGATCTTTGAAGTAATAAACTTGCTCTGTTTGAGTGGCTAATATAAAAGGCTCATCTATCATTTTATTTTGTCTATACAACAAATGATTGGAGTTCACACGAGTGAAACTAAATTCATCCAATTTTTTTCCAACTTGAGGGTCAACCCAATCACACTTAAATATGATGAATTAAAAATCATTACCATAGTGAATCTCAAAAATGTCCCTTAACCTTCCACGGTAAGTGACATCCCCTACATGTGGGTTCTTATCTTTGGAGCTAGTATTATTTGTTTTACTTGCTTTGAGCAGCACGCCACTATTTTGGGGAGTTCTTTTTTGATCTTTGTACTTTGTACGATAACAAAATCCATTAATAAAATATCCATCATATCTCCATGCCAAATTATCTGGACCTTCACTGAGATGCTTAACTTCTTTGTATAGATTGTTATCAATAGATCTAACCTGTAGAGATAGTAAAACCATGGATTAAATTAATGAAATGATTCATTAAAAATTTGATCTTCATTAGTATATTGAAGAACTTACATAATGTTTAAACCATAAATGAAAGGATTCATTATGAGCTTTATAAATTTGATGTTCGATCATACGAGGGATTGTATTTTTGAGTTCGTTGATGTGTTTCCTATATAAGTACACATTTTGATATTGTAAAAAAGTAACACCAAATTAAATTAATGGGGAAAAATATGACAACTCACGTTAGAGAATGTGTGATTGCATACGTGTTGAAAAGAACATGATGATGCATTTGTATCCAAGAAACCTCATCAAGTTGTATCATTTTCCCCTTTTTAAATGGGTGACCAATGTGATGTACTCCATCATAATTTTTATTTTGCTAATTATACTTTGTTTCAATGCCAACAAGATATCATTCGCAAAAGTTCATGCATTCCTCCATTTGATATCCTTTTGCAATAAAACCTTTCGGATGAGCACGATTATGAATATATCTCTTCAAGGTAAGTAGATACCTAATTTCAATATATATAATAAGTTAATATAAACAATATTATATAAATAAATATATAAACTCAAATATATGAAATGTTCATTACCTTTCAATAGGATACATCCATCGAAATTGCACCGGACCACAAACAGAGGTCTCTTCAACTAAATGTATTGTTAGATGCTCCATAATATCAAAAAAAGAAGGTGGAAATATCTTTTCAATATGACATAGTGTTAGAACTATGCGTTCTTGCATAATCTTCAAGTCCACATGCTTAATAGCCTTTGAGAACAATTGTTTATAGAAATTAGATAACTCGATAAAAACTTTCACAACATCTGGTGGCAATACTTTCCATATGGCTATTAGAAGGAATTGTTGCATAAGAATGTGCATATCATGACTCTTAAGACCCCAAATATTTCTCTCTTTCATATGTACACATCAAGAAATATTAGATGCATAACCATCCGACACTTTGATATTTTTTAACACTTATTGGAAAACATCTTGATGAACTTTGTTCATTTAAAAATGGGTTGGAGATAAGAAGGCCTTACCAGATGCAAGTTATTGTAGGTGCAATTTTTTTCGAATACCCATTTATTTTAAATCTCGTCTTGCTTTAAGCCATCTTTTGTTTTTCCCATAACACCCAATATTGTATAAAGCAAATTTTCACCCATATTCTCCTCTTGGTGTATTACATCAATGAAATGACGTGTTTGAAAATACTCCCAATATGGCAATTCAAAGATGATGCTTTTTTTTCTTCCAACCATGTTTTCTCTTCCTCTTTTTAAGATCATCCTTTTTGTATTCAATAAGTACATCATTCAGTTGTGTTATGATATTACTTCCCTTTAACATTAGAGGTTTAGCTTAAAATTCACGACATCCATTAAAAGCTGCATTATCTCTTTGAAACTTGTGCCCAGTAACCATCGACGATATCTCAAATAGCAAAATTTTCTACAATTTCTTAGCCATTGTGATTTAGTTTGCAAATTACAATTTGCAGAAGAATACTGGCCTTTTATACTCCATCCTGATAAGTTTTCATATGCCGGGTAGTCATTAATTATCCAAAACAATGCTGCACATATAGTGAACATCTGATTTTTTGATGCATCATTGTAGCCACACCATCATTCCATAATTCGTTTAACTCTTCAATCAATGGTTGAAAGTAAACATTAATTTTATTACTAGGCCCCTTCGATCCATCAATTAGTACAGTAAGAAAGAGAAAATATTCTGTCATGCACATCCATGGTGGCAAGCTATGAGCAATGGACATGGTTCTACATAGATTAAACCCATCAGAGGCCAAACCAAGTCTAATATTGCGACACTCTGCAGCAAATTGAGGATAATCTTTATCAAACTTTTTCCAAGTTGGAGATTCAGCTGGGTGCCTCATAGTATCATCTTTAGTATGTTTATATACATGCCATCACATATAACTTGCAATTTTTGATGACATGAATTACCATTTCAATCTCGGTGTCAAAGGAAAATATCTTACTTGTTTTGCTAGAATATTTGAAATTGTATTTTGCAAGTTATTTCCATTGTCATTGAGTTGTTTGTATCGTGGCTCGCAGCAAATATCATAATTTTCAAGTGTAATATCATTTCCTTTAAAAATCATGCAATTATTGGGACATGCATCCCAAGTCTTGTAAGAAAATCCCAAATATTTTGTAATCTTTTGAGATTCATAATAAGACTTAGGTATTTTATGTTTGGAAACGCATCAATAAGGCACTCCAATAGCCATGTGAACGAGATATCAGTCCATCCATACATGACTTTACCTTGCAGTGATCTAACAATGAATGGCAATGATGTATACTTGACACAATTAGGGTACAATGGACATTCTACATCTTCAACAAAGTTTTATAAATTTGGCATCTTCTTCACTAGGACCATCTATTCTTGGACTGCTAAATAATGATGGATTCTCATACAAACTAGCACCAATAGGTAGAATTCCAATTGGTTCATGTATCATCTCCATCATATCATCTCTAAAATTGGAACGTTGTTCATCCCCACTGCAAGATATAGAAGAATATGATTCCCCGTGAAGGGTCCATATCTTGTACTTGGATAAAAACCCATTTATAATTATATGTTCATGAGCAATGACCCTCTCCATCAAATAAGTATTACAATATTTTTTGCAAGGGCAATAAATCCGAGTCTCAAAACTATATATTTTATTTTTATATGCATAATCTAGACACTTGTCAGCACCATGGATGTATTCAGATAAGCTCTATTTTGCAAATCAATCCAACTTTTATCCATATTTAATGCAGAGAAATCTACATAAACTAAAAAAATTAGGGTTATAGAAATAGAGGTCGGACCATGAAAATATAATATTTTGAGTTTAAATAATCTTTGACAAAGTAAAAAAACAATGAAAATGATTAGGAAAAACATGTCTTAATCATAACCATACAAATCATGTGCAGAGATTAAATATGATAAATTTGTAGCAGTCAGTCTACAAATTTATGAACAGCAAGCAAGAACCATTAGTTGTTCCCATCGAGACATTTTGTAGCCTTATTTATTAGTAATCGACTTTCACTAATGATCAACTTGCACTTTTCACTATAAAAAAATACTTAAGCGTTGATTGGTTCAATTTCATTTAAACATCAGTATTCTTATCAACATTATCAGTCAAATATTTTGCAAATTGTGTTTGTATGCAATTATAAGATGTTAGTGATAATTTCATATAATTTAAGGTCATATGTGTCATTGAAAAAATATTATAAAGATGTCACCAAATCAAACAACAGATATTTTGAACAAAATACTTACATTACAATGCCATCTACAGTACATAAGATTAATAGAAATAAAAAAATACTCATACCAAAATATATTTTAGAATTATGTGTATTTCTCAATTGCAGTGAACTGAGGTAAAGTTCAAAAGTGCAGTTCATCTAAACAACAGTTCTGAACAGCAGCTGCAGTAAGAACTTCAAGAGCCTGCAGTGTGGTTTTTTGAGCTAGCAACACCAACTGGAGAAATGACCAAACATATTCGAAATATGAAGACAAGATCTTAGAGTTTTCGTTAAGGACACTAAAATATGTGAATCACAGAGTCAAAATTTTAATAATTTGATCTAGGGTAGGCTACGTGTATGTGAAATCTAACAAATAATCTTAGGTGTTGTGCTGGGGAAAAATAAATCTACTGCCTTAGGTTATTTATAGAAGATCTGGCGGATTAATCACATAAGAGCAATAATGGAATAAGTCACAAGCATTTAATTCAAGCAGGGCATAATATTTATTTTGGCAAGAGCATGCTAATAAATAGATCCTGCAATCACCAGAATTCCAAAAGCAAATAACCACAAAATTAGAGATTCAAGGAAGTATGAAATCGCAGCATCATATATGAATAATGAAAATTACGATCCATATAACAATAGAGCTCAACAAATGAATGGGTTCTAGCAAGGGAGGTAGATCCGGTGGAAGGGTTTATAAGGTTGTAGTCCCGGAGGTGGCTGTGGCCGTAGTGTTACTGCAGGAAAGCGGCTAGAGTACACGGCTATAGAAGAGGCGAAGTCATGGGCAATGCTCAAATGCGCGGAAAAATGAATTCGGGGAGATGAACACCCGTCAAATGTAGGAGAAAATGTCGGGGACAATGACGTAACTCGTCTCGCACCTGGAGTAGGTAATTAGGGTGTGGCAGAGGGAAGGGATTCAGGAGAAAAGAAATGGAAACGTGAGCTTTTATTTAAGGTTTTGGGTAGGATTTTATTATAATTCCGAAACTACCCTCTAATTTACTATTTTATTGTTTTTTTAAAAACATAAAGTTCTATCTTCTCACATAACACCTTTGAAGGTGCAAATGGACAAACTTTAAAAGTTATGTGCAATGTGCTAAGAATAGCTAATTAGAGGGTTGTTTGTGCCAATTTCCTCTTATCAAATTTTTGTTATTTATGTAATGGTCAAGATTATGACCTATATATATATATTGTAATTTGTATACAATCCTTTCTCTCTATAAATAAATTTAAGCATAGGATCACAGGAAGTCATCTCTTAGCTCTTCCATAATAAGGGAATAGGGCTCCAACTCCGCCACAGGGTCAAATAAATCTCATAGTACAACAATCCTTTCTCTCTCTCTAAATTTCTCTCACAGGGTTGCTTGGCTAGAAGAACTGGTAAAACCTTGACATCGACAAGTGTTTAATATGGCAGATGCATGCTATAAACTGGATGGTGCCATTCAGGCATACACAAGGGGAAGTCAAACAAAAGACAAAAATAAGACTTATAATACCTAAATTCACTTGAAATTACAGCCAAGTGAAGGAGAATGGTCGGCAAACTTGCGGTTGGGGGAATCTTCAGTCGGTTGACTGCTAGAGACAGGGACAAACTCAGCGAAGAGGGCCAATAAGGCAAGATTTTGAGCTCGTGTGTTGTTTATCCGGTACCAGAAGTCGAAAGGGTTTCGAGATGGGAGGGAGGAAATGAATGTTGGGACGGGAGGGACGAAATGGCTGTCGGGACGGGAAGGAGGAAATCCTGTCAGAGTGAGAGGGAGAAAGAAATCAAAGAGGCGCGAGAAAGTAAGCACGGGATCAAGGTGGAAATGAAAAAGTGCGACAAAAAATTAGGTCAATAATCTCTTTTTGGCCATGAATATTAATTTTCATGTCTAATAAATCTGTATTAGCTGCACTATTTATAACCATAGCTATAAAATAACTATTAACCATGGTTTTTGCAATCGTGGCTAATATCTCCGGAAGAAGATGAAGGCATCGACGAGGGCAAGAATTGAGCTGATCAAAAGCTTCCCCTTACACTCTTCCAGATATCGAAAGTGAAAACCTGTGACTATATCGTCCTGAAGACGGATGCGACGGGAAGAAGTGGCATTGAGAAGTGTTGCTGAGCCCATTTGACTTCCCTCCTGACATATCTTTTCTGATTTACATTGAGGTTTCGGCATAACAAAGCTTGCACTATCTTTTCACACTTAGGGGAGCGGAGCGAAGTTGGTAATGATTCTACTACGGTGCCGCAAATTCGCAAGCTTTCGGAAAGGGTTCGCCTATTTGATTCAAAAGGCGATGATTAGGATAGACCAGAGAAAGAGCAAGACCACATGGAGGCGCTAGAATCTTCACTCCTGACCCTTGTATTAGCCACAATTTTTAGTCCCTGGCCAAAAAAAGTGTAGCCAATACTCACTTTTCTAGTAGTGGGTTTTGGGTGGTTTAGGGTGGATATGCAAACAAACCATAGTACAAACCCTAGGGTTACCCATGGAGTATTGAGAAGGACATGGGGTCATATGTCCTTGGATTAACTTGAATATTGGTAGACTACTTAATAGGGTGGTTATGAGCCCTAAATAATTTTAATGGAATTTTTAGGAACATTTATCCCCTATGAATTAATTAAGGGTTATTTCGGGCACTTTATTTCAATTTGAAATTTCATGTTTATATAATCTTGAATGTTCATGAAACTTTGGCAATGAGCTTATATTGATGTTATTGTTCTCTGATAATTTTGTTATGAATTTTGGATTGATATATTTGGTACTTTATTCACAACCCCAAATGTTGCCCTAATTGTAAGAAAATTAATTATTGATTTGTTACTATCTGGAAAATTATGAAACTTGGTTCGAGGACATCTTAGGCCATTATATTGTTCTGTGAATTTTTATAAATTTATAGGAAGATATTTCATTTTGGATCATTCACTAAGTGCCCTTTGCTGAATATCATTAAGTAATTTATTTATATGATCAAATAGACTTAGGAAATTATTATTTTTGGTCAGAAGTCTTTTCTGGTCACCTTGAACTTCTGGTAATTTTATCATGATTTTTAAATTATTAAATTTACCACTTCCTTCTTTACCCTAACATTATGGTAAATGGTTCAATAATATGTCTGGAGGTCTAAACCTTTTTGGAAAATAGTGAATTCTGGTATTTGCAATTATTTTGATGATATTAATCTATCATAATTTTTTAAGACCATATTATGTCAGAAAATTGTACTTGGTGTTCAAAAGAACAGTTGGGTTGGTTTGCAGAAAATTAAATAAATGACAAATAAGTTAGGAAAAATATTATCTTTTGGACTTAATCTTAAAGTATCATGATAGACCCCAAATAATAATCTTAGATCTTTGGGATGATCATTTGGAGTATCACCTTTCAGGCACATCATGTAGCTCGTTAGGTCTGCACATATTAAAATTATAGAAATAAGATAACATATAGGCCTTTGAATGGGATGATGAGATAGTCGGTGTACCTGGTCTAGTTGAGAATTAAGAAGGTCACTAATGGAAGCCAGATTGTGAGAGCCTAGTTGACCAGGGGCAAGGTTGTACTCGGGATTGGCAGAGGATCGTCTTTCCTTGGAGGAAGAGTATAAATACACTTAGGGTTAGTTCAAGTGTAATGTCAAGAGGGTTTGGACATGGGTAGTTACCAATAATAATAAGTATCTGGCGAAAGGGAGCTTTGGGCTTCAGCCCATCGTAGTTCCTAGTGCCCTCAAGAGCCCTTCATAGGGAATACCATGGGTAGTCCAAGGTTAACCCTAAACCATAAGATTTAAATGTTAAAGAGCAATTAGAAATACTAGTACTTCACTTTCACTCACCCTAATGACTTGGGAGGTTAGCTTGATTGGGTTATCCAAGCGGTAGGCTTGGTAGTTGTGAAATGGGCAAGTTATCCCGGTCAGCCGTAGGCTCGGAAGGTTGTTGTAACGGATGGGTTAGTCTGGGGAGCCGATGGATCGGAAATTCATGGTTTCATGTGCATAAAGTGGTGTGTCTTCGGTACTTGACGGTTGTTCACACCGACGTCGATATGATGACTCAGTGGGTGTGGTTTACACTTAGCCAAGCAAAAGACTAGCGATTAGTCAGCATAGTACGTGGTGACTCTGGTGTGTCCTTCAGAGGCGTATATAAGGGCTAGGCCTGGTAGTTGGAATACCTACTTAGGAGTGGGGTGGCCTGACCCACTGTCTCCGTTGACAACTACAGAGGCTCCTGGGAGTGAAGCTAGCTTCCTAATAAGGGAAACTAAAGGTCTGTCCGCATGGAGTCGTGTGTATGTGTTGTACTTGCATGAATCATGGCATAAAATATCACTACACACATGCCTGCATATAACCCGACACCCCATCGTATAAACTAGTATGGGATAGCTTATACGATGGGAGCCTTGCAAAAGACCCCTTAATATATAAGTTTGTGTGGGTATTCTTATAAGTTATGGTTACTTATTCCATAGCTTACTTTACTTGTCCTTTTATTACTTATTGTGTAACATGTTCTTATTGCTCTGTATTTACCTTGTTTGCATTACTGCTCTATTATTATAGAACTGCTAGCTTGCATTTACTTTTATAGCACTATAAACATTACCATATACCTTCTAGATAGCTCCATCATCACCTGTCTTATTCCTACTCTCCACCACCATAGCTTTCCTATCATTCCTCTCGCACGGTGCCTAGGATCCACTAGGGGAGGGGTGGGGGAAATTAGGCCTAGTCTTTTAACTAACGGTCGGTGGACCAAACATTTCAAGGGCTCCGGATTGGGGACAGGGAGCAACAATAGGAGATGCAGCACCAGAGGAGTATGGTGCATTTGGAGGTGGGCCAGTCTAGTATAGGAGCACCAGTCTCTGGCTTCATGAGTGTTAGATTTACATAGCTTCCGTGAGAGTGTTGTAGTAAGGATTTGTTTTACCGGGCATAACCCATTTTTATTTATACTTTACTGATCTGTTTCAGTACTTATATTATCATGTGGACTTGTTGTGGTTTCTATTTCATATAATATATGTGATTTGTGGACTTAACTTAATTGTCTCCTTTCATATGCTTATACTTCTTGGGTGATCATTAAGGTTGGCAGGATCGGCATTTTGTGGTGGCGACCTTCCCGAGTGTCAGGGTCACCACAAAACGGCGGTTTTGGGTGTAAGACCCGGTAGCGTAGGGAAAAAAGGGGTTTTACATAAAAACATCTCCTCGATTGCGATAATCCAATCGTACAAAGCAATGAATTCGGCTCTACTATCATAGGTAGGGGTCCCTGTCTCTAAAAATGCGAGATAAAGTTTATCTCTAGTGGCAATACAATTGGGGACACAAGAGGAGCGGGAGGAACATGAACGACCTGCCCATAACAGGGTCCTGCACTCTAAGTGGCTGCCCAGAAACAACAAATAATTATGTCTGGATCTGTGATTGCATCTCCAACATCTACCTGGACAGAGCCCCATTTCTTTATCGCAGCCCTTCAATCACTGTCTCACACTACACCCTAGATGACTCACCCTCAGACTGGTGAGTCGACCTTATCGCAGGACTCTTTGGCGGCATTCTAAAAACACAAAAAACAACTAATCATTACCTAACTTACCGCTAGAACAATATAACTTAGTTCAGATAATACATGTACAAATACTTGCTCAAGTTGCTAACTTTTTATGGGAATTTCATTAATGATGTCTTGCTTAAACTTAGGATGATATACCTTCATCCCACTAACTCTTGTGCATAGACCATGAATGCATGAATTCTCACTCCTTTGACTTAAAACCATGTGTGTACTTGTGTCATCATGTAAATATTTAGCTTGGCACATGTGCTAATGCAATGTTATGTCATGCAAGTTGTGCTATGCAATCTAATAAAGGCCTTAGTGCTTGTTATGAGCGGCATACACATGAAATATTAATGCATCTCATACTACATATTATTTTATGCAATGAAAATAAAAATCTAATGTGCATTCAAGTGATGATTGTTATGCATCCCATACAACATAACAGTCACATATTGCCCCCTATGAGGATCCATATACAAACAAATATTATGCATCCCATACTATATAATATGCCACATATACTTCTTATCATGCTTATAATTGTAGTGTTTATGCTTTAGCCAAGACGTACGGATGACACATCGGTGTGTGTATGCACTAGAAGAAGATAACTTAAAATTTTTGGGATGGTTGCTCGACCAATTGTCAAATAACCCATCCCTTTGACACAAACTGTCACAACCTGCATTTTCTTTGTATTTAAATGACATATTAGAGTAAGATAAAACACGTGTTGTGATGCCACGCTGTGTAGGGGATAACTGCAGATGCTCAGCCAAGACTCAAACTCTATATTTTATATGAAATTCATGAGTTATTGTGAAGAAAATCCAGTTTATGTTTAATTGGATAACCATATCCCTCGGCTCAGTGCATCAACTAGTCCACAAGTAAAAACATAATTATACGCTGCAGAAAAAAGTTTGTTTACAATGGTTAACATGCAACATGAGCATAAACATCCACATAGGACAACTAATGTTATGCATGACTCTAGATTTAGTACAAGCATAGAAAATAGCTTTTACATTCGTCAAACTTAGTGAGTTTAGTTTGAAAGATGGTATGCATGAAGCGATAGAAGTAATACTTTTATAATTTAAACTATCTAACATGCAACCTAACATAAAACCATCCCAGAGAGGAAGTAAAAACCAACAATTCTTAAAAGAATAGACTTAGCAACTAGTAAGTACTTAAAACTTTACAAAATCTAGTGGGCGTCAACAACATGACACGAACCCACTAAAAGTATATATTTCTGAACTAAACGAAAACAAGAAACAATTGCCCCACAATGGTGAGGAAACGTCAGCTGCAAAACACCAACCAAAACCAACCATAGCCGCTCAACCGGCTATTGCTCAAAACCTGAGGCATTCACAAGAAAAGAATACCTCAGCAAGAAATACACAAGTGGTGATCAAAGATCAAAAGGTTAGCAATAATCCAAAAAGGAATAAAGAGTTACCAACCCAAACATAAGGAATCTATCAAATCTCAGCAATTATGCATATAACAATGGTAAAAGATTTACTTATTGATTTCAAAAGTAAGAAAATTGCACCAAGTGTGAAACGAATCCATGCTTTGAGAATATATACAAAAGTAAGCAGAATAACATATATCTGTACAATAGAGGGAAAGAGAATTAATAACTCTACTCATATGAATCATTAATACTTGGTAAGAAATGGTCCTGAGTCGGTGGCCACATTGTCCAACCCGAACATACAGACCCAACATATTTCAAGAAGGTACTATGGTGGTGGCAACATTGTCCAACACAACCTGACAGTCCAATTGTCTCAACAAGACATTAGGTTGGTGGCAACATTGTCTAACTCAACCCAACAATCCAAATATATATAAACAAGGTATTGTGGTGGTGGTAACATTGTCCAACTCAACACACAGCGTAGAATAAGCCCAGCAGTGTAATGATTCACAATTTGGCACTAGGTTGAGGGTCCTTTATCCACTACCAACCAAGGGCCATACATAATGTTGTAACATCCCTCAAACAATTAGACCCCCAAGAGTGGTTTTGTCATGGCAAGGGCATGATAAAACCCTAGGAAGCCCTAAAAGATCAAGTAAACCTAGGAAAGAAGAAGAAATTACCATGGTCTGCAATTAGCACTTTTCAAATGCAACCCCTAGGGTTTTACTTTAGGGTTTTAACTTGACACTAGAACCATACCACAACTCCCCTAGCCCTTTAAGGGGCCCATAGGATCTCTAAGGACCCATTAGGGTCAACCAAGGAGGCCAAGTGGACCCAAGTCAACCTTAGCCCTAATTTGGTCAAAGTGTCCTTCCTAAGGGTCAAGTGACCGCCAAGGTGCCAAACCAACTCTATCAAGGTCCCCCTAGAACTTAGTAGAGGCCAAGGGGTCACTAACCACCCCCTAAGGTTAGCTAGGTCACCCAAGGTGGCCTAAGGTTGAGCTAATACACCTTTGGGTCAAGTAAACCCAAATGGGCTAACTCAACCTCAAACCCAAATCCATTTGGGCTAGCCTCATGATAATCTTTTAGATGAGTTTATGAGGTGCAGCTTGACTGAATTAACCCTTTAATTTCGGCCGAGGTGACTAGGAGAGAGAAAATCTCCACTTGCCCTTTAATTGAGGAGAGAGAAATGGGAGGAAGACCATTCATGGCCAAGGGATACCAAATGCCCCTCCATCCACCTCCAAGGGCGCTGATTTAACTCCCCATTCAATCCAGAGAAGGTCAGGGGCCATTTTTGTGGCTATTCATGGCTGGAATAGTGTATCCACCCATGGCCAAAAATGCCATTAGTGTCCATTAATGGAGACATGAAGAAAGACCCCTCCCCTCCCCCATTCTGTTTCTTTTAAAAGCTTCACTAGGCACCAATGAGTCATTTCCACCCTTTCCCCGGCGGTTTCAAGTTACTTGGTTGTGTTGTCTCAGAATCCCAATTGCCTCCACCGCCGGCCATTGAACACCAACACCAAACTCGTCGGCAAGCACAATTGAAGGTCGATTTCTCCCCCTCTCTATCAGTGCTAGAATCCTAGATGAATTAGGAGAGACATTGGGCTCAATCGAGCCACATCCAGTGAGAAATTTTCAGGAATTTTCTGAGGTTTTTGCACCTCTCGGGTTCGCCAGTAAATGCCTCTTCGGCGGCCGTGTCGCCGCCTGGCGATAGCCACCACCTCAACTTAGGTGGTGGCGTTGGCCGGCCGGGGAGATGGCCGGGTGGACGGCGTCAGCATTAGGAAGTGGCTCCAGGAAGAATAAATCCTGGCCATTGCCGCACTGGATAAGACAACCAGATGTCGTCCTTTATGCGCCAAGATTCGTGCCGCATAGATTTAATCTTAGGATTAATTATTTCATTTCATTTGATTTTCTGTCACATAATTTATAGTTAATGTTTGTATTTCTTAAAAATACCTAAAGGCTTCTAATGAAAATTGGTAAATATCAAAGTTGTAGCCCTTGAGGTATAATTTAATATAAAAAAAATTTCAACTGATTTGGTTGAGTGGATCTGACCTCAGCACCAAAAATGGTGCAATCTATACCTAGGGCTATTAAGAGATTAAAATGATTGCCCCCATCTAAACACATGCCTAAATGACCTGAAATTTGGATAGGGGGTCATTCTTATCCATGTCTAGGACATATCCAAAAATGAGAATTTTTTAGAAAATTTTTCTATAGTTTTGGTAAAAATTTAATAATCCTATTATAGTTTAATTAAAGGTACTAATAACCTCCCCAACCCCCAAATCTTTGGTGGATGGTCTTAGGGGTCATCTTGAGTTACTAGTTAAAATCTCAACCCATTTGAGTATGTTATGAATGGGTTTTGATGTGACAAAAGATTGGGCCCTTAAGGGTGAGTTTAGGGTTTATGATTCTTGGGGTATGGAGGGGCCAATCCTCACCCAAAGGGGTTGGGACTCTGGCCAGAGTTCCTGAGGTCTGTAGGGTCACCCTCTCTTAGATTTTAGGGTGGGTTTGGGTGGTTGAGACCTAGTGCCCTAGTTCAAAGCCTTAGATTGAACCTTTTAGGGTTTGTGAAGTACTTAGGGTGTTTAGTCCTTGGTTGGACTTGGGGTTTCCCCCGTGGGTTTCTAGGGTGGAGTGATGCCCTAAGGTTGTTGTAGGTGGTAGTTAGACTCTTGCACCCCACTTAAATAACTTTATGCCAAATTAGTCCCTTGCACCTTAAGGATTAATTTAGGGGTTCTATGACCTTGGATTTCCATGGGATGATGGCAGGAGCCTTTTTTATAGTCATATTAATCTCTGGAATATTTTACATGTTGTTGGGATGAGTTTATAAGTAGGCTCCTTTATAAAGTGCACTATCATGGGTTTTCATGAAGAATTTTTATACATGACTTTCTAACCTTGAAATTGAATAAGATTTAGTCAGTTATTTTTTGAGACCATAAAAAAGCTCTAAAAATTTTAGTATGAATTTTAGATCAATAATTGGTGTACTTCATTCACAACCCATCAAGTTGCTCTGTCTACTTCGGAATTTATTATGATTTAACCACTAACTTGAAACTTATGAAATTTAATCAGAGGACTTTTTATGACATTGTAAAGCTTTGTAAATGTTTGTGGAATTTTTGGAAGTTTGTTTACAGGTGTTTCCTCACAAGGTGCTAGTTTCTAAGTTAATTTAATTGATTTTAATTTGGTACATAATGAGCTTTGTAAATTGTGTTCTTTGGTCAGAGGTCCTTTCTAGTCATCCTTAAGGTTCAGTAATTTTTCCATAACTTTCTAATGATAAACTCTAGTACTTCCTTCTTAACCCACAATTATTGGATTTATTATGGATAAATTAATTAGAGGCCAAAATTTTTTTGAAAAAATATGAAACTTGGTATTCTCTGATTTTTAGGCATAATATGGAGTTCATAATTTTTGGGTGGTGATAACTTATGTAAATCTAGTACTTCATGTTCAAAATCACCCATGACCTTAATTTGGTAAAAAATTAAATAAATACCAATTAGATTAGGAAAATTACAAGTTTCTGGAATTAGACTAATATTGTCACAATAGACCCCAATAATTATCTTAGGGCTTTCAGATGAATATTTATGGGGGTAACCATTCTTGCATGTCTTTTAGCTCACTAGGTCTGCACATTGCAAAACAACAATATCAGAGAGTCTTGAGAACTTAGGTATGTGGTAAAGGGGTGTGTGGTGTAATCAACCTGTAAAGTATGACTGAGGCAATCATTATAGGTTAGATTGTGAGAGGCTGGTTTGCTTGATTAAGGTCGTACCTGGGAGCGACAAATGATCTTCCTTACCAGGAGAGAGACAGTCCAAATGCACTTAGGAATAGCTCAAGAGTAAATCAGTGAGTTGGGAAAAGGGTACTAACCAATAAAAATAAGTGCCTTGCGAAAGGGAGCTTTGGGTTTCAGCCCATCGTAGTTCCTAGTGCCCTCGAGAGACCTTCACAGGGAATACCCTGGGCAGTCCAAGGTTAACGTAAACTGTAAGAGCAAATTGTTTACAAGAGTAACTAGTTTATACTAAAACTCTAGTTACACTCACCTCTAGTTTCAGGGTTGTTAGTTTATCTTGGTAATTCGAGCGGTATGATCGATGGTTTTAGTAGTGTGCAGGTTAGCCCGGCGAGTGGACGGCTCGATAAATAATTTTTGACGGACGGGTAAGTTTGGGGAGCCTATGGCTCGAAAGTTCTTGTTTGCATGTACATAACATAAGTGGTGGGTATTTGTTACTTGACAGTCGTTCATGCCGACGTCGGTACGTTGACCCGGCAAGTGTGGTTCACACTTAGCCCAAGAAAGACTGGTGGTTTTTCCAGTAAGGTACGCAGAGGCTCTATGGTGTGTACTTCACCTTGAGGCGTACAAAGGTCTAGGTGGGGTAGCATAGATGCCGGCCTAGTAGTGGGGTTGGCCCGAACCACTGTCTCTGTTTTCCATAACTCAAGGTACCTGAGAGTTTAACTAACTCTAAAATGGGGGAACTAAAGGTCTATGCACATAGAGTTGTGTGCGTGAGTTGCACTTGTGTGATCATAGCATTTCATCTGCATATCATTTCACTACACTCATACTAGCATAAAAAACTGACACCCCATCGTATAACCTAGTATGGGATACCTTATACAATGGGAGCCTTGCAAAAGACCCCTTAACTTATAAGTTTGTATGGGCATTCATATAAGTTAAGGTTTTTCTTCAATATAGCTTGCTCTCTTACTGTTCTTACTTTACTGCCTTACTTTAGTTTTATCTTATTACTACTGTCCACCTTTATAGTTCTGTGATACCACTGCTAGTTTAGGTCTGCCGCCATCTGCTTTGACACTTCTCCACCTCATTATCTTCCCTATCCTCCTCCCTGTACGATGCCTAGGAGACGCGGGGGAGGCGGGGATGATAGTTGGCTTAGTCTTATGACTAACAATCGGTGGACCATATTTTTCATAGGCTCTAGATAGGAGAAAGGCAGCAGCCGGAGAGGCAGCACCAGCAGGGCACGGTGCACATGGAGGTGGGCCAGTCTAGTAAGGGAGCACCCATTTCTAGATCTGTGAGTGTTTAGTTTTACTAGCTTTAGTGAGTGACCATGTAGTGAGGATTCTGATGTACCGGGCATATGCCTGTGTACCTTTCTGCTTGTCTTTTCGATACTTTTTTTTATTTTGGGTCATGATGTGATTCATATATATATATATATATATATATATATATATACATTTGATATGTGGACTAGGCATTTACTGTCTTCTTTTATAAGCTTTCATATCTTTGGTGATTCAATTGTGCCGGCAAGGTTGGCGTTTCATAGTGTCAACCTTCCCGAGCGAAGTTGTCACCGCGAAACGACGATTCTGTGCGTAAGACCCGATAGATTAGCAAAAAAAATTGGGTCTTACAAATGTAACATCCCATTTTTAACTAGACCCCTAAGAGTGGTTTTGTCATGACTAGGTAATGAAAAAACCCTAGGAAGCTCAAGGGACCATGTGACCTTAGGTTTGAAGGTGAAGATAACCATTCTATAAATAGAAATTTCCAATACCGAGACCTAGGGTTTGACATTATGGCTTTAACTTCATTCCATGACCCCACCTAAATCTTCCCAAGCCCTAAGGGAGGCCAATGGGTCACCAAGGACACATTGGGGTCAACCAAAGAGGCTAAGTTGACCCAAGTAAACCCTAGCCCTAAAAAGGTTAAAGTGCCCTAGATAAGGGTCAAGTGGCTTTCAAGGTGCCTAACCAACCCTACTCAACCATTCCTAGACCATAGGGGAGGCCAATTAGTCACCAAGGACCCATTGGGGTCCACCAAAAGGTCATTTTGACCCAGGTCAACTCCACCTTCTAAATGGGTCAAACTAGCCTAAATGGCTAGCTCAAGCCCAATCCACTTGGGCTAAGCCTAATAAAGGTGGCCCATTAGTTTATGGGGCTGAAAAATATCAGATTAGCCACCTAATTTCTGGAAATGGTGACTAGGAGAGAGATAGCCATCTTCTCCTTTAATGGAGGAGAGCAAAAGAGAGAGAAAGTGAGAATGAAGACCATTCATGGCCAAGGGATACCAAGGGCCTCTCCAATTGATTCCAAAGGCCGGATACATTTCCCCTCATTAGTTTTGAGGAGTTGAATAGCCATGGCCGGCGACCCAATGGTCTGAATTCAGAGAACTCCACTTTGGCCGAATTTCCCCATTAATGGCAATATAACCATGCCACTTCCCCTACCTAAACTGACCCCTATCGTCTTTAGAGCATCATAAGCAGTGGGTTTAGGCCTTTATATTGCTGCATTTGCTCAAGGATAAAGATCAGGAGGTGGAAACTTTTGGAGCTCGACGGCCATGGCGCACCACCACCAAACACGTCGGCAAACACGGTTGAAGGTCCACTTCTCCTTCTCTCCACTTGTGCTAGCCTCCTAGATCTTTAGGATTTGAATTCAAGCCCAATTGTGCTGATTTACATTCTCAAATTCCATGGATAGCCATGGTATTTCTACCTCTCGGGTTCGCCAGAAACCGCCCCTCCGGCAGCTGTGCCGCCCTTCGACGATAGCCACCACCTGAATGGAGATGGTGGTGGTGGTGGTGGCCGGACGGGGAGGGAACCGGGTTGCCGGCAAATGGACTTGGAAATGCTCTAGGTCGTGCAGATCCCCGCGGTCGGCTAGAGGAAAAAGACGTAATCTAGGCCGTCGGTTGGATCTGTATAGTTAGTTATAAATATTAATTAAGGTTTTATTTTAAGCCAATTAATGTACCCTTTTTAAAATAGAAAAATAAGGCCCTTAGGGGAAGAACCAGGAAAAGTGACCAACATTAAAATTATAGCACATGAAGTCTAGGTTAATGTAAAATTGATTTCAACCCATTTGGGTAAGTGGTTTGACTACATCACTCAAAATGGTGCAGCCTATACATAGGCTTGACCAGAGACTAAATTGAGTGCCCTCATCAATCCAGCCATCCTAAGCACTTGAAATTTGGGATGGGGGTCACCCATACCTCTACCTATAACATATACAAAAGTGGGATTTATTGGAAAAATATTTCCTATAGTTTTTGTTATAATTTAATGAACATTTTATGATTTAATTAGAGGGTCTAATGAACTCAAAAGTCCCCAACATTTTGGTGGCTGACTCTTAGGGTCATGATATGACCATGATAAATGTTTCAGCCCATTTGGGATTGATTTGAATAGGTATTAGTGTGACCAAAGTTTTGTCCCTTAAGGGTAATTTAGGGCAAAAGAGTGTTTGGGGCATAAAGGGGTCAATTCTCACCCAAAGGGGTTGGTACTTTGACCAGAGCTCCATGATCAGTAAAAACACCCTCTCATGGAGTTTGAGATGAATTGGGGTGGATTTGCCCTAGGACCCTAGTTAAAATCCTAAGGTTGAACATTGGGGGTTTGAGAAGGACATGGTGTGATATGTCCTTGTCTGGACTAGGAGTTTTTTCCATGAGGTCATAGGGTGGTAAATAGCCCTAGGAATGAATTTGGTGACATTTAGACTTAAACACACAACTTAAATCAATTGGGAATTGCTTAGGCCTATACATTTATTAGAAAATTTGAAGGGTTATATGACCTTGGATCCTTATGAAATTTTGGTAGAAGAGTTTTTGTAACAATATGAGTCTCTAGAATTTATTGTAGGATGTATGGAAGACATTAACTCATACTTGTAATTATAACCTTTATGTTGCCCCTATGGAAGATTTTGATAAAATCATGTTTAACTAACTTAGTGTGTTATGAAAATTAGTCAGTGATGATTTATGATCATATTAAATCCCTAGTAATTTTTGTGTAATTTTTGGATAATATATTGAGGTACTTCTCTCTTTAATTCTATTTATTATATTTATCTTGACTTAATTATTTAGGGGCTAATACTTTTATGAAAGTTTGTGAAACTTGGTATTCTCTATTATCTTGGCATCCTATAGTGATCATAATTTTTGAAAGACCATAACTTAAGGAAATCTAGTACTTCATGTTCAAAACCATTCATGGGCTAATTTTGGGGAAAATTTAATAAATGCTAAATTAATTAGGAAAATTACCAGTTTTTGGATTTAGCCTATATATGTCATGATATACCCCCAGTAATAATTCTAGGACATTTGGAAGAATATTTGAAGGGATCACCCCTCATGCTCATCATATAGCTTAGGTTGATCTACATATAGTAAAACTGCAGAATCGTGATAACATGTAGGATGGTCATAAGAAGTTGGGGTTAATGATATGCCGATTTGGTTAGGTGAAAAATAGAGCTTCACTAGGAGTCATGATGGGGAGAAGTGATGGGTTGACTAGTGTAAGTGGTGCTCGGGATCAGCGAAGAATCGTCTTTCATGTGGAGAGAGAAAGAGTCAAAATGCACTAGGTCTAGATCCAGTATAACAATAAATGAGATTAGGACCAGGGTAGATATTAATAATAGTAAGTTCCTTGCAAAAGGGAATGATGGGCTTCATCTACCATTATAATTCCTAGTGCCCCGTGAGAGCCCTTCATAGGGAATACCTTGGGCAGTCCAAGGTTAACCTAAACTGTAAGAATATTTACTAAAGAGCAACTAGTATAACTAGGGCTTCAACTTCACATACCCCGGTAACTCGAGAGGTTAGTTTGCTTGGGTTATTCGAGCGGTAGGCTTGGTGGTTGTGGAAATGGGCAGGTTAGCCCGGCTAGCCGAGAGCTCTGAAGGTAGTTGTGACAGGCAGGTTAGTCCAGTGTGACGATGTCTCGAGAATTCATGATTGCATGTGCATAAAGCTGGTGGGTCTTTGGTATTGGATGACCGATCGCACTACCAACGTCAATACATCGACTTGGCAAGTGTGGTTCTCACTAAGACCAAAGAAAAGTCTGGCGTTGGGTCAGCATAGTACGTGGAGACTCTGGTTGTGTCCTTTATAGGCATACAGAAGGGCTAGGCTTGGTAGTACAGTTACCCCCTAGGAGTAGGGGGCCCAACCCATTGTCTCTGTTGACCACTACGGAGGTTCCTGGGAGGGATTCTAGCTTCCAAATAGGGGGAACTAAAGGTCTGTGCGCATAGAGTCGTGTGCGTGTGTTGAACTGACATGAATCATGGCATATCATTACAGTACACTCATACTTGCATACTATTATTGTATAGAGACTGGACGGTCTAGCGGTCTGGCACTTGCGGATTAGAGACCGGGCGGTCTGGCGGTTCGTCTCCCGCGGCTTGGTAGCCGGACTATTGCTGTTTGGTGTCCCGGTGATTTGACGGTTTGTCTCAGGCAACTTGGAGACCGGGCTGTCTGGCAGTCTCTTATGCTGGCTTATTCTCTCCATCTTGTGGTTGTCGGGCAGTTAGCCTATTTGTCTAACTGCGCTGCCTGTTCGACTTGTTTCTATTAAACCTGTAAATATTTAGTCCGACATAGCTTATTTGTAATCTCTCTCATCTCCTCTATTCAATAAAAGGGAGGTCTTACCTTTGTAATAATTATCTTTTCATATAATAAAAATTTCCGTTATTCTAATTTTTGGTTTCTACTTGTCTGTTCGAACATGGTATCAGAGGACTCGATCTTTTCCACCTGATTCAGTGTCTTCTTCTGACCGTGTGGTTTCCCCTTCTTCATGTAGTCTGTTTGTGCGGCTTCTCTTCTATTTGTCGCTGCCCTTTGTGTGCGCGAGCTCTCTTTTCTACAATCCACGGCCTTATTTTGTTGTTGCTTTGCTTCTTTTCTCCCCATGATATCCTTTGATTCGCGCGACCCATTTCTATTCATGCAGTCTTTGCTCTATTCGCACGACCTTCTTGTCTTTCTCGTGAACTCCTTCTAGTTCACCTGGTCCTCTCTATCTCCTGTTCGGGCGGCCTTCTCTCTAGATGTGCGACTTCTTTCCCTCTGCTTTGCTCTGCTTCTTGGTCGTGGACTTCCTTGTCGCTGGTGTGTTTACACCTTGACCGCTGCAGAATCTTTTCTTTGTCCATTTTGGCCTTCCTAGCCTGCACGTCCTGCTTGCTGTTCGCGTGACTTCTTATTTCTTCTCACGCAGCTTCTTGCCTGTTCTTTATCCGCTGCGGCTTTCCTAGCCGTACTTCCTTCTCGCTATTCGCGTAGCTTGTTGCTTCTTCTCGCGCGGCTTCTTGTCTTTGCTCCATGGCTCTTTCCAGTACCTCGAAACCGTCTGCCGCGGTGTTCACATCATCAGGTAGTGCCGACGTTGTTACTCAAGGTAAATGACTGATAGACTCTGGTACGACAAATCACATGACGCGCAATCCTCAGTGCTTTTCTCTCATAGAATAACATGATCGGTTTCCCCTAGTTCTCATTGCTGACGGCTCTCCCTCCCCGGTCCATGGAATGGGAGTGATTCATATCACTCCGTCTCTTCGCTTGGCGGAAACTCTCTATGTGCCAAAGTTTCCGTGCAATTTATTATCAGTTACCTCTTTATGCAAGCAACTCTAGTTCTCCATCACATTCACTCCAACTTCTTATTCTTTTTAGGATCCGAGCTCCCAACGGACGATTGCTACTAGGACTGAGAGTGGCGGCCTCTACTTCCTCGATAATATTTTTGATCTATCCGCCTTCTCCTCCTCCTCCTCTATAGATCTTCTATATTGGCACCTCTGCCTTGGTCATCCTCCTCCTTGGCTTCTTTGTCAGCATCTGCCACACCTCCCTCCACACAGTTCTCCTCTCAACTGTGATTCCTGTCAACTTGGCAAGCATCACCGTTCCTCCTTCCCTCCGAAGCAAGGTCATGGCTCTACCTGTTCATTTGATCTCATTCACTCTGATGTCTGGGGTCCTGCTCCTACCCTCACCATTGGTCTGGGTAGTTCTTATTTGTAACCTTTCTTGATGACTTTTCTAGATGTACTTTGGTGTATCTCTTACAAGATCACTCTGAATTATTAAATGTATGGACATCCTTTTATCATTTAATTTAAAATTAGTTTGGTGTTTCAATTAAAGTCTTTTGCTCTGATAACGCTAATGTTGGGTACATTGGAAAATGTGTACCTGATTTGGAGAAGCCTCACTTAGCTCAATGATATACATCAAAGTGTATTTGATGTTATTTTGAGTTTATATGTGCAGTTTAAGAATGTTCTAAAATGCAAAGAAAAATTTCTAAGTCCATATGTCGACACCTGAGGAAGCTGTGTCGACACTTGGAAATGGCTGTGTCGACACTTCCGTGACTTTGTGTTGACACCGGGAGGCAGTGTCGACACACAGAAGATTATAGTCGACATCAAATGTGTCGACATCGGGAGGCTGTGTCGACACACAGAGGAAGAGTCGACAACAACTGTGTCGACACCTAGAGGCAGTGTTGACACACGCTATGTTCTGAGTCTACATCAATTGTGTCGACATACAGGACTTGTGTCGACACACAGCTAAGTCTAGACCAAGTTGATTGCTGATGAATGGTGAAGTGTTTATGTCGACACAAATAATCAGTGTCGACACATTCTCAAGATGTAGTGTCAAGAAGCTGTGTCGACATCAAGGCAGCAATGTCGACATCACCAAAGGCTGTGTCGACACTCAAGTCACTTGTATCGACACATATTGACAGATAGTTTTGACACTTTATGACAGTCAGTCTCGACGCTTTGCTGACAGAGTCAAAGGCTCAAGAACTATTTGAAGACTTAACAGCTGTGAGTTACAACAGGTTTACTGAAGCTGTCAGACTTGTCAGAAGTAAGTTATAAACCGGATTAGCCGGTTATCATGGATTAAGTCTATAAATAGATGGATTCAGAAGAAGAAAGATTGATATAGAAAGGAATAAGTATTATCACAACTAACACAATTAGAGATTGATCTCTGATCAAGAAAGTACAAGTAACAAAGAAGAAGATCTTCGTGAAAAGATCTAAGAAGGCGTTTTGAAGTAGTTTACTATTCAGATTTTGTCTATGTTGAATTCAATCAAGAATTCAGAAGTATCTTCAAGAGGTTTGGATAGAGAGAGATCCAGCTATTTGAAGACAAGAAGGAGACATTCACAGGTCTCTCAAGAAGCAGATACTGAACTAATCTGTCAAGAAGATTCAGATCTATTTCTGAAGTCTAAGAAGGAAGCTGCCAGTCAGTTATATTCAAAGGAAATCAACTCAACTAAGTACAGATTCAAGAAGCTTTGAAGAAAGCTAAGATCAAGTTGATTTCAGCCATCAGCCTCTTCAAGAAGCTGATCAAGAAAGTTTTTATCCCTTCTCTCTCAACAGGGGTAAGAGATTACAAAATTCCTTATCAAATTCTGTAGGATCTATTCATAGATCTGAGTTGTAAGCCTATTTTATAAAGGCTGAGTGTAGGAGATTTATTCTCTGAGAGGTAGGGCTGTTTATGCCTGAGTTGTAGGAGAAGGTATTCTCTGAGTTGTAGGCCTTGTGGCATGGTTGAGGTAGGGCTTGTTATCCTGAGTTGTAGGAATGTGGTGACATTCTGAGTTGTAGGAATCCTTCTGGATTCTTATCTAAAGTAAGAAGTTAGGCCGACTCTAGCATACTGCTAGATAAGTGAAGGGGGAATGTGGATGTACCTAGACCTTGGGGAACCACTATAAATCTGTGTGCAATCTGTGATGTGTGTATGATTGTGATTGCTGTGATGTGTTAGCTGTAGAAATATCTGATTTATTCAAAGAACTATAGTTATATTCTTCCTTAAGTTAAATCAAGGAAAAGTACCTATTCACCCCTCCTCTAGGTGTTTAGGTAGTCTTGAAAGTAAAACTATCAGCTAAAGAGTATATTATTCAAACTTTTTCATCTTTCTATAAGAAACATGGGATTGCCCATCAAAGTAGTTGTGTTTATACCTCACAACAAAATGGAGTGATAGAACACAAAAACCATCACCTCCTTGATATCGCTTGCACTCTGATAACGTAGATTCAAACCCCATTCTCCTCTTGGGGCTATGCGGTTCTTATTTCCTGTTATCTCATCAATCGTATTCCCTCCATGATTCTCCACGGTCAAACCCCATTCTCCATTCGGAACAGCCTTTGTGCACGCTCCCTCCACCACCCGTGAAAAACTCTCCCCTCGCTCCACCAAATGTGTCTTTCTGGGGTACTCTACCACCTAGAAGGGCAATTATTGTTTTGACCCCGTTCTCCGCAAGTAGTTCATCTCTGCTAATGTTACCTTCTTCGAGAATTCTCCCTATTTCTCTAACGACACCTCTCCTCTTCTTGAGATTTCTGATTCTCATATTGTTCCCTCCAACCCATCGTCCCCTACCGAGGTTTTTCCACCTCCATTGTCTCCATCGTCTCCTCCCGTCTCCTCTCCTCCATCATGTACCTCTTATCCGTCGCCGTCTCTCTCTATCCCGAGCTAGCTCTCTCCGCCACGGATGCACTGGATACTGAGGAACCTGCTGACCTTGATCTTCCCATTGCTCTTCGCAAAGGGGTTTGGGCATGTACCCAGCACTCGCTTGCTGCTTTTATTTCCTATGATCATCTTACCCCTTCTTACAGGGCTTTTGCACTAGCTATCTCTGCCACTGCCACCCCTTGTTCCTACTAGGAGG
This sequence comes from Platanthera zijinensis, assembly GCA_039513925.1. NCBI lineage: Eukaryota > Viridiplantae > Streptophyta > Magnoliopsida > Asparagales > Orchidaceae > Platanthera > Platanthera zijinensis. The sequence goes on from CM077082.1 coordinate 130,019,423, forward strand.
CCCTTAGTATTACTCATTGGAAGGTTGCCATGGATGAGGAAAATGCTACTCTCACTAAACGGGGTACGTGGACCCTTGTTCTTCCTCCCTTCGGCACAGATGTTGTTGGCTGTCGCTGGGTCTTTATGGTGAAGTTCAATCCATACGGTAGTGTGGATCGTTACAAGGCCCGCCTTGTTGCCAAAGGCTTTACCCAGACTTATGTTGTTGACAATTTTGACACCTTCTCTCCAGTTGCACATCTCAGCACTATTAGGGTCCTCCTTTCTGTTGCTATCAATAGGGATTGGCCCATTTCCCAATTGGATTTCAAGAATGCCTTTCTATATGGGGATATTCAGGAGGATGTCTATATAGAGCAATCTCCAGGGTATGTTGCTCAGGGGGAGACATAGGTATGCAGGCTAAATAAGGCTATCTATGGCCTAAAGCAAAGTCCTCGGGCTTGGTTTGAAAAGTTTAGCGGGATTGTGGCAGTCGTGGGCTTTATGAGATGTTCTGTGGATCACTCTTTATTCGTTCACAAAACCTCCATGGGTATGGTAATTCTTGGGTATATGTGTATGATATTTTTCTCACTTGAGTTGACCAGGCTGGGATAACCTTGACAAAGAAGCATCTTCGTCAACACCTGGTCACAAAGGATATGGGCTCTCCAAAATACTTTCTGGGGATAGAGATATCTCGGAAGCCCAATTCCTTATTCCTTTCCCAATGCAAGTATGTTCTTGATTTGCTAAAAGAGGAAGGGTTGACAGTGGCTAAACATGCTCGATGTCCCATGGCGACTAGAGAAGAGAAAACCTGGACTGATGACTCTTCTCCTATTTATGATGTTACGAGGTACAGACGTCTGGTTTGTAAACCCATATATCTCATGGTGCCAAGACCCAACATCTCCTATACTATAGGCAAGGTTAGCCAGTTCATGCAAGCTCCAAGGGAGTTCCATCTATAGTCTGCCCTAAGGATATTGGAGTATGTTAAATCAACGCCTGGGAAAGAACTACTTTTTTAGAAGAATGGTCATTTGAGGGTTGAAGCATACTCAGATTCGAGTTATGCTGATGAAAAAGGAGACCACAAGTCAACATCGAGCTTTGGCACCTTTATGGGGGGAAAACATGTGAGATGGAAGAGAAAGAAATAGTTTGTAGTCTCCAGGTTCAGTGTAGAAGCAGAATATCGAAGCATGATGTTGACCACATGTGAGTTGAAGTGGTTACGGGCTCTCATGCTTGACCTAGGAGAGGTCTACAACCATCCTCTACCTATGTTTTGTGATAATAAGGCCGATATATACATCTCAAAAAATCCGGTCTTCCATGAGAGAACAAAGCACATTGAAGTTGATTGCCATTTTATTCGGGAAGAGATTTTGAAGGAACAAATTTTTACTCTATTTGTCACCTCTGATAAAGAGTTGGTTGATATTTTCACCTAACCGGTGTCCGCCTCCTTTCTTCACATTTGCGACAAGCTGGGCATGATCGATATATATGCTCCAGCTTGAGGGGGAGTGTTGCTGTATGGAAACCAGGTGGTTTGGCGGTCTGGCACTGAAGGATTAGAGACCGGGCGGTCTGGCGATTTGTCTCCAGTGGCTTGGTAGCCTGACTGTTGTTGTTTGGTGTCTGGGGGATCTGGCAATTTGTCTCAGGGGCCTTGGAGACCAGGCGGTCAGGCGGTCTCCTAAGGCGGCTTGTTCTCTCCTTCTGGTGGTTGCCGTGCAGTTAGCCTATTCGTATAACCGCGCGGCCTGTTCGGCTTGTTTATATTAAACCTGTAATTACTTATTCCCACATTTCTTATTTTTAATCTCTCCCATCTCCTCCATTCTATAAAAGGGAGTCCATACCTTTGTAATACTTATCTTTTTGGATAATAAAAATTTCTGTTATTCCAATTTTTGATTTCTACTTGTCTGTTCGCACACATACAACCCGACACCCCATCATATAAATTGGTATAGGCCTTTTTATATAATGGGAGACTTGCAAATGACCCCTTAACTTATAAGTTGTATGGACATTCATATAAGTTAAGGTCACTTTTTCCTTTGTTTACATTACATGTTCTTACTGTTCTACTTTACTTGTTTACATTACTGCTTTCTTGTTATGGTTCTTCTATACATACACCTGCTAGGGTAGTTGTCACCTGCTTGTTCAATTCTGTTTTGTTATCCTCCGGTTTCATCCTCATCGTGTGGTGCCTAGGAGTCACAGGGGTGAGGCGAGGATGATAGTAACTTAGTCTTTATGACTAACGGTCTGTAACCACATCATTTTAGGGGACCGAGCAGTAGGAGCATCAGCACCAAAAGTACAAGGAGGTAGGTCATGAGGAGCAGTTGCTACGCACTACCACTACTACACGACGATGGGTCAAGGATGGATTTCTGTTTGCTTTCGCTTAGATGTTGAGAGTTACGTGAGTGTTATAGTGAGGTCTTGATGTACCGGGATTAAGCACATTTATATTTCTATTTGCCTTTCGGCTTCAATACTTCTTTATCATGTGGACATTACTATATTTTCTATTTCATATTATATATGATATGTGGACTTGAACTTATCTGTATACTTCTCTTTCTTTGGTGATCATTAAGGCCGGAAGGATCGACATTTTGTAGTGGAGACCCACCCGAGAGCTGGTGTCATCGCAAAACGGCAATTCTGGGCATAAGGCCTGGTGGTTTAAAAGAAAAAAAATGGGTTCTTACAAACTGGTATCATAGGAAACATCGATCCAAAGAGAAGAAGTCCACAAAAAGCCTAGGCCACCCCGCACGAGCTTAGTTTGAGTACAAACGTGCAGCGGAAGCAATGGTGTACCCATAAGGGGAATCACATGCAAAGGCCCACCTTTCTTTAGTTCCACTTGTAAATTATCTAACCATTGGAATTCTTCTTTATAGCCTGCAACAAACCCTACCCCCATCAGGGAGCACCACCTATTGTGAAGATCTCATCATATAATTCTTTACTCAATGAGTTAGACTCAACCCACAAGGACATATGACTAACCATTACAACTTATAGTATTCCCTAGTCGGAAATAGACCTTCGGTATGAACTTGGTTAAGTTAAGAAGATACCTAAAGAGAATAAAGGAGTTTAACACGAGAATGGCTACCTAAGACATAAACTCAGGTGTCCCTACGGTCCCTATCAAGGATTACTCAAACCGGTAGGACAACCTTAAGGAGAATTGATGCCAATAATCTATTAGCAGAATGGCAGAAGACACTTTGTCTCTGAAAGACTTATTTCAAGAGCCTAAACACCTAGAGGGGGGTGAATAGGTTCTAATTTTCTTTTATAATTTAGGCAATATAATTAGTTCTTACTTAGCACAGAAATTGCAAATCACACCATAGAAAACACAACACAGCATACACCAGATTTATAGTGGTTCCCCAAAGTATGGGTATATCCACTTTCCCCCTTCGCCTATCCAGTAGAGAACTGGATTCAGCCCAACTTCCTTCGACTAACTCAGATCCACAAATCTTACAACTCAAAACCAGATTGGTTCCTACAGCTCAGACTTATACAAGTCTTACCTCAGATTCTCCCCAAGAATCCTACCTCAGGCCACAGCCCTACCCCAGCCTTTATAACTAGGCTTACAACTCACACTATCAATAGTCCTACACCTCAGGCACTCAGCCCTACCTCAGCCTTTGTAATTATAGGCTTACAACACAGATCTAACGATATATCCTACAAGAATTTTAGTATTTGAGAAATACAGAAATATCACTAGATAGATAACTCTATAAGTGAGAGCTTCTTGATCAATTCTTGAATGAACTGAATCTCCAGATCCAACCTAACTTAGCTGTTTCAAAGCTTCTTGATAGAGCAAAATAAGGTTTAACTCTTCTTGATGTAGAAGTTGATCTCTTGTCAGCTCCTTTCTTGAATTAAGAACAAGATCTGAATCTTCTCTACAGACTGTTCAGAATCTGCCTTCTTAAGGGTCTCCCCTTTTCTATTGTTGAACTCTTTTTCAGGATGATTCTCTTTTTTTTATCTCTATATTAGCTCTGCTCTTATTGTTAAGGATCATCCCTTTATGTAGAGCTTTTTCGTGATTACCGGCTGATCTGGTTTATAACAACCTTCTGACAATTCTAACAAAGGTGTCAGACTTGTTGGTAATGACAGCTATCGAGTCACCAGTCATGACAACTGATTCCTTAAAGACTTTATAACTCAGCATAACCACTCAGTAGACTTCTTCATATGTGTCGACACAAATAGACTTAGTGTCGACACAAGTCTTGATGATGTCGACATAACACTCCATGTGTTGACATAATCATTCTTCAGCTACTCGACACAGCTTCTATTTGTATGTGTCGACACAAGTCCTATGTGTCGACACAACTGCTCTTGGTCTTGACATAACTGATGCTGGCAGATGTCGTTGAGTGTATATCCAGCTGTCGTTGAGTGTGTGTTGAGACGTCGTTGAGTGTGTGTCGACACAAGCTCTGTGTATCAACACAAGCCTTCTGACTCAGTATAGCTGTTGTTGTTATATGGCATTGAGTGTCATCCATATGTCGTTGAGTGTGTGTCGACACAAGTCTTGTGTGTCGACACAACTGCTTCTGGTCTTGACTAAGCTGTAGACAAATGACGTTGAGTGTTTGTCGACACAAGTCCTGTGGGTCGACACAAACTTTCTTCAGGTGTCGACACAAATCCTGAGTGTCGACACAAGCCTTTCTTCTGATGTAGATATAACTCATTGATGTCGACACAACTTCTTCTTTAGATGTCGACACAATTCCTTCCTTAGGTGTTGACACAATTCTGGGTGTCGACACAGCTTCTGCTTCAGGTGTCGACATAATGCCTGGGAATCGACACAGACCTTAATTCTAGTGTCGACACAACTTCTGGGTGTCGACACAATTCTTCACAAGTGTCGACCCTTGTACTTAGAAAAAATTCTTGCAAACCTTACACCTTCACAATGAAACTCAAACATCCATCAAATACAAATTGATGTATATCATTGAGTAAGATGAGGCTTCTCCAAATCTGGTACATATTTTTCAGTGTACCCAACAGTCTCAACCCTCATACCAGTAATAAGATTACCCGGAGATAACCACCAAGACAAACACCGAGGTTCGGATAGGAATTCAAGTTTGGAAGAGACCCATTTGGGATTGGGAACATTTTGACCCTCATAAGGTTGTCGTAAATATGACTTAGTGGGTTTAAAGCATGGAGTATATCAACAAGTTTCAGGATGGAACCCCAAATCTAGGGTTGATGCCTTAGGGTTTGTGCACCCAACTAGGATGGATATAATATGTAATATTAAAGATACTTAGCCCAAGGTAGGTAGGGGCTTAACTTTTATTTATTGGGGGCTTGTCTTTTGTTTATTGGGCAAAGTAATTATTGATTTGGGTTTCCCTTAGACATCTAGAAAACATTGCGTCGTGAACATAGTGAAATTTGAGTAAACCGTATTCGATGCTACTCAGGTGTAGTTGTAGGGACAAGAATCTTATTGGGATGTGGAGATTTTATAGAGTTGTTTCCTACTCACACAAATGAGAAATCTTATAACCAAAAGTATGGTGTATCTCGGAACATGTAACTCCCAAGAGTGAAGGAAGACGTTAAGGATTTTGTGATGCACGGTGAGGTTTGTCGGCTTGTATAGGCCACTACAAGGGTTTTTGGGGAACTACAACAGTCACTTCCTGAGTTAGAGTGGAAGTTCGAGGATAGACTTATCGAGGTAGTTGGGGTAACCCTGATACAGTAGTGTGAGTCTTGCGCCATGAGAAGGTTTCGGTGGTCAAGATTATCTGGGAGAACTACGAACAGGAAGAGAATACATGGGAGCCACTGGATCTGATACAACATAGGTACCCGGATCTCTTCAGGTAAGGTGTACATTCAACTTCCAAAAGGATGTTAAATTCAGCTACTCTTAGTAGAAACCCAGCAGGCCTAACCTGAATTTTAGGGACAAAATTTTTATTTTTGTTTATTGGAATTTGTAACATCACATCTCCAACTAGGCCCCTATGAGTGGTTTTGTCATGACTAGTTCATGACAAAACCCTAAGAAGCTCAAGGGACCATGTGACCTTAGGTATGAAGGTGAAGATCACCATGGTCTGCAAATAGTAATTTCCAATCACCAAACCTAGTGTATGACCTTTGGGCTTTAACTTGGTTCCATGACCCCACCTAGATCTTCCTAAGTCCAAAGGGAGGCCAATGGGTCACCAAGGACCCATTGAGGTCAACCAAAGAGGCTAAGTTGACCCAAGTCAATCCTAGCCCTAAAAAGGTCAAAGTGCCCTTACTAAGGGTCAAGTGGCCTTTAAGGTTCCCAAACAACCCTACTGAACCCTTCCTAAACCTTAGGTGAGGCCAATGGGTCACCAAAGAACCATTGGGTTCCACCCAAAAGGTCATTTTGACCAAGGTCAACTCCACCCTTGAAATTGGTCAAACTAGCCTAAAAGGCTAGCTCAAGCCCAATCCACTTGGGCTAAGCCCAATAATGGTGTCCATTAGATTATGGGGCTGAAAAATATCAGATTAGCCACCTAATTTCTGGAAATGGTGACTAGGAGAGAGAAAGCCATCTTCTCCTTTAATGGAGGAGAGAGAAAGAGAGAGAAAGTGAGAAGGAAGGCCATTCATGGCTAAGGGAGACCATGTGCCTCTCCAATTGATTCCAAAGGAATGATACATTTCCCCTCATCAGTTTTGAGGAGTTGAATGGTCGTGGCCGGTAACCCAAGGGGTTGAATTCAGAGAACACCACTTTGGCCGCATTTCCCCATTAATGGCAATTGAAGTCATGCCCCTTCCCCTACCTCACCTGACCCCTTAATCATCTTCAGAGCATCATAAGAAGTTGGTTTAGGCCTTTACAATGTTGCATTTGCTCAAGGATAGATATCAGGAGGTGGAAACTCTTGGAGCTCGGCGGCCATGGCGCACCACCACCAAACACGTCGGCAAGCACAGTTGAAGGTCAACTTCTCCTCCTCTCCCCTTGTGCTAGCCTCCTAGATCTTTAGGATTTGAAATCGAGCCCAATTGTGCAGATTTCCATTCTCAAATTCCATGGAAAGCCATGATTTTTCTACCTCTCGGGTTCGCCAGAAACCGCCCCTCCGGCGGCCGTGCTACCCTCCGATGATAGCAACCACATCAATGGAGGTGGTGGTGGCCTGCCGGGGAGGGGACCGGGTGGCCTGCAAATGTACTTGTATGTGCTCCAGGTCGGGCAGATCCCGACGGTCGGCTGGAGGAAGAAGACGTAATCTAGGTCATCGGTTGGATCTGTACAGTATAGTTATAAATATTAATTAAGGTTTTATTTTATGCCCTTTACTGTACACTTTTTAAAACAGAAAAATAAGGCCATTAGGGGCTGAACCATGTAAAGTGGCCAACAATAAAAACTGTAGAACTTGAAGTCTAATTTAATTTAAAAATGATTTCAACCCATTTAGGTAAGTGGTTGGACCACAACACTCAAAATTATGCAGCCTATACATAGGCTTGACTAGAGACTAAATTGAGTGTCCTTATCAATCCAGCCATCCAAATGACCTGAATGTTTGGCTGGGGGTCACTATTACATATACTTATAACATATCTAAAAATGGAAATTTTTTGAAAACCTTTTCCTATAGTCTTTGTAATAATTTAATAAACATTATATAATTTAATTAGAGGGTCTAATGACACCAAAAGTCCCCAAACTTTTGGTGGCTGACTCTTAGGGTCATGATATGACCCTGATAAAAGTTTTAGCCCATTTATAGTTGATTTAAATAGGTATTGATGTGACTAAAGTTTTGTCCTTTAAGGGTAATTTAGGGCAAAAGAGTGTTTGGGGCATAGAGGGGCCAATTCTCACCCAAAGGGGTTGGGACTTTGGCCAAATCTCCATGGTAAGTAAAAACACCCTATCATGGAGTTTGAGATGGATTGGGGGTGGATTTGCTCAAGGACCCTTGTTCAAACCCTAAGGTTGAACGTTGGGGGTTTGAGAAGGACATGGTGTGATATATCCTTGTATGGACTAGGAGTTTAGTCACTGAGGTCATAGATTGGTGAATATCGCTAGGAAGGAATTTGGTGATATTTAGAATTAGACACACAACTTAAATCAATTGGGAATTGTTTAGACCTATACGTTTATTAGAAAATTTGGAGGGTCATATGACCTTGTATCCTTATGAAATTTTGGTAGAAGAGTTTTTATAATAATATGAGTCTTTAGAATTTATTGTATTATGTTTGGAAGACATTAGCTCATACTTATAGTTATAACCCTTATGTTGCCCCTATGGAAGATTTTGATAAAATCATGGTTAAACTAACTTAGAATGTTAGGAAACTTCGTCAATGATGATTTATGATCATATTAAATCCCTGGTAATGTTTGTGTAATTTTTGGATAATATTTTGAGGTACTTCTCTCTTTAATTCTATTTATTGTATTTATCTAATTAATTATTTTGGGGCTAATAATTTTATGAAAGTTTGTGAAACTTTGTATTCTATGTTATTTTGGCATCATATAGTGATAATAAATATTTGAAGGCCATAACATAAGGAAATCTAGTACTTCATGTTCAAAACTATCCATGGCTTAATTTTGGGGAAAATTTAATAAATGCTAAATTAATTAGGAAAATTAAAAGTCTGGATTTTGTCTACATATGTCATGATAGACCCCCAGTAATAATTCTAGGGCATTTGGAAGAATATTTGAAGGGGTCAGCCCTCATGCTCATCAAATAGCTTAGGTTGGTCTGCATATAGTAAAACTTCAGAATCTTGATAACATGTAGGATGGTCATATGAAGTTGGGGTAAATGATATGTCGATTTGGTAAGGTGTTAAAGAGAGCTTCACTAGGAGTTATAATGGGGAGAAGTGATGGGTTTACTAGTGTAAGTGGTTCTCGGGATCGGCGAAGAATCGTCTTTCCTGTGGAGAGAGAAAGAGTCAAAATGCACAAGGGCTAGATCCAGTATAACAATAAATGGGATTGGGATAAGGGTAGATATCAATAATAGTAAGTGGCTTGTGAAAGGGAACGATGTGCTTCATCTACCATCATAGTTCCTAGTTCCCCATGAGAGCCCTTCACAGGGAATACCCTAGGCAGTCCAAGGTTAACCTAAATCGTTAGAGTAATTACTAAAAGCAAATAGTATAACTAGGGCTTCACCTTCACACACCCTTGTAACTCGGGAGGTTAGTTTGCTTCGGTTATCTGAGCTGTAGGCTCGGTGGTTGTGGACATGGGTAGGTTTGCTCGGTGATCCGAGGGCTCGGAAGGTAGCTGTGACAGATAGGTTAGTCCGGGGTGACGATGACTCGGGAATTCATGGTTGCATCTGCATAAAAGTTGGCGGGTCTCCAGTATTGGACGGCCGATCGCAACGGCATCAATACGTTGACTCGGTAAGTGTGGTTCTCACTTAGACCAAAGAAGAGTCGGGCGGTGGGTCAGCATAGTACATGAAGACTCTAGTTGTGTCCTTTAGAGTCGTACAGAAGGGCTAGGCCTGGTAGTGCGATTACTCGCCTAGGAGTGGGGGGCCCAACCCACTGTCTCCATTTACAACTACAGAGGCTCCTGGCAGTGATGACAACTTCAAAATAGGGGGAACTAAAGGTCTATTCCCATAGAGTCGTGTGCGTATGTTGCACTTGCATGAATCATGGCATATCATTACACTACACTCATACTTGCATAATCCCCGACACCCCATCGTATAAATTGGTATGGGACTTTTTATATGATGAGAGACTTGCAAAAGACCCCTTAACTTATATGTTTGTATGGGCATTCATATATGTTAACGTTACTTATTCCTTAGTTTACTTTACATGTTCTTACTATTCTACTTTACTTATTTACATTACTGCTTTCTTGTTATGGTTCTTTTATACATACACCTGCTAGGGTAGTTGTCATCTGCTTGTTCCACTCTGCTTTGTTGTCCTCCGCTTTCATCCTCCCGGCACGGTGCCTAGGAGTGGCGGGGGTGAGACGAGGATGATAGTGACTTAGTCTTTATGACTAACGGTCGGTGACCACATCATTTTAGGGGAACGAGCAGTAGGAGCATCAACACCAGAAGGATAATAAGGCAGGACATGAGGAGAAGTTGCACGCTCTACCACTACTACACGGCGACAGGTCAAGGATGGATTTTAGTTTTCTTCTGCTTAGATGTTGAGAGTTGCGAGAGTGTTGTTGTGAGGACTTGATGTATCGGGCTTAAGCCCGTTTATATTTCTATTTGGCTTTTGGCTTCAGTACTTCTTTATCATGTGTATATTGCTGTGATTTCTATTTCATATTATATATGATATATATACTTGAACTTATCTGTATACTTCTCTTTCTTTGGTGATCGTTAAGGCCGACAGGATCGGCGTTTTGTAGTGGTGACCCACCCGAGCGTCAGTATCACCGTACAACGGAGATTCTGGGCATAAGACCCGGTGGTTTAAAAGAAAAAATGGGTCTTACACATAACATCCATTAACACCCATAACCTCAACAAGAATATAGAAACTCTCCTTGACATAGAGGATGAAAATTCCCAAGTGATATCCATTCTAAGTCATACTCGACGAATTCAACTTAATCTGGAGAAAATTTCTAACTCCATACTGATTCGTCGAGCATAACAAATCAGTAGAGACGCGATGAATTCCACTTAACAACAATAATCAACTTGATGCACTATGTATCCGCGAAAAAAATTCCAAGTCACAGGAAAAGCGGCGAGTGAACTTGACGCCTGCCTTACACTCAACGCCGCGTTGAGTGCATTCAACGCACTAAACGCCAAACAGTTTTACTCAATGCATTACCTTTACTCAACACCGCACTGAGTATACACGATGCTTTTGACTTAGTCTTATAGACTACTCAATTCTAAGGCTTCAATCACCGCCAAGGCTTCACTCAATGTCGCGTTGATTACACTCAATGCACTCAATGATTTTGATTTAGTGTTGCAGACCACTCAACGCTAAGTCTGCACTCAATGTCAAGGCTTCACTCAACACCGCATTGAGTACACTCAACGCACTCAATGCTTTTGACTTAGTCTCAGAACTACTCAATACCAAGGCTTCACTTAATGCCAAGGCTTCACTAAACACCACGTTGAGTACACTCAATGCACTCAACTCTTTTGACTTAGTCTCAGAACTACTCAATAGCCAGACTACGATAGACACTATTTTACTCAACACCAAGCATTACCTGACATAATTAGATCGGAGACTCGATGAATTTCACTCTGCTCCTACTGATACTCGGTGAATTTTCCTTAGACAAATCTCAACCTATATTTGACGAATTCTACCTACCCATATTATACTAATTGAAGCTTAAGTTATCTGTTATACAACAAAAATTTGGCTTAAGTCAACAGTTCTATATTCAACATATTATCCTAGTCTAACAGTTAAGTATGATGGAAATACCTTACTAAATTAATCCCACAATTCATGGATTCACCCGGCTATCACCTACAAAATTAATTATGCTAAACCTAGCCAGAAAACTATATTATCTAGATGATCAGCAAGGGTCAAACCTGTCGTTACTCCGAAATACTAAGGAGGAAAGGATAGAAGAAGGAAATAAACCATGAAAGGAAAACTTGGGAATTAGAAAAGTCAGCACTTGCCTCGATCCGACCAAAATTCGGCCACACAATGCTCCTCCTCGAGGATCTGGCCGCAAGAACACCTAAGCAGCAAAACCTGAAACTTTTCGAGAGGAGAGGAGGCCAAAAACTACGTACCCTAATATCGAAAAATACATGAAACAAGAAAAACTCACCGTACAAATGTAGATCTCGGTGAGGGCTAACCATATCTACTCTCCGAAGACGATTTCGTGCACCGGAACTAATACAATCTATGGTCGAAAGCTTTGCAAGGTCTGCCGCTCTCATCCTTCTGCAAAAATAGTCCGACGGTTTGGGGAATAATATAATGAATAAGGTTTCCGTCTTATCAAAGCTATTTATATGGAATAAACAATATAAAATATTATTATTATAATTAAAACGTCCAAATGACTAAAACTGGCACTAACTCAGATTTCTACAAAAATCGCACCGATATCGAAGCTACAAATCCAACAACGAAGTCGAAATATAAATCCAAAAAACAAAACTCGGGTAAACAATCCCTGAAGTACAAACATCAAATATCCCAAAAAACGATCCGTCGTGTTCCAAAACAAACCCCAACTCTCAAGGGAATATAAAAAAGCAGGAGAAATAAGCCAAGCTAATTCTCCCTAACAAAAACTATGGAGCGTTTTCCAAAAATGCTCCGCCATGTTCAAAAACGAGCAAAAGTCACTCTCAGACAACGATACCCACATCTACGCTTCAATGTAACACCCTGACGCCAAAATGCAACATTAAAGGGGTTTTAAATAAACCTTGGAAAATCAAGGGCATTAGAAGATTGGTCCTCGACCATAAATTTCAGGCAAAGGGATTGAGGTTGACTGGACAAAGATCGAGGTTATCGAGAAACTCCCCCCTCCAATTAATTTTAAAGAAATTAGAAGTTTCTTAAGCAACATAGGGTTCTACCAGTACTTCATTAAAAACTTCTCCAAAATCACAAAGTTGTTGACCCATCTTCTCAAAAAAGAATCTTCGTTCATTTTTAATGAAGAATGTCTGTTAGACTTCAATCTGATAAAAGAAAAACCAATAAATTCTCTGATCCTAGTCGCGCTGGATTAGTCTCTTCCCTTTGAGATCATGTGCAATGCTAGTGACATTGCAATAGGAACTATTTTAGTCCAACATGTGGATAAGCACTTCCACCAAATCTATTACGCAGGAAATGCACTCATGTCTGCATAAGACAAATACACTACTACTGAGAAGGATCTTCTAGCAATCGTGTTTGCCTTTGATAAGTTTAGGTCGTACATAACACTCTTTAAAGTAATTATCATCATAGACCACTCTGCCCTTAAATATTTGCTAAGTAAAGCATATGCCAAGCCCCATCTATCAGGATGGATCCTCCTCTTGTAGGAGTATGATTTATATATCCGGGACAAGAGGGGACCTGAAAACTTGGCGGCCGATCATTTATCCCGACCGAAGCGTTAGTTAAGGCTGATATTAATGAGAAATTCCTTAAAGAGCGCTTCCTCGCTCTTGAAAATTTAAAGTTTTATTCAACCCCCATGTTCATTGATCTGGTTAACTATTTAGTAACCCTGGTACTGCCAAAATAAATCTCGAGTCAGCAAAATAAGAAATTCTTTTGTGATTTATAGAATTATTTTTGGGAGGACCCCTTCTTATTTCGTATCTATGCAGATCATGTGGTGAGTCGTTGTGTCTCGAGTAAGGAAGGCTTGTAGATTTTGCGGCACTGCCACGAAGGACCAACCGGTGGTCATTATAAGGGAAACTGGTCAGCGAGAAAGGTGCTGGTGGTAGGAATTTATTGGCCCAAGTTCTTAAAAGACGCTCACACCCTTATTAGTACTTGTGACTACTTCCGGCAATAAGGCAAAATTTTTTACCTTTAGGTTATCTATTTTGTTGGTTCTCTCCCTACCTCATATAAAAACAATTAAATTCTCGTTGAGGTCGACTATGTATTGAGGTGGGAGGAAGCGCAAGCTCTCCCCACCAACAATGCATAAGTTATCATCCCTTTCCTTAAAAAGTTATTTTCTCAATTTACCATACCATAGACTATAGTTAGTTATATGGACACCAACTTTTGCAATAGACAATTCGCAAAAGTTTTGGCAAAATATGGTGTCATACACAAACTCTTCACAACCTATAACCCTTGGGCGAGCGGCCATGTCAAAGTTATTAATTATGAGTTAAAGCAAATCTTAAAGAAAACTGTATCTCTTAATAGGAAGGATTGGGCACTGAAGCTTTATAATGTGTTATGGATCTATCGAACGACATATAAGACCGCTAACAGCTGTACACCAAAGCGAATAGTTTATTGCAAGACTCCCCACCTTCTGGTCGAATTAAAATACTATGCATTCTAGGTGCTCAAATTGTTAAACTTAGATTCTACCCAAGCTACCAAGCAATGTAAGTTTCAGCTGAATTAACTCGATCAGTGGCCCGTGAACACCTACAAACAAAATAGGTTTTATAAGGAGCGAATGAAGTTTTATCATGATAAAATATAAAATTTCCTATAACTTTTTTGCCCAGCGATTCGTCCTTCTTTATAACTCTCATCTTCGCCTCTTTCTAGGAAAATTGAAATTATAATGGTCCAGACCTTTTATCGTAAAAGATGTTTGGCGAAATGGGACAATCCTCATATCCCTCTTGAAAAATGGCTCTTCCAAAGTCATTGTGCACAGTCTTAAGTTATATCTTCTAGGAGACACTTCGATTGAAAAGAGTGAGCCATACGACCTTCTGCCATAATTTAGTTGTGGGAAATTAGGTCAAGCTATGGAACCTTAAACAAAGCGCATGTGGTAGACATCCCATAGTTATCTTCGTATTAATTTTGCTTGTTTTGTATTCTTATATTAACACCTTCTACAAGATTTTCATTGTGACTTTCCCCGTCTTCACTAGAAGGGAATCCTTCTCCCCCTCTTTAGCTTTGAATTCTTCTTTTTAATTTTTATTAAATTATATCTGCACTTTTCATTTTTCTCTTCATACTTAGCATTTAACAATGGAGATAATGTTTAATTTTAAATATTGCGGGGGGCTTTTCTTATTTTCGAAAATATCAAAATAAAAAAATTAATTAGAAAAGTAGAAAATCTCAAAAAAAAAATTTAAACACCCAAAATTCCAAATAAATTTTCATTTTGCTTTAGTATTACCCATAAAAAATCAAAACAAGGAAATTAAAAATTTAATTTCCTAGAAAGGGAGGTTTGTGCTTTCATACATGTGCACCACCAAGTACCGGTCAGAGCCCTTCACATGGTATTTCCTCTGGAAGTCCAAGAGTTATCATCAAAAAATACGATTTTCTTTTATAAATTTTTTTGTTATCGTATATATAGTTTATTTTTAGAAAAAAAATCAAAACCCAATAAATATAGCAAAAAATTTTGAAAAATCCCAAGTTATGTTGAGTTAATTTTTGCTAATTTTTTAGTACCCCATTACTTTGAATTTTGTTGTTATTAATCTTATTCCTTCTTGTTTAGTTAGAATTACTTAGATTAAATTCATTTTAACTATATTTAGCAAGTAATATGTTGGCTTATGTAGTATTCATAATTAGTATAGTATGTTATTTTTTAAAAATTTCATGAATTTTTGCACTTTTCCTTAAACTTTCTTTTATATTTTTCACTTTTGTAAAACTCATCATCCTTTTTTTCATTATTAAAAAAACTTTTTAATGTTGATTAGTGTTAAGTGTAGCAAACACAAAATTGTCTAGACGCTTTTTATCGTTATTTTCATGAAGATCAATTTTCTTTACTTTCTATTTAGAACTTACATCTTTTGAATTATTCAAAGCTTTACTTTGAGTAGACTTAGAAGCATGAAAGTGATCCAAACATTCCTTTTGAAATAGTTTGAGCCTTTGCATACGACATCTAAAATATTTATCTTTGTTTGACACATTGTGCCTTTTTCCCATTCCTTTGTAGCCCCACTTATGTTTTAACCAAAGCTATAAAGCCTACCCAAGTTGCACTCTTAAAATATTTTGAGCATTGATTTTATAGCTAGTGTGTTTCATTTTATAAAAAATAGTAGAAAAATCATTATCAAATATTTTTGCTACAAAAGAAGGAAATGTTCAAAGCATGAAATTAATTTTAAAAAAAATGAAAAATGATGATGGAAGAGTAAAGAAAAGAAATATGCTAAAAAAGTTAACAAAGTACTTGTATTTGAAAGATATTTTTTAGCAAAATCATTTTGGCAAAGCTCACCCATCTTGTTTAAGTGTGCAAATATCCTTCATGTTTATCTTTTTGAATACCGCGCCCTTAAACCTAAGCCAAATGTTACTCTTACTTCAGTCCTAGTGATTCATGCTTCATAAGTTCACTTTTAGTATAATAGTGAGAAAGTAATTTGGGTAAGTTTCTAGTTAGGAATATTGAATTTTGTCTTGAATTGAGGTGATTATAAAATGTCTCTTAGACATTTTTAGCGGCTCAATGCATTTTCATTCGTCACTTTATTAAGTTTTTAACCTTGTTTTAAAACTGGGATGATTTTCTTTGATATTAGTGAAACTTAAAAAATTATATGCTAAGTTGAATTAATAATATTCAGTCTTTTTTCATAATATCTCTACTTCTAATTTCACATAATCCTCATTTTTAGCATGGTTAAATTATTGAATTAATCCCTTTTTATTATCTTCTATGTCTTCGCATGGAGACAAACAAAATAATAATTATGAGGGAACTTGATGAAGCATAGATTAGCTTAATTTGATAAGGTTAAATTATGTATTTTTCTTATTTAAATAGGTTAGATTTTTAATTTTAAGCTTATTATTAACTTCTTTTTGAAAATCATGTTCTAACTAACCTTATTTTGATTTTTATAAAAAAATAATTTTTTGGAAATTTTTTATATTACACGCCCCCAGGTTAACGTGTTGAATTTTTTAAAGTGAAATTGGCAGACTATGCGGCCTAGGCGAACTGCCCGCACGGACAGTGTGAACAGCAATGGCAAATTGTCAGGTCGGCAAGAGTGTTGTAGTTAGCATGTTCCATGGATGTAACCGGACGGATATGATGGTTATCCATGCAGTTCGTCGGTTTTGTGCAGACTGGCCTTTGTATCCATGGGTATTGTGTTCACACCAGGGATGGCTGATGGTGTGGACTTGGCCTTGTTCTGTACCAAGTCCAAGTGTGCTAAGTTCGGGAGGTCACACGATTTACACAGACTGCTTTCTTTTTCCGCCGAGTTTGGCAGCTGTCAGCTATGTGCATTGGTTGCGGGCTCAGAGTGTGCGGACTGGAGTAATGTCCGTAGGTGTGTGCGGATTGGAGTTGTATGCTTGCATGTAGAATGGTGGTGTACCTATAAGGTTTGGTTGTTTGGCAGTCAAATCCTGGCATTGATTTATGGAGACAAGGCAGATAGGATTTCTATCCGGCCTCGGTGGTGTGACCTTGGCAATCTAGCTGTCTAGCTAGTCACGGTGACCAAGCAGATTGGCTGTTTTTGTTGCTATGCCAATACTCTCAGTACTCGCCACGAGATAAGGTGGTTATCTTATCGGCTAGGGATGTGATCACATTCTTCTATGCCCTTATAAATAGGACCCCATGTTACATCAATAGTACAACTGAATAAACAGTAAGTGAGCTTGGGTGGTTGCTGCAGATAGGTTTTTGTGTTCATGTTGTTTGAAGGAGTTGACTGGTTCTTTGTTTTGTAGATTGTGCGGATAGTGCTAAGAAGCCAGGGAATTGGTTATGATTTCGGTAAGGGATCAGTGCGGACATTGTGGTTATAATGAGCAGTTAGCAGCAGGTCGAGGTTTTCAAATAGGCGGTCTTCTTTTTTCGGCAACCTTATTCCCAATTGAATAAGTTGCCCGCTTATGGAGGCTTGTTTAGTTTGGCCACAGCTGTTCACGGCGATCTGTATGCTTGGTCACTTCAGGGTTAGACGTCTTTTAGATCAACAGACAGAGTTCAACATTAGAATAACAGGTTGTCCGCGCAGCAAGGCTACGGTCAGGCGACTTGGAGGCTTAAGGGAACTCCATAGGGAAGCTCGGCAGAGTTGGCGGTTACTCATTGAGTCCGCGCAGACAGCTTTGTATCTTCTTGTTTTGCTACCATCAGGCATATCTGTGAATCATGTCTTTCCATGTATGCCTCGTCTTGTAAAGAATGTTATATACAAGATTCTTGCTCTTCTAGTTGCATCTATTTTACTTGGCTTGGTTTTGGTTGGAGTGTTCCTGCGCCTGGTTTGCCATTTTCCAAAAACTTTACATGGTATCATGGGAAAAAGAGGCTTAAGTAGCGTTCAACCTACAGTTTGCTTTATTGCTTCTAGAAGTCTAAGTGAACCTTAGTTCGTTCAATAGAAGGTGGATTCGTAAGAGGTATTGGAATTGAGCTTCTTACATCGACCAACTTTAAGAAGTGGAGGTCGTGTACGGAAAGCTATCTTTTAGGCGAGGACCTGTGGGAGGTCATCTGTAGATACAACATGCAAGAGGTGACTGCTACCGCCGATAATATTGAAGCGGTGAGTGCTTGGAGGAAGATAAATGTGAAAGCAGAGTCTACTCTGAAGGGGGATATCTCACCAGAACTCTTGGACCACATCATCAGATATCGCTTAGGTGCGTAGATTTGTACTTCCCTCGATGGGTTGTTCAATAGGAAGAATTTAGTTCATCTACAATTCTTGGAGAATGAGTTTGCGAGAGCCACTCGAAGAGATCTACCCATCTAAGCGTTATTCCTAAAGATAATGAACTTATGCATTGAGATTTCAACATCTGACCCTGACAATCCTATTTCAGAAGCAAAGCTGAAGAGGCATATAATCTGTGGTTTGCGGAAGGAATATGTAGCTTTTGTACTTCTATTCAAGGCTGAGCCACTCAACCATCTTTGCTAGAGTTGGAGAATCTACTGGCTTCGCATGAGAGCTTAGCTAGACAGATGGCTATAGTCACTATCTTTAAAGGAGTTTGTGAGGCGCTCTTCTAAGGGAAGAAGAAGACATGGGAGAAGAAGAAGAAACCTGCTGCTGGCGATGGACGTTCAAATTCATATCAGCAATAGAGTTGTTAAGCTCCTAAGCATGATTGGAAGAAGAAAGAAGGTCTAATGTGTTACAGATACGACCAGCTGGGTCACTTCAAGAAGGATTGTAAGGTCAAGCTGCTGCCAGGGTATGTTACAGATAAAGAGGAAATTGGTTCCAGTGATGAGGAAGTCGGATGGGGGAATGCGTCCATGATGGGCAAGAATGTTTGTTCCTTGTCCACCATCAACTGTAAAGTTGACTGGATATTCGACTCAGGGTGTGGTCACCACCTCACCAGGGATGAGTCGAAGTTCTCCTCTCTGCGAACGTTCTCAGGTAATGAAGCTATAATAACTGTTGATGATACAGTTCTTGAAGTTGAGAAGGAGGGTGTCATTTCTATTATTAGTGATAAGGGTCCACTAACCTTGATGAGTGTTTATCATATACAGGGCATGATGAAGAACCCCTTATCAGTGACCATTGTGGTGGATGCGGGCTATCACGTTCTGTTTGGTCTGACATAAGTTAAGTTTCTCTGTAATGTGTTAGCGATGAAGGCTAACAGTGCTCATGTTGGGAGAATGGCATGGAAATTGTTTGTGCTATCAACAAGCTCCTATGCTGATCTAATTAGGGCCAATGATAGTGCAGCTATCTTGCATGAGCGACTGGGACACGTCGGGATGGAAAACTTGAAATCCATGTCAGTGAAGAGCCTTGTGAACAGCTCGCCTAATTTGTCATCCTTCAGTGAAATTCATATATGTGAGGGATGTCAATATGGTAAGACTCATCTCCTTTTGTATGACAAGTCATAGACCAGGAGTAAAGCACCATTGAAGTGTATCCATAGTGATCCGGTGGGGCCGACCATCACCGCAATCCTTGGAGGCAGCAGATACATGCTTGTGTTGATTGGTGACTACACAAGGTACACTTTGGTGTACTTTATGAAGGATAAGTCAGGCGCATTCTATTTTTTTGTGGAGTTCAACGAGCTAGTGTAGGGAAGGCTTTGCCTGCAGATTAAGATGTTCAGAATTGACAATAGAAGTGAGTTTATTTCAAATAAGAACTCTAACTTTTGCAAGAAGCACGTCATCTGGAGAGAGATTAGTTGCACTCATACTCCACAAGAAAATGAAGTAGAAGAGTGGAGACTTTCAAGTGTTGGCTTCATGCTGAAGGAATTTTGAAGTCCTTCTAGGCGGAAGGTATGACATGTGCAACCTATGTCATCAATCAGATGCCTCTGAGTCTGATCAACATAAAGTCTCCTCATGAGGTGATTCTTATGGAGAAGCCCAGTATGAGGCACCTTTAGGTGTTTGGGTCGACTTGCTACGTACAAGTCTTGGATGCTCTCAAGACAAAGCTAGATACGAAGGTGAGGAAACTTATCTTCGTGGGCTATGATGAGCAGAAGAAGGGATAGAAGTGTATGGATTCTACGACGAGGAAGTTTTTCATTCCTAGAGATGTTGTCATCGACGTACTGATGTTATAGGGAGGTAGCTCATCTGTGGAGTTGAAGGAAAGCAGGTCAGATAGTAGGTAGGAAGAGGCTGCTAAGGGTCTTCTAGTGGAGCTGCCTGTATCACTAGGAGATCCAGGTGTTTCTCATTCTGGAGCGGAGGCTTCTGGTTCAGTAAGAAGGGGGAGCGATGCTCAAAGTTTGCCCGGGAATGGAGCTAGTTTAGAAGAAGCGGTAGAGGTGGTTATCAAGGGTCAGACTCTTCAAAGATCGAAGATGACTATTACACCACTAGCTCGCTATAGCGAAGGATTCACGATGAGCTTCATCTATTATTTCTTCGCAGGCCCTTTGGACGAGCAAGAGACGTCTAGCTTTGAAAATTCCACTGGAGTCAAGGAGTAGGATAACGCCATGGATGAGGAGATGGCTACCCTCAGGAAAAATGAGATATGGGACCTTGTTCACAAGGTCGAAGGCGTTACTCATATGACATGCAAGTGGGTGTATAAGTTGAAGAAGAAGATCGATGGGAGCATCAAGTGGTACAAGGCTTGCATTGTAGCTCGAGTGTTCGCTCAATAGTACGGAGAAGATGACGAAGATAAGTTTAGTCGTATTGCTAAAATGACTTCAGTACGGGTGGTGATGGCCTTGGCGGCTTGCCAAGGTTTGAAGATGTGATAGCTGGATGTAAAGAATGCTTTTCTTTAAGGGGAAATTGATAAGGACATCTTCATTTCTTAGCCTTCGGGATACATGTCTGAAGATTATTTAAGATACCTCTGTAAGCTCAAAATGGCCTTTTATAGTTTGAAGCAGGCTCTACGAGCATGGTGTGGGAAGATCACAGAATACCTGCAGTTTTGGGATTATTTTGCCTCTGATCCAGATTCGAGCCAATTCATTAAGAAGAGGGGGAGCTTAAGTTCTCGGTGCTATTATATATGGACAACTTGATCATCATGGGGAACTCTGAGGAGGAGGTAGCTAGGCTCGAGGCAGAGCTAGCTATTTAGTTGGAGATGAAGGACTTGGGTAAGCTCCACCACTTCTTTGGACTAGAGGTGGAGAGGAAAGAGAGTGGTATAATCGTTTCACAAAAGGGCCATGCAGAACAGATCATTCAATAGTTTTGTATGCGAGAGGGGAAGAGTAGCTCTACTCGACTTGATATTGGCATCAAGCTTTAACAGGAAAAGAGGAGGATACTTCTAGATCTTTTAGTGTTCTGCGCTCTGGTTTGGAGCCTTATTTACTTGACAATCATATGGCCAGACATTTCTTATGTTGTAGGCCAAGTAATTCGGTATATGGCAGAACCTTAGAAGCCTAATTTTTTTTTGATAAAGAGCATTGTGAAGTACTTGAAGTCTACTTCTGATATGGGTGTGCTTTATGGGAGAGACACGGGCTTCAACCTGTATGGTTATATTCATACCGAGTATGGGGGAGATTCAAATAAGCGGAAGCCAACGTTTGGTTATGTATTCATATATGAATCAGTGGGTATCTAGTGGTTCAGTAAGAAGCAGGATTCTATGTATGTCTCTACTATGGAAGTGGAGTACAAGGCTTCAGCCTTAGCATCTCGAGAACCCATCTAGCTTAGGTGGCTAGTAGAGGACATCCATGAAGAAGTGCTGGGTCCCACTCTATTATGCAGTGAAAATGAAAGTTCCCTTAAACTGGTTAACAATCCTTTTTGTCATACGCGGAGAAGCACATTGAGATTGAGCACCATTTCATTTAGGAGAAGGTGTGGGAGGTGTCTTTTGGGGTTGGACATGTGTGGAGCGAGGACAACATTGCGGACATCTTCATGAAGCCGTTGTCGAAGGGGCCTTTATATGATTACGGGGAATGCTAGGGCTGGTTTCCACTTCTCACTTCAAGAGGAAGTATTGAATTTTTTGAAGTGAAAGTGGCCGCCTGGGCGGACTGTTTGCGCGGACTATGCGGACAGTATTGGTGCATAGTCAGGTCAGCAAGAGTGTTGCAGTCAGCTTGTTCCCTAGAGTTAACCGGGCGGATAGGATGGTTTTTCGTTGTTGAAGTTGGAGGATACAATGCAGTTTTATATCTAGCAACAACAGTCTGCTATTTTCCTCGGTCTGGCAGTTTGGCTCAGCGGTTTGGTGGTGAACCTCAGCTAGCGGTCAGGAGGATAATAATAGTAGTCTGAGGGATAGACGTAGCAGCAGTCTAAGAGTTAGCTGCAACAGCGGGCTGGTTGTTAGCTGCAACAACGGTCTGGAGGTTAGCCTCAGTAGCGGTCTGTAGGTTAGCGGCAACAGCGGTCTGGTGGTTAGCCGCAGCAGCGGTGTGGCGATAAGCAATAACAACGGTCTAGAAATTAGCTGCTTCAGCGGTTTAGTGATTAACTGAAGTAGTGGTCTGGCAATTAGCGCAGCAGCGGTCTGGTGATAAACCGTAGCAACGGTCTGGGTGTTAACCGCAGCTTGTGTTTATAGGCTTCCTTATTTAGTATTTTGTAATGCATGGAGGTTTGATTGTGTCAAAATGAGTCAAACTGCCTAGCCGAGTGACTTGTATTTAGTCCCACATCACCTGTTGTATTCTCTCTTCTACCCTATTTTCTATATATAAGGGAGCATACCTATGTATTGTTTATCTTTTGGAGCAATAAAATTTGTCATTATTTAGCTCTTTTTCACATGGTATTAGAACAAATAGATCCTTTGCTCTAATTAGATTGCGGTTTGTTTGTCTAACTGTTTCGGTATGTTTATTCCCAACTTATTCTAGTTTTCTTCCCGCCCCACCCTCCCTTGGTTGTCGTTGTTTCTTTACAACTTGTTCTATTCGCACGGTTTTCCTTGCAGCTCATCATGTTCGCATGGTTTTTCCTTGCGGCTTGTTCAGTTCGTGCGGTTTGCTTTGAGGTTTGTTTTTTTGTGCCGCCTTACTTGCCAGCCGCTTGTCTTTGCGAACTATTGTGCTTGTGCGCGTTATATTCTCTACCCGTGCAGTTTCTTATTATTTTTATGGACACTCCTTCTCTGCCTTCTTTTTCTACTACAATCTCTTCTCTTCCTTATCTCTCTACTTATTCTTTTTCTGCTTCTTGTAATTTGGGTACTACTTCAAAGCTTACCGGTCGAAATTACCATGACTGGAGTGTTTCTTTCTTTTTTCTATTGCGTTCTCAGCGAAAGAGTCATCATTTGACTGATGATCCCTCTCCTTATGGCTCTATTTATTTTGATGATTGTAATGCTTCCGATGCATTGTTGCGTACTTGGTTGGCCAATAGTTTGTCTGATGAGGGCTTTCCTGTCATTCGCCATGATCCGATGGTAAAGGCTGCCTGGAATCATCTTGTCGCTTTATATTCTAAGGGGCCCAAACTTCGCGCATTTATACTCTATATGTTGATCTCTTTGCTCACCTAGTAATGACTCATGCTTCTGCCTATCAAGAGGTTCAGACTCGTGGTGCTGAACTTCTTCAGCATAGACCTTTTTTTACTAATCTTGCTAAGCAACACAAGCATTTTTAGGAGCTTCTTATTGTTTTGTATTTACTTTGCCTACAAGACTCTTATGATATAATATGCATACAAATTCTTGGAGAGGCAGATACTCTGACTCTGGATGCTACTACTGCTCGACTTTCTGCTATTATTACTCTTCTTCAATGTCCTTTACTTCCCTCTCCATCTCCTGATATTATTTCTCATCCTACTCATCATGACCCCTCTGGTGATTGCGGGGGCCGTTCTGGTGGCCGTGGTTGTGGTCGTGGTTACTCTAAGCATATTTGTTCTCATTGTGTCCTCCTTTGTCACTTAGTTGATCGTTGATAGACAAAACATCCTCATCTTCGTCCAACATCGGTTGATTCCTCCATGCAGTCTAATTCTTCTCTAGCTACTTCTGGTGCTTCTCAGTTGGCTATGACAGGTAGGTAGCTCATTGATTCTGGTTCTATTAATTATATGACATGCAATTCTCGTCTTTTATCTTATCTTAACAAGAGCAACCGGTTACCTCCGGTTCTTATTGTAGATGGTTCAACATCTCCGGTTTGTGGGTTTGGCACCGTGCCTATTACTCATTCTCTTCAGCTGCAGAACACTCTTTATGTCCCGAATTTTTCGTTCAACCTTCTTTCTATTACTGTTATTTACAAATAGTTGAATTGTGGAGCTATTTTTACTGCCTCTAATTGTACTTTTCAAATTCTTCATTCCAAGGAGATGATTGCTACGGGGACTGAGTACGGTGGCTTGTTGTATCTTGATACTTCTTTTGCATTTTCTTCCTCTTCTTCTCTACTTCAGTGGCATCTTGGCCTTGGGCATCCTCCTCCTCGAATTCTTTATCAGCTTCTGCCCGATTTTCCTCATGACGATTCTTCTCTTGATTGTGAAGCTTGTCAATTTGGCAAGCATCACCAGTCTACTTTTCCTGCTAAGTGAGGCCACAGTTCTTCTCGTCCTTTTGAACTTGTTCATTCAGATGTTTGTGGCCCTGCTCCCCTTCAGACTACTAGTAGGGGGAGTTTTTATTTTTTTACTTTTATAGATAACTTTTTTCGGTGTACGTGGTTATATTTGTTACATGAACGCTCTGAGATTTTCTCAATTTTTACTGCATTTTATAATGAAATTCGCACACAATTTAATACCCCTATTAAAACTCTTCGTATTGATAATGTTAAAGAGTATCTTAGTTATAAATTTACATAATTTTGTTTGGATCATGGCATTGTCCATAAAATTACTTGCCCTTACACTTCACAATAGAATGGCTTTGTTGAACGTAAAACTCGTCATCTTCTGGATGTGGCTCGTAGTCTTCTCACTCATATGCATGTTCCTTGGTCTTATTGGGGTCATGTGGTTTTTCTTTCCTATTTTCTCATTAATCAAGTTCCAACTTCGGTTCTCAATGGCAAAACCCCTTTTTCTGTCCTATATCATGATGCGACACAATTTACATTACCTCCTTGTGTCTTTGGATGCACAACACTTGTCCACTCTTCTGCTTCTTGTTGCGACAAACTCTCTCCTCATTCTATTAAGTGCATCTTTTTGGGCTATTGTTCGACACTGAAAGGATATAAGTGTTTTTATCCTATTCTTTAGTGATAGTATGTCTCGATGGATGTTACTTTCTTTGAGGATGCTCCATTCTTTTCTTCTCCCTATATTCTTCCTTCTTCTGATGATTCTTCTTCTTTCCCAAATGTGTCGGCTCCTCTTCCAGAGCCTGCACTTATTTCTTCCCTTTCTATTTCTAATTCTTCTACTATCCCTGATTCTTCTCCTGAGTCGCTGATACTTGCTCCTGTGCTAGTAGTCTCTCCTTTGGATGGGACTGATATAGTAGACAGGATAGATCTTGATCTTTTGATTGCTCTGCGAAAGGTTGTTCGCTCCTGTACTCAACATCCTCTCCAGGTTAGGGTTTTTTATGTGTTGCACTCTCCTTCATCTAGGAGCTTTGCTCTTGCCCACTCGGCTAATGTTGTTCCAGCCTCGTATCACGATGCTCTTGTTGTTCCTCTTTGGAAGGCTGCTATAGATGAAGAGATGCACACTCTCACTAAACGGGGTACTTGGACTCTTGTTCCAACTCCTCCAGGAGCTGATGTGGTTGGCTGTCGCTGGGTCTTTTTCATCAAATTTTTTCCTAATGGTAGTATTGATCGTTACAAGGCACGACTTGTTGACAAAGGCTTTATGCAAACCTATGGTGTGGATTTCTTTGATACTTTCTCTCCTATTGCTCGATTATTACGATTCTTGTTCTCTTTTCAGTGGCTATAAATAGGGACTGGGAAATGTCTTAGTAGGATATGAAGAATGCCTCTCGTTATGGTGATTTGCAAGAAACTGTTTATATGGAGCAACCTCCTGGGTATGTTGCTCAGGGGGAGTCTCAGGTCTGTAAACTGCGAAAGTCAATCTATGGTCTTAAGCAAAGTCCCAGGGCCTTGTTTGACATGTTCAATGAAGTTATTTCTGTGATTGGGTTTGCTCGAAGTGCTACAGATCACTCTTTATCCATTCGCAAAACATCGGCTAGTCTTGTTATCCTTGCGGTTTATGTGGATGATATTCTTCTTACTAGGAAAGATAGAGAAGGTGTGGATATGACAAAGAAGCATCTTCTTCAGCATTTTGTTACCAAAAATATGGGATCTCCGAAATATTGTTTGGGGATTGGGATATCTAGGAAACCATGTTCTATTGTTCTTTCACAGCGGAAGTATGCATTAGATCTCTTAAAATATATAGGTCTCCTTGGGGCTAAACATGCTTGATCTTCGATGTCTATTTGAGATGACAAGTGTTGGAGTGAGGACTCACCCTTATTGAAGATGCCACCAGTTACAGATGGCTTAGAGGAAACTCATTTATCTGACAGTCAGGAGATCAAATATTTGTTATGTAGTGGGAAGTGTGAGCCAGTTTATGCAAGCTCTTAAAGAGTGTCATCTTTAGTCAGCTATGAAGATTTTAGAGTATGTGAAAGGTGAACTAGTGAAAGGACTTCTGTTTTAGAAGATAGTACATTTGAAGGTGGAGGAACACTCTGATGCTAGCTATGTAGTTGATAAGGAAGACAAGAGGTCTACATAAAGGTTCTAAACTTTTGTTGGAGCGAATTTGGTCAGCTGGAAGAGCAAGAAACAAGCTGTAGTTTCCAGGTCAAGTGTAGAAGCCGTGTATAGGAGCATGACTCTAACTACTTGCGATCTGAAGTTGTTACAGACATTCGAGGACCAACCAGCGTAGAAAACCCTGCGTCCATAGTCTTTCTCTCTACTAGTACTGCTCACGGACTAATCACCTATCCGCGTGATTAAGCCCTTTCGGCCTGGTTCCCGGCCTTGGCTTCAGCGACCTAAACGGTCTTCTCTGCCTGATCGCACAGTTCGCTAAGGTTAGAGTAGCGAGTTGCGGTATCATCTATCCGCGCAGTCTACTGACCTCTTTGGTCAAACCGCACGGCCTCTGGCACTCCTTTACTCTAGCTATCAGCTTCCCCTTGTACCATTTGTTTGCTTTTTCGTGTAAAGGGACTCAAGTTGTAATATCTGATTCATAATCAAAAGAAAGCCTGTCGTAGGAGTGGCCTTTAAGCCGCGGCGGGCGAACTCTGATGTTGCCACTGCCAGCGGCCCCGCTCTCTTTCTTTCACACTCTCGATCTCAACCATCAAAGCTAACTGTCAAAGTAACCGTCTGCTGGATAATTACTCATCAACCTTCCCTGCTATCCCCCGCATAGTCATCAACCTCTCCTCTATCACCGCAATCTCTCCACCTCACTCGCGAGACCGAACACCCGTTATTTGCTGGTGCGCCCATTTCCTGCATCAATATATATACTTTAACTTAGTCATACCCAAGATTGTCTTTGTCAAAATTTCTAAACTTCTAATTTATTTGTAGTTTAAACTTTGACACAGTTTTATATTTATCAATTCCAAGCCATTTCCTCTAGATCTTTTTTAAATCTTAGGCAGTGTAGTATCAAGTGCATTACAAAGGATATTATCTTGCAATGTTGGAATTTCTTCAATGCACAGTTGAGTCGTTCCTTAATTTACAACACCTTTAGAGTCAATATTTATTTTCTACACCTGGATTGTTGTTCCTTCAAAGAATTTTATGTCTATGTACTAAGAAATTTTTAGTGAAGAAAAAGGAATCACATCTACTTGCTTAATATCCATCATAGCTTGATCAGGAACATAAACATTTTGGATATTAAAAGCATTATCATCTACTCGAACATTACTCTTATCAAATGATTTGGTATGATGGAATTTGAAGAATGTACTAATATTCTTAACCTTGTAGACCCACTCTAGATAAGAAGTTAAGAAATCCCTAATAATTGGAGGTTCAGGAACCATAAGAACTACATAGAAGAGAAGTAAATAACATCATAGTAATTGGAGGTTCTGGAACCATCTCATTTTCAATTTTTTATTCTTCATTATAGTCCGATCCTATAGTTATTTTAGGAGGAACTACTTGAATACTAATATGATGATCATGTTAATAAATCGCCAACTAATCAAATTTTTCTACTACTTTGGCAATCTATGGACTAAAATCAACACTAGAATTTTTTGTTCATGAAACACATTTGTAACATCAAAAATTATATGCAAACAATCTTCAATGATTAACTCTTATTAAAACATGAATAGGTTTGTTTGAAGTAGAATATCCTATGAAATTTTTTTTCATCAGCCTTTCTTTCGAATTTACAATGATAAGATGTTGGGAAAACCCAAATATTTAACATAACAAATTATATAATAGTTATTCTATTTTCCAAGGATAATTAACCATGTTATATAGATAGGGTAATTTTTCATTAAAAGTCCTAGGAAGTTAGTTATAGTTAAAGGAAGAAGACATCATTCTAAAATCTAGAGGAAAATAACCCAAGGCATAATTGTGTCAAGTAGAACTCGACATAATGTTGAGTAGAACTTGACGCAAAGTTGACTCAAAGTTGATGCATCTTTGACTGGTTGTCGATACATTCTCTTAAGTGAAGTCGATGCCTCTCCAAAGTAGAAGTTGATGCATACGTCAATAAGTAATCGACGTAATGTCGATTTTTATTCAGGTTTACATTTTTTTACTCTGATGCAAAATTTGATGCTACCTATATTAGAAATCGACGTAACGTCTACGTACATCTATTCAGAAAGTATATTTAGAAAAAATTTCTCAAGATTATTTGAAGATTACACTTATTGAAGTTATTTAAATTTGAAGTGTTGTTAGAAGAATGTCAAAAGGGAAAAGAATCCTCAACATAATTTATGAAGAATAATTGTACGAGATTTGAATATGAAAGGATGGGATTTTTTATACAAGTTTAGAATGATTTTATTTTATTCCTTCTAAAGAAAATCAATTACTAGGAATAATTTAAAACCATCCAGAGACTAATATACTAAAATTCCAAATGGAAGGAAGTAAAATACCAACCAGTACAAAATTTCTACTAGTACTTCTTCCATTAATCTTATTTGTTACAAAAATCAATAACATGTTGATCAAAGCTTATAATCATTTCTTTTTCTTCACAAAGTATTACTCATTTACAAAGATCAGGTCTACTCGTGTGCTAAGAATCCTCAGATAATTTGTTGAAGGAGGATTCAAACATGATGATAGATTTCTACAACTTCTTCTTACTAACTTTTTTCTTTTCACTTCTATTCTCATGAAGAGAGTTTATAAAATCCCTCAATAATGGATTCAGTCTGTGGCTTAATATCTTCTTATCAAAAATATCTAGTTGTGTGGTTTAATATCTTTTTATCAAATAAATTCTAGTTTTGTTGTTCAAGAACTCCTTATTAAAAGATCTAATGATTTGGTTATTAGAGTCTCCTTATCAAAAGACTTAGCCACTCATTCTTAGGTCTCCTTATTAAAAGACTCGGGCACTTGGGTAGTAGAATCCAACCAATGTGGTAGAAGAGTCGTTATACCTATATTTTTGAAAATCACTATATTTTTGGTGTTATCCGTGTTGTATTTTTTGTGCCTCTTTTCGATTTTTTTCTTTTGTTTTGATTTACTTAATTATGGTTGTTTTTCTATGGATTCTAATTTGAGAATATTTGAATTTGGTAAATACCTTTATTAAATAATTTTAAATCTCTATTTGCCCCATCTAGAGATTTCTTAAAGGTATAACTGTTCCCCTTTTATAAGATTTCCACTATTTAGAATATAACATAGGTTCCCAAAGACTCTAAAATATAAAATATTTAAAATCTTCCCTCTCACAAAGTTATAAGGATTACTTTTTTAGTATTATGCATTATTCTCCTATTCAAGACAAAATAAGTAATGTTTACTACTTCATCCCAAAAATACATATGAATTCAGCTTCAACAAGTAAAGTCCTAACTATTTAAATTTTTTTCTACTCTTTCTCTCAGTAACTCCATTTTGTTATGGAGTTCTTGGATCTAAAAGATAATTCTTGATTCCTTTACTTTCATATAACTCATTCTTCATATAAGAATAAAATTTAGTTCAATTCTAATCACAATCACTAAAGTATTCAGTTTATTTTGTATTTGTTTAATAGAGTTTGTTAGTGCTTTGTGGGTATTTAACTTAGATTTTGTGATAGAAACCCAAGTGAATCTTTAGTCATCCACAATTACCAAGGAATATGATTTTTCACTTAAATCTTTATTAGAAATTGGTATAAATTATTTGAAGTGGATCAAGTAAAAGATCCTTTGGAAACTATCAATATGATTATTTTTATAAAGACCTTGATCTACTTTCCTAATTTACAACCTCTGCGAGTCTACTAATTTACATATTTAGAACCAGGAATCCCTCTAACTAAGTGCTTTTTAGTAAGCTTTGCAATAGTTTTAAAATTTAAATGTTTATGCCTTTTATGCCAAAATTCAGATTTGTAATAGAAGAGTTGAATTATATAATATTATTCTAGCAAGCTTTGCATATTTTATATTTGTTGTAAAAGAAATCTAAAAGATACGTGTTACCTTTTCTAGTTCTTGATAAAGTAATAATAACGGTTCTATTACTGATAATTAAGTATTTGACTTTTGTAAACACTACCTTATAATTCTTGTCAAAACTATTTAATGCTATTAGGTTGTGCTTTAGATTTTCAGCATAGGATACCTTAGTAAAGGGCAAGGCTCCTCCATGAATTTCAATATATACATTAGTTTGACCGTGTCTTGAGTCTCTAAAGACTACTTTAAGTCATTCATTTTACTCCAACTAATTAAACAATAGTTTATCTCTAATCATTTATATAGAGAATCCACTATCCAGATACAATGACAATAATGTGGTGGCCTAGATGAATCCTACAAAAAATTACTTATTAGGGGGAACCATGTACAACTTTGGTCTATAATACAATCGATGAAATGGATGTAACTAGTAGTTTGTGTTAGATGTGATTTGAAGCAATATTTGAGATTATTGATTTATTAAACCAACAAATCCTTCATGAAAGTCAATAACATCTTACTTATGCTAGAGGAAAAGATCAACCAAAATTGAACAAACACTACTAGAAAAATGACTTTTAGACACGATTTTTTTTGCCACGGGGGAAAACCGTAGCTAATAATGAAGTATTAGCCACGCCCCTATTTCGAGACTAATAAGCTAGTATTAGCCACGGATGACTAATCCGTGGCAAATAAAAAGGTTTTTGCCACGGTTTGCTTGTTTTGTGGCTAATAAACTAGTATTAGCCACGACAAGCCAAATCCATGGCAAAAAAGTTGTATTTTTAGTCCCACATCGCCAACTAAAAGATCAATTTGGGGTTTATATTGCCCATTCTAAATTAATGTTTGAAATAAGATGGGTTCGGCGGCGGCGGTGGCGGCGGTGGTGACGGGGGGCCGAATCTTTTTTATGTTAGACATTCTCATTTGTTACAGGCAAATTAGCCACCACAATTTAACCGTGGCAAATAAGGAGCTTTTAGCCACGGCAATTGAATGTGGCTAATAATATTATTAGCCACGGATTCAGCGTGGCTAATACTATTAGCCACGTTCGCATTGCCCAAGCCCATTTACCGTGGGTAGGCCGTGGCTAAAATTTTTTAGCGACGATTTTGGACTTTTAGCCATGGCAATCTGTCGTGGCTAAAAGTCTGTTTTCTAGTAGTGAAATCTAGAAGCTAAAGTTGACTACTGATGAGTCCTTCCTTGAAAGTTAACTCCACCTTACTATGTTCCACAAGAAATCATTACTTGGTAAAATTTCCCCATTTTATATTACTTGATTATTGGGTATTGTATCCATAATAACGTAGATTTGTGTGAAG
This sequence comes from Platanthera zijinensis, assembly GCA_039513925.1. Taxonomy (NCBI): domain Eukaryota; kingdom Viridiplantae; phylum Streptophyta; class Magnoliopsida; order Asparagales; family Orchidaceae; genus Platanthera; species Platanthera zijinensis. The sequence goes on from CM077082.1 coordinate 130,051,553, forward strand.
TCACCATTGAACTAAGATGAATTAAGAATGTATTTGATGCTATTCTTTAGTTGAGTGCTTGCAAGTCACAATGGCTAAGTGTAGACCAATGTCAGTTTACAATGAGTCACCAAACATAGGACCATGCAATGTAATCCCTCATTGTGTGATCCATGATGTTGACTCATGTATAACCTTTCAATTGGGATGCGCTTCACTTTCAAGTACTATGGAAATGGAAGAAAGGAAGGGTTACTGGTCTTCAACAAAGAAGACTTAATTTTTAAGAGAAAAATTTCTAAGTCCATTTCTCGAGAAAGGAAGTCCATTTCTCAAGAAGTCTAAGTATATTCCTCAAGAAAGCAAAGCTGTTCTCGAGAAACCTCAAAGACTTCTCGGAAGATTGTCAGAAACAATCTTAAGTCCTTTTCTTAAGAAAAGCCCCGAAGATTTCTCGAGAAACCACGTTCATTTGTCGAGAAAGCAAAGTAGTTCTCGAGAAGTCGAATCTATTTATCGAGAAGCCAAGTCCTTTTCTCGAGAAACAAAATATTTCTCGAGAAATCAATACTTCAGTTCAAAGAATTTGGGTTAAGTAAATTTCTCGAGAAATCCACACCTTTTCTCGAGAAAGCAAATCATTTCTTGAGAAATCAAATCATTCTCAAGAAAAAAGTTCCTCAGTTCAAAATTGGCGCTAAGTATTTTTTCTTGAGAAATCACATCCTTCTCTAGAAATCTGTTCCTCTATTCAAAGATTTTGCTTAAAGTACTTTTCTTGAGAAAGCCATGTCATTTCTCGAGAAAGCGCATCCTTCTCGATAAATTACATGTCTTCCTGAGAAATGAAGTTGCAGAAAAATTTCTTTTCAAACCGTCTGACGGGATTCCGAAATATTCTAAGTTCTTCATGATTGGTCCACGTGGATCATTCCTTAATGATTTCAAACCGTTAGACAATGTTCTATATAAATTCCTTTCAAAGGAATCGCTAACCCCAACAAGAAGAATAATATTCTGAATTGCCTTCGCACTTTCTAAATCGGGAGAAGTCATACCATCTTCATTGTTCTTCTCTGTCGCTCATCTCTCAATCCAGCGATTCCAAGAAGAAAAGATTCGACAGATCCAAGATTCAAAGATTCTTCAACATCTAATTGATCATGTCAGATTCTAAGGTTTTCAGATTGACGTTCTCTCGTGATTTCTTCCTCAACCTTCTTCATCAAGATTTTTAGTTTTCAAGAGGGAAGAACCTTGAGATTTCAGATCTGGAAGTATACAGTTTTTTTATTGTTATTGTAAAAATTGTTTTTACTCTTGTAGGAGCTGTCTCTGAGATTTGTAGATCTATTAGTGGATCGAGTTTGTAGATCTGGTTTGTGGATCGAGGTGTAGATCCAGTTATGAATCGAGGTGTAGGAGAGTTTGTTCTCCGAGGTGTCGGAGCATTGCTCCGAGTTATAAGATTATGATAATCTGAGAAAAGTGAAGTAGCTGAATCTATCCCATCGTGGTAGATAGGCGAGGCGGGACATTGGACGTTCCCAAAATGGGGAACCACTATAAATCTCTTTATTTGTATGTTTGATTTTTTAGATAATTTATATTCTGCAAAAAGACACAAACATCACCAATTCACCCCCCCTCTACATAATTTAGGTAGACGCTAGATACTTTCAATCAGTATCAGAGGGGCATTTTGGTCTATAAGGTTAACACCTTGATCAAGATCCCTGATCTAGCATTTAGAGATTCCTCACATTCAACATGGAAAGATGCAAAGACATGTCATCCATGAAGCTACCGGAGTGCACTAAGGAAAATTTTCCAATGTGGAAAGAATGAGTACGGTTCTTCATAGAAGCTGCTAATCTGAGAATTTTTAAATAGTGGAAGAAAGACCACACATCCCTACATAGGCTTCAACGATAAGTCCAGCGATTATGATCCCCAAGAAGATGATGGATCTCACTAACGATGAGATTTCCTTAGTATCCCTAGACAAGAAGGCAAATAATATCATAACAAGTGCAGTGGACGATTCAATGCTGCAGAACTTATTCCAATGCAAATTTGCCAAATAGATGTGGGACTGTCTTGTTGTCCCGATGGATGGTATTGAAGAAGTGAGAGACGATTGCAGATAGTTGTTAAACCAGGACTATGAACACTTAAAACAAGGTGTCAATGATTCCATAGCTGACATCTTCGAGAAGTTATTCAAGATAGTCAATGGCCTCAGAAACTATGGCTGTGCATTCACTAATGGCATGATCAACGACAAGTTTCTATGATCCCTGACTAAGGACTGGGACACAAATATTGTTTCCATTAGAGAATTCAGGAAGCTGCCGGAGACAGACCCTCAAAACCTATTCGGAAAGATACTCTCCTATGAGCTTCAAATGAATACCCGGAAGAAGGAGGAGCAAAGCAACAAAACGTCTAGCAGAGAAAAGTCTGTGGCTCTGAAGGTGGAAGGTTCGAGGAAATCTAAAGCAGTGTCACCCATAAGGACACATGCTCCTGATAGACCAAAAGACTCAGAGTCAAGCACGTCAGGCTCCGATGTCACAACCCGCATTTTCTCCGAATTAGGGGTTATCAGAGTAAGGGAAAACACGCGTCGTGATGCCACGTCAAGCAGGGGATAACTGCTGACGCTCAGGCAAAACTAACTACTTTACTTTATGAAAATTAGTGAGTTAAATGATTAGAAAATAAGTTATATTTTTAAACGCCGTATCCCTCGGCGCGGTGGATCAACTAGTCCATCGTTTAAAAACTATACTTATACGCTGTGGAAAATACTTAATTCAGGTTTGACATCCTAAAAGAGTGCATAAGTGCCCCTAGAGGACAACTTATAACATGCAAGACCCTACATTTAATTTATACCATATATAAGAAAATGATTCTTTTTACGTTGTTTGAAAAATAGTGTTTGAGTTTATAAAACATGCTGATCATGTGATATACTTATAATAGTGTTTTTTGGTTTAAAGTAACTAACAACCTAGCATAAATCATCCCCAGAGCAAGTAGACAATCTCCAAAAAAAAGGTAGCAGCAAAAAGATAACAAATCTAGTATCAAGGTAAAACTACCAGTGGGAGCCAACAAACTAACACGAACCCACTAGCAAGTATGTATGTCTGTAAGAAAATCAACACCAAAACTTCCTCGCAAAAACAAGGAACTGATCTCTATAGCACCAGAGACAACCAGCAACTGCACAGCACTACTAGCCGTCAGAGCGGCTACTATCCAGAACCTGAGGCATTCAAAGAAGAAAGAATACATCAGCAAGCAAAACAAGAAAACTACTCGAAAGTGTCAATCAGAAGATAAGTAAAAGAGGAAAACAAAGCAGTAATAGTCACAACTGCCCAAGGAAAGACAAAAAGGAAGTGCACTAAGCGCGAGGACACAACAGTAACTCTTCCCAAATGCTGCAGAGTTAACAAGGTTACCATGAGGCCAAATGCTGCAATCTACCAAGGAAGAAACGTCTAACACCCTAAGCTGCGAGAGATGGTAGTAGAAAAATAAACAACGCGGATCCGGGTTGGAGGCAAACTCAGTCCCCCATCCACCATTTCCAAGCAAACAAAGCTCAAGGGTCTACATGTGAAAGCACTAGGGACCTTCAACCTCCTTGCCAAGCCCGTACCCGGAGCAAGATAAAAGAAAAGGGTGGCCACAGCTAAATTACACAACACCGCCCCCATTAAGAGCTTCAAACCACCACTACTAACCACGACCCACGATTCGGCTTTTGGGAAAGAAAACATAGCCGACAAGGAACATCAAAATCAAGGAATTCACTCGGGAGCGAAAATTAAGGTAAGGGAAAGCGTTGAGATGACTCAACACGGCAAGGAGTTGAGTGAGTACAACTCACTCAATTCCTAACCAGACCTTGGCGTTGAGTGAGTTAGCCTCACTCAGCGCTAGAAACAACCATGGCGTTGAGTGAGGTTCACTCACTATATGCCCTCCGCAAGAATAGCTCTGGCGTTGAGTTATCTAACCTCACTCAACGCCAAAACAGCTATGGCGTTGAGTGAGGTTCACTCACTCAACTCCCTGGCACTTAACTGCAAACAGAGACAGTGGCGTTGTGTGAGCTGGCCTCACTCAATGCCAAAACAGTAATGGCGTTGAGTGAGGTTCACTCACTCAACGCCCTAGAACTTAGCCGCAAAGAGTGGTTGCGGTGTTGAGTGAGCTGACCTCACTCAATGCCAAAACAGCAAAGGCATTTAGTGAGGTCGACTCACTCAACGCCAGAGTACCTGGCCGCAAAGAAGGGCTGTGGCGTTGACTGAGTCTACCTCAATCAACGCAAAAACAGCAATGGCGTTGAGTGAGGTTCACTCACTCAACGCCAAAGGACTTGGCCGCAAACAGGTCTACGGCATTGAGTGAGGTCACCTCACTCAATGCCAAAACCGAAATGGAATTGAGTGAGGTCGACTCACTCATAGCAAAAGTAATTAGCCTCAGAAAAGGCTGCGGCGTTGAGTGAGCCCACCTCACTCAACGCCAAAGTACTTGGCCGAACAGAAAGCTACGGCGTTGAGTGAGTTCACCTCACTCAATGCCAAAACTGAAATGGCGTTGAGTGAGGTCGACTCACTCAATGCCAAAGTACTTAGCCTCAGAAAAGGCTGCGGCATTGAGTGAGCCCACCTCACTCAACGCCAAAGTACTTGGCCACACAGAAAGCCGCGGCGTTGAGTGAGTTCACCTCCCTCAACGCCAAAACGGAAATGGCGTTGAGTGAGGTTGACTCACTCAACGCCAAAGTACTTAGCCGCTAGAAGGGGCTGCGGCGTTGAGTGAGTCCACCTCACACAACGCCCTAGTACTTAGCCAAATAAATCAGACCAAACTATGGCTTTGAGTGTGTGCACCACACTCAATGCCAAATCCCGAGTGCCCACCAAGACTGGTTCAAACCAGAACACCACCAAAGAAAATATCCCTCTCTCTCGGCTCCACGCGAATTAGCACCAAACCAGAAATAAAAATTTGGAGTCTAAATGGTGGAAACAACCAGCGGGTTGAGCAAAAACAGCACAAGGGGGCTCATAAGGGAAAACCACTGTACAGAATTTAGCAAGCATAAGAGAAACACTTGGCTTCTATCCTAGGGCTAACCGGGTAGTTTAGAGGGGGAAGATCAAAACAGCAAGTGCAAGAACCACTTGCCTCGATTTTTCAGCGAAGCTTCACTCGAGCCCTTCCTCTCCCTCGACACTAGAAGCAGCAACACCAAGCCAGCACATCCCGAGCTTAAATGGCGGAAAGAGCAAAAACCGAAAATCAAAATCTACTAAAAACTCCACGAAAATCAAATATCTTACCATAGAAATGAAGATTTGAGCGAGAGCAATCCAGATCCACTTTCAAAATCAAATTCCGTCCACAAATGCCCCCGGAATCGGCGTCCGAAGGGGAGCAGGTTCGGCGATTCTCCGCTTCTTTTCGCGAATAGGAGCTGGAGACGATTTTCGGGAAGGAGAAGAATGGGTCCGCTAATTTGGATTAAGGCTTTTAAATAAATCTAATCATGCCTAATAAGCCTTTACCGCCTCCTAAGCTGCAAGTTCTAATCTCTTAGCCTAATAATTATAAATTCCATTTACTCTTAGCACACCCAAAATGACGCGAAAACCGAACTACCTCGGAATTCGACGAAACTCGCACCGTAGCTAAATACCCATACTACGAACGCAACGGCGAAGTCGAAATAAACTTTCGACGAACAGAACTCAAGTTATACCTACCCGAAGCCAAAACACAAGCCTGCCCCGAGAGGCCACACTAGGTCACAAAAAATGACCCGACTTGCTAGGGAGATCTTGCCAATAGGCTACAAAATAGCCCACTCAGTTCTAAGGAGTTAAGATCACACTCCACAGATGACACAAGCCAAGAGAACACATCGACGTAACCCCAAACGAGAATTAAATAATCGCAGAAAAATCGGGGGTGTTACAGCCACTCCCCCTAAAAGAAAGTTTCATCCCGAAACTTTACACACAACACTTCTACTATAGAAGGAAAAGTAACAAGCCAAACATTACAAGAAGGAAACGTACCAATCCTATCAGGGGAACAGTTGACGGTGAGCCTCCCTCAAAGCCGACTCTAACTCCCAAGTCGCGCTTTCCAAATCCTGATTCTTCCATAGAACTTTGACCATCGGGATGGACTTCCTTCGCAGCACCCGATCTTGAGTATCCAAAATGCGGACCGGCACTTCAACAAAAGAGAGATTTGGCTCCAACTGGGGCACAACATCCAAGACTTTCCCACTGCTGCGCACACACTTCCTCAATTGGCTTACATGAATTACATTATGAACACCTGGGAAGTTTGCTGGCAAATCCAACCTATAAGATGACATGCCAATCCGCTCCACAATCTTAAACGAGCCCACATACCTCGGGTCGAATTTCCAGTTCTTACCGAACCTCTTAACACCAACCATCGAGGAAACCTTAAGAAACACAAGGTCCCCTACAGAAAACTCCAAGTACGACCTACACCGATTGGCATTCTTTTCATATCTCTCCTGAGCTATACGAAGCTTTTCTCGAATAAGCTTCACCGCGACTTCCATCTCCTCGGACGCATCCAGACCCAACAAGGGTCCCTCACCTGCCTCAGCCCAAAAAAGGGGATTTCTGCAGTGCCTCCCATACAAAGCTTCAAACGGAGCCATTTGCAAACATTCTTGATAACTGTTGTTGTATGCAAACTCCATAAGTCGCAACCGCTCATCCCACGCTCCATCGTGGTCTAGAATGTAGAATCTGATCATATCCTCAACTATCTGGTTCACCCTCTCTGTCTGCCCATTGGTCTTTTGGTGGTAAGCAGTAGAATACCTCAGATCTGTACCCAAACCCTCCTGCAGACTCTGCCAAAAACGAGAATTAAACCGAGAGTCTCGATCAGAAATGATGCTAACAGGCACACCGTGCAATCTGATGACCTCATTAAATTACAACTCTGTTATCTTCTTCATCGAGTAATCAATCTTATACAGCATGAAGTGAGCACACTTTGTCAGTCTATCCACTATAACCCAAACAGAATCAAATCTCCTTTGAGATTTCGGTAAGCCCGTGATGAAGTCCATAGAAATACTTTCCCACTTCCAAGTCGGGATCTCTAACTTAGTCAACTTGCCAGCAGGCCTTCCGTGACCGGCCTTCACACGCTTGCAAGTGTGGCACTCAACAACAAATCGGGCTATATCACTTTTCATGCCATACCACCAGGCAATTTGCTTCAAATTATGATACATCTTTGTAGATCCTAGATGGTAGGCAACACTGGAACCATAAGCCTCTCTGCATATCATACCACTGATGTCCCCAACAGCGGGGATGCAAAATCTGCAACGGTACTTCAAAGTACCCGCATCATCGATAGAAAAATCTAGCAACTCCCCTCTCTAAGTCCTGAAGTATATGTGCAGCAGATCCGGATCATCCTTCTGGTGCAATCTAGTAAGAGAAATCCAAGACGGCTCTGCCACTGCCAAACTACTCTTCATGTCACAGCATCCTACTAAGATATCCATAAGGAGGAACTCTTCCACTAAACGGTCGGCGGAGAGATTAAAGATCTTCCCCATTTTCTGACTCAGGGCGTCAGTCACTATATTGGCCTTGCCTGGATGATACTGGATCTCTACGTCATAATCGGCCACATACTCTAGCCACCTACGCTGGTGCAGATTCAACTCCTTCTGTGTGAACACATACTTCAGGCTCTTGTGATCAGTGAAGATCTTGCACTGAGCCCCATAAACTAGATGCCTCCACAGCTTCAATGCATAAATCACCGCTGCAAACTCAAGGTCATGCATAGGGTAATTTCTCTCATGAGTCTTTAATTGTCTTGACCCATACGCAATTACTTTTCCAACCTGCATCAACAAGCAACCCAGACCAACATGAGAAGCATCCACGTACACATCATACTCCACACCCTCAGTAGGTAGGGTCAGAACGGGAGCAGTGCACAATATGTTCTTTAGCTCCCAGAAGGCTTCTTCGCACTTCTCGCTCCAAACAAAGGTCGCGTTCTTCTGAGTCAACCTGGTCAAAGGTGCAGCTAGGGTAGAGAAACTCTCCACGAACCTCTTGTAGTAGCCGGCCAACCCTAGAAAGCTCCTGATCTCCTTGGGCGTGCCTGACCTACTCCAATCCATCACTGCTGCGATCATTTCTGGGTCGATCGAGATCCCATCCATGTTCACCACGTGGCCCAGAAACGAGACCTGAGGCAACCAAAATTCGCACTTGCTCAGCTTGGCGAATAACTTGTGATTCCTCAACTCCGCTAGAACCAAGTGCAGATGCTGCTCATGCTCCTCAGTGCTGCGGGAATAGACCAGCACGTCATCGATGAAAACCACAACGAAATTGTCTAGGAAATCCTTGAACACCCGGTTCATCATATCCATAAAAGCTGATGGTGCGTTGGTCAAACCAAACGACATCACCAAGAACTAAAAATGTTTATGCCTCGATCTAAACGCAGTCCGTGGTATATCTGCCTCACGGATCTTGAGCTGATGATAGCCAGAACAAAGATCGATCTTGGAGAACACCGTGTTACCGCACAACTGGTCAAATAAGTCATCGATCCTCGGTAGAGGGTACCTGTTCTTAATAGTGACTTTGTTCAACTCCCTGTAGTCGATGCAAAGCCGCATCGACCCATCCTTCTTCTTTACAAACAAAACAGGAGCACCCCAAGGTGACGAACTCTGTCTGATAAACCCTTTTGCCAATTGCTCATCCAACTGGACTCGCAACTCCTCTAACTCACGAGGGGCCATCTGGTACGGCGCCTTAGCAATAGGACGCGTACCCGGTTCCAAATCAATCACAAACTCAACATCCCGATCGGGAGGAAGACCAGGAAGGTCATCAGGAAAAACATCAGCGAAATCACGAACAACAGAAATCTCCTCCAAGCATAGTACGCTAACAGCAGTTCCAACCACTGAGACTTAACAAGCCAAACAATCAAAATGAAACAGATCCCGAGCACATACCGAAGAGATGACAGGAGAATCCTGGCATGGATCAGCATACACGCTTCCGAGCTGACTGTTGTCCTTGATGAAATCCAAGCGCTTCCCTTTGCATTAAATAACCGCATCATACTTAGATAGCCATTCCATGCCCAGAATAAAATTGAAGTCCTCCAGATCAATCATCTTCAAGTCTGTCTTAGCAAGAAAGTCTCCCAACAAAACAGGGCAATCTAGAATGCCCAAATCTGATAACACAGATTCACCATAGGGTAACTTGACACGGAAGGTATCCCGTACTCGATCTAGAGTCAACCCATGTCACTCCACCAAGGCTCTAGCTACAAATGAGTGGGTAGCACCAGAATCAAACAGAACATGCGCCCAGCGGTTCTTCACCTTAAATTTCCCTATAGGAGTATATAACTAAGGATCTACCAAAACAAAACTGCAATCATTCTAGTAAAAACAAAAATAAAACCTTCAGTCTGGAAAAACAACTAACCTGAGATGACCTGAGTCGAAGATTGAGCCTCCTCGGAAGAGATCACGTTCAGCTTTCTCTTGCCCTTATCTACATGCTGTGGCGGAGGTAATTCCTGAAGTGGAATAGCATGAAGAGCAGGCTGGACCTGAGGACACCTAGACTTGATGTGACCCTTTTGCCCGCACTGATAGCAGACTTTATCCTTAGACCAGCACTGGGCAGCATCATGCCCGGGTCGCTTGCAAACAGAACAGGAAACATCCCTCCTAGGAGCACCCTGAATAGCATGAACTTGCTCCTTCTTCTGAGTTGCTGCCTTTTTGAAACACCTCTCAACAGGGTGGCCTGACCGACCACAGAAGCTACACACTACCTTGCTTTTCTTTCCCAAAGCAGCACCGGGTACCTGGGGTTTCTTCTCCTTGACAGACTTCCCTCTTGTCCTTCCTCATTTGCTGGCCTCTTTTCTTTGCGGTCTCGATAGCCTCCACCTTCAGAGCAGCCTCCACTACCCCGCATAAGTCTCTGATCCATAAGCACTGGTCAACTGCTGTACCTCGCTCCTCAAGCCACCAAGAAACCGCTTGACTCGATCAGCCTCAACACTCACCAACCTAGGAGCAAACCGGCTCAACTTGCAGAACTCTACCCATACTCATCGACCGTGAGTTGCCTTTGCTTCAGGTGGAGGAAGTTGTTCATAAGTCAGTCACGCTCGACCGAGGGCAGGAACTTCCTCAGCAGCATTTCTTTGAATACTTCCCAAGAGCATCCAGCTACCAATCTCTCCTTTTCTCTAAGCCACCAACTCTTAGACAAACCCTTATGCTGATAGGAGGCTATCATCACTCTCTGATCATCTGCAATACCGGAATACGAGAACATCTCCTCCATTGAGAACAGCCAATCGTCTATGACCATGAAATCTGCCTTCCCATCATAAGTAGGAGGGTTAAGTCTCTGAAACTGCGAGATAAATACCATTTCTGCTAGCACAACCACTGGAGGTCTCAGGGGTGCAGGAGGAGGAGGAACAGTTAACCCCCCTACAGGTCTTTGCACTCCCTGAGTTTGTCCTGCCACAACTGCCACTAGAGACTAGATCTGGGCCTGCACATCCACCATCTGCCTGCTCAAGGAATCGCTACTCTATCAAAGGCTCTCGATCACCACATCATTCTGTGCTCCCGATGACTCACCCTCAGATAGGGGGGTCGATCTAGTCAAAGGACATCTCACCATCCTAAAATCATAATAACGTTAGTCAGATCCTAGTACAATAGCTACAACTATCTACAAGTACAGACAATACATACATAAATATAAACTTAAAGCTGCTAAACTTGCTCTAAGAGTTTATTTTTTTACAAAAAATGATGTTATGCCTTAACCTAGGATGGTTAACCACCACCATACTAACTCTTGTGCCTAGATCGGGAATGCATGACGTTACATTATTTTTGACTCGAAAACTTAAGTGTGTACATATGTCATCCTGCCAGTCTTTAGCTTGGCATGTTGTGCTTATGCAATGTTATGTTATGCATGTTTGTGTTATGCATTCTAAAAAGGCCCTAATGCATGTTATGAGCAGCGTACACATGAAAATGTTATTCATCCCATAATACATAACATCCTCATGCAACGAAAAAGAAAATGAGCTAGTCGCAGCCATGTGGTGAGGTTATGCATCCCATACTACATAACCCTCACATGTTGCCCCTATGGTGGATCCATATACGAACACATATTATGCATCCCATACTACATAATATGCCCCGTATACTTCATGTTATGCTATGAGTGCAGTGTTCGTGCTTTTGCCAAGATGTGCTGATTACATATCAGTGTGTGAATGACATGATGCTGAACTACTAATGCAATCAAAAAGGAAGGTTGCCCGACTAGCCTGTCAAGCAACCTCCCTCTGATACCAACTGTCATAACCCGCATTTTCTCCGAATTAGGGGTTATCAGAGTAAGGGAAAACACGCGTCGTGATGCCACGTAAAGCAGGAGATAACTGCTGACGCTCAGGAAAAACAAACTACTTTACTTTATGAAAATTCATGAGTTAAATGAATAGAAAATCAGTTATATTTTTAAAGGCCGTATCCCTCGGCGCGGTGGATCAACTAGTCCACAGTTTAAAAACTATACTTATACACTGCGGAAATAACTTCATTCAGGTTTGACATCCTAAAAGAGTGCATAAGTGCCCCTAGAGGACAACTTATACCATGCAAGACCCTACATTTATTTATACCATATATAAGAAAATGATTCTTTTTACGTTGTTTGAAAAATAGTGTTTGAGTTTATAAAACATGCTGATCATGTGATATACTTATAATAATGTTTTTAGGTTTAAAGTAACTAGCAACCTAGCATAAATCATCTCCAGAGCAAGTAGACAATCTCCAAAAAAAAGTTAGCAGCAAAAAGATAACATATCTAGTATCAAGGTAAAACTACCAGTGGGCGCCAACAAATTGACACGAACCAACTGGAAAGTATGTATGTCTGTAAGAAAAACAACACCAAAACTACCTCGCAAAAATAAGGAACTGATCTATATAGCACAAGAGACCACCAGCAACTGCACAACACCACTAGCCGTCAGAGTGGCTACTATCGAGAACCTGAGGCATTCAAAGAAGAAAGAATACCTCAGCAAGCAAAACAAGAAAACTGCTCGAAAGTGCCAATCAGAAGATAAGTAAAAGTGGAAAACAAAGCAGTAACAACCACAACTTCCCAAGACAAGACAAAAAAGAAGTGCACTATGTGTAACGCCCCGTTTTTTCAGGGATTATTTTTATTCTCATTTGGCATTACGATGACGCGTTCCCGTGGCTTGTGCCATTTGTGGAGTGTGGTTTAGCTCCTTAGAACTGAGTGCCCTATTCTGTAGCCTGTTGGCAAGATCTCCCTAGCAAGCCGAGTCGTTTTGGGTGACCCGGTGTGGCCTCTCGGGGGGATGTTGGTGTTTGGCTTTATTTGGGTATAACTCGAGTTCTGTTTGTCGAAAAGTAATTTCGACTTCGCCGTTGTGTTCGTAGCGTGGGTATTTAGCTACGGTGCGAATTTCGTCAAATTCCGAGGTAGTTCGGTTTTCGCGTCGATGTGGTGCTTTATGTAATTTTGTAATTAATTATATAATTATATAATTATATATATATATATATATAGAGAATAAAACCCCCGATTCATCTTCTTCCCCGCTTGAAACCGCCGGTCCTGTACGAGGAAACGGAGAAACCGCCTACCCTTCCCTTCGGACGCCGATTCCCGGAGCGTTTGTGGACGGAATTCGATTCCGAGAGTGGATTCGGATTGCTCTCGTCAAGACCTTCATTCCTGCGGTAAGAAATTCGATTTTCGTGGAGTTTTGGGAGGATTGGAATTTCCGGTTTTGGAAGTTTTCCGCCAATAATGGCCGAGTTTTTGTTCTAGGTGTTGCGGCCGTTTTGATCCGTGCGAAGAGGAGGAAAGCAGTCCAAAGCTTCGCTGAGATTTGAGGCAAGTGGTATTCTTGCCCTTGCCAAGTTTTCTTTTTGATTTTACTTGCTGAAATTGAAATCCCGGTTAGCCCAGGTTAGAGGCCTTGTTGTTCTCATTTTCTTGCTAACTATAGGGCTTAGTTCTTCCTACTGAAACCCCCCCCCCCTATTTTGTTATGTTTGGAATCCAAATTGTCGGCGTGGAGCCGTTGTTTTCCTTTATTTTTGATTGTTGCTCTGGTTCGGGTGTAGCCGAGAGGGAGAGTTAGGAGGGGGGTGTGGTTGCCGATTTTTCATTAAGGTATTACTCGAATGATTTGGCATAGCTCGTATGGTAGTGGTGCGCGACGTTGATAGTTGTCTGCTGCTACTGCAGTGGCGTGAGTCGTGTGCACGTTCCGGTGTCGTTCGGGAAATTCCAAACGGTACAGGTTGGCCGCGCACGGTCATCAACCGTTAGGGCGCACGACCACTGGTCGTGTGCCTCTGCTCGTGCACGGCTGTCTTTCAGTTTCCAAAGTTCTATCTCGGAAAATCGCACGAGCGCTGGCAACAGTGCGCACGACCAGTGGTCGTGCGACACTGATCGTGCGCAGTTGCTAGGTTTTCTGTCAGGTTTTCCAGGTTCGCTTCGCACGATCATCAGCCGATGAGTGCGCACGACCACTGATCGTGCGTCACTGATCATGCGCTTTGTATATTTTCTTTTGCTAGGTGAATTTAGATGGTTTCGAGTGCGGGAGTTTAGATACTCAAGTGGCAGGTAACTACTCGAGTTCTGGATCTTCTGCCTTGGTCGTTCGACTGTCGTCGAGCTCCGTATTCTTTAGTGGGCTTGTGGGTAGTGGTATTATTTTGGCGGCGAGTGAGGCTAGCTCGCTCAACGCCAAAGTTTAGGTAGGCACTGAGTGGGTTTCACTCAACGCCTAGTCGTGTTGGTTTATTTCAACACTCTTCCTTTACCTTGTATTTCGTTTCTGAGTGGATTTCCAATTGTATTTTCTGGGTTTTCCTTGTCGGCCGTTTTCTTTATTTTTCCTAAAGGCCGAATCGTGGGTCGTGGTTAGTAGTGGTGGTTGTAGCTCTTTATGGGGGTGGAGTTGTGTGATATAGCCAAGGCCACCCATGTTTTCTTGCTCCAGGTATGGGCTGGGCATGTCGGGTGGAAGGTCCCTTGTGTTTTCAAGTGTTGACCCTCGAGCTTTTGACTTGAACATGGTGGATTGGGGGACTGTGTTTGCCTTCGATCCGGTTCCTCGTTGTTGTTTTGCTACTATCACTTCCCACAGTTTAGGGTGTTAGAAGTTTCTTCTTTGGTAGTTTGCAGCATTCTGGCTCTTGGCAGCCTAGTAGGCCCTGCAGGATGTGGTTCCCGGGCTGGGTCGTTGCTGTTTCTTTGCACGTTGTGCATTTCTTGTGGTCCTGTTTTGGACAGTTGTGACTCTTTCTACTACATGTTTTTCTGTTACTTTGTCCTTTGGTTGACTCTTTCATGCAGTTTTTCTTTGTTTAGCTTGCTGAGGTATTTTGTTTTCTTTTGGAATACCCCAGGTTCTGAGCTGTAGCCAGTCTGGTGGCTAGTTGGAGGTGGTGTTGTTGGTGGACTCCCGGACCTTGGAGTTCTGTTTACCTTGTTAGTGAGGTTGTTTTCAGTACTCTCTTACAGACATATATTTGTGCTAGTGGGTTCGTGTCAGGTTGTTGGCGCCCACTGGTAGTTTTACCTTGTACTAGATATATATACTATTGCTGCTACCATTTTCTGGAGATAGACTACTTGCTCTGAGAAGGTTTTATGCTAGGTTGCTAGTTATTTTTTAAACTATAATTGTTATTATAAATAAAGCTCATGATCAGCATATTTTATAAAGCGTAATCACTATTTTCCAAATCACGTATAAAGACCGTTTTCTTATATATTATATAAATTAAATGTAGGGTCTTGCATAGCATGAGCGGTTCTCTTGGGACCCTTATGCGCTCCTTAGGAGGTTAAACCTAAATAAAGTATTTTTCCGCAGCGTATAAATATAGTTTTCTTTCGTGGACTAGGTGATCCACTGAGCCGAGGGATACGGGCTCTAATTATAACTGATTTTCTAATCATTAATCACATGATTTTCTTTCATTAAGTTGGTAGTTGGTTTTGCCTGAGCGTCAGCAGTTATCCCCTGCTTGACGTGGCATCATGACACGTGTTTTCTCTTACTCTGATAATTCTTAATTCAGAGAAAATGCGTGTTGTGACACTATGTGCGAGGACACAACAGTAACTCTGCCCAAATGCTGTAGAGTCAACAAGGCTACCATGAGCCCAAATGCTGCAATCTACCACGGAAGAAACGTCTGACACCCTAAGCTGTGAGAGATGGTAGTAGTAAAATAAACTACGCGGATCCGGGTTGGAGGCAAACTCAGTCCCCCATCCACCATTCTCAAGCAAACAAAGCTCAAGGGTCTACACATGAAAGCACTAGGGACCTCCCACCCCCTTGCCCAGCCCGTACCTGGAGCAAGATAAAAGAAAAGGGTGGCCACGGCTAAATTACACAACACGGCCCCCATTAAGAGCTTCAAACCACCACTACTAACCACGACCCACGATTCGTCCTTTGGGAAAGAAAACATAGCCGACAAGGAACATAAAAATCAAGGAATTCACTCGGGAGCGAAAATCAAGTTAAGGGAAAGCATTGAGATGACTCAACATGACATGGCGTTGAGTGAGTCTCACTCACTCAATGCCTAACCATACCTTGGCGTTGAGTGAGTTAGCATCACTCAACGCTAGAAACAACCATGGCGTTGAGTGAGGTTCACTCTCTCAACGCCCTCCGCAAGAACAGCTCTGGCGTTGAGTGAGCTAACCTCAGTCAACGCCAAAACAACTATGGCGTTGAGTGAGGTTCACTCACTCAACGCCCTGGCACTTAACTACAAATAGAGACAGTGGCGTTGAGTGATCTGGCCTCACTCAATGCCAAAACAGCAATGGCGTTGAGTGAGGTTCACTCACTCAATGCCCTGGCACTTAGCCGCAAAGAGAGGATGCGGCGTTGAGTGAGCTGACCTCACTCAATGCCAAAATAGCAATGGCGTTGAGTGAGGTCGACTCACTCAACGCCAGAGGACCTGGCCGCAAAGATGGGTTGTGGCATTGAGTGAGTCTACCTCACTCAACGCCAAAATAGCAATGGCGTTGAGTGAGGTTCACTCACTCAACGCCAAAGGACTTGGCCTCAAACTGGTCTACGACATTGAGTGAGGTCACCTCACTCAATGCCAAAACCGAAATGGCGTTGAGTGAGGTCGTATCACTCAATGCAAAAGTACTTAGCCTCAGAAAAGGCTGCGGCGTTGAGTGAGCCCACCTCACTCAATGCCAAAGTACTTGGCCGTACAGAAAGCTACGACGTTGAGTGAGTTCACCTCACTCAACGCCAAAACCAAAATGGCGTTGAGTGAGGTAGACTCACTCAATGCCAAAGTACTTAGCCTCAGAAAAGGTTGCGGCGTTGAGTGAGCCCACCTCACTCAACGCCAAAGTACTTGGCCACACAGAAAGTCGTGGCGTTGAGTGAGTTCACCTCACTCAATGCCAAAACGGAAATGGCGTTGAGTGAGGTCGACACACTCAACGCCAAAGTACTTAGATGCTAGCAGGGGCTGCATCGTTAAGTGAGTCCACCTCACTCAACGCCCTAGTACTTAGCAAAATAAAACAGACCAAACTATGGCTTTGAGTGTGTGCACCACACTCAATGCCAAATCACGAGAGCCCACCAAGACTGGTTCCAACCAGAACACCACAACAGAAAATCTCCCTCTCTCTCTCTCGGCTCCACCCGCAATAGCACCAAACTAGAAATAAAAATCTGGAGTCTAAATGGTGGAAACAACCAGCGGGTTGAGTAAAAACAGCACAAGGGGGCTCATAAGGGAAAACCACTATACAGAATTTAGAAAGAAGAAGAGAAAAACTTGGCTTCTATCCTTGGGCTAACCGGGTAGTCAAGAGGGGGAAGATAAAAACAGCAAGTGCAAGAACCACTTGCCTCGGTTTTTCAGCGAAGCTTCACTCGAGCCCTTCCTCTCCCTCGGCACCAGCAGCAGCAACACCTAGCCAGCACATCCCGAGCTTTAATGGCGGAAAGAGCAAAAACCGAAAATCCAAATCTCCTAAAAACTCCACGAAAATCAAATCTCTTACCATAGAAATGAAGATCTGAGCGAGAGCAATCCAGATCCACTCTCGGAATCGAATTCCGTCCACAAACGCCTCCAGAATCGGCGTCCGAAGGGGAGCAGGTTTGGCGGTTCTCCGCTTCTTTTTGCGAATAGGAGCAGGCGATGGTTTTCGGGAAGGAGAAGAATGGGCCCGCTAATTTGGCTTAAGGCTTTTAAATAAATCTAATCACGCCTAATCAGCCTTAACCGCCTCCTAAGACGCCGGTTTTAATCCTTTAGCCTAATAATTATAATTTGCATTTAACTCTTAGCACACCCAAAATGACGTGAAAACCGAACTACCTCGGAATTCGACGAAACTAGCACCGTAGCTAAATACCCATGCTACGAACGCAACGACAAAGTCAAAATTAACTTTCGATGAACAGAACTCAAGTTATACCTACCCGAAGCCAAAACACAAGCATCCCCCGAGAGGCCACACTGGGTCACCCAAAACGACCCGGCTTGCTAGGGAGATCTTGCCAATAGGCTACAAAATAGGCCACTCAGTTCTAAGGAGTTAAGACCACACTCCACAGATGACACGAGACAAGAGAACGTGTCGACGTAACGCAAAACGAGAATTAAATAATCGCAGAAAAATCGGGGGCGTTACATCCGAGCTATCAGATGGAGAATTTTCCCTAATCTCCAAGCAGTTCAAGAAGCTGCTGTGAAAGAGGAGACAAATGAAAAATAGGTCATCCTATTCAGATTCTAGGAAATCACATAGTGACGGTGATCGTACCAAGAAAAGCTACAAAAAGGAGGACATTTACAAATCAAAACCGAACAAACAGTTTTCCTCTGACGTTGTTTTCTACTGCTGTAATAAACCAGGTCACATGATCGCAGAGTGCCCTTATAAGAAGAAGGATAGCTTCAGGAAGGACGAGAAGAAATCCTTTAAAGGGAAGAAGAAATAAGAAAAGAGCTTCGTCGCCAAGAATTTGAAGACTCTAAGTGACAGTGACTCGAGTGAGTCGAGCTCTGAAAATGAAGAAGCTTACTTTGGACTTATGGCTCAATCTGAAGAGGAAGTGGGCGACTCGGAGTACCACAGGAAGGTAAACTCGCACACTATTTTCTCATAATCTGAAACATCCACTAATGGTCATGAATACTACTCTTTTGATGAGAACGAATCAGAGTTGATGGCTCAGCACGAGCACATGTTAAAGGCTTTCAACAAGTGTCGTAAGGTAGTTCGAAAGTAGGTAAAAGAGAATGCCTCTCTCAAGGTAGTGGATGCAAATCTGAAGGAATAAATTGCATAATTACTTCTTCTCATAGATGAAGTCCACTCTTGGAAAGAGGTACTTAAGGGCTTCGCTGAGACATTAAGTCTAAGGGAAAAATATCTTGATGAGCTGGAAGAAAATCTTGCGGTGGATAAAAAACTTGTTGAGAGTTTCTCCAAGCCGAAGAATGTTCTCCCTCTCCTTGATGATTTTTCAAATTAGAAGAAGGGTAGTGGTCTTGGCCATATCGATGGAAAGGGTAAGGCTTCCAAGAAGGCTAGCGCCAAAGAAAAGGGGACGATATCCTTGAGTCAACCCTCATTTAGGAATGTAATCTTACAAATGAATAAGTTTGACCTTGAGTCGTCCTATGGTCATCATGTTAGGCCTGCTCATGTAGAGCCCAATAATAGATACCAGGGATGGAACTGTCCCCGTGGCTTTGGTTCCAGCATGTTCAAAGCACCTTTTGAGGATATTTAGATGAAGAGTTATGGTCCATATTTCCATGGTCATAACAATAAGAAGGCACCAAAAGCAAAAACTGGTGTGTCTAAGGCTAAGGAGATGGGAAGCCCCTATGTATGCTGCAACCAGAAGGCCTCCACATCCAATAATGCTTCCCCTGCTAGACCTCACGTTCAAAGGGTAAATTAGGAGTACAAAAGGAGGTACAACATGTTTGACTATTGGTGCTGCGGCAAAATTGGTCACTTTGTCGCAAATTCTTTGTACAACCCCTCCAATTTTGTAACCCCACGAGTTAGCTATGCGAGACCAACCACTCGCAAGGTTAATGTTCCTAGTGGTGTTAAGCTGACAAGGAACCTAGGATCCAAATATGTTTGGATTCCTAAGTTAAAATGATCTGTTTTTGTAGGAATGTCCAAAGGCCAATAGAACTACGATCTGGTATTTGGACATTAGTTGCTCTCGGCACATGACCAAGACAAGAAGCCTTTTGCGTGACTATAACCCAGCTAGAGATGAACCAAAAGTCATCTTTTGAGGTTCAGATTGGGTAACAACAAAAGGTTATGGTATTATTTCCAACGGCATAGTCTCTTTCATAGACGTGGCTTATGTTGAATGATTACACCATAATCTCATAAGCATAAATAAACTATGTGACAAAGGCAACATCGTTGAGTTTTGCAAGGACAAGTATTTGATAAATTCGTCTACAAATTTGGAGACAGTCTTAACAGGCACTCAGAGTAGAAATATTTTCTGTCTAAATTTCCTTTGCTTAGACAATTCTACACCAGCATGTTTTATTGCAAAATATAGTGCATCTCTTTATGACCGATAGCAAAAGAAATTAGCACATATTAATTTCAAAACCTTAAATATGCTATTTTCTCGCAACTTAGTGCACGAGGCCCCTAACATTAAGTTCCTTAAAGAGAGTACATGCCACTCCTGCCAAATGGGTAAGCAGACACGGGCCACCTTCAATGGTACTACTGAAAAGGATTCTTCACAAAGCTTATACTTGCTTCATATGGGCTTATTCGGTTCTATACCTATTCATAGCTTAGGAGGTAAGGTCTATACGTTAGTGATTATTGATGGATACTCGTATTTCACATGGGTGTTTTTCTGAAACATAAGTCATAAACCTTCGATTCTTTCACTAATTTTGTCCGGCAAATTCAGAACAATTAAAAATTAGAAGTGACCATGGAACAGAGTTGAGTCTGGAGCCATGAAAATATTTTGTGAAAGCCAAGGTATCTTTCATGAGTTTTCCTCCCCCGCACACTCTATAGAAAAATGGAGTTGTTAAGAGAAGGAATAGAACCCTAATTGAAGCATATACAACCATGTTGAATGATGCTTCACTTCCAGAGTACTTCTTGGCTGAAGCAGTCAACACAGCTTGTCACGTTAAAAACATAGCATTCATCAACAAAAACTATCATAAGACCCCCTATGAGCTATTGAAGGGCATAAAATCGACTGTGTCCTACTATAGAATCTTTGGAAGTAAGTGCTTCGTACTTAATAATGGGAAGTATTACCGCACAAAGTTTAGTGAAAAGTGTTTCGAAGGTATTTTGTAGAATATAGTAGCCATTGTAAGGCATATAGGATCTTCAACAAGAAAACTCGTGTGGTAGAAGAGTCAATAAATGTTATATTTGATGAGACAAGCATGCTTCATAGTAGCTCATCTAGTGCTATTGGTGCAGATGCAGGTACCAGGTTAAAGGAGCTAAGCTTGGATGAAGCTGATAAGGAAGAAGCTCCAGGCTTAGTCAAGCTCGTAGATCTAGGCTTGGTGGATGAAGAACCCATAGAGGAAGAATTGTCTCAACCTACAAAGGCGGCACTGGATGTTGCAGAGCCTGGTAGAGGGAGAGCAAGGAACCTAGGGCTAAGACACCTAAGAGATCACCAAGCTAATCAGATCATTGGAGAGCTATGCGATGGCGTTAGATCTAGAAGAGTTACAACTAATGAAATTTTGCATCTTAGATTTCTCTCTCAGGTTGAACCGAAGAAGTTCGAGGAAGTGAACAAAGATGCCTCTTGGATCATGGCAATGCAAAAGGAGCTCAACAAGTTTGAACGATGCAAAGTTTTGGAGCTAGTACCCATCCAAAGGGACATAACGTGATTGGCACCTAGTAGATATTCACAAACATGCTGGACGAGCACATTGTAATTATCGGGAACAAAGCTAGGCTTATAGCTCAAGGTTATAGACAAGAAGAGGGGATTGACTTAGACTAGACATTTTCTCCAGTGGCTCGGCACGAAGCGATCAGGTTGTTTTTGTGTATGCTTCCCTCAAAGTCTTCACCTCCTAGTAAACGGATGTGAAGTAAGCATTACTCATCAGGGATCTGAAAGAGGAAGTATACGTAGCACAACCCCCGGGTTTTGTCAATTCTAAATTTCCTGACTATGTTTACTTTTATAAATAAAGCTTTATAAGGGTTAAAGCAAGCTCCCCGGGCTTCATATGAGACATTGTCTAGATTTCTTCTTAAGAACAAGTTCACAAGCGGAAAGATAGACAAGACATTATTTCTTAGGGAAGTTAAAGGCAAGATTATGCTAGTGCAAATCTATATCGATGACATCATATTTGGCTCTACAGAAGACAACCTATGCATGAAATTTTCCAAACTTATGCAAGGGAAGTTTGAAATGAGAAGTATGGGAGAGCTGAAGAATTTCTTAGGACTTTCAGGTGAAGCAATCTGAAGATGGAATTTTCATCTCTCAAACGAAGTTCACCAAAGAGCTTCTCAAAAATTTGGAATTGAGAGCGCATCCTATATAAGAACTCCAGTGGGTTCAATTGTGTCTCGTGACAAGGATGAGAAATGGAAACCTTTTGATGAAATCAAGTACAGAAGCACAATTGGATCCATTTCTCTACCTGGCTGCCAGTAGACCAGATATAATGTTTTCAACATGTGTCTGCGCTAGAAATCATATGAACATTAAGGAATCTCATTACGTAACCGCAAAGCAGATTTTAAGATACCTTAAGGGCACACATAATCTTGGTTTATAGTACCCATGAAGTAATGATGTCGAACTAATTGGCTTTTCAGATGCTGATTTTGTAGGTAGCAGGGATGATAGACAAAGCACTTTCGAGGCGTGCAAATTCCTCGGAAGACGGCTTATTTCATGGAGCAGTAAGAAGCAGAATTGTGCGGCAATATCTACTGCTGATTCAGAGTATATCTTTGTGGGTAGTTGTTGCACACAGCTTCTATGGATCAGAAATCAACTTGAAGATTACAATTTGAAGTTCAGAAAAATTCCGATGTTTTGTGACTCATCCAATTCAATTTCAATCGCAAACAATCCAGTTTCCCAAAGCCGAACCAAGCACATCGAGGTGCGCTACCATTTCATTCGGGAGCATGTGGAGAACAAGGACATAGCCCTCAGCTATGTCCCGACGGACAAGTAAGCTGCAGATATCTTCACAAAGATGCTGGACGAGGACAAGTTCTCCAACTTCAAGACAAAACATGGTATACTTAACATGGAGTCCTGAAAAGTTCATATTTAAAGTCTAGAGAAGATTCAGCATCAGTCACTCAGTAAATCTCAAGAGAATTCCTAGTCAGCAACCATTCAGATAGATTCAAACTAAGAACTTTCCTTCTCGAAAACTTGAGAGATTTCTCGAGAACTGTACTAATTTCTCGAGAACTATTCTTGTTTCTCGAGAAATATACTTGACTTCTCGAAAACTAACTCGATGTCTCGGAAAACCATACTGGACGTCTCGAGAAAACGTAAATGTATTTCTCGGGAAATATTGGACTTCTCGAAAAATTTCATTATATTTCTCAGAAAATTTTTACACCTCCTGAGAAATGTCGAATTCAGCAAATTTAAATTTTCTAGAAGAAGTCAAACCGCCATTCCCAGGTACGCCTTTCTCTATTCTTCAAAATTTTTAATTTTATTTAAATAGAAGATAAGTCCATAGAATATCCAAATCCACAAATTCAAAAAAGGCTTTCCCGAGAGAAAGACTCTTCAGTCCAGCCGAAGGTCTTCGCCGCTCTTCACGCAAACTCCATCGATTCTCTCCGAAAAATAAAAAATTTCTCATTCTTCTCCATCGATAGCTCCTATGCAAATATTGACATTGACAGTGAGTTCGTTCACTCAGGTATCGAAGACATTTCCGATGATTTCAGGAATGTTATTATACTTCTTGAATCTGTCGGCCTCACCTTTATTATTGAGCATCCTTGCAAAGTCCTGATTCCAGAAGTAGAAGAGTTCTTCAGAAATGCCAAACTTAAAAGGTCTGGGAAATTATTGAAAAGTTCTGTCAAAGACTTGAAGATCAAGATGAAGACATCCACCTGAACACATTTTCTGAGATTACCTTCTATTGATGAGGAAGACTATTTGGAAGAACCAGATTACTCTAGAGCTCTATCCTTTTGTGGTCTCTCCCAATCCACTACCTGCTTTGGATGACAACACATGAATGACGAAATAAAGCACTTGGCCGATATACTTGGAAAGGTTCTCCTCTACAGAACAGGTTCTATTGGATATATATCCTTTGATTTCTTCTGCATGCTAACTGATGTAGTGTGTAGAAAAAGGTTTTAATGGGGACATATGTTATTTGATAAGATTATGGAGAGCATGAATGCACCAAATTTTGCTAGAATCATCACTCTTTATCTGAATCAAATGCACCGAGAAATAATTGACTTGTCCAAAGGTGTGTTCATTCACCACCTGAAGAAATTCACACTCTCCTCCATCAATAGTTGGGAGATTTGAATCCCAAAGCCAGGCCAAGATCCAGTAGCTCCAAGGATAGTAGTTGTTGAGGACAGGATCTCATCTACCTTTCATATTTATACAGTTGGCACATATGGTGTACCTTTTGAGGGGATCCTACTCCTTCAGTTAATGAACATGTTCAACAAGCTGAGGTACCAGCAATAGAGTTTCAATCAAATATTCCTTCAGATAAGGTTATAGAGGAAGTTGTTGCTGATGATATAGCAGTAGAAAAGGAAAGTCAAGCTCAGTCTGATAATGAGAAGATCACCTCTGTGCATGAGGGTGGCTAAGGTATGGATGTTGATTTTTCCTCTGATCAGGAAAATCCTCCTGATGAAACTCCAGAAGATTCTCAGCCCCAGAACAAATTGAGGGGGAGAATGTTGATATGCTCTTTGATGAAGAAATTATCCCAGGAACTGTAGAATCTCCACTCAAGAATTTATACTTCTCTCTACCCATTATTCTTGGCGAGGATGGTGATATGATGACTTCTGTCCAAAGAGGAAAAGTTCAGTTATTGTTAAAGAAATACCTATCTAGACAGCTCCAACTCTACCTCCTCCACCTCCTCCAGCTAAAATCATTCCTGATGATACCCTATTGGGTAATATTAAATCTCTGTTGACTAAGAAAAGAGAGTACATTGATAGGTCTCTCAAAGAAGTGACTGAAAAAGTAACTGCTCATGAGAATGAGATGAGTGAAGGATTTGCTGAAATCCAACATAATACAGATGAATTCAAAAGATTGCTAAATATTGGTGGAAAGGCTTTGTACCACACTATCACTAGTGTTGGTGAAGTCATGAATCAAGCAGTCACTATAGCCAACAATCATATCCAATTGTTGAAGAAAACTGAACAACAGAACTTCAAAACTTGTGAAGAAGTTAGAAAATTTAAGGAAGATGCCATAAAGATTTTATCTGTAGAAGTTAGAAAGGGGGAGGACAAAGTGAAAGAAAATCTAGATCGCAAAGTTAAAGAGATGAAGACCCAATGGGACAATCAACTGCAAGAGATCAATACAAGCGTAGAAAATTAGATTAAAGGTGTAAACATCTATACTTTTGAGACTACTGTGTAGATGCATAATTAGATCTTTCCAGACTTTCAAGTTGACCCAAATGCTGATCCACATCCTCATCTTGATCCCAATTTTTATAAGCCTACTTTTTCTCCTGGACCTGAATAGTATGAAGCTTCTCCTGAAGATTTTTCGCATGTCTGGACTTCTGAGCAGCCATAGTTTCCTCAAGATCAGCCTCCTGAAATGTCAGTGCCGAAGAAAAGGATATATGGTGATGGTGCTTCTGCCAGCAGATCTATTCCTAGTTAAGGTGCTGCAAAAAGGAAAGAATAGGAATTTTGCTGAAGTTTGGAGTCCAACTTCTAAGTCTCATATTCTGGATACTTTGAAGCTGGTTGTGGAATTTAATGAAAATAAAGATGATCATTATAATCACAAGGAGTGGGAGCTATATGAGAAGTTAATGATAACAAGAAGGATTTATGATGGTGAATATGGTTGTAATAATCCTAATTCTCCTCCTCGACCACCAAAGTATTATCCCAAGCCCTTCAGTTATCAGAAAAGACAACAAGAGAAGACGGAATGACAATACCAACAACAATTCAAATGATTTGAGATTATCAGTGTTATAGAATTTTGTGGACCTAGATATTCCTATGGACACATTCTATATATATATAATTTTGAATTTTGATGATCTATTTATTTCTTATCTATCATTGCATATATTTCTTTGTTTGTTAGTTAATACTATGAGTATCTTGATATAATTCATCTTAGTGTAGAGGGTTCTGACTTTTACAAATAGGGGGAGATTGTTGGGTATTGTATCCACAATAACCTAAATTTGTGGAAGTCACCCTTGAACTAAGATGAATTAAGTATGTATTTGAAGCTATTACTTAGTTGAGTGCTTGCAGGTCACTATTGCTAAGTGTAGACCAATGTCAGTTTAAAATAAGTCACCAAACACAGGACCATGAAATATAATCCCTCATTGTGTGATCCATGGTGTTGACTCATGTGTAACCTCTCCATTGGGATGCACTTTTCTTTCAATTACGAAGGAAATGAAAGAAAGGAAGGGTTGCCGGTCTTCAACAAAGAAGACTAAATTTTTCAGAGAAAAATTTCTAAGTCAATTTCTCGCGAATGGGAGTCCATTTCTCGAGAAGTCTAAGTATAATTCTCAAGAAATCCAAGTTGTTCTCGAGAAACCTCAAAGACTTCTCGGAAGATGGTTAGAAACTATCTTAAATCCTTTTCTCGAGAAAAGACCTGAAGATTTCTCGAGCAACCAAGTTCATTTCTTGAGAAAGCAAAGTAGTTCTCAAGAAGTCGAATCTATTTCTCAATAAGCTAAGTCCTTTTCTCGAGAAACCAAATATTTCTCATGAAATCAATACTTTAGCTCAAAGAATTTGGGTTAAGTAAATTTCTCGAGAAAGCCACACCATTTCTCGAGAAAGCAAATCTTTTCTCGAGAAATCAAATTCTTCTCGAGAAACAAGTTCTTCTGTTCAAAATTGGTGCTAAGTATTTTTTCTCGAGAAAATCACATCATTCTCCAGAAATATGTTTCTTTATTCAAAGATTTTGCTTAAAGTACTTTTCTCGAGAAAGCCATGTCATTTCTTGAGAAAGTACATCCTTCTCGAGAAATTACAAGTCTTCTCGAGAAATGAAGTTGCAAAAAAATTTCTTTTCAAACTGTGTGACAAGATTTTGAAATATTCTAAGTTCTTCATGATTAGTCCACATGGATCATTCCTTAATGATTTCAGGTCGTTAGACAATGTTCTCCATAAAGTCCTTTCAAAGGAATTGCTAACCCTAACACGAAGAATAATATTCTGAATCGCCTTCACACTTTCTAAATCGGGAGAAGCCGCGTCGTCTTCATTGTTCTTGTCTGTCGCTCATCTCTCGATCCAGTGATTCCAAGAAGAAAAGATTCGATAGATCCAAGATTCACAGATTCTTCAACATCTACTTGATCGTGTCGGATTCTAAGGTTTTCAGATCGTCGTTCTCTGTATTTCTTCCTCAACCTTCTTCAAGATTTTCAGTCTTGATGATTTCAGATCTGAAGTATACACTCTTGTAGGAGCTTTGTCTCTGATATTTGTAGATCTGTTAGTGGATTGAGTTTGTAGATTCGGCTTGTGGATCGAGATGTAGATCCGGTTGTGAATCGAGGTGTCAGAGAGTTTGTTCTCTGAGGTGTTGGAGTGTTTCTCCGAGTTGTAAGATTGTGATAATCTGAAAAAGGTGAATTAGCCGAATCTATCCCTTCGTGGTACATAGGCGAGGTGGGACAGTGGACATATCCAATACGGGGAACCACAATAAATCTCTGTATTTGTGTGCTTGAATTTTTAGATGCTTTTTATTCCACAAAAATACACAAACATCGATCACCTATTAACCCCCCCTCTAAGTGAGTTAGGTAGACGCTAGATTCTTTCATTGATAGACTGGTGCAATTTCCATTTACGCATCAAGTTTTTTGTGTCGTTGCCGGGGAACATCATCGTGTGAGTTTCTGGAGAGAAAGATATGTGAGAAAGAAGTTCTCCTTCATTTGTATACCTTCAATTTTATTATTTCTTCTTTAAATTTTTTTTGCTTGTGTTAAATTTAGGTTGTCGTAGTAAATTATAATTAGGTGTAGTTTTTTGCATATAGGTGCTTTTTTGTTGAATCTGGATATCTTCACGTAATGTGGGTTGCATTTAATATCCGATGTCGTTGGTGTGGAGATACTTCCCATGCTTATAATAAATGCACTATAGGTGATAGTGGGCATAATTCTCATGGCCTAGTCTATGGACGTTGGTCTCTTCTGATCCTTCATAATCTATGCCTAAGTTTTATGGCCACTAGTGTACACTGCATATATCGTTTTTTTATTCCTCTCTGACCTGTAAGGAACAAGGAGTAATTAAAAATGGTGTTTGTTTTTTCAAATCATAGATCATGCCCTGAAGGATTATGACGAGTATCTTTGCCAATTGGATGATGATGATGAGCCGGATATCTGGATCATTCCAACTCCTACTCCTGATGGCACTACTTTAACCTCTGATTATGTGTCTGTGTCACCTTCATGTTTTGAAGGGAATGATATAGACACAACCATAAGATGTATGGTTGATCTAGGCTCTGGCTTGGTTGATCCCCTCTCCACTGTGCATATATCGACTTGCGTGGAGTCGATTCCATGTGAGGAATTGGTGCTTGATTTTTATTCGAACACTGTCTGTCCCCCTCTTGTTCATACTACTACATTCATTTTTGACAACATTGTTGATGATACATCTGAATATGAGGCAGGTGATCTGTGTTATGCTTGCCCCTATATTGGAGTACAACCATCATGGTATATAGGATTTTACCTCAACACTAGTGGAGGAAGTCCAAATCAAGGGAGAGGCCACTTTTGATCCTGCTGAGCCTTGCAACATTATCGACAATGCCGAAATTATTTTACTACCTCAACCTTATGAGAGTGAGAATTGGACTACTCCCCTAATTGATGATTATTTTAGTTTTTCTTTTCTTTTATTACTTGATCACCCTTCTCTATCTGAGCTTGTGGAGGTTGAGCATTCACTGGTACCTCATGAGGACTAAGACCTTCTCCATATTGACGGCACCTTGCCTGGCAAAGATATTTGTAGTGAGATGAGCAAGTATTCCTCCTCCTATGATTACTTTATCTTCCATCTACCTATATGGTGCAGGTATTATTATTCAGGTAGATGGGTAACTACTATGTTGTCGTATCGGTACCAGTTACCAAAACGGATTATGGAACAATTACCTGCTCATTTTTTTTCCATAGACCCATCAACTAAAACTCTTAATATGATGAATAAATTGGGCTGGGGGTACAATAACTCCAGCAGTTATTTTACTTTCCCATGCAAATTAGTTTAGTGTAATTGTTTTTTCTTTCCTTTGGCGGAGCTCACCCTTACATGATTTTCTATTTGTGAAGACTGTGGTGTTGATTCTTTGTATGACAGCTTCTCCCTGGATATTCATGCATCTTCTTGTGTGCTCACTTATTGAGCATTAGGTACTCTCGTCTCCTAGCCTTTATTTTGAATTTCATTGTTATATCTTGCGTAGGATTGTTTATATTAAGTCTAAGGGAGAGCTATTTTCTAGGCCCACTCGCGTGCACTATTGTGTAGCATACTATAAGCATTTATTTTGGTTATATTGCTGACTTTTAATGGAACATCGCATCACCCACATGAGAGTGTACTTAGCCATTTATACGTCATATGTTGAATTTATCTCTTTTGTGTGATTTTGAAGTTCACTCTGCTGGTATTGAATTAAGATACAGAGTAAAATATTGCCTCGTGCAGTACCCCTACTCGAGTGCTTGTGTATTAGGTAGAAATTTGTGTAGAGTTAGCTTTTTTGTATGCATTTAGTTTTATGTGTTTCTAACTATGTAGTCACTATTTATTTTATAAGTAATCAATGAATCTAATGCAATCCAATGGTAGTGTAACTGATGTGTGTAAATAATCATTAACATCGTATTGCTCGAGTCGGGAGGAAGGATGGCCTTTCTCAATGGCTAAGAACTTGCCCCATGCTACTCTTGTAGTAAGGTTATAAGTTATTTCAAGTGCTCGAGTGTGATGTAGGCCATCATTTTGGCCTGTTTGAGATTTTGTACCCATTCCTATCATCTTATCCTCAATAGTCCTATTATTCCCACCCTGCCTTTTTGATTCAACCCCATCATTATCTCACAAAAGCCAATACCTATCCAAGTCGCACTCCCTAATTTGATCTTTAGTTACATTCATTCTATTATGTTTGGGGGTGTGATGCGGTGTTGTTATTGTTGATATGTAGATGCGCTCCAAAGAAAATCTATATTGAAAAGTTGTTGAAAAAAATGAGAAAAGAAAATGAAAATGAAAATGAAAAAAAGATAAATAAAATGAAAAGAAAAATTGTGAAATAGTGAAAATGATAAATATATTTGATGATGTATATTTTGGGAGTAGGCAGGTGCACACACCCAATGACATCAAGTCTAAGTCCGAGGGGTGTGGTGTACCTACGTATATTGTTTGTGTGTGGATAGTTATTTTTGCATTAGCTCATTTGGGATAGGTGTGTTGAGCCTTCAATTTTATTATTATTTACCTCACCTAAACTAAAGCCCCATCTCTAACCTAAAGTCCTACTGATTCATGCGTTGAACCAAACCAGTGTCGTGGAGAGAGTGTGGAAGGGTGACCTTATGGCCATCGTCATTGATGGATTACTTTGGAGGTTATCCCGAGCCTCAATATTTGGCAATGCTCAAATCAACGATGAGTATGCTTTCTTCTTATGTGTGACTGGAGGATTCTCTACAGTTTTAATTGCGAGTAAAAATAATATGATGATACATAATTTAGAAATTTATAATCTAATCTGCATAATTAAATGCTCCTTCTACTAGATTTCAATGATCGTGAGTATGCATTTTTGCATGGTACTTCGCACTCTTAGTTATTATGCCAACTTGTGTCTTTCTTGTCCACTTGAGGGATGATTTGCACATGATAAGCAAATGGTGAGGTCTAGGGGTGTGATGAGTCCAATATTTATAGGGTTTTTCAGACTCATATGGGCTATTTTTATCTTACTTGCACTTTACATTTATTTCATAAATGCTTATATTTTAGTTATTCACAAATCTCACACAAAGTGCACTTTTGGCCCGTTATGGTGTGCAATTGCTTGATGCATTGTTGGGGCAAGATCTGGTTGCTCCCCATTCTTTTTTTAGTGTTTTGATGGTGTTGGTGTTTTGTTCCCAGCTTCGGTTTTGCTGTGTAGGTGGGCAGATCTCCTATGCTGCTCAGGTTCTCTCTTATAGGAATCGCACGGTCGTGCATTTTTATTCATGCTTGATCGGTGCGATCGTGCAATGCCTATAACTCTTTTTTGTGGTGATCTGCCTCAGGCCATGCGATTTGCTTGTGCATGGGATTTTTTGCCTCTGCGTGAAAATATCACACGGCCTCATCTTTTTGTCTAAATTTTTATGTAATTATTTCACATTCTTTTTATTCACGCATAGTTGGATTCTTCTATGAAAGAAGGAAAACACACAATCTGCTTGTTTTGCCAGATTTTTCAGTGATATGCCACTAACCATATGATTTTTTTCTCACACGGGTTGTTTTTCCCATGCGTGATCAAAAATGAACGGTCTCTTGTTAAACTAGGCTAGGCAAATTCTGTGCGCTAAATTTTGCACGATTCAAGCACAGTCTTGCATTCGACTATGCATGACCATTTTCTAACATATTTTTCTATTTAAGCCATAGGATTTGCCCTACTCGATACAACTTCTTCATTCTGCCATTTTCCGTCGCTCAAAACCTAGGGGAGAGCTCCACCCTCTTCTTCTTTAGCCTTTCAAGAGGGCCTTGCCCTAGGACGCCTCCATCATCCAAGAACTTCCAGGGTGTGTATTCTAGCTCAATGTGCATCTTCAAGCAAAAAGACCTTGCATAGGAGGAGATCGGGTCGTGAGATGAAGAAGACGGGTCCATTAGGAAGAAGTGACAACACTCCTGTACCCCAGACGTGGTTACAGACCAAACATGGATGCGTAGATTGACAACTCATCGATTCTTATAATAAATCCAAGCTAGGCTTTGAATTTGGTTAATTCCATGCACTCTTTCTTCTAATTTTGATGAATATAACTAGAATTTCATATATCTATGATGTGCACACATGAACTCTCTATTTGTATGCTAATTTCATATCTTTGAATTTATTTGTGTTCTTGTGTGTGTATGAGATTGCGCCACTGCTTTTCCATCTTGCCATGTTGAGAGGTTGAGTTTGTCATACAAGAAATTATTAGTTGTGCGCGTTACGACGAGGTGTTTGTGACCATCATTTCACCTGTGCTCTCCTCCCCATCTGCTTGACTGTCATAACCATCATTTTCTCAAAAACAAATATTATATCAGAGTAAGAGAAAATAATTGCTGAGATGCCACCCCACGTAGGGGATAACAGCAGACGATCAGGCAAGAACCTATGCCTAATATTTATTATGAAATTCTCAAGTTTATATTAAAGAAAACTTGTTTTAGTTACGTTTGACGGTCGTATCCCTCTACTCGGTGGATCAACTAGTCCACAGATGAAAATATAATTATACGCTCTGGAAAATACTTCATTTACCTATATTAATACCCTACATGAGCATGAACAATTACATAGAACAACACATGATATGCATTACCTCTAGATTTAGTATAAGTAGGAAAAGGGCTTTTACGTTCGTTAAAATATAGTATTGTTTGATTTAAAAAGATGTCATGAGCATGAGATAAGTATAATGATACTTCCATAGCTTGAAAATAACTGACATGCAATCCTATCATAAATCCTTCCTAGAGAGCAAGTAAAACCAACAAATCATCTAGAAAGTGACTAAGCAGCTAGCAAGTAACTTAACATTCTACAAAATCTCTCGTGGGATTCAACAACCTGACACGAACCCACCAAACAACATGCATGTCTAAACTAAAAAAACCAGAAGAACAAAACTTCCTCATGAAGGGGAGGTAAGAACCACAACTACAACTGCTAAAAGCCTAAGACCACCAACTCTAGCCACCCAACCTGCTACAGCTCCGAGCCTGAGGTATTCAAAAGAAAGAACGACTCGACAAGAAAGAACAAGTGGCAAAAGAAACAAAAGGTAAATAACAAGAGAGGTAAAAGGGTTACCAGCCCAAAATAGAAAAAGCTTTCAATACACAACATACAAATCATAAGGTAATAAGCAAAAGAAGGATTTACAGGGTTTTAAGTATAAGGAATTGCACCAAGTGTGATATGAATTCATGCTTTATTAACATCTGCAAGTGCATGCATAAGAACATATATGTACATGTATATAAACAAAAGAGACTGATCAACTCAAAACACGTGAATCATTAACACCGGTAAAAATGGTACTATGTTGGGGGCCACATTGTCCAACACAAACTTTCAGACCAAACATCTAAAAAAGGCACTGTGGTGGTGGCAATATTGTCCAACACAAACCAACATCCCATAAGAAAAGAAGAAAACCCACTAGGTGTAATGATTCACAAACCGGCATCAAGTTGGTGGTCCTTTATCCACCGTCAACCTAGCCACAAATAACCATGCTATATATACGCATAAGGTGGTGGTCCTTAATCCACTGCCAACCAAAGGCCACAAATATCCATGCATTATATAACCATGCAATATACAAAAAACCAAGGCCACTGACAACCATATATTATATAAACCAACAAAAGAAAACAAAGGCTTAGTATAAGATTTTTATAACAATGCAAAATGGAAGAAAACTAGAAGTTGTTAAGGTAAACTCGATGAATATGACTTGAAGAACTGAAAGTCACTCGACAAACACATCAAAATTACCAAAACACAAGATCTGAGATGAATCGACACCAAAATACAGGATCTGAGTTCACTTGATGCCAAAATATTGACTCTGAGTTCACTCGACGCCAAAATACAGGCTCTGAATTCACTCGACGCCAAACACACGCTCTGAATTCACTCGATTCCAAGACATAGGCTCTGAATTCACTTGATGCCAATTATACAACCACTCGATGCCTAAGAAGATATACTAAAGCACTCGATGCTAGAGGCTGAACACTCAACACACTCAATGCCAAAGGATGAACACTCAATGCACTCGATGCCAAAGGCTGAAAATTCATGCTCTCAATGCCAAAGGTTGAACACTCAATGCACTCGATGCCTAGCTGAGTTCACTCAATGCAATCGACGCCTAGCGGAGTTCACTCAACGCACTGGATGCCTAGTTGAGTTCACTCGACTCATAAGGAAAAAACCTGACAGAAATTATATCTTACCTAAATAAAGGTTAATAGACTTATAATAACTAATTTTTTTGACAACAACAAAAACTAGACCAAGACTAAGTTCCATAACTTAAGAGAAAGGGAAGGGTAGACAAGGCAGGGGCCCAATATAGGAAAAATAACTCTACCTCAGCACGATAAGAAGAGAAAAACAAGGTTACTGCTATGCTAAGTAATATACAGCAATGAGTAGACAAAAGAAAATTTTAAGAGGGTATAATAAGGAACTTAATAAGAGGCTTGGCATGGGTGCAAACCACCACTTGCCTCAAGATCTTCAAAAATTTGGCCTCAAGAGCACTCCACTTCAAGGATCGGCCACAAGATCTCTTAGGCAACGATTTCTGAAACTTCACAAGGCAAACACGAGTCATGGTCAAAAAACCCAAGGCCAAATGTCCAAGAAAACAAAATTACCTACCACCAATTTATATATATCGGCGAGAGCTTTCCGGATCTACCCCCCATCTACGATTCTGAGCACCGGCACTCCTACAAGCGGCGGCCGAAGGCCTTGCAAAACCTGTCACCCTCTTTTCTTCCGCACTCTCGGTCCGATGTCTTGGGGAAGAAGATAATGAATAGGATTCGGTCTTGAGTCTATATATATAATATAATATTACATATAATATATTATATATTATTTACATATAATATAATATATAAAATATTATCTATTAGAAAAATATAATATAATATATACATAGATATAATATAATATAATTATTAATAACAAAACGTCCAAATGAACCAAAAACTTGAACCAACTCGGATTTCCATTAAATTTTCTTCGAGACTAAATACTAATGCTATAGAACCAATGACAAAGTTTAAATTTACATTTGACAAACCAAACTCAAGTTATAACTCTTTGAAGTTACAACCTACTAAAACCACCGAGTCAAAACCTCAGATTCCGATGAGCAAAAATCACGCTCCAACGACGGCTCCCGTTAATTACGAGTCAACGTAATGCCCTAACATCATAATTACGTCACTACATAAATTTAAAATAAACACTGAAAAATTAGGGGCATTATATCGGCTCCCCCTAAAAGAAAGTTTCATCTCGAAACTTGATACAAAATCGAATCTACTACAGAAGGAAAATAACCAATTGTATCAAATATAAACACTTACTAGAAGAAACTAGGAGAAAAGATGAGGATAAGCCTCGCTTATAGCTAAATCCAACTCCCTATATCACGCTTTCAACGTCTAGGTTTCGCCAAAGAATCTTGACCATGACTATTGTCTTTCTTCGCCACACCCGATCCTGAGTATCAAGAATATGAACAGGCACTTGAACATAAGAAAGTTTAGGCTATAACTGGGGCACTGAATCAAGAACATGTCGGTCACTAAGCACACATTTACGCAACTGGCTCACATGAAACACAACGTGCACACCAGGGAAATTAGCAGACAAATCCAACCTATAAGCTGACACTCTGATGCGTTCAACAACCTGGAAAGCTTGCGCATACCTGGAATCTAACTTGGGGTTCCTCCCAAACCTCTTAACACCTGACATCAGATATACCTTAAGAAAAACCATGTCCCCAACTGCGAACTCCTGATCAGACCTTCGTCGATCAGCTTTCTTCTCATAACACTCATGAGCTATACGAAGCTTTTCTAGAATATGTGTCATTGAAGTATTCATCTCTTCCATGGCTTCCGGACCTAACAATTGTCTTTCAACAACTTCAGCCCAGAACAAGGGGTTTTGACAATGCCTCCCATATATTGCCTCAAAGGGGTCCATTTTCAAACTTTCCTGATAACAATTATTATAAGCAAATTCCATCAATCTATGTCGCTCGTCCCACGATCCTTCCGTGGTCCAAGATGTAACATCTGACCAGTCTTCCAAAATTTTATTAACACTCACGCCTGTCCATTGGTTTG
The DNA here is from genome assembly GCA_039513925.1 of Platanthera zijinensis. Taxonomy (NCBI): domain Eukaryota; kingdom Viridiplantae; phylum Streptophyta; class Magnoliopsida; order Asparagales; family Orchidaceae; genus Platanthera; species Platanthera zijinensis. Next base: position 130,087,246 of record CM077082.1, read on the forward strand.
TGGATAATAAGCAGTGGAATACCTTAGATTGGTACCCAACCCTTCCTGCAAACTCTTCCAAAAAATGGGACGTAAACCTGTAATCTTGATCAAACACGATACTTACAAGTACTCGGTGCAATCAACGACCTCTTACAAATACAACCCTGCTATCTTCTTCATGAAGTAATCAATCTTTACCGGCACGAAATAAGAACACTTCGTCAATCTATCAACTATGACCCACACATAATCATGACCTCAGGAAGGTCTCAGCAAACCAGTAATAAAGTCCATAGAAATACTCTCCCACTTCCAACTTTGATTATCCAAAGGCGTCAACTTGCCACCGGGACTTTCATGATCTTACTTAACTCGCCTGCAAGTAAAACATTCAGGCACAAACTTTGTTATTTCGTTTTTCATACCTGACCACCAGACAATTTTCTTCAAATCTCGATAGATTTTTATGAAACAAGGATGGTAGGCAACACTAGATTCATGCGCCTCACTACAAATCTTTGCTCGAATATCCTCCATAGCCGGAATACAATATCTGCCACGATATTTCAAGGTACCCACATCATCGATTGAAAATTCTTGTAACTCCCCTTTTTCAGTACTACTACGAATATGCTGCAAATCAGGATCATCCTTTTGATGAAGCCTTGTAATCATAATACATGAAGGCTCTGCCACTTCTAAGCTACTCGGCATGTCACTACTTCCAACAAAAATACTCATTAACAAAAATCTTCCACCAAAGATTCTATAAAAAGGATAAAGATCTGTGCGGTATTTCTACTCAAGGCGTCAACTACCACATTAGCTTTGTCAGGATGATAAAGAATATCAACATCATAATCTATGATATACTCCAACCATCTATGCTTGCGTAAATTAAGCTCCTTCTGAGTGAAGACATACTTCAAGCTCTTATGGTGCATGTAAATCTTGCACAACGCGCCATACAACAAATGTCTCCACAACTTCAAGGCATAGATCACTGCTGCAAATTCCAACTTATGTGTTGGGTAGTTCCTTTCATGAGTCTTTAACTGCCTCGATCCATACAATCATTTTTACTTCTTGCATCAATAAAAAACCGAGGCCGATATGCGATGCATCCACATAAACATCATACTTCACCACTTCAGTAGGCAAAGACAATACTGGAGTAGTGCACAATCTCTTAGTCAATTCCTAAAAGGCTTCTTTGCACTTATCGCTTCACACAAAAGCTATGATCTTCTGTATAAGCTTAGTTAGTGGCGCAGACAATATGGAGAATCCTTCCACAAATCTTCAATAATTGTCTGCCAACCCTTGGAAACTTCTTATCTCTTTAAGGTGTGGTAGGTCTTTTCCAATCCATAACAGCGGCTATCTTCTCGGGATCAACTGAAATTCCATCCTTATTCACCACATTACCCAAATAGGACATCTGAGGTAGACAAAACTCGCACTTACTCAACTTGGCATAGAACTTATGCTCTCTCAAAGCAAACAAAACTAAACGCAAGTGCTGAGCATGCTCCTCAGTACTGCGGAAATAAACCAGAACATTGTAAATGAAAATAACCACAAACTGCCTAAGAAATTGATGCAGGCCAAAGGTTTTGATGGGTAAAACTACGCATTCTTAGGTTTGACAATTAATATAAAATATCTAGCTCACGGTTTCTCTACTTAGCACTATCGAATACTCGAGCAATTAATGGTACTAATTCCAATATTAAATAATTAATCAATGCAAAGGGATGCTACCCCTTATTTTAGATTGAATAAAGTTTATATGCCAATGTTCGCTCAAGGGAAATGGACCCACCCGATCCGGACAATTAGCAATTCAAATTAAATTATCCGCAAACGTTCACAAATCCAATAAAAGAATATCCAGGCCAAATAAGTGATTTAAAAATTAAGTCCTAATAGATCCCAAAATTAATTAATATGAGGGTATACCAAATCACTTGAACTCAAGGTGAAATCAAAGGTGATGAACTCGATTTCTTCTAGTGTTCACGAGATCTACCCGCTCCAATTAATACGAAAAATATTCGGGAATTAAATGCTTGAAAATTCAGATTTTGTAAGCGTTAATTTTAATACAAAACCGCACTAAAAACTAGCCTTCTAATTCCACCAAAACCTCACAAATAATATAGAAGAAAATCACACAAAGAGGTGTAGGAATCGTTACCCAATCCCAATAATAATTTGTCCACAAGATGTGTGGAGGAGGCGCTCATGACGTTGGTAGCTTCTCTATTTCCACGCAAAATCCTTGGATCCGCACCGGATGATGAAGACGCTCGTCGTTTTCTCGTTTGACAAAACCCTAGAAGAGGGAGTATGTTGAAAAGTGCCAATAGGTAAATTTTAGAAAAAAGAAGATAGAAGAAAGGTGGTGGTAAATATTCCAAGGGTGTGGATGAGGGGGCGGGTTTGGGTGGATGTGGGTGGTCCGATTTCTTGTGTACAAAGGAGGAGTGGGCTTGGGTGAGGGAGGGAGGTGGCTGGTCGAGAGGGTTGATGTGGCCGGCCTTGGGAGGGGTGGTCAGCTAGGGTTGGCAGAGTAGGGGGTGGTGATGTTGGCAGCTAGGAGAGGACTTGGCCGATAGAGAGAGGAAAGGAGAGGTGGCTGAGATGAGTCAAAGGAGGAAGATGGAAAGAGGGGGGTCGAACTAGAGAGAGGAGAGAGATGGGTGGCTGGCGGCCAAAGAGGGGGAAGGAGGAGAAGGGCCAAAATTTGGGAGAAGGAAGAAGGTGTAAGACCCCCTTTTTTTTTCTTTTAAACCACCGGGGTCTTAGGCCCAGAACCGTCGCTTTGCGGTGACACCTTCACGCCCAGGAAGGTCATCACTACAAAACGCCGATCCTGCCTGCCAAATCGATCGCAGAACAGTAGCATAAGTAAATATAAAACAAGTCCGCCAGAGTCACATGTATATAAAATATATCTCCACGAAGGGAGAGTCCACAATAATAATAATCAGAGTACAAATTAAGGGCTTCTACCCGATACATCAAGTCCTCACTACAAACACTCTCACAACTGTCAACATCTAAGCGAAAGCAAACTGAAGTCCATCCTTGACCCGCCGTTCGTGTAGTAGTGGTTGCGTGCAGCAGCTGCTCCTCATGTCCAACCTCCTTGTCCTTACGGTGCTGATGCTCTTAATGCTTCGATCCCCTAAATAATGTGGTTCGAAAACCATTACTCTAAAAGACTAAGTCCTATCATCCCCCACCCCTCCCCCATTGCTCCTAGGCACCGAGTGGGGAGAAGGAAAGGGAAGCTATGAAGGTAGAGAGTAACAAATGTAAGCAGGTGGCGATGGAACGAATCTAGTAGTTCTATGAGAATAAGCAGTAGTAATAAAAGTATGAAAAACAGAACATGAAATATGTAACCTTAACTTATATGAAAACACATGTAAGACCCCCTTTTTTTTTCTTTTTCAACCACCGGGGTCTTAGGCCCAGAATCGCCACTTTGCGGTGACACCTTCACGTCCTGAAGGGTCATCACCACAAGGCGCCGATTCTGCCGGCTAATTCGATCACTGAAAGATAGCACAATAAATGAAGTAAGAGCAATGCAGTCCACAGTAATAAATCACATATATAAAATAAAAATCTCCACGAAGGGAGTGTCCACAGAAATCATCAGAGTACTATAAATATGGGCTTATGCCCGATACATCATGTCCTCACTACAATATCACTCATGCGGAAGCTAAAACAGAACTACTCAGGGTCGAGACTCACGGTCCCGGCTGTATGAACTCCGGAGCTAGACTGCCCCATCTCTAGGCGCACCGATCTCTGGGGCTGCTCCTCCATACTGGGCTCCACGATACCCTAAATGATGCGGTTCGAAAACCGTTAGTCATAAAGACTAAGCCCTATCATCCCCTACCCCTTCCCCCATGGCTCCTAAGTACCGAGCGGGGAGGAAGAAAGGGAAGGACATGACGGTAGAGATAAATCAAGAAACAGATGGCAGCGGAACTAATCTAATAAGTTGTATTCGGTGAGCAGTTAATATAATTGTTATAATAGGTCTAGCAGTAAGAAAAGCAAATATATGAATTTAACCTTCACTTATACGAGAACACATAAGCAAAAGGGATCTTTAGCAAGGCTTAAGTGTCCCATACCACTTATACCTTGGGGTGTCGGTTATCAAACAGCAATGGTTGTTATATATTGAAATTAACCTTTGATTTATAAACTTGCCCACACAAGCTTATAGACCAAGGGGTCGTTTTGCAGGTCCTAATGTATAAGCGTCCCATACCACTTATACTTTAGGTGTCAGGGTTAAATGAATCGATTATGCTATGACATGCTAGTGGGTATGATGAAACATGCAAGTGCAACTCACACACCCGACTCTGTGCACACAGACCTTTAGTTCCCCCTTTCGGAGCTGTTACCTCCCAGGATACCTCCGTAGTGGCGGACAGAAGCGGTGGGTTGGGCCTCGCCCACCTCAAAACCAGTAAAAGCACCACTGTTCTGACCTATCGTACGCCTCAACGCTTGGTGCACTAAGTGCAGACGCCTGCGTACTCTTGCCGGCTGGCGCACCGGACTTCTGTTGGCGAAGTGCTAACCACCTCGCCGAGTCAACGATATCGGTGTCGGTGCAATCGAACTCCACGATATCGTAAAACACACCACCTTAACTTTTCCTATCTTATGCACATGCAAGTTTGTTCGTAAACACACAAAACCGAGCCGAAGATCCCCGGACCAAAACGTCCGTCTCCAAACCAACCGAGCCGAAGCTCCCCGGACCATCCCGTCCGTCTCTTAACCAACCGAGCCGAAGCTCCCCGGACCCAAACGTCCATTTCCAAATCACCCGAGCCGAAGCTCTTATCAATCTTCCTGTGCCAACAGTGTTTGTGAAAAGTGCAGCCCTAGTTACTAAGTTACTCTTGCCAGTTTGTTATTACAGTTTACGTTAGCCCAGGACTGCCCCCGGTATTCCCCGTGAAGGGCTCTCAAGGGGCACTAGGAACCAAGACGGCGGCATTACGGCCCGAAGTTCCCTTTCGCAAGGCACTTATTATTATTGGTTTATCTCCCTTAGCCCGATTCCCTTCTCATATTACGATAGACTATCCTAGGGTGATTTTTAACCTTCCTCTCCTCGGGAAAAGCAATCTTTCGCCGAACCCGAGCACCTCTTAACTCTAGCTATCACCACTTCTCGCTACTCTTTTTATCTTCCTATTGCGATTTCCTCCACTATTGTCCACCCAGACAAAATGATTAACTCCAATGTTTTCCTCAGGTCATGTCCTATTGCAATTCACAAATTTGTTATATGCTGACCGATTTAGACTATATGTCGAACCTGTATGCTATGATCTAATACTCATCCAAATGCCCTAAATTATTTATTGGGGACTTATCATGATGTAATTAGCCTAAATCCAGAAAATGGAAATTTTCCTAATCTATTTGGCATTTAATTAAATTTCTCGAAAATCCCAAGGGCTACCAGTTTGAACATGAACTACCCTAAGTAATCATGCAAGATGTCCAGCAAATTTATGATAAATAGTAGGTTATCTCAATAGGTTAGATCCTAAGTATCATAATTTTTCTATCATTAAAAGAGCATGAAAACTATTTTAGAAATAATCTCTAACTTCTGTTGTTTATGAATCAAGTACAGAAAATATTCTTCCAAAAATTATAAATAATTTATTCCATGCAGATAAAGGCCTAAAATTAGCACGGGCCAATTTTCATAATTTTCCAACAAGTATTTTATCCATAATTAATTTTTAAACAATAAACCCCTCTCTAATATCTGTGAACAAAGTACTAGATTTACTCAACATAAAATTCCATAAAAATTCAGGGATCAATGTTATACTAGTAAAGATCTAAATCCAAAATTTTAGCTGATTATAATTAATTTTAAACCTCCAAATATTTGAAACAACAAATCGAGCTATTAATTCTTTAACACATGAAGTATAATATTTATTAATCATAAAATTCCAGGAAAATTACCATAAGTCTAAAACATCCTAAAACTCCCTCCTCCCGAGTTTCATGATTTTTGGATTAGATTTAGTGCTTAAAATAACTGAATTACATTTCTATCCTAATTCAAACTCTCAACTTTCGAGGTATCTAATTACCTCCAATGCCTTCACTATATCAACCAGAGGGTTTTCAGCATATCATGCCACTCTCCTCCAAATTTCAGGGGCATACAAGAGCTTTTGCTCCTATGTCCTTCACAAACCTCAAAACCCTTCATTTAAGATTTGAGCTTGGATCCTAGGGTAAACCAACTCTAAACCTCACCATTTTCCTCCAAGCAGGTTATAACACCCTTCTAAGTCAGAGATCAGAAAATCAACCTCTGTCGAGGTGATTTGACCTTTCCAAACTCTTAGTGCACTTTTTTACTAAAAGTCGTCTCACTAATGCCTAGTTAAGGGTAGAAGATTTCTCACCCAAAACTCCTCCAAATCAGATGGAATTTTGTACATACCTAGGTTTTATAGTCAGGGACCACTCACCAAAATTTGGGAGGGTTTGGAGGTCATTTGACCACCTAAATAAATTCCTCTAAGTTTATTAAATTAAAACAAAAACTTTAGGCAAAGTATCTCCAAAAATTCCCATTTTTGGTCTGCCTTTAGTTATAACCAATATTAACCCCCTTCCCAAATTTCAGGTCATTTGGATAAGGGACGAATAGTGAGCATCCGTTTTAATTTCTGCCCAACTCTAGGTACAGCCCCCACTAAAACGGGTGCTGCGGCCGAACCGCTTACCCAAACGAGTTGAAACCAATTTTAGATTAATCTAGACTCGAAAGGCTACAACTTTCGTGACTGGACATTTTTCCTAAAACGATCTCTAAGTGCCTCATTTTGCATTCTCAAAATATATTCAAATAATATATCTTTCCATTATGTAATATATAATACACTATATATTATAAAATTAATTCTACTATTCATCTTCTTCATGAACCCGAAAACAGAACTTAGAAGAAAAACCATTTTTCTTGTAAGCTTTCCGTGATCCGTCGCCAGCCGTTCGGTCACCTCCCTGGCCAGCCACCACCACCACCACCTCCGTTGAGGCGATGGCTAGCGGTCGGCGGTGGTCTGGCCGCCGGAGGTGGCGGTTTCCGGCGAACTCAAAAATACCATTTTTCATGGTTTTCCCATGAAAACGAGAGACGGGTCCGTCTCCATTGAGCGCGAACTTCCTTTCTAAGAATCCTAAGATCTACCCATGAAAGAGAAGGAGCAGAGGAGGACCTTGTTCGCGGTTTGGAGGCGAGAAGAGCGACGGGGTGCCATGGCGCAGTGGTGGCGTAGCCGAACTTCTCCTACAGCAAGAACAAAGATCTGATCCGTTTACTTAAGCGTGTAAACTTCTCCTCTTGCCCCAAGTGGGCTTTTATAAGTCAGAAAGTGGGGAGGTGAAAGGATAAAGCCGTAATGGCCATGAAGGCTCCTCTTAATGGCCTTTCGGTTACAGTGAAGGGATAAGAAACGGTGGAAGATGAACAGGTGTGTCCAGTTGGCGGTTTCCTATTGGACCACATCTTCCTCCTTTATTATATAATTACAGAAGGAAAAACGGCCTGTAATTACTCCTGGTGTAACTTCCCACACCAGCATTTATTTCCACGCGTGTTAGAATAATTTCGGCCCTGAACCGTCATTTCGGCCAATGTCACGGACGTGACACATAGGTCACGGGCGTGACAGGCCCGGATAGCCAATTCTGGGCTCGACGATCGTCGAACTGAGATCGACGATCGTCGAAGGATGGTCACGGGCGTGACACTTGGGTCACGGGCGTGACAGGCCCGGGTGGTTAATTCTGGGCCGACGATCGTCGATTTGAGATCGACGGTCATCGAATGGTGGTCACGCCCTAGGTCACGGGCGTGACACCTAGGTCACGGGCGTGACACCTAGGTCACGGGCGTGACAGGCCCGAACGGCAATTTTGAGGTCGACGATCGTCGAATTGAGATCGATGGTCGTCGAATGGTGGTCACGCCCTAGGTCACGGGCGTGACACTTAGGTCACGGGCGTGAAAGGCCCGAGTTCAATTTCGACAATCGTTTTACGGGGATCGACGATCGTCGAAGGAGTCATGCCCCTGGTCACGGGCGTGACACTTTGGTCACGGGCATGACATGCCCGGGCTGCCAGATCGACGATTCGTCTCGCGGAGATCGACGATCGTCGAAGGAGTCACGCCCTAGGTCACTGACGTGACACCTTGGTCACGGGCGTGACATGCCCAGGCAGCACGTTCGACGATCGTCTCGCGGAGATCGACGATCGTCGAAGTAGTCACGCCCAAAGTCACGGGCGTGAGTCACGGGCGTGACGGGTCGGTCACGGGCGTGACGGGTCGGTCACGGGCGTGACGGGTCGGTCACGGGCGTGACCAACCCGTGACCCGAAACCTCGACCGATTTATTTCAATTTTTGGGCTTCACAGGGTTCTGTCACGTCCAACCGACTCCTAGGGGTCTAGCCGGAAATGGGATGTTACAAATCCCAATAAACAAAACAAAAATTTCGTCCCCGAAATTGAGGTTGAGCCTACGGGGATTTCTATCGGAATAAATTAAACTTGTAACATCCCATACGATCTTTCTATCGGGTTTAAGCGACTATTCGTTTGATAAACGAAGACAATCTCCCCAATAAACAAAAGATTAGCCCCTACCTTTCTGATTGAGTGCGCATGCCTAGGTCCTGAATTTTCCTTATCTAGTCTTAACTCTCCAAAACAAGAAGGCAATCTATAGTATACCAAGAGGTTGTGAGATGTACCTGACTGAACAACTCCAGGTATCTTTGCCTCATCAGGTCCTGCGGTTCCCAGGTGTGCTCCTCCTGACCGTGGTTTCTCCACAGAACCTTGACTAAGGGGATCTTTTTGCGGCGCAAGATCCGTACTCCTTTGTCGTCGATCCGAACCGGCTCCAAGTGAACAGATCGGTCTGAAGCTTCCGGCCCTTCGGTGGTCAAAATCCGCTGCTCCGGGCGTAGTAGAGCCCTTCTCAGCGAAGAAATATGGAAGACGTCGTGTAGAGCTGCCAGCTCTGGCGGCAACTCTAGCCTGTAGGCAAGGGGTCCGATCCGCTCCAGGATCCGGTAAGGGCCCATATACCTAGGGCTGAGCTTCTTCCTCCGACCGCGCACCCGTGAGACCCCGTGCATGGGCCGGATCTTCAAGAACACTCGATCCCCTTCCCGAAACTCCACCTGACAATGTCGGGCGTCATAGTATTTAGTCTGTCTGCTCTGCGCCTCCAACATCCTATCTCTGATCAGTCTCACCTGAGCCTCGGTGTCTTCAACAAAATCCGATCCCAACAGCTTCGGATCCTCGTCTTGAACCCAAGAAAGTGGGGTCCTCCACTTTCTTCCATACAAGGCTTCATAAGGCGCCATCCTGATGCTGGACTGGTGGCTATTATTATAGGAGAGCTCGACCAACGGTAACATCTTCTCCCACGGCTCCCCTCGGTCCAGTATACACAGTCGTAGTAAATCCTCCAAGGTCCGGTTGGTGCGCTCTGTCTGCCCGTCCGTCTGAGGGTGGAAGGTCGTGCTAAAAGTCAACCGGGTGCCCAAATATGCCTGCACTGACCGCCACTCCCTGGATGTAAACCGTCCATCGCGGTCCGACACTATCGTCCGGGGCACGCCATGATATCGGACATACTGCTCCACAAACTTCCGTACCAGCACTCCCACCGAGTCATCCTTCCTGATTGGTATAAAGCGGGCCACCTTTGTCAACCGATCAACAATCACCCAGATCGAGTCATTCCTCGTCCGAGACCGGGGAAGACCATGTATAAAATCCATAGCTATATCGTCGAACTTCCACTCCGGCACCGAGAGTGGCTGCAACAATCCTGCGGGGTTCCTGCACTCCGCCTTCACCAACTGACATGCCTCGCAATGGGTCACGAAGTACGTAATGTCCTTCTTCATGCCCAGCCAAAACATCATCTTCTTCAGATCAGCGGTCATCTTTGTGATCCCCGGGTGCACAGAGTACCGGCTGCAATGCGCCTCCGTCATAATATCCTCTCGGATCTGGCCTCCTGCGGGTATATATACTCTGCCTCTGAAATGTAGCAGACCATCTCTCAGGGAATAATCTCCTGTCGAACCCTCCTCCAAGGCTCGGAACATCGGCTCTGCCCACGCATCTGTCCTCTGTCCGTCCCGAATGCGATCCCGAATATCGTCTATGGCCACCATCGATGTCAGATACTCTCTATACAGCTCTGGATCATCCTCGGACACTAGGGATATCTGCATATCTCTGAATGACCGGACTAGCTCCATGGACATAACCTGGGGCCCGTCTTCGGAAGTGGCCGCTCTCCGACTCAACGCGTCGGCCACCACGTTTGCCTTCCCTGGATGGTAGTGCATCTCATACTAATAATCTGCTAAGAACTCCACCCAGCGCCTCTGCCTGATATTCAGCTCCTTCTGCGTGTCCACGTATTTCAAGTTCTTGTGATCGGAGAAGATATCGCAGTGGACTCCATAAAGATAATGGCGCCAGACCTTCAGAGCAAAAAACGACCGCTCCCATCTCAAGGTCGTGCACTGGGTAGTTCTTCTCATGGGTCTTCAGCTGGCGGGAGGCATATGCTATGACGTGTCCATTCTGCATCAGCACTGCTCCCATTCCCTGGTATGATGCGTCGGTATACACCTGGAATCCTTCCTTTCCAGATGGAAGGGCCAGAATAGGGGCTGAGATGAGTCGGTCCTTCAGCTCCTGGAAAGCCGCCTGGCACTACGGGGTCCAAACAAAAGGTGCCTCCTTCTTCATCAAAGATGTGAGGGGGAGGGCAATCCGAGAGAACCCCTCCACGAACTTCCGGTAATAGCCGGCAAGTCCCAAGAAACTTCGTACATCGGTGGCTGTCTTCAACTGCGGCCAATCTCGAACTGCCCGAATCTTTGCTGGGTCCACTGCCAACCCAGCTCCGCTGATAATGTGGCCTAGAAAAGCCACCTCCTTCAACCAAAACTGACACTTACTGAATTTTGCATAAAGGCGATGCTCCCGCAACCTCTCCAAAGTCAGTGCCAGATGCCGAGTGTGCTCCTCCTCCGTCCTAGAGTAGATCAGGATGTCGTCTATGAATACTATGACGAACACATCCAAGTAGGCCTCGAAAACCCGGTTCATGAGACTCATGAACGCCGACGGGGCATTCGTGAGCCCGAAGGGCATCACGGTAAACTCATACAGGCCATATCTGCTACTAAAGGCAGTCTTCGGGATATCCTCCTCCTGGATCCGCAACTGGTAGTATCCTGATCTCAAGTCCAGCTTCGAGAAATGATGGGCCCCCTCCAGCTGGTCGAACAATTCGTCTATCCGTGGGAGCGGATAGGTATTCCGGACGGTCAGCCTGTTTAGTGCTCGATAATCGATGCACAGGCGGAGTGTCCCATCCTTCTTCTTCACGAATAGGACCGGTGCTCCCCATGGCGAGGAACTCGGTCTAACAAATCCTGCCTCAACTAATTCCTGCAACTGAGTTCGAAACTCTGCCAACTCTTTTGGGGCCATCCGATAAGGGGCCCTAGATGCCGGCTTGGCCCCCGGCACAAGCTGTATCTGAAAATCCTGCTCTCGGTGTGGAGGTAGTCCTGGCAGTTTCTCTGGAAAGATGTCAGCGAAATCTCGCACCACCGGGATGTCTGTCACCGACTCCTTAACTTCCGCCATCTCAAATAGAATCTGATAGACCTCCTCTCCCTGCAGATGGGCCTTAACGGCCTGTACCGAAGATAAGAGTATACGAGAGACAGGTCTTATACCTTCGATGGTAATGAAAGAGTCCCCGTGTCTCACGGTGATCCTCTTTACCTGGCAGTCAATCTGGGCATGGTTCCAATGCAGCCATACCATGCCCAGGATCAGGTCGTAGTCCGTCAGCTTCAAAATCGTCGCTGGAGCCTCGAATGCCTTTCCGCCAATTTTCGCCTCCATATTGCAGTGATCCGTGGTAAGGAGCTCAGATCCATCTGGTAGTCGCACCCTCATCCTCGAGCCTGTGAACCGCTCCACTCCTTCTAGTCCTTCTACGAATGTCTCTGACACAAAGGAGTGAGTAGCTCCAGTATCAAAAAGCGTGCGGGCAGGCTTGCCACTGATGAAGACTATACCTGGGGTGATTAAATATCTTAGGGTTCTATAAAGAATTTTCTTTCCTTGTTAATCTATCTATTGCGGTTCTGAGTTTTAACAACTTAAAGGGAAATTCTATGAAAATAAAGAAGCATTGCAGCGTACCTGCTATGACCTGCTCCGGATTTCGAGGCTGCGCAAGGTCCAAAGCATATACCTGCTCTCTTCCTTGTCTACGATCTTCCCCCTGGTATCCTCGACCGCGGCCGCGTACTCGGCCTCCGTAATGCTGAGCTGGTGGGCCGCCCTGATGTGCTGGAGGTGGTGCCCCCCTCATGGGGCAGTTCCTCCGAATGTGCCCAATCTGATGACAAAGAAAACACTCTGGTGGGGGATACGCCATTCCCCCGGGTCTCGGCATCTCCTGCATCCGAAGAGGTGGAGGGGCCAGTATCACCTGTTCCCTCGGCTCCTGCCTCACGTCCCGACGAGGCTGGTCCTCTGTCCTCCTCCCCTCTGGTATAACACCTCGCCGCTGGTCATTTCTGCCTCTCCGTCCCTGATCCTCTGCTGGCCGTTTCAGGCCCCGGGTGGCGTGCCAATCTGCCTCAATCCTTTTGGCCATCTCCAAAATCCGGGAGATGGGCCCGTCAGATACAAACAACAGAGCCTCCCTCAAGTCCTCCCGCAGGCCCTTATAGAACCTCCTGATATACCCTGCCTCGTCCAGCTGGTAGGAATCTGCGTATCGAGCCAGATGGTCGAACTCTCGATGGTACTCCACCACGGTCCGGGTGCCCTGCTTCAACTGTAAGAACCGCTCCTCCAAATCATCCCTAGCCGACTGCGGAACGAAATGCTCCAGTAGTGCGGCCCTGAACTCCTCCCAAGTAACCTCTGCAACCTCCCTATCAGCAAATGTCGTGTCCAACAGCGTCTTCCACCACCTCTTTGCATGGGACTCCAGGGAAGAGACAACCAGAGCCACCCTCTCCTCCCAGGGACACCGTATCCCAGTCAGCATCTCGTACATGAAATCTAGCCACTCTTCCGTCCGAACAGCCGACTCTATCCCCAAATAGGACGGGGGAGAAAGACCCCGGAAGATGCTCAGCCAGTTGGCCCCCGGATTCGGCTGCGGGGCCGGAACCTGCTGGGCCCTGAAGGCCTCCAGGATGGCAGTCAGGGTCTGTCCCATGTCTGACTGAAGGAAAGGAGTGGGGGCCGGTGGGGGTGGTGCAACATCCTGAGCCTGTTGAACTCCACCTTGTGGCGTAGTCCGTGCTGGAGGCTGCGTAACAAAAACACACGCTGAGAAAACGTTCAAATATTACATAAAGGTGGACAATTTATATGTGATCCCCATATGGGCACACCACTGCTTCCGCTGCTTAGTTTGTCCCCAAACTAAACTCGAGCGGGGGTGACCCAGGGTTTGTGGACTGCTACTTCCTTCTGATCGATGTTTGCTCTGATACCACTTGTAAGACCCCCTTTTTTTTTCTTTTTCAACCACCGGGGTCTTAGGCCCAGAATCGCCGCTTTGCGGTGACACCTTCACGTCCTGAAGGGTCATCACCACAAGGCGCCGATTCTGCCGGCCAATTCGATCACTGAAAGATAGCACAATAAATGAAGTAAGAGCAATGCAGTCCACAGTAATAGATCACATATATAAAATAAAAATCTCCACGAAGGGAGTGTCCACAGAAATCATCAGAGTACTATAAATACGGGCTTATGCCCGATACATCATGTCCTCACTACAATATCACTCATGCGGAAGCTAAAACAGAACTACTCAGGGTCGAGACTCACGGTCCCGGCTGTATGAACTCCGGAGCTAGACTGCCCCATCTCTAGGCGCACCGATCTCTGGGGCTGCTCCTCCATGCTGGGCTCCACGATCCCCTAAATGATGCGGTTCGAAAACCGTTAGTCATAAAGACTAAGCCATATCATCCCCTACCCCTTCCCCCATGGCTCCTAAGTACCGAGCGGGGAGGAAGAAAGGGAAGGACATGACGGTAGAGATAAATCAAGAAACAGATGGCAGCGGAACTAATCTAACAAGTTGTATTCGGTGAGCAGTTAATATAATTGTTATAATAGGTCTAGCAGTAAGAAAAGCAAATATATGAATTTAACCTTCACTTATGCGAGAACACATAAGCAAAAGGGATCTTTAGCAAGGCTTTAGTGTCCCATACCACTTATACCTTGGGGTGTCGGTTATCAAATAGCAATGGTTGTTATATATTGAAATTAACCTTTGATTTATAAACTTGCCCACACAAGCTTATAGACCAAGGGGTCGTTTTGCAGGTCCTAATGTATAAGCGTCCCATACCACTTATACTTTAGGTGTCAGGGTTAAATGAATCGATTATGCTATGACATGCTAGTGGGTATGATGAAACATGCAAGTGCAACTCACACACCCGACTCTGTGCACACAGACCTTTAGTTCCCCCTTTCGGAGCCGTTACCTCCCAGGATACCTCCGTAGTGGCGGACGGAAGCGGTGGGTTGGGCCTCGCCCACCTCAAAACCAGTAAAAGCACCACTGGTCTGACCTATCGTACGCCTCAACGCTTGGTGCACTAAGCGGACGCCTGCGTACTCTTGCCGTCTGGCGCACCGGACTTCTGTTGGCGAAGTGCTAACCACCTCGCCGAGTCAACGATATCGGTGTCGGTGCAATCGAACTCCCCGATATCGTAAAACCCACCACCTTAACTTTTCCTATCTTATGCACATGCAAGTTTGTTCGTAAACACACAAAACCGAGCCGAAGCTCCCCGGACCAAAACGTCTGTCTCCAAACCAACCGAGCCGAAGCTCCCCGGACCATCCCGTCCGTCTCTTAACCAACCGAGCTGAAGCTCCCCGGATCCAAACATCCGTTTCCAAATCACCCGAGCCGAAGCTCTCATCAATCTTCCTGTGCCAACAGTGTTTGTGAAAAGTGCAGCCCTAGTTACTAAGTTACTCTTGCCAGTTTGTTATTACAGTTTACGTTAGCACAGGACTGCCCCCGGTATTCCCCGTGAAGGGCTCTCAAGGGGCACTAGGAACCAAGACGGCGGCATTACGGCCCGAAGTTCCATTTCGTAAGGCACTTATTATTATTGGTTTATCTCCGTTAGCCCGATTCCCTTCTCATATTACGATAGACTATCCTAGGGTGATTTTTAACCTTCCTCTCCTCGGGAAAAGCGATCTTTCGCCGAACCCGAGCACCTCTTAACTCTAGCTATCACCACTTCTCGCTACTCTTTTTATCTTCCTATTGCGATTTCCTCCACTATTGTCCACCCAGACAAAATGATTAACTCCAATGTTTTCCTCAGGTCATGTCCTATTGCAATTCACAAATTTGTTAAATGCTGACCGATTTAGACTATATGTCGAACCGGTATGCTATGATCTAATACTCATCTAAATGCCCTAAATTATTTATTGGGAACTTATCATGATGTAATTAGCCTAAATCCAGAAAATGGAAATTTTCCTAATCTATTTGGCATTTAATTAAATTTCTCGAAAATCCCAAGGGCTACTGGTTTGAACATGAACTACCCTAAGTAATCATGCAAGATGTCCAGCAAATTTATGATAAATAGTAGGTTATCTCAATAGGTTAGATCCTAAGTATCATAATTTTTCTATCATTAAAAGAGCATGAAAACTATTTTAGAAATAATCTCTAACTTCTGTTGTTTATGAATCAAGTACAGAAAATATTCTTCCAAAAATTATAAATAATTTATTCCATGCAGATAAAGGCCTAAAATTAGCACGGGCCAAGTTTCATAATTTTCAGCAAGTATTTTATCCATAATTAATTTTTAAACAATAAACCCCTCTCTAATATCTGTGAACAAAGTACTAGATTTACTCAACATAAAATTCCATAAAAAATCAGGGATCAATGTTCTACAAGTCAAGATCTAAATCCAGAATTTT
Organism: Platanthera zijinensis; assembly: GCA_039513925.1. Lineage (NCBI taxonomy): Eukaryota > Viridiplantae > Streptophyta > Magnoliopsida > Asparagales > Orchidaceae > Platanthera > Platanthera zijinensis. Next base: position 130,103,393 of record CM077082.1, read on the forward strand.
AGCTGATTATAATTAATTTTAAACCTCCAAATATTTGAAACAACAAATCGAGCTATTAATTCTTTAACACATGAAGTATAATATTTATTAATCATAAAATTCCAGGAAAATTACCATAAGTCTAAAACATCCTAAAACTCCCTCCTCCCGAGTTTCATGATTTTTGGATTAGATTTAGCGCTTAAAATAACCGAATTACATTTCTATCCTAATTCAAACTCTCAACTTTCGAGGTATCTAATTACCTCCAATGCCTTCACTATATCAACCAGAGGGTTTTCAGCATATCATGCCACTCTCCTCCAAATTTCAGGGGCATACAAGAGCTTTTGCTCCTATGTCCTTCACAAACCTCAAAACCCTTCATTTAAGATTTGAGCTTGGATCCTAGGGTAAACCAACTCTAAACCTCACCATTTTCCTCCAAGCAGGTTATAACACCCTTCTAAGTCAGAGATCAGAAAATCAACCTCTGTCGAGGTGATTTGACATTTCCAAATTCTTAGTGCACTTTTTTACTAAAAGTCGTCTCACTAATGCCTAGTTAAGGGTAGAAGATTTCTCACCCAAAACTCCTCCAAATCAATTGGAATTTTGTACATACCTAGGTTTTATAGTCAGGGACCACTCACCAAAATTTGGGAGGGTTTGGAGGTCATTTGACCACCTAAATAAATTCCTCTAAGTTTATTAAATTAAAACAAAAACTTTAGGCAAAGTATCTCCAAAAATTCCCATTTTTGGTCTGCCTTTAGGTATAACCAATATTAACCCCCTGCCCAAATTTCAGGTCATTTGGATAAGGGACGAAGAGTGGGCATCCGTTTTAATTTCTGCCCAACTCTAGGTACAGCCCCCACTAAAACGGGTGCAGCGGCCGAACCGCTTACCCAAACGAGTTGAAACCAATTTTAGATTAATTTAGACTCGAAAGTCTACAACTTTCGTGACTGGACATTTTTCCTAAAACAGTCTCTAAGTGCCTCATTTTGCAGCCTCAAAATATATTCAAATAATATATCTTTCCATTATGTAATATATAATACACTATATATTATAAAATTAATTCTACTGTTCATCTTCTTCATGAACCCGAAAACAGAACTTAGAAGAAAAACCATTTTTCCTGTAAGCTTTCCGTGATCCGTCGCCGGCCGTTCGGTCACCTCCCTGGCCAGCCACCACCACCACCACCTCCGTTGAGGCGATGGCTAGCGGTCGGCGGTGGTCTGGCCGCCGGAGGTGGCGGTTTCCGGCGAACTCAAAAATACCTTTTTCATGATTTTCCCATGAAAACGAGAGACGGGTCCGGCTCCGTTGAGCGCGAACTTTCTTTCTAAGAATCCTAAGATCTACCCATGAAAGAGAAGGAGCAGAGGAGGACCTTGTTCGCGGTTTGGAGGCGAGAAGAGCGACGGGGTGCCATGGCGCAGTGGTGGCGTAGCCGAACTTCTCCTACAGCAAGAACAAAGATCTGATCCGTTTACTTGAGCGTGTAAACTTCTCCTCTTGCCCCAAGTGGGCTTTTATAAGTCAGAAAGTGGGGAGGTGAAAGGGTAAAGCCGTAATGGCCATGAAGGCTCCTCTTAATGGCCTTTCGGTTACAGTGAAGGGATAAGAAACGGTGGAAGATGAACAGGTGTGTCCAGTTGGCGGTTTCCTATTGGACCACATCTTCCTCCTTTATTATATAATTACAGAAGGAAAAACGGCCTGTAATTACTCCTGGTGTAACTTCCCACACCAGCATTTATTTCCACGCGTGTTAGAATAATTTCTGCCCTAAACCGTCGTTTCGGCCAATGTCACGGGCGTGACACATAGGTCACGGGCATGACAGGCCCGGATAGCCAATTTTGGGCTCGACGATCGTCGAACTGAGATCGACGATCGTCAAAGGATGGTCACGGGCGTGACACTTGGGTCACGGGCGTGGCAGGCCCGGGTGGTTAATTCTTGGCCGACGATCGTCGATTTGAGATCGACGGTCATCGAATGGTGGTCACGCCCTAGGTCACGGGCGTGACACCTAGGTCACGGGCGTGACAGGCCCAAACGGCAATTTTGAGGTCGACGATCGTCGAATTGAGATCGACGGTCGTCGAATGGTGGTCACGCCCTAGGTCACGGGCGTGACACTTAGGTCACGGGCGTGACAAGGCCCGAGTTCAATTTCGACAATCGTTTTACGGGGATCGACGATCATCGAAGGAGTCACGCCCCTGGTCACGGGCGTGACACTTTGGTCACGGGCATGACATGCCCGGGCTGCCAGATCGACGATCGTCTCGCGGAGATCGACGATTGTCGAAGGAGTCACGCCCTAGGTCACGGGCGTGACACCTTGGTCACGGGCGTGACATACCCAGGCAGCACGTTCGACGATCGTCTCGCCGAGATCGACGATCATCGAAGTAGTCACGCCCAAAGTCACAGGCATGACGGGTCGGTCACGGGCGTGACGGGTCAGTCACGGGCGTGACCAACCCGTGACCCGAAACCTCGACCGATTTATTTCAATTTTTGGGCTTCACAGGGTTCTGTCACGTCCAACCGACTCCTAGGGGTCTAGCCGGAAATGGGATGTTACAACACATAAGCTAAAGGATTTTCTGCAAGGCTCCCATCGTATAAAAGGTCCCATACCAATTTATACGATGGGTTGTCGGTTTACAAGCAAGCAATATTTTTATACAGAATATAAACCATAACTTATAAGCATGCTCATGCGAACTTATAAGCCAAGGGGTCGTTTTATAGGCCATATTGTATAAAGCGTCCCATAACACTTTATACAATAGGTGTCAGGTGTTGATGCAATGATTATGTAATGCCATGCAATTATGTTATGATGTGATCATGCAAGTGCAACTCACCCACCGGACTCTGTGTACACTGACCTTTAGTTCCCCCTTTCTGGAGCCTAACCTCCCAGGATACCTCCGTAGTGGCAAACGGAAGCGGTGGGTTGGGCCTCGCCCACCTCTAAACCGGTATCAGTACTACTAGTCAGACCTATCGTACGCCTCAATGCTGGTGAACTAAGAGGACTCCTGCGTACTCTTGCCGACTGGCGTACCGGACTTTATTTGGCTAAGTGTAAAACCATACCCGCCGAGTCAACGTACTGGTGTCGGTGCGACGACTCTCCAATATCGAAGACCCACCACCTTATATCTTATTCACATGCAATATTAATGTTTTATCCACCGAGCCAAAGATCCTCGGACTATCCAGTCCATCACAGCCAAAAACCGTGCCAAAGCTTTCCGGGCTATCCTACCCGTCACAAATATCTACCAAGCCATTGGCTCACCGGGCTACCCTGCGCTTTACCACAACCACCGAGCCTACCGCCCGAACATCCTAGTCACCCTATCTTCCCGAGACATCGGTGTGTGTGAAAGTGAACCCCTAGTTATACTAGTTACTCTTTAACATTTATTATTCCTATGGTTTACATTAGCCCTGGACTGCCTAAGGCAAACCCCGTGAAGGGTTCTCGAGGGCACTAGGACCTACGATTGGCTGAAGCCCAAAGCTCCCTTTCGCAAGGCACTTAATATTATTGATTTCTACCCATGACCAATCCTCTCTTTTATTTCAATGTGACTCCCCTAAGTGTGTTTAAGCTCTCCGAGCTAGCCTATTTCAGTTCTATGTACTATATGCAGACCGTGCTAAGCTACATGGTGCTCCCACTAAGGGGTACTCCATTTACTCATCCAATAGATCCATAACAATTTTTGGGACTCTACCATGACCTTTTTAGACTAACTCTAGAGTTTACATAATTTTCCAAATTATTTGGGCATTTAATCAAATTAACCTAAAACTTTGAATGCCCTACTTTGAACATGAAATGCACTTTTAATTCAGAAATAAGTCACCACAAAATTATGATAAATACTAGGTAACATTTCTACTGTAAATCCAAGGTCTAAGAATTTTCAGAATTATTTAGGCCCCAATTCCACAATTTAGAACACATAGTCAATATTACAATTTTAAGAAGCAAAGGCCAGCAATATTGTTCTAAAAATTATAATAAAAATACAGTAAGTCCATTATGACCTACAAACATTCTAAAAGTATTCTCCCAATTTTCTAGTGAACAGTAGCCCCTAATTTAATTTTAAATCAGTGGTTCCATAGCCATTGGTTATTGAACCAAGTACCGTAATAATTCATCTAATAATTATGAGAAAATTCTAGGAGATATATAATGATCTAAAACTAATCCTAACGAAGTTTTACAATTTTCCAAAGCATGAGGGGCTCTGAATCTAATTAAAAGTAATCTTCTAGATTTATAACTTTGTGAAACAAGTACTGTTTTTAATCTTTTAAAAATTATTATAAAATTTTAGAGCTAACATAATGTCTTAATACACTCATTGAGCAAGTTTCATAATTTTCTTAGTAATATTGAGCTCTATATATATTTTTGATAAGAAATCCACAATTCATAATGTATGAAATAAGTACTTAAAATAATCATCTAAAAATTCTAATAAAAATACAGAGGGATCTACCATGATGTAAAACTTCCAAATACGAAATTTAATAACTTTTTAGTGGACAAAAATATCATAACAAGTAAAATAAACCTAAGGACACAACTAGGGTTATTAAGGAAGTACTGATTTTATTAGCCCAAAAATTCCACCAAAATTATTTTAGGACTCTTTTTATTAGAGAAATACCCTGCCCAAAAGTCAAGTTATTGTGAGGTGTTTTGATTGCCTAAACCCAACTATTGAGGTTGTGCCCTAAACTAGGATTAGGGATTTGAGGGGGTTAAAGGCTTCCAAATTCAATACAACTTCAACCAGAGGACCAGAGCCACCCTATGATCCCAACAATATTTTGTGACAATGGTTACAACTTAGAAAGGTCAACAACTTCAGATTCCTTTAGGAGCGCAGTTCAAAACTAGCTCCTAGACTATGGTTACAACTTAGAAAGGTCAACAATATTTTGTGATAATACCAATGCTATTTCTATAGCACAAAATCCAGTCCTCCATAGTAGGACAAAACATATAGAGATTAGGCATCACTTTTTAAGGGATAATGTTGAGAAGAATAAAATTGAACATCAATATATCCCAACTGATTTGCAAAGGGGAGACGTTTTCACCAAACCATTGGATGAAAAGAAACACACCTTCTTCCTGAATCAGTTATGAATGTTAGATGGAGGAAGCTTAAAATGAGATCCAAGATTTTAAAACCCTAAAATTGACCAAGACTAGGTTAAAAACATGATTTTTCTAGTATCTATAGGGTGTTTCTGTTCTCTGAACTGCGCTCGATGTTTTTCCCCACGATCGTCGAATGGAGATCGACGTTTTCCGAAAGCGTCGACCGGAGTTCGGCGCTTTCAGATAGCACTAGGCTATCTTCTTCTGGTCAGAGATCGTCGAATGGAGTTTGACGCTCTCCAATATCATTGAACGGAGATCGACGATGTTGAAGACTCTTCAGATTCCTTTAGAAGCCCCAATCGTCGAACGGAAATCAACGATCTTCCCTTTTCGGCGTTGAACCCTAATATAAAACTCATTTTTCGTCCATCATTCTCTTTTGCGCTTTCATACTCTCTGAAAAACTTTTCTTTCCCTCCAAACTTCTCTACACTTGGTCGTGTTTGTTTCGTTTTTGCAGGTAAACAATGGCTGTTTCAGTTGCAGTTCTTGCCGCCATGAAATTCGATACTGGATTCGACATAGATATGGACTCATTTGAAGGCAGCGGCCTGGTATTCAAAGACATTCTCTAACTATTCAAAGAACAGCAGTTGTTGCATATTATGACCACAAGGATAAAACTTGCTGTGGATGAGATCAAAGAATGGGTGTACACGGCTCATAATTTGGATCAGAATACTGTGGTTGGTACTATAGCCGGGACTCAGGTATCCCCAACTTCTGCCCTCCTTATAGAAGTTTTTCAGCTGAGTTCTGGGGATGATTCTGTTGAGTTATCTTGAGAGGAGTTTCCAAATATGATTGATAGAATGGGTCATTCTGAAGCAAACCCTAACAAGCTACTCTAGAAGAATCTGTCAGTTGAATATAGATTCTTAGCTGATGTTGTTGGGAAAGTGTTATTAGCCAAACACTCTGCTCATGATACCATTTCCAAGTATCAATTTTGTTTGATGGCTGGTTTAGTGGATAAGAAGCATCTCAATTGGGGAGAGATTTTCTTTGATTTTATCAAGAAAAAGGTAAATAAGAATTTGGTTAATTTTGGGAGGATTCTAGGGCTTTTCTTTCATAACACGTTCCCTCAGCTGCTTGTGTCCAGTGGGATTCACATCAATGCCTCCAAGAGACTGACATGTGCCCTATTTGGAAAATGGGACATGCAGATCGTCAATCCAAGCAGAGCTTCTGCAGCTATCTCAACTTTAGGCATACGGACTGGACAAGACACTTCCCCACAGGAAACGGCCCCATTGGAAGAACTACATGCCTCCTCCTCATCTCCACCAATTGTCTCTTCAACCACCCCTTCTTCCACCACTACTACTTCAACTTCATCCCCCATCACTATCTCATCTCCCCTCTCAATTCCTTCACCACCACCAGCAAATTCAGTAGATCATTTCCATCCCCTACACTACTATCCACCCCTAGATATTGACTCATCCATTCCATCCTTCAATATTTTGGATGATTCCTACATGGATGATTCCCATTCCTCACCTCTTGATCTTCCATCATCATATACCTCATACCAAGAACTAATCCAAGACATTCTTGCATAACCATCTTTTACCCCATCCATTTCCACTCAAATAACTTCCATCTCCACCATTCCAATCTCTCAACCATCCATCCTACCGCCCACCTCTTCTACTACAATTTCTGTATCCCCTTCACCACCAATCTCTATCACACTATCCTCTACCTCTACTCAAGTTTCACTTGAGCAAGTAGACCTTCTTGCTTTAGCTGATAGGCTGTATGGGATATTGGCTCCCAGGCTAACAGCCCTGCTGGAGACCTCCATGGCTCCACTCCTAAAATCCATCCAAGGAGCTATCTGCCAGGCTATCCTCTCTTTCTCCTCCTCAGGCAATCTCTTCTATGGGGTGCCTTGATCCAGTTTATACTAAATCTAGGCAGGGGGAGATGCCATATGAAGAAGAGATGGTGCCTGTTGCATCAGAGGATTTCCTACTCGAGTTTACAGTTCCAGCTCTAGTACCAGTTCTAACAGTTGACCTCAGGTCACTGTTATCACATTTTGATACTCTTCACTTCAGCTGTCTACCAGCTCAGGAAGTGGAAGATCTAACTAAGGCCATTGTGCTTATTGTCAGCTATGAGCCCAACCTTATTTCTGCATATATCAAATCTCTTAAGGCTGTGGAAAGTACTATTTCTATTGATAATATTGGTGTTGTTGCTGCTGCTGTTGATGTAGTCCATTCTAATAGTGTTGCTGACTTACTAATGACAGAGGCTGATCAGCCTGCTATTCATATTGAAGAACCTGCTTTCTCTGATGTTGTTATCTCAATTTCAAGTTACTGCTTCTGAAGTGTCTGTATCTGCTGCTCCTGTTGCTCCAATAGTCTCTGTTGCTGATGAGTTTGCTGCTGTTATTGTATCTGTCAGTGCTGCTTCTGTCACTATTGCTACTACTACTGCTGCTATTATCTCTGCTGAACAATCAAAACAATAAAAGGAATACCTAAAAAGGATTGATGAATTATATGACAATCCTTAGAGTTCAGACAGTGACAAGTTCCAAACTGATTCTGATGACTCCTCTGCAACTATTGCAAGGAAGAGGAAGGCTAGAAGCAAGGCATTGAAGAGGGTACCTCCAGAAAAGGTGAAAGATGACAATAATATACCTTATTATATTCTGCATGATTGCCCCATCTCAGAACCATGGATGTAGTTTTCAAAGAACCAGCTCAAGGCTATAAAGAAAAAGAGGAAAATTGATAAGTATGATAAACGATCTTCTCACTTTAATCCTCCTCCTCCTCCTCCAGAAGAAAGTGCTGGTGGAGGTTCTGCTTCTCAATTTGGATTTGCTGCAAAATAAAGCTCTTCTCAACCTTCAGACAGATCTCAACTAAGAGGACATTATCAAAGAGATTATCAGTCAAGGAGAGAATAGCACAGAGGAAGTCAAAGAGATTATAAAGTATACTCCAAAGATTAATCAAGACAACATCCATATCAAAGGGAAGGACAAGGAACCTTTGATTCAACTTCTGGTCCTTTCCCCTATAAGCTGAAAGACACTGTTACTTCAAGATCTTCTCCTTCTAATGATGCTATGAATAGATATGAACCTCCAGTCCCTTTGGAGGATCGAGAAAATAATCCACTTTCTTGGACTGCCAGAATGAAAGAACTAGCAGCTCTTGATCAGATAAAGAAGGCAAGAGATCAAGGGAAAGATACTTCAAACATCACAAACTTATCTGAGCAAAGAAAGAAGGAACTAAAAAGATACACATCAAGAAAATTATTTGCTCCAGAAAGCTATATGAAATTGCACCCAGAGGCTGTGGTTCCCAGGCCCAAATCTCAAACTTCTTTAGGTGTTGATTATGACAGGAGATCAAAGAAGGAAGCTCTCAACCCTAATATGGAATCTTATTCAAAAAGAGCAATGAGAAGAAGTAAATGTGTAAGCTGACAATATATCTAAATTCTGACTGTCTGCTGTGATATTATATCTGCTTCTGCAATGCTGCATTTCTTTTCTCTGCATTGTTGTTTTTGTTTTTGAATTCTGTCTGTATGCTTATTATTTCCTATTTGTCTTGTAAATAGTAATCCTAACCCAAATACGGGGAGATTGTTGGAACACCCTATTACTAATTTGGGCAAGGATCACTATGTTCTTAGGAAATTGTTTTGACCATATTGTATAGTCTTAAAGATCAATTAGAATGAGTCTAAGGGTTAAACTTAGGTTTTGAAGCTGCCCCCAAGACCTTCTAAGATCAGAATTCAAGTGGTGAAGACTAGGACAATTTTCGTCGAGCTCAGGTCGACGAAACGTCGAACTCAGTTTGACTATCTCTGAGCTCAGTTCAACGAGTCGTCGAACTCGGTTCAACGATCTTCGAGCTATGATCGACGTTTCTATCTCTAGCTATTATCCAAGTCTCTGAACTCAGGTCGACGATAGTTGAGCTCAGATCGACGCTTTTCTGAAGAGATTGGCGATTTCAGGAATTCAAATTCACTCAGTTATGGAATTCAATCTGTTTTATTATCAGCATTTATTTCAAAGGATTCTGTAGCCGTTTCAACTTATCTGGAGCAAGTTTCAAGGAAGACAAAAAGGAATGTCTCTTAGGACTTTCCTCTAAAGATAAATTTGATTTATGGAAGTCATTTATGACTGATTAACGGCTATCTCAAAGAACGATTTTCAATATATGTCCAGAGAATTATTAAGGAAGACAGAACAAGAGATATCAATCAAGAATAAAGAATTCTGGGAATAGACTCTAGAGACACAAGTCTACAGGATTACTGAGTTAGAATTCATACTGAACACAAGGAATCATATTGTGAAGGAGATCATCAAACCGAAAAGATTTCTTCTATTCTACTCCTTCAAGATCTTCTTGATTCAAGTGTTCAAAGGCTTCTTCATCAAAGACACCAGACACATCACATTACAGCAACTGTTGAAATCATCTCTTGCTGGAGATCTAAAGTCACTGAAGACCTATCACCCTAAGCAAAGCTCTTCTTCCTTAATAAGTGCAGATCTCAGGGGGAGCTTTGACAACATCATCCACTAGTCTTCTCTTAGACTGTTGACAAAGAAGAACAACAAACACTTTTCTTTCTTTCTTCACTCTGTTGTAAAAGGGTTTCTAAAAACTCCCTTCAAAAGTTTTGTGGCTGGTTTCTGAGACCTTGTCAAAACTCAGTGGTGGCAAGACACCTGATCAAAAAATCTGATTTGGTTTTTGAACACCTTATCAAAAGCTCATTGGTGCCAAGGACACCTGATCAACTATTCCTGCAGTGGATTCCTACCTAGGGTGGTAGAAGAGTGGATGTACCCAGGTTTATTGGGGAACCACTATAGATCCTTGTGTCTTCTAGATTGCTGTGTTTTTTCTTTGTTGTGTGCTGTGATTTTGTTTACTGCTTCTTATCTTTTATTTACTGCAAGCACATTACACTTATACTCTAATCAAGTCTTCCACTGCAAATAATTTTTTATCTGGAAAATTATTTTAATATACTCTATTCACCCCCCCCCTCTAGAGTAAAGGTAGATCTTACCCTCACTTTCATTCAACAAGAGGACCAGAGCCACCCTATGATCCCTTCCACCAAGTCTCAAGTCATTCCAAGGTCATTTGACCCCAAGACCTTCATACCCTAAAAATCTCCATAAAAGGGCCTACCCTAGGGTTCTAGGGATACACTACCCCAAACCACCCCAAATCCCATTGGAGGGTGCTACATGGAATATAAAATTAGTGGCCAAAATATTAGCCTCTGTTGAGGGGATTTGACCACTCAAACACCAAAAAGAGAACTTTGACCTAAATAACCCTATAAGGGTATACCTGGGGTTTGGTCAATACCTAATCAAAACATCTCTAAATGAGATGAAAATTTTACCAGAGCCATAAAATGCCCTCTAAGACCTCCCACCAAATCTAGGGGAGTTTTTAGATGTTTATAACACCTAATTAATTTATTCATGGATTATTAAATTTTTAAAAAAACTATAGAAAACAGTTCTACAAAAATTCCTATTTTTGGATATGTTCTAGCTATAGTTAATAGTGACCCCCATCCAAAATTTCAAGTCATTTGTATGGTTGTATTGGTGGAGGTACTCAAACAAAGTTCTGGTCAAGCCTATGTATAGACCCCACCAAAATGGGTGCTGCGGTCAAACCACTTCCCCAAATGGATTCAAACAAATTTTAAAATAAACTAAACTGCACGGGCTACAACTTTGATGTTGGTCACTGTTCCTGTAGAGCGGTCTAAGTATTTTTAATATTTAATTTTAAACTACCCAGTAAACAGGACAGAAAATACAAAAATCAAAACTAAATATAAAATGATGCAGCACGAATCTTAAAGCAGATAGAGGGATCCTGGTCATCTTCTTCCTCCAGCCAAGGGCTAGGATTGGACGAACCTGGAGCTATTTCCAGCCATGTTTCCTGGCCACCCGACCACCTCCCTGGTCGGCCACCACCGCCACCACCTTCGTTGAGGTGGGGGCTATTGTCGGGCGACGGCACGGCCGCCGAAGGGGCGGTTTCCGGCGATCCCGCAAGGTTGAAATTCCACGGAAATTTCAGAAAATCTCTTCTCCAATCGGGCTCAATTGAGCCCGATTTCTCTCCTAAAATATCTAAGGATCTAGCCCACGAAGAGAGGAGTAGAGGAAGACCTTTAACAGTGCTTGCCGACGGGTTTGGTGGTGGTGCGCCATGGCCGGTGGTGGAGCTTTCCAATACTCTACAATGCTACAGCAAACTCCCTCATTTTCTTCAGTGGGATGGTGGAAACGAATGCTCTTGGCCTAGGGGAGCTTTTAAAAGGGTGAAATGGGGGAGAGGAAGGGTCATGCCTTCAAACCATTAATGGCCATTATAGGTGAATTTAGACCATGGAGAAAACACCTTGAAATTCACCTCCCCTTGGTCCAAATTCGTTTGGAAACTCCTAAAAACTGATAGGGGAGATGAATACTAATTAAATAGTGAAGAATGGAGGGGTGATTCACCTTCCCCACCATGAATGACCTTCTTTTTCTCACTTTCTCTCTCTTCCTTATTTGAGGATTTCAATTCAACCACTTTGGTGGCTGTCCATGGCTTTACAACACCTCAAAACTGATGAGGGAGAATATATTCAGCCCTTGGAATCAATTGGAGAGGCCCTTGGTCTCCCTTGGCCATGAATGTCCCCTTTAAACCACTTTCTCTCTCTAGAAATACATGAAACTCTAATTTTATCTCTCCTAATTACTAAGAACGAATTTGATCATCTCTCTAGCCTATTGGCAGACCATAACCCATATGAATAATAATAATAATGAGGTTAGCCCAAGTGGGGGAAATGGGTTTGAGCTTGGGTTAGCCCATTTAGGCTAATTTGACCTATTTAGAGGATTGAGTTGACCTTGGTCAAATTGACCATTTTAGTATACCACAATGGGTCCTTGGTGACCCATTGGCTTCCCCTAAGGTCTAGGTAGGGTTGGGTATGGTTGACTTGGCACCTTGGAGGTCACTTGGCCCTTAGTAAGGGCACTTTGACAACTTTAGGGCTAGAGTTGACTTGGGTCAACTTAGCCTCTTGGGTTGTCCCCAATGGGCCCTTTGTGACCCATTGACCTCACTTAAGGTCTAGGAAGACTTAGGTAGGGTTGGTTTGGCATATTAGGGGCTCATTGCCCTTAGTTAGGGCACCTTGCCCAATTTAGGTCCTATTGTGGTCTTAGGTCAATTTGACCACTTTGGGTTGATTTCAATGGACCCTTAGGGCTCTATTGGACCTTCCAATAGTTTAGGTATATTATGGTGGGGTCATGGAGTCATGATGAAGCCCTATGGTCATCCTAAACTAGTGTTTAGAATTCTACTATTTGCAAACCATGGTGATCTCCACCTTCATGCCTAAGCTCACTTGGTCTTATTGGGCTTCTTAGGGTTTCGTCATGACGTAGTCATGACATAACCATTCCTAGGGGTCTAGCTAGAAATGGGATGTTATAGAAGGCGGTGGGAAAGATCTCAAGGAAGATTTTTTGGGATTCAAATTCATATTATTCATTCTCTAAACAATCCTTTATCAATATGGCTATTTATAGCCTACACCACTCAATCATCCTCCATTCAAAACTCAAAATTCAAAAAGAAATTATGATGGTTATAGGCACCCATCATAACACATGAAATGAAAATACAATAATATAATGCTTGGAAAATAAAATGCTTAAATTAAATTGCATTGAGTAGAAATTGCTAGAAATAATAATTGATAAAATACTATTATATAAAATATATAATTATAATTATTTATTTTATTTAATGGCGAATGTCGGGAAAAATATGTAGCGGCGGCGGCGTTGGCAACGTGGTAGAATCCCATCCTCGAGCTTACGACAACGACTGTCCCAATCCACGAACTCTCTCAGACGAGGATCAACGGCCGCATTAGTAATATCGCCATCAGAAATCTTTGAACACTATATTCATCATGTCCATAATGGCAGAGGTTGCATTCGTCATTCCAAAGGAGATTAACAAGAACTCAAAATGCTCGTACCGAGAATGGAAAGAAGTCCGCGAAATATCCGACTCACGGATTCTCAACTGATGGTAGCCCGAACGAAGGTCAATCTTCGATAACACTGCACTACCACGTAACTGGTCAAACAATTCATCTATCTATGATAAGGGATAACTATTCTTGATATTCACCTTATTCAATTCCTTGTAATCAATGCACAAACTCATCGATCCATCCTTCTTATTAACAAACAAGATGGGAGCACCCCAAGGCGAAGAACTTGGCCTAATGAATCCACTATGCAACAACTCATCTAGCTGGGTGCGCAACTCCTCCAACTCATGCGGGGTCATACGGTACGTACCTTAGCAATAGGACGAGTACCTGGCTCCAAATCTATTACAAACTCCACATCTCTCTTCTGCGGAAGACCAAGAAGACAACCAGGGAAAACATCAGGAAACTCTCGCACCGCAAGAACATCCTCGATACACGGCAATATACCAACAGACTCAAAAATAGAAACAAAACAAGCACAACAACCAAAATCTAAATGCTTCTGATGACATATTACAGAAATAATCAAGGAATCCTGGCGTGGAAGTCCATACACATTCCTTTGGTGGCCATTGTCAATCTTGAAGTCCAAACGCTTAACCTTGCATTGGATAACTGCATCATATCGGGAACCAGTCCATGCCCAGGATCACACCAAATTCCTACAAGTCTAGCACCTTAAGATCAGCAAAAGCTAGAAAATTGCCTAATAGAATATGATAACTCTGGATACCCTCATCCAACACCATCGAGTCACCAGAGGGAAACTTAACGTGAAATGGATCACCAATTTAATCATGAGTCAGACGATGATGTTCCACGAAATTCCTAGCAATGAATGAGTGGGTAGCACCGGAATCAAAGAGAATGTGCTCCCAAAGATTCTTTACCTTAAACTTCCCTATAGAATTACATGCATAACTAATTGACCAACATTGAAACTATTGCTATGAGTAATGAACTAGATTAGAATCTAACCAGAGATCACTTGGGTGGAGGTCTGCGCTTCTTCCAAAGTCATAACATTCAGCTTGCCCTTCCCTTTGTCCAAATGTTGTGGCGACGACAAGGCTTGAAGTGGAACGGGCTACAATGCGGGCCAGATCGCAGGTATCTAGAAATTAAGTTCCCTTTCTGTCAACACTAGAAGCACACCCTATATTTACTCCAATAATGGGCAACATTATGCCCTTGCTGCTTACATGAATCACAGACCAGATCTCCTTTTGGTGTGCTCTGAATTACATGCACCTGTTACTGCTTCTGAAGCTTCAATCTTTTGAAACACTTTTCGAAAGGATGGTCTGGCCGGCCACAGAAACTACACGCCTCCTTGTTTCCCTTCTTCAAATCAGGGCCAGAATCCTGAAAGCTTTTACTATCATCAAACTTTCCCTTATCCTTCCTCATTTGCAAGCCTCGATTCTTTGCATTATCAATCACTTCAACTTTCAGAGCATCTTCCACTGCCTCAGCATAATTCTCAGATCCATACGCACTTGCCAGTTGTTGGATATCACTCCTAAGACACCCTAGAAAGCGCTTCACTCTGCTCACTTCAGATGCTACCAAATTTGGAGCAAACCTACTCAACTTGCTGAACTCTATCTCATACTCACTAACTATGAGTTGTCTTTACTTCAAATGCAATAAATTATTCTTCAAACGGTTTTGCTCGACCGACGGTAAAAATTTCCTCAGCAGTAACTCCTTGAATGATTCCCATGAACATCCATCCAAAAGGTTATCTTTTTCCCTCAACCACCAGCTCTTCGCAAGACCCTTCAAATGGTAAGCGGCGACCAAAACTCTTTGGTCAGCAGAAACTCCTTAATACGAGAACATCTCATCGATAACAATAATCCAGTAACCAATGCCGTGAAGTAACCTCTATCATCATAGGTAGGAGGTACTAGTCGCTACAAATGTACATGAAATTCATCTCTGGTGAAAGCGAAACTAGAGGTACCAAAGGAGCAGGGGGAATAGGAATGGCTTGATCCACAATAGGGTCCTACACTCTAAGCTACTGTACTGAAATGATAGTCAACAATGTATGTATCTTTGATTGCATCTCTACCATATGCCTCGACAGAGCCTCATTTCTCTGTCGTAGCCCGTCAATCACAGCCTCACTTTGCACACCTAATGACTCGCCCTCAGACTGGGGAGTCGACCTCATCCCAACACGCTTAGGCGACATCCTAATATCACAACGAACAACTAATTAAAACTTCGAACAACTAATTAAAACTTTGTTTAATGCTAGAACTACCCAACTTAGTTCAGACTATACATATATAGATACTTGATCGCACTGCTAACTTGCTCTGGGATTTTCATAAATGATAATACGTTTAACTTAGGATTATATACCATCATCCTCTTAACTCATGTGCGTAAACTATGAATGCATGAATTATTATTCTTTTTGGTTTAAATCCTTATTCTTTTTGGTTTAAATCCATGTGTGTACGTATGTAATCATGTAAATCTTAGCTTAGAATGTGTGTCAATACTATGATATGCTATGCATGTTTTGCTATGCATTTTAATAAAAGCCTTAATGCAAGTTATGAGTGGCGTACACTTAAAATATTATGCCTCCCATAGTACATAATTTCGCATGTAATGAAAAGGTAAAATCTAATGGGCATTCATGTGATGAATATTATGCATCCCATACTACATAACCATCACATGTTGTTTCCTATGAGGATCCATATACAAACACATATTATGCATCCCATCTTACATAATATGCCGTGTATACTTCTTATCATGCTTATGAGTATAGTGTTCATGCTTCAGCCAAGACGTACTGATAACACATTGGTGTGTGTATGAAATGGAACAAGACCACTAAACCTCGCTCTGTTACCAACCATCACAACCAACATTTTCTAAACATAAGATATTTTTTCAGAGAAAGAGAAAAAACATGTTGTGATGCCACGCCGTGCAGGGGATAACTACAAACACTCAGGCAAGAACCTACTCCTCATATTTATTATGAAATTCTCAAGTTTATCTTAAAGAAAACATGTTTTAGTTAAGTTTGATGGTCGTATCGCTTGGCTCGGTGGATAAACTAGTCCACAGATGAAAATATAATTATACGCTGTGGAAAACACTTCATTTACATCTATTAATACCCTACATGAGCATGAACAACCGTATAGTACAACTCATGATATGTATTACCTCAGGATTTAGTATATGTTGGAGAAAAGGTATTACGTTTGTTAAAATATAGTGTCATTTGATTTAAAAAGATATTATGATCATGACATAAGTATAATGATACTTTTATAGCTTGAAAATAACTGACATGCAATCCAATCATAAATCCTTCCTAGAGAGCATGTAAAACCAACAAATCATCTAGAAAGTGACTTAGTAGCTAGAAAGTAACTTAACAATCTGCAAAATCTCCAGTGGGCGTCAACAACCTGACACAAACCCACCAAACAACATGCATGTCGAAACTAAAAAAATAGAACAACAAAACTACCTCACGAAGGGGAGTTAAGAACCATAGCTACAACTGCTAAAAGCCTGAGACCACCAACTCTAGCCACCCAACCTGCTACTGTAACACCCCCGATTTTCTGATAATATTATTTGTTTTGGTATCGTCATATTTATGACGTAAAGGCGTGACATTTTACGTTATGTTGATGGTGCTGTACCGTTAGTGCGTTTTTGCATCTGCTAGGTTTGTTTAACAAGATTTATGGGATTTTGATTTGGATTGAATGTTTTTTCCTTGATTGAAAGGGATGAAGTTTTGAGGTTTGGACTTGTCCAGTTTTATTGCGATCCTCGGTCTTGGCGCGTGTTTGGATCTTTGTGAAGATCTTTGCTTGTGTAAGCATTTAAGGATATTGTTTCAGGAATGGTGCGTCGGATTCTAGGGTTGTTTTTGCTGTCTAATTCATTTTATTTATACATGCATTCGGGCGCTGTCTAGGATCGACAAAGCGACGAGCGACATTCAACAATCGGCGAACTGGGCATTCGACGATCGTCATTAAGTGTTGTGTTTGACGAAATCTGACCGAAAATCGTCGAACTGGGTTGAGTTCGACAAAATCCGACCGGAAATCATCAAACTGGGTTGAGTTTGACGAAATCTAAATGGAAAACATCGAACTTGGTTGAGTTAGATGAAATCCGAACGGAAAACGTCGAACTGGGTTGAGTTCGACGAAATTCGAACGGAAAACGTAGAACTGGGTTGTGTTTGATGGAATCTGAATGGAAATCATCGAACTTGGTTGAGTTCGACAAAATCCAAACGGAAATCATCGAACTGAGTTCTGTTTGACAAAATTTCGACAAACAGTGTTGATCTTCTTTATTGTCTCGAGAAGTCCTGTTGCTCTCGAGAAGTGTTCCTGGTGTTCTCGAGAAGCCCTTCTATAGTTCTCGAGAAGTCTTCTTCAGTTCTCTAGAAACCTGCTTCATTACTCGTGTAATGCTTCTTCTACTCAAGTAATCTTCTTCCCTATTCCTGACAAATATCTTCTACTCGAGAAATATTTTTCTTCCGCTCGAATTGTCCTTGACTTCTTCTCGAAAAGCCCGGTTCAGCCGATCCCGGTTCGTTTTCTTAAGTTCAGTTATTCTAAAATTACACCTAGTATATATATACCCTACTTCTCCTTTCTCCCTTTCACTTAGACCAAACTACTATTCATCTCCTCAACCAGAGCGGCGTGAACGTAGGAGAGGAAGAATTTTCGTGAACCTTACGGTCACCGCCAACGGTGATCCAGTGCTCTAAATCTTAAACCGATCATAGATCCTGAAAGCTCTCGGCAAGAGCTTCGCCAATGTGGTAAAGTTTTACCCATTTCTTGTGTTTTTCTCATTATAGTTTTTGGCCCTAACCTCTTCTTTTGGCCATTCTAGTTAAATTTCAACTTCCCTCGTCTTCTTTAGCCCTGATCTTCGATAAGGAGCAATTTGGAGAGTTTTTTCGGCAAAATCAGGGCAAGTGGTGGTTTTTTCCTTTTCCCTCTCCCTTCCAATCTTAATGATAACTGTTAACCTCATTTTCTTTAATCTTTCTACACTATTTCCATTTCGATTTGTAGATATATTTAATCTCCCTTTGAAATCCACTTGGATTATTAGTTTTGATTTGATGATTTAACCTTGTAGTGTTGTAGTGGTTTGATGGAAATGTTAAATTGTTGGCTTTAATTATTCCTTACTATT
Source organism: Platanthera zijinensis (assembly GCA_039513925.1). Lineage (NCBI taxonomy): Eukaryota > Viridiplantae > Streptophyta > Magnoliopsida > Asparagales > Orchidaceae > Platanthera > Platanthera zijinensis. Next base: position 130,121,949 of record CM077082.1, read on the forward strand.
ATGTAGGATGTTTTAATAGTTATTTAGGATTGTGAAATCCTTCCTATGGTTGATCAACCGTTTCTTAAATCTAGAATTGTCTATTAGAATCAAATATGCCAATTCTTGAGATATATCATGATACTCTTGTTTGCAGGAGTTAGTGGGATTATCCACCTCCGCAATGTTTTGAGACTTATTAGTACCTTGTGGAACTCTACTGGGTGTTTGTGCGTCAACAGTGAATGGTGTAGTGTATGAGTCTCCCCCAGCAGTTAGACGAATATTATATCTGTGAGGGTGTGTCCAGATGAGTCACCACCTCGCTCATTTTTTTGGGTAGAGTTGACCACATGTGGCTAATAGAGATGCTGTGATATTCTTGCTTATGATTTAATCATGTTTTCCACTTTTTTAGCCTTGTGCATCTGGTGTATTTTGATGTATGCGACGATTCACGTAAGTTCGATTTACTGATTCTTTGGTACTTTACTTCAATACTTCTGGTCTTGGGTTGGTATCCCTTTTGACCTTTGTTTACTTTTAGACTTACTTTTCCGCCACCGCTTGTACCTTCTTGTTGTGGTATTTTGTGTTTGGAAAGCCTCAAGTCTAGAGATTTAGCAAGTAGTGGAGCTGGATTTTGGGAATTCTTGGGTAGCAGTGTTGGCTGTGGTTTTCACCTCGCCGTTGCGAGGTAGTTTGTTGTTTTTGTTTGCTTTACTTAGCTCAGACATACTTTTGTTTAAAGTGGGTTCGGGTAAGATTGTTGATGCCATAGGGTTGTTGATTTTGGATACTTGCTAGCTTCTAGTGGTTTTCTTTGTGATGAATTAGATTACTTGCCATCTGGGATGATTTATGCTAGGAATGCATGTTAGGTATTTTCAAGTATAAAATCTACTATTATTACTTCATGCATTGCATACTTTAAAAAAGCCAACCAAATATATTTAGCGACCGTAAAACCTATTTGAACTACTATTATAAACCTAGAGTCTTGCATACCATGAGTTGTTCCATGGGGAACGTTTGCACTCATGTAGGATGTGTAATCTCTTAAATGAAGTATTTTTCCGCAACGTATAAAATATTTTTCTTTCATGGACTTGATGAGCCACCAAGCCGAGGGATACGGTTAAATGCTTAACTTAAATTAGATTTTCTCTAAATCACTTAAAGATCTCTCTTTTGTGTCAAGTAAGAGTTTTTCCTGAGCGTACACAGTTATCCCCTGCTAACGTGGCATCATGACGCGCATTTTCCCTTACTCTGATATACCCCCTCCTTGCGGAGAAAATGCAGGTTGTGATAGTTGGTATCAGAGGGAGGTTGGTTTGACAAGTTGGTCGAACCAACCACCCGTTATAGATTTGATTTCCTTCATTCATTTGCATACACATACTGATGTGTCATCAGTACTTCTTAGCCGAAGCATTGTCACTACACTCATAACATGATAAGAAGTATACGGAGCATATTATGTAGTATGGGATGCATAATATGTGTTTGTATATGGATCCACCATAGGTGGCAACATGTGACGATTATGTAGTATGGGATGCATAACCATCATTACATGGGTGCCCATTAGCACGTTTTCTTTTCTCGTTGCATGCGATATTTTGTAGTATGAGATGCATAACATTTAATGTGTATGCCGCTCATATCATGCATTAAGGCCTTTTTAGAATGCATAGCACTACATACATAGCATATCATCGCATAAGCACGCGTGCTAAGTTAAGGTTTACATAATGACATATTTTCACACATGATTTTAAATAAGAATAAAGACTCCATGCATTCATATAATAGGCACATGAGTAAGTAGGATGAGAGGATATCATCCTAATAGGACATAGTATCATTTATAAAATCCCAGAGCAAGTTTCTAGCATAAGCAAGTGTCTTTTAAGTATGGTCTGAACTAAGTTATGTGGCTTAGTCGTAATCTAGGATTTTGATGAGTTGTTCGTTGCATTTTTAGAAATGCAACCGAAGCCGAGGTCGACTCCCCAGTCAGAGGGTGAGTCGTCACGTGTGCATTGCGATGCGTTGATCGAGAGTCTGCATCAGAGAAATGAGGCTCTGTTGAGACAATTAGTTGCGATGTAATCGCAGATTCAGTCTTTGTTGTCTGCCGCTCCTGTGCAGCAACCCTTACTGCAAGATTCTGCCGTGGTTCAAGGTGTACCCGTTACTCCTGCTCATGTGGTGCCCCCGGTGACTCTACCACTAGAGATGACTTTTATCTCGCATTTCCAGCAATTGGGACCTCCCACTTACGACAGGAGAGCCGATTTTATGGTTCTGCATGATTGGATCATAGCTATAGAAGAGATGTTCTCATATTCGGGGATTGCAAAAGCCCAGAAGGTAATGATTGCAGTATATCGGCTAAATGGCATGGCAAAGAGTTGGTGTATTCGGGAGAACAAGTGCCTAAATGAATGATGCTCGTAGGAATCTTTTAAGAAGATGCTGCTGAAAAAGTTTCTACCCTCGGTCAAGTAGGACCGCATGATGAATAATTTCCTACATCTGAAGCATAGATAGCTCACGGTGAGTGAATATGAGATTGAATTTAGTAAGTTGAGTAGATTTGCTCCTAATTTTGTGGCTTTAGATGAGGGAAGAGTTACATGTTTCCTTGGAGGACTAAGAAGCGATGTCCAGCAGTGGGCATGCACTTATAGAGCTGACAGTTATACTGAGGCAGTGGAAGCTGCTCTAAAAGTCGAGGCGATTGAAAATGCCAAGAACCAAGGTACTGCGGCGAGAAAAGAGAAGAGAAAGGGTGTTAAGGATGGAAGCTCTAGGGCTTCTGGCCCTTCTTTGAAGATGAAAAGTGGAGAGATTTGTAGCTTCTATGGTCGGCTTGGCCACCCTTACGAAAGGTGTTTCAAAAGGACTGCCACTCTGAAGCAGCAGCAGGTGCTCCCCATCCAAGGTGCACCCAAAGGAGATTTGGTGCGCACATTCTATTCAAGAAAGGGTCATGACGTGAGTCATTGCTGGTCGAAGGATAAGGCTTGCTTCCAGTACAGGAAGAAGGGGAATTTGAAGTCTTCATGCCCCCAGGCTCAATCCCCGCTGCAACCTGTCCCACTTCGGGCCTTGCCCTCGCCGACAAACAAGGAAAAAGGGAAAGGAAAGCTAAATGTTGTGACCAGAGAGGAAGCTCAGACCTTTACCCAAGTGATCTCAGGTTAGATTCTAGTTTAATTTTTTAATCTCCTTTGTTTGCCCTGGTTTTTGTTCGTTTAGTTATGTATTCTACGGTTTTAGGGGAGTTTAAGTTGAAGAATAAGTGGGTGCGCATTCTTTTTGATTCAGGTGCCACCGATTCCTTTGTGGCGCAGAGTTTCATAGATAAACATCATTTGAACCTGGATCAATTAGGAGATTCCTTCAACGTTAAGTTCCCCTCCGAGATCTGGTGATATGAAATCAAGGAGTTCTGAGATGCCCCATTTATCTGGGTGATTTATTAGCCTTTGCGGATCTGATGGTGTTCTATCTGGCAGATTTCGACATAATTTTGGGCATGGACTGGTTGTCCAAGAATAATACGGTAATCCAGTGCAAGGCAAAGCGACTGGACTTCAAGATGGATAACGGCCAACCCATGAGTGTTTATGGTTTTTAGTGCAAGGGTTCCCTAATTATTTCTGTGGTACGTGCTTGTCAAGCTATAGAGTATGGTTACGAGGCATATCTTGTTTATATTTCTGCTCTGGAAACAACTTTTATTACGCCACGTCTTGAGGATATCTTGGTGGCACGAGAGTTTCCAGATGTCTTCCCTGATAGTCTTCCAGGACTTCCTCTTGAGAGGGAGGTGGATTTTATGATAGACCTCGTGCCAGGTACTCGTCCTATTGTTAAGTCACCGTACCGTATGGCTCTACGTGAGTTATAAGAGTTGCGCACTTAGCTGGATGATTTGCTGCAGTGTGGCTTTATTAGGTCGAGTTCTTCTCTGTGGGGTGCTCCTGTTTTGTTTGTAAAAAGAAAGACGATTCCATGAGGCTCTGCATAGATTATCAGGAGTTAAATAAGGTAACCATCAAGAACAGATATTTGTTGCCTCAGATTGATGATCTATTTGATCAGTTGTTGGGATGCACTATGTTTTTGAAGATTGACCTTTGTTCAGGTTACCACCAGTTGAGGGTCCGTGAGGCTGATATACCATGGATGGCTTTTCGTTCCTAACTTGGGCATTTTGAGTTATTGGTGATGTCCTTTGGTTTGACAAATGCCTCATCTGCTTTTATGGACTTAATAAATAGAGTGTTCAAAGATTTCTTGGCCAATTCGTGGTCGTGTTCATATATGGCGTTCTTGTTTATTCCCGCAGTGTTGAGGAGCATGCTCAACACTTCCACTTAGTTTTATCAACCCTGAGGGAGCACAAACTCAATGAAAAGCTGAGTAAGTGCGAATTCTGGTTACCCCAAGTGTCCTTTCTGGGCCATGTTGTGGGCAAGGATGGTATTTTCGTATACCCTACCAAGATTTCTAATGTGATGGAAAGGAAGAGACCTTCCACACTTAAGGAGATTAGGAGCTTCTTAGGTCTGGCCGGCTATTATAGAAGATTCATGGAAGGGTTCTTTGTGTTGTCTACACCTCTAACTAGACTTACATAGAAGAACACTGCGTTCATTTGGAGCGATAAGTGTGAAGAAGCTTTCAAAGAATTGAAGAAGAGATTGTGTACTTCCCTAATTTTGACTTTGCCTATCGAAGGATTTGAGTACGCTGTGTATGTGGATGCATCACACATTGGACTTGGTTGTGTCTTGATACAAGAAGGAAAGGTGATTGCATACGAATCAAGACAATTAAAGATTCATGAAAGAAACTATCCTGCGCATGATTTAGAGTTTGCTGTTGTAATTTATGTGCTGAAACTTTGGAGACATTTATTATATGGCGCGTTGTGCAAGATCTATACATAACATAATAGTTTGAAGTACGTATTCACTCAGAAGGAGTTAAATCTGCGCCAACATAGGTGGTTAGAATATGTGGCTGATTATGAAGTGGAGATTCTTTATCATCCGGAAAAGGCTAACATAGTAGACGATGCTTTGAGTAGGAATACCGCCAAAATCTTCAATCTATCTGTACAGTGCTTGGTGGAAGAATTCTTGTTGATAGACATTGAAGTTGGGAGTAGTGCTGTGCCTGCTAGTTTGGAAGAAGAAGAGCCCTCTTGAAATTCCCTCACCAAAGTTCACCAGAAGGATGATCCTGATTTGTTACATCTCCGAAATAGAACTGAGAAGGGAGAGCTACCTGATTTCTCTCTGGATAAGTTAGATACTCTGAACTATCAGGGTAGATTTTGTATCCCCGCTTTTGGTGATATTCAGGCTAAATTTTGTTATGAAGCTCAGGGTTCCACTGTTTCCTACCATCCTGGTTCCACCAAAATGTATAAAGATCTGAAGCAAATCGGTTGGTGGTCGGGAATGAAGAATTATATAGCAAAGTTTGTGTCAGAATGTTATACATGTCAGCGTGTTAAGGATGACCACATAAGGGCTGGTGGTAAACTGACACAGCTTGATATTCCAAGTTGGAAGTTGGAGAGAATTTCGATGGATTTCATCACCGGGTTACCAAAATCTCCCCGTGGTCACCATTCTATTTGGGTGATAGTTGATAGATTGACAAAGTGTGCTCACTTTGTGCCATTTAATATTGGGTATTCTATGAATAAGATAGATGAGTTATATCTCGATGAAGTCATCAAGTTACATGGAGTTCCCTTTAGTATTGTATCGGATCGAGAATCTATATTTATGTCTAGTTTTTGGAAGAGCTTACAAGAGGGGTTGGGTACCGATTTTAGGTATACCACCGCCTATCATCCGCAGAAAAATGGTCAGATTTAAAGGGTAAATCAGATCATGGAAGATATGATCAGGTGTTAAATATTGGATCATAGTGGTGCTTGGGATGAATGCCTCAGACTCATGGAATTTATGTACAATAATAGTTATCAAGAGAGTCTGCAGATGGCCCCGTTCGAGGCCTTGTATGGAAGGCATTGTAGGAAATCTTTGTTTTCGGCAGAGGTTGGTGAGAGACCGCTGCTAGGTCCTGAAGCCCTTAAAGAGATGAATTGTGTTGTGACTCATATTCGAGAGAATCTCTATATAGTGCAAGAGCGTAATGAGAAATATGCTAATCGACGAAGGTTCTATCCGGAGTTCGTCGTTGGGGACTTGGTTTTTCTGAAAGTCTCTCCGATGTCAAGTGTTAAAAGGTTTGGAAGGAACCACAAGTTAGAGCCCCCGTTATGTGGGACCTTTTCAAATTCTTGAGCGCATCAGAGTGTTAGCTTATAAATTGGATTTGCCTGCTACCTTCCCTCGTGTCCATGATGTTTTCCATGTGAGCGAGTTACGGAAATGTGTTCATAGTTGTAACATCCCAAATTTCAAATGACTTAGATTTGGGTTAGACATGTGGTGGATGCTAGGGTTTAGCTAGGTTTGACCCTAGGAGGAGGATTTAGACCATGTGGGGCCCACTATGGGGCCCAAGTCAACCTAGGTCAAACTAGGCTAAATACAAACCCTAGCCACACCATGACCCCACCATATTGCCCTAACCCTAAATACAATCTAAGTGGACCCTAGGGTAGGCCATGGGGTCAACTAGTTGACCCATGTTGGGTCAAGTCAACATGTTGACCTAAATAGTGAAAATGGTGCCCTAGCCCATTTCACTAGGTTGGGTCCACCCAAACCAACCCAAATTCATCATGTGGGCCTAAAGTGACCTTATAAACCCTAGGGGAGAGAAAAATAGGGTCTTGCAATAGTACTTTTGGGAGAACACTTAGGAGAGAGAAAAGAGGAGGAGTAGGAGAGAGAAGATGCTAAGAAATGGGTTTGGACCATTTGGGCTCATCCCACCAACCCATGATGGGTTGGCTGACCATGCATGGGTATTAGGAGGTGTAGGACCCCCACCATGCAGCCTTGGGTCAAGCCTAAACCCAACCCAAGCCCAACCTAGCCTATTCCATGTGCGTGAACCAAAACCCCACCTCTCCACTCACCCAATCCAACTCTACCCTTGGAACCCGACCCATTAGGGTCTAATTAACCCAGCAAGTGCAGTGGGGCCCACTCCCAAGCCACCAGCCAGCCCACACACACCAACCCGAGCCCCCCCCCCCACCTTGGTGAAATCGTCACCTTGGTGAAATCGCCCTTACATTGGTGAAGTCGCCCCCCCCCCCCCCCTCTTATCTCAGCCCAAAACCGACCTCACACACTCACTCCCACTTCATCCCTACCCCAGAGAGAGAGAGAGAGGAAGGAAGCCACCTGCAGCCATGGCAAGCCGAGGAACTCGCCGGAATATTCATGCCATGGGAAACCGCCGCCACCCTCGGCCTCAGCCGCCACCACAGGTCCGTATCCCCTCCCCTCCAAGTGTACTAGAATCCTAGATCAACTAGGCTAGAGGTCGAGCTCAAACGAGCCCGACGTTAGGAATCAAAATCTCAAAAATCTGTGTAAAAATGGCGGCCTGGGAGCTTTTCGGCTTGGCTGCGCCGCCGCCGTCCGCCGCACTCTGCCGCCCAGTCGCCGGCCAGCCCTAGCCCCGACCACCGTGAGGCCGGGGAAGGTCTCGGCCGGAGGCCCCGCCGCCGGCGATGGCCGGAAATGGCCCCGCAAGAATGGCCTGCACGAGTTGGCCTGCATGCATGTGCATGGAGAAGAAGCACAGATGCCGTCCGATTGCCTTTAAGATCCGTGCGGCCGGGTTATATATTATGAATAAAATTGTTATTATTTAGGTTTATGAATAGTATCCATTTCTGCCTTATAAAAACAGATCCTTGCATGTGAATTTTTATGGCACCTCTGGTCCTTTTCATAAATTGTATTCAACATAACAATTATAGGTATTTGTGTTACCTTTAATTTGACATATTACACATTAATTTTGGTTAAGTGGTTTGTCCTGTAGGTCCATTTTACTAGGACTGCTCTTAGGGTAGGACAGAAATTCAAATATTTCCTCAGCCCAAACCCTTGGTCCAAATGGGCTGAAATTTGGGCTAGGTTACTAAATTAGGCTTATATAGGCCCTCCCCAAAAATCAGAATTTTTGGGGAACATTTTGCTATAGTGTTTACAAAAATACCCAAAAGTAAATAAATGTTATTTTTGGAGTTTCCTAACTCCAAATGGCCCCAAATTTTGGTGGCACCCTCTCATGGGTATATTAGACCCATGGTTAAAATTTGGGCTAATTTGATGCACTGCATGTTGAGGAATCTCACTTGCATGTTTGAGAAACAATATTTGGCTTGGGCTGCAAATATCAATTTTGCAGAATTTCAAATGGCTGCCCAAGCCAAACCAGAAGTCCCCTTGACCTGAGATTTTGGTCAGAGGTATATTTAGGGCATATTTAGGCCCTGCCCAAAAATGGGCTTGATTGGAAAACAAAATATGGGAAAATTACCAAAGTACCCTTAGGGCTTAACTAGGTGATTCTTGGAGTTAGCTAACTCCAAATGGCCCCAAATTTTGGTGGCTGACCATTAGGGACCATATAGACCAGTGGTAGAAATTTCTCTGAAATTGGAATAAGTCATGTTGGGAAAGCCCCACATGCAAGAATTGAACTACTTAGGCTCGGGGTGCAAATAGCAAATGTAAAACTTGTTTTGATATTTGACTAAGGGGTGCATTTAGAATGCACACCCCCTGATTTAGTAGACCAGTAGGGTATAATTTCAAACCCTAAATTAGTCGGGATTTTTGGGGAGCAAAAATCCCACACTTAGTGAATTTGACGATTTTGAGAATTTGGTGAACACTTAAGCATTTTCTAAAATGAATCAAACTAGGGTCTAGAAGATTTACAAAACCCTAATGATATTATTTAAACTCATGGGAGACATATTCGAGCCCTTGAGATACGACTTGATAAATTGAAGAGTTAATTTATAAGTATACGAGAAAATAACAATTTTACCCTTAACAATAATTGACTGATTCTGGAGGAGATAAAATATTGAATAAATCGATGTGTCATATCTATAATAGTCTCATGTGATTAAACACAATACATTGCATTTGGAAGTCCATTCGAGCGATCATTAGTTAGATCATCTTACCCTAGTCACTCAGTCTCGATAGAAGCGTCGTACGTAAATACCTATCTAGATAATACCACCCTAGATTAATGAACAGAACGATGGGGATGGTAGCGTAACTTGGAGATGGCAGGGTGGTATTAGGTCTGGGGCTATATTTAGCATAAGTAGGTGTACCCTACTAGGACCACCGGGAGATAGAATAAAATGGGATAGTTGTGGAAATTGGGAATAAACCCGGGTGGTGTGGATAGCATCATAAGCATAGTAACGAGTGATAGAGTGCAAATCACTTTACAATAGGCATAACGGAGTCCGACGGAAGACCGTCGCCTTTCGATAATGATACCTTAAGTCATCAGAATAATCCTAAAGTAACAATGAGAGTTGGTTGTGGATCTTGGGTAGACATCAACAAAAGTAATTATCCTTGCGAAAGGGAACTTCGAGTTTCATGCCCGTCTTGGTTCCTAGTGCCCTCGAGACCCCCTCACGGGGCATGCCTTGGGCAGTCCTGGGATTCACTCTAAATCACTATGTATAATAAACCTTAGACGAGAGTAGTCTAATAGGCTTGGAGTTCTACGCGATAGGTTCGCCGGTTAAATAAGGTTGGAAACATCATATGGGTTATTTGCTCACCTGTTTCTTAAAGTTGGAGGGATACAAGTAATGAACTCATCCTAACCGGGATGGAGGGATACGAGTGGCTTGCTCACCTGTTTCTTAAGATTGGAGGGATACAAGCACTTGCTCACCCAAATTGGATTGGAGGGAATGTGTTGACAATAGCAGTACGAGCAGGAAGCTCAGATTAATACCTTGCATGTGCATAAAATTAGTGGCGAGTCACGCGGGACTGGCCAGTCGATGCACCGATGGCAGTACGATGACTCGGGCGAGGAGTACGGGTGGAGGGGCCAGTATGCTAAATATATAATACTGCGGAATCCCCGAAGACGTACACTCGACCTACAAGACTGACGGGTAGTCAGCAAAATACGTACGCAAAACTCTAGAGTGCACCTAGGACGTGTACAGAGGCGTATGAGAGGGGTCTAGGTCTGGTAGTGCTTATACCTACCTAGAAGTGGAGAGCCCGCTCCACTGTTGCCGTAGCCACAACGGTAGTACCCGAGAGTGATGCAAGCTCTCAAAAAGAGGGAACTAAAGGTCTGTGATCACGGAGTCGTGTGTGTGTGTTGCACTTGCATGTTTAACATATTCATCATAACATACATTCATTCATTAGGACATACGCTTCATAGATCCTTATCATATAAATTGTATGGGCGGTTTATATGATAAGTTACTTTTGGAAACCCTAACTTATAAGTTCGTATGGGCGTTCATATAAGTTAGGGTACTTATGTGATATTGATAGGAGTAGGAGTAGCAGTAGCGTACTTTCCTTTCTGTACTGCATTTACTTACAGTTCTATCTTCTTACTGCAGTCCTTTCCTTTCTGCACTGTCTTTACTTACTTGCACTTTATATAGAACTGCTAGATCATATATAGAACTGCTAGATCATATATAGAACTGCTAGATTTTACTTACTCCTGCTAGATAGAAATGTCACCTGCTTCCACTTTGCTACCCCTTGTTGTCCTCCGCATCTTCCTTCCATCCGGTGCCTAAGAGCGACAGGAGGAGGTGTTGAGGATACGACTTAGTCTTTTTGACTAACATACGTTGACTCCCCCTTTTTAGGAGTTCGAGGAGGTGGACCAGCACGTCCAGCGGGACGAGGAGGCAGGGCATGAGGAGCAGCTACCACCACCACCAAACACTACTACCGCACGTCCTCAGGTGGGAGGAGATGTAGTGGATAGCTTAGTTTACAGCTTTCTATTTTGTGAGAGAGAGTCTGATTTCTATTAATGTATATGGGCATAAGCCCTACTTTCTCTTTAGTACTCATTATGGACTATAGTAGCACTTTCATTTTCATATATATGATATGCTCTGTGATTTCTGTGGACATGTGTATTAGCTTGTTTATACACTTTTACTTCCGCATCTCTAGTGAAAAATGATCGTAATAGCCGGCAGAATCGGCGTCTTACGGTGTCGACTAACTCAGGAGTTAGTGTCACCGTAAGGCGGCGGTTCTGGGCATAAGATCCGGGATGCCTTCGAAAAGGGGAAAGGCGGATCTTACAAACTGGTATCACTTGAAAAATACGATCATTAGAGAAAGAAGTCCACAACACTGGAACACCCCGCTCGAGAGTAGTTTGCGGACAAACTATTCAGCGGAAGCAATGGTGTGCCCATGTGTAAAAAGTCACACTAAATAGTCCATTAAACAATGAGTTAGGCCAAATTTTGAAGAATTTTGACTTAAGAATCACCTTTTTGCAACCTCTACAGGTCGCCGTGCCACAGAACGTGGTCCCTCCCCCTCCGGATGCCACTCCGTTCATGCAGACTGAGATGGGACAGACCCTTACTGTGATCCTAGACGCATTTAGAGCCCAGCAGGCCCCGACACAGCTGCCAAATCCGGGGTCAAACTGGTTGAGTGCGTTCAGGAGCCTGTCCCCGCCCATGTACCACGGGACGGAGAATGCTGTGAAGACAGAGGAATGGCTGGAGGCCATACAGGAGATGCTTGCAGGCATCAGTTGCCCGGTGCAACAGGCAGTACCCTTGGCGACTTCTGCTCTAGATTCGCATGCCTGGAGATGGTGGAAATCCATGATGGATTTCCACATATGCTGATAGGGACCCATCAGAGATCTCATGGGAGGAGTTCAGTGAGTCCGTCCTTGGACATTTTGTGACAGATACAGACAGAGATGAGTTGGAGGAGAGGTTTTTGAACCTCAAGCAGGGGACTCGTTCAGTGATTGAGTACCAGAGGGAATTCTCCCATCTGGCCAGATTTGTAGGCTTCCATGATCTAGAGGACCGGAGGTATGCAAAGAAGTTCTACCGAGGACTTAGGGATTCAGTACGGCAGGCACTGCTATTTATTTCTCATGGATCATCGACAGAGATCATCGAGATGGCAAAGAAGCACGAGGCGGACCAGCTTATGATACAGAGTAGAGGGAAGAGGCCACTTGATGGGCCATGGCACGGAGAGAGTAGTAGAGGCCCCCAGAGGGGCAAGGTCATTGGGTTCAAACGGGGTGGGGGACGTCGTCGTCCCAACTACCGGCAGGAGAACTACAGGCAGGAGCAGAGGCCTCCTCCAGTATATGCTCCTCCACCTCTTCAGATTCATGGACCGATCGGGCAGGAAGATCAAGGTCAGAGACAAGTGGTCTGTTTTGGGTGCCACCAGCCGGGGCACTATAGAGCTGATTGTCCGCAGCAGTTCCGTCAGCTTCCTCCTCCTCCTCCACCCCCTCCAGTGGCCCCTCCAGCATACCAGGGCCGAGGTCGAGGACGAGGCCGAGGCCGAGGACGAGGACATCACGGTCGAGGCAGGGGTCGTGATCAGATGTACGCCTTGGATCTTGCCGTTCCAAGAAACCCAGAGGAGGTCATTACAGGTAATTTAAAACCTTAAAAGTTTTATTTCCTTCAAATTACTTGACCTTATAAGCTCATTAAGCCTCGTAGAATAACACTCGTTAAAATAATCAAAACCTCAGGCATAGTCATCGTCAATGGCAAACCTGCCCATACCTTATACGACACGGGTGCTACACACTCGTTCATATCAGAAGCCTTCATCAAAGGGCTAGATGGTGTGGAAAGATTCACGGGCGCGGAGAGAAGGGTGCGTCTGCCTGACGGCTCGGAGATAGTGACTACGGAGCATTGCAACTTGGAGGGCGAGATCGCTGGCAAGATATTCCAGATACCGGGGACGATCCTGATGCTGCAGGACTTCGACATTATTCTGGGCATGGTGTGGTTACATTGGAACTACGCCCAAATAGACTGTCTGTCCAAGAGGATCACCCTCAGGCATGGCGACTCCTACGTCACCATCGAAGGTATCCGACCTATCCCATCTCTTTCATTATCTTCCATACAGGCTGTCAAAGCCTACGAGCAGGGCGAGGAGGTGTATCTTGTATGCTTCGAGATGATAGTGGCGGAGACGGCCATTTCCGATATACCCGTGGTTCGGGATTTCTCCGACGTATTCCCGGAGAAATTGCCCGGACTACCGCCGGCCAGAGACACCGACTTCCGTATCCAGTTGATACCGGATGCCAAGCCCGTATCCCGGGCACCGTACCGGATGGCTCCAAGGGAGCTGGCAGAGTTCAGGACGCAGTTACAGGAGCTAGTGGAGTCCGGATTTGTCCGGCCTAGTTCTTCACCCTGGGGAGCACCAGTTTTATTCGTGAAGAAGAAAGACGGTTCGCTCCGGTTGTGCATTGATTACCGGGAATTGAACCGGCTTACGGTCCGGAACACTTACCCACTGCCACGGATTGATGAGCTGTTCGATCAGCTTCAGGGAGCTTTCTGGTTTTCGAAGCTGGACTTGAGATCTGGATACTATCAGTTGCGGATCCAAGAGGAGGACATACCGAAGACGGCGTTCAGTTCTCGGTATGGCTTGTTTGAGTTCACGGTGATGCCCTTCGGGCTCACGAATGCGCCCTCAGCATTCATGAGTCTGATGAACCGTGTATTCGAGCCTTACTTGGATCGGTTCGTCATAGTCTTCATCGACGACATTTTGGTCTATTCCAAGACCAAGGGGGAACATGCGCAGCATCTATCGTTGGTTTTGGGGAAGCTGAGGGAGCATAGCATGTATGCTAAGTTCTCTAAGTGCCAGTTCTGGCTTGAGGAGGTAACATTCTTCGGACACACCATCAGTGGGGCTGGACTAGCCGTGGATCCAGCTAAGATCGAGGCAGTTAGAGATTGGCCGCAGACGAAATCGGCCACGGAGATACGCAGCTTCTTGGGGCTAGCAGGCTACTACCGCAAGTTTGTGGAGGGGTTTTCCAGGATAGCTCTCCCCCTCACATCGTTGACGAAGAAAGAGGCAGGATTTCATTGGTCTGAGAAGTGCGAGGCAGCGTTCCAGGAATTGAAGAGCAGGCTCACCTCATCCCCTATCCTTGCACTTCCAGCTGGGAAGGAAGGATTCCAGATTTACACCGACGCATCATACCAGGGAATGGGTGCTGTCCTAATGCAGCACGGTCATGTGATAGCATACGCTTCGAGACAGTTGAAGAAGCACGAGCACAACTACCCAGTCCATGACCTAGAACTCGGGGCAGTGGTATTCGCATTAAAGATATGGAGGCACTATCTGTACGGGATCCATTGTGATATTTTCTCCGATCACAAGAATCTCAGGTACATCGACACTCAGAAGGATCTGAATCTACGCCAGAGGAGATGGCTAGAATTCCTATGTGACTACCAGTACAAGATCCATTACCACCCGGGGAAGGCAAACACTGTGGCGGATGCCTTGAGCAGGAGAGCCGGCACTACTGGTCCGGAACCTCGGGTGGGAGCTATGTCGTTGGCTCAGATGGTGGAGGGCATGCACATTACTGTGGTGTCAGATACTGAGCCAGAGCTGTACCGGGAGTATCTGAACTCCCTGATTAGTGATTGTGACATTCGGGAGCGCATCTGGGCGCATCAGAGGCAGGATGCAGATTTAGAGCCGATATTCGGAGCCCTAGCTGAGGGTAAGGCAGAGGATTACACGCTACGCGACGACCTCGTTCATTTCCGTGGCCGTTTATATATACCCGCAGGAGGTGGTATCCGGGAGGACATACTCAGGGAGTCGCACCACACACAGTACTCAGTGCACCCCGGTATCACCAAGATGTCGGCTGATTTACGGAAGAGCATGTACTGGCCCGGAATGAAGAGGGAGATCATACATTATGTTACACACTGCGAGGCATGTCAGCTAGTGAAAGCTGAATGCAAGAGCACAGGAGGGTTATTACAGCCATTACCGGTGCCAGAGTGGAAGTTTGAGGATATTGCTATGGATTTTGTGCATGGGTTGCCTCGCTCCCACTCTGGGCACGATTCCATTTGGGTCATCGTCGATAGATTGACCAAGGTAGCCAGATTCATACCGATCCGTAAGGATGCCCCAGTTGCCGTATTGGTGAGATTGTTTGTGGAGCAGTTCGTTAGATACCACGGCGTCCCCAGGACGATTGTCTCGGATCGTGACGGTCGATTCACTTCTAGGGAGTGGAGGGCAGTGCATGCTTACTTAGGTTAGCAGCTCTCTTTCAGCACTGCCTTCCATCCACAGACCGACGGTCAGACAGAGCGGACCAACAGGACTATGGAGGATCTGCTGCGTCTTTGTATTTTGGATACGGGGAAGCCCTGGGAGCGACTGTTACCTTGATTGAGTTTTCTTATAACAACAGTCACCAGGCGAGCATTGGGATGGCTCCTTACGAGGCACTATATGGGAGGAGGTGTCGGACACCTCTATCATGGGTACAAGATGAGGATACACGAGCTCACGGTTCAGAGTATGTCGAGGACACGGAGGCTCAGATACGTCTGGTCAGAGATCGGATGTTGGAGGCCCAGAGCAGACAGGCGAAGTATTACGATGCGCGGCATCGTAAGGTGGAGTTCCAAGTGGGAGACAGGGTTTTCTTGAAGATACGTCCAGTGCACGGTGTTTCCCGGGTGCGGAGGCATAAGAAGCTCAGTTCGAGATATATGGGGCCTTACTTGATCCTGGAGCGGATCGGCCCCTTGGCTTACCGACTGCAGCTACCGATAGAGTTGGGAACTCTGCACGACGTCTTTCACGTCTCCTCCCTACGACGAGCACTCCTTCGCCCTGAGCAGCATATTTCTACTACCGACGGGCCAGTAGCATCAGATCGATCAGTTCGTTTAGAGCCGGTCCGGATCGACGATACCGCCGTCCGAGTGTTGCGGAAAAAGAAGGTCCCTCTCGTGAAGGTGTTGTGGTCCAACCACGGACGGGAGGAGCACACCTGGGAGCCGAGGGATCTCATGATGGAGCGACACCCGGAGCTATTCTCCTCAGGTACAACTTAGTTTTATATTTTCCTTCTAGTTACGTTTCGAATCTTTTATAAGCTTGTCGTAGAAACCCCGTAGCCCGAACTTAAATTTCGGGGACGAAATTATTTTTTTTTGTTTATAGGGTTTGTAACATCCCAAATTTCAAATGACTTAGATTTGGGTTAGACATGTGGTGGATGCTAGGGTTTAGCTAGGTTTGACCCTAGGAGGAGGATTTAGACCATGTGGGGCCCACTATGGGGCCCAAGTCAACCTAGGTCAAACTAGGCTAAATACAAACCCTAGCCACACCATGACCCCACCACATTGCCCTAACCCTAAATACAATCTAAGTGGACCCTAGGGTAGGCCATGGGGTCAACTAGTTGACCCATGTTGGGTCAAGTCAACATGTTGACCTAAATAGTGAAAATGGTGCCCTAGCCCATTTCACTAGGTTGGGTCCACCCAAACCAACCCAAATTCATCATGTGGGCCTAAAGTGACCTTATAAACCCTAGGGGAGAGAAAAATAGGGTCTTGCAATAGTACTTTTGGGAGAACACTTAGGAGAGAGAAAAGAGGAGTAGTAGGAGAGAGAAGATGCTAAGAAATGGGTTTGGACCATTTGGGCTCATCCCACCAACCCATGATGGGTTGGCTGACCATGCATGGGTATTAGGAGGTGTAGGACCCCCACCATGCAGCCTTGGGTCAAGCCTAAACCCAACCCAAGCCCAACCTAGCCTATTCCATGTGTGTGAACCAAAACCCCACCTCTCCACTCACCCAATCCAACTCTACCCTTGGAACCCGACCCATTAGGGTCTAATTAACCCAGCAAGTGCAGTGGGGCCCACTCCCAAGCCACCAGCCAGCCCACACACACCAACCCGAGCCCCCCCCCCCCCCACCTTGGTGAAATCGTCACCTTGGTGAAATCGCCCTTACATTGGTGAAGTCGCCCCCCCCCCCTCTTATCTCAGCCCAAAACCGACCTCACACACTCACTCCCACTTCATCCCTACCCCAGAGAGAGAGAGAGAGGAAGGAAGCCACCTGCAGCCATGGCAAGCCGAGGAACTCGCCGGAATATTCATGCCATGGGAAACCGCCGCCACCCTCGGCCTCAGCCACCACCACAGGTCTGTATCCCCTCCCCTCCAAGTGTACTAGAATCCTAGATCAACTAGGCTAGAGGTCGAGCTCAAACGAGCCCGACGTTAGGAATCAAAATCTCAAAAATCTGTGTAAAAATAGCGGCCTGGGAGCTTTTCGGCTTGGCTGCGCCGCCGCCGTCCGCCGCTCTCCGCCGCCCAGTCGCCGGCCAGCCCTAGCCCCGACCACCGTGAGGCCGGGGAAGGTCTCGGCCGGAGGCCCCGCCGCCGGCGATGGCCGGAAATGGCCCCGCAAGAATGGCCTGCACGGGTTGGCCTGCATGCATGTGCATGGAGAAGAAGCGCAGATGCCGTCCGATTGCCTTTAAGATCCGTGCGGCCGGGTTATATATTATGAATAAAATTGTTATTATTTAGGTTTATGAATAGTATCCATTTCTGCCTTATAAAAACAGATCCTTGCATGTGAATTTTTATGGCACCTCTGGTCCTTTTCATAAATTGTGTTCAACATAACAATTATAGGTATTTGTGTTACCTTTAATTTGACATATTACACATTAATTTTGGTTAAGTGGTTTGTCCTGTAGGTCCATTTTACTAGGACTGCTCTTAGGGTAGGACAGAAATTCAAATATTTCCTCAGCCCAAACCCTTGGTCCAAATGGGCTGAAATTTGGGCTAGGTTACTAAATTAGGCTTATCTAGGCCCTCCCCAAAAATCAGAATTTTTGGGGAACATTTTGCTATAGTTTTTACAAAAATACCCAAAAGTAAATAAATGTTATTTTTGGAGTTTCCTAACTCCAAATGGCCCCAAATTTTGGTGGCACCCTCTCACGGGTATATTAAACCCATGGTTAAAATTTGGGCTAATTTGATGCACTGTATGTTGAGGAATCTCACTTGCATGTTTGAGAAACAATATTTGGCTTGGGCTGCAAATATCAATTTTGCAGAATTTCAAATGGCTTCCCAAGCCAAACCAGAAGTCCCCTTGACCTGAGATTTTGGTCAGAGGTATATTTAGGGCATATTTAGGCCCTGCCCAAAAATGGGCTTGATTGGAAAACAAAATATGGGAAAATTACCAAAGTACCCCTAGGGCTTAACTAGGTGATTCTTGGAGTTAGCTAACTCCAAATGGCCCCAAATTTTGGTGGCTGACCATTAGGGACCATATAGACCAGTGGTAGAAATTTCTCTGAAATTGGAACAAGTCATGTTGGGAAAGCCCCACATGCAAGAATTGAACTACTTAGGCTCGGGGTGCAAATAGCAAATGTAAAACTTGTTTTGATATTTGACTAAGGGGTGCATTTAGAATGCACACCCCCTGATTTAGTAGACCAGTAGGGTATAATTTCAAACCCTAAATTAGTTGGGATTTTTGGGGAGCAAAAATCCCACACTTAGTGAATTTGACGATTTTGAGAATTTGGTGAACACTTAAGCATTTTCTAAAATGAATCAAACTAGGGTCTAGAAGATTTACAAAACCCTAATGATATTATTTAAACTCACGGGAGACATATTCGAGCCCTTGAGATACGACTTGATAAATTGAAGAGTTAATTTATAAGTATACGAGAAAATGACAATTTTACCCTTAACAATAATTGACTGATTCTGGAGGAGATAAAATATTGAATAAATCGATGTGTCATATCTATAATAGTCTCATGTGATTAAACACAATACATTGCATTTGGAAGTCCATTCGAGCGATCATTAGTTAGATCATCTTACCCTAGTCACTCAGTCTCGATAGAAGCATCGTACGTAAATACCTATCTAGATAATACCACCCTAGATTAATGAACAGAACGATGGGGATGGTAGCGTAACTTGGAGATGGCAGGGTGGTATTAGGTCTAGGGCTATATTTAGCATAAGTAGGTGTACCCTACTAGGACCACCGGGAGATAGAATAAAATGAGATAGTTGTGGAAATTGGGAATAAACCCGGGTGGTGTGGATAGCATCATAAGCATAGTAACGAGTGATAGAGTGCAAATCACTTTACAATAGGCATAACGGAGTCCGACGGAAGACCGTCGCCTTTCCGATAATGATACCTTAAGTCATCAGAATAATCCTAAAGTAACAATGAGAGTTGGTTGTGGATCTTGGGTAGACATCAACAAAAAGTAATTATCCTTGCTAAAGGGAACTTCGAGTTTCATGCCCGTCTTGGTTCCTAGTGCCCTCGAGACCCCCTCACGGGGCATGCCTTGGGCAGTCCTGGGATTCACTCTAAATCACTATGTATAATAAACCTTAGACGAGAGTAGTCTAATAGGCTGGGAGTTCTACGCGATAGGTTCGCCGGTTAAATAAGGTTGGAAACATCATATGGGTTATTTGCTCACCAGTTTCTTAAAGTTGGAGGGATACAAGTAATGAACTCATCCTAACCGGGTTGGAGGGATACGAGTGGCTTGCTCACCTGTTTCTTAAGGTTGGAGGGATACAAGCACTTGCTCACCCAAATTGGATTGGAGGGAATGTGTTGACAATAGCAGTACGAGCAGGAAGCTCAGATTAATACCTTGCATGTGCATAAAATTAGTGGCGAGTCACGCGGGACTGGCCAGTCGATGCACCGATGGCAGTACGATGACTCGGGCGAGGAGTACGGGTGGAGGGGCCAGTATGCTAAATATATAATACTGCGGAATCCCGAAGACGTACACTCGACCTACAAGACTGACGGGTAGTCAGCAAAATACGTACGCAAAACTCTAGAGTGCACCTAGGACGTGTACAGAGGCGTATGAGAGGGGTCTAGGTCTGGTAGTGCTTATACCTACCTAGAAGTGGAGAGCCCGCTCCACTGTTGCCGTAGCCACAACGGTAGTACCCGAGAGTGATGCAAGCTCTCAAAAAGAGGGAACTAAAGGTCTGTGATCACGGAGTCGTGTGTGTGTGTTGCACTTGCATGTTTAACATATTCATCATAACATACATTCATTCATTAGGACATACGCTTCATAGATCCTTATCATATAAATTGTATGGGCGGTTTATATGATAAGTACTTTTGGAAACCCTAACTTATAAGTTCGTATGGGCGTTCATATAAGTTAGGGTACTTATGTGATATTGATAGGAGTAGGAGTAGCAGTAGCGTACTTTCCTTTCTGTACTGCATTTACTTACAGTTCTATCTTCTTACTGCAGTCCTTTCCTTTCTGCACTGTCTTTACTTACTTGCACTTTATATAGAACTGCTAGATCATATATAGAACTGCTAGATCATATATAGAACTGCTAGATTTTACTTACTCCTGCTAGATAGAAATGTCACCTGCTTCCACTTTGCTACCCCTTGTTGTCCTCCGCATCTTCCTTCCATCCGGTGCCTAAGAGCGACAGGAGGAGGTGTTGAGGATACGACTTAGTCTTTTTGACTAACATACGTTGACTCCCCCTTTTTAGGAGTTCGAGGAGGTGGACCAGCACGTCCAGCGGGACGAGGAGGCAGGGCATGAGGAGCAGCTACCACCACCACCAAACACTACTACCGCACGTCCTCAGGTGGGAGGAGATGTAGTGGATAGCTTAGTTTATAGCTTTCTATTTTGTGAGAGAGAGTCTGATTTCTATTGATGTATATGGGCATAAGCCCTACTTTCTCTTTAGTACTCATTATGGACTATAGTAGCACTTTCATTTTCATATATATAATATGCTCTGTGATTTCTGTGGACATGTGTATTAGCTTGTTTATACACTTTTACTTCCGCATCTCTAGTGAAAAATGATCGTAATAGCCGGCAGAATCGGCGTCTTACGGTGTCGACTAACTCAGGAGTTAGTGTCACCGTAAGGCGGCGGTTCTGGGCATAAGATCCGGGATGCCTTCGAAAAGGGGAAAGGCGGATCTTACAATAGTAATCGTTAAGTCCTTCACTCGATACCTCATATTTAGCCCAACCTTTTGTATATGGAAGAACCTGTCCGTGTTTTGGAATCTCAAAATCGAATATCACGAAGATAGACCATCCCCATCGTCAAAGTTCTTTGGAGAAATCAAGACGTCGGGAGCGTGACGTGGGAATTTGAGTCAGTGATTAGGGAATCTCATCTGCACCTCTTCCCTTAGTTTCTGGTATGTCTCCATGCTTTTGGTATTGTTTGATTTTCTCATTTTGGTTTGATTTTGGAGTTGTGTTAAGATTCGGAACGAAACTTCTTTTTAGGGGGAGTGACTGTAATGCCCCCGATTTTCTGATAATATTATTTGTTTTTGTATAGTCATATTTATGACATTAAGGCGTTACTTTTACGTTATGTTGACGGTGCTGCACCGTTAGTGCGTTTTTGCGTCCGCTGGGTTTGTTTGACAAAATTTATGGGATTTTGATTTGGATTGAATGTTTTTCCTTGATTGAAAGGGATGAAGTTTTGAGGTTTGGACTTGTCCAGTTTTATTGCGATCCGAGCATTTTTGGTCTCGGCGCGTGTTTGGATCTTTGTGAAGATTTTTGCTTGTGTAAGAATTTGAGGATAGTGTCTCAGGCATGGTGCGTCGGATTCAAGGGTTGTTTTTGCTGTCTAATTCATTTTATTTCGACGTGTGTTTGGGTGCTGTCTAGGATCGACCAAGCATCGAGCAGTGTTCAATGATCAGCGAACTGTGTAACACCCTCTTCCATCACATTGAATATAACAGAAGGTCCGGTCGGGGCACCATGCCATATATAACAAACAGTTAGTGGAGTTACGTATTAATACCAAATTACTGTCAAAGGAACACACATCCTAACTCAGAGCATTCTAGCGGAAGTTTTTAAAATAGATATAAGAACCCAAATGCAAAAGCATGAATGTCCACACTAACCCAAGGAAGGAATGACAGCAAAATACATAATAGTCTCGGCCTTAGGGCCTTACAAGTGTTTACATAAAGAATACATGTTTTCCATACTTCGGCACGTAGGCCGACAACACATGAACATAATAAAGTAAAAAGTTTGCTTTGGCCTTTAAGGGCAAGCACAGCATTAAGGGCTTCAGCCCGCTACTTACCACAAGGCTCACATGTTCCTGTATATGGACAAACCACTGAATGGTGGTAAAACAAAGCAACGGTCAACTAAAGATGACCAAATTATAACGATCCTACCCCTTAACCGGGGCGAAAATGCTCCTTCCCTACATTACATTAGTATAACCAAACAAGATTGTGAAAGTACAATTTAAGTACACTTCACCACAGGCGTAGGAACACACGGCCACACACCCCGTGCTCTCAGGGAACATTCTCGGTGAACCCGGTCCACCACCGCCCCCAGGAAGACAAAATCATGAGCAACTAGTCTTTTTCGGCCAAAGCCTAAGACCTGCCCTTTATGTCATCAGTAGGCCTCTTTAACTGAACCATATAGAGCAGGTACGGTTCCACTCAACCCATTGATCACACCTCCATGTAAACTTAAGTCATCGGCGCGGGTCAAGCTTCCCCGAGTCCCGAAGTACCGATCAAACAATATTACATAACCCAGTTATATACAAGGTTGGCTCCCAGGACACCAAGATGGCATAAATGTGCTTCTGCCCAATTTTCCGGGTGCACCTTGGAGTTATTCCCCAAGGCTCCCTACTGCAACCTACCACGTAGAAAACCCCCAAAAAAACTGCACGGAGTCTTCTCCGGCAATATAAGTATAATAAAAACATCACCGATCCAGTCTAACTTGTCCGGATAGGCTTCACACACTATGCCTACGTCCGTACTTCGATTCCGGGCTCTAAAGGGAGAATAACGGGAACCAACCATATCTACCCGAAGGAATTCCTCATACTCACCGCCCACTCACAGGAGAGAGTTTCATTTGCAAAAAGGAAGAGGACTTCACATGTCCAAGTAGAGAATAGTTACCCTAGAGGTTCGCTTCGGCGTCATGGAAAACTAGCTGGATGAAAAGCACTGCAACGGATTTGCCTCCGCGGATCTCGACTCGGCTCGTGATTTGGAGCTCTAAAGCTCCAACAATGGCGAGATTTCTCCTTATTCTTCTCCCTTTGCTCACCCTTCTCTCAAACTCTTAGAAAGAGAAATGGCCAACTGAAATAATGCCTAAACACTCATTTCCCGACCTTATACCAACGGGAGGGATGTTGGGCCGTCATATCCCTTAGAAATAAAATGAACGGCCTCGAATCACTCTTAAAATCGTCTTCCTTGGTCCGCACACGGCTTGTGACACACCCATATCACAGGATGTGTCTCACTATCGTACAAGAAATCATCGATCTCAGAATAGGACACAACCTCTAACACGCCCGTGTCAAACCTGAACATGCCTGTGTCAACCATGGACATGCCCGTATTGTAGGCCGTGTACTACAATCGACGCTGAAACTGTCAAGCTCGAACAGGACACGGCCATGAGACACGCCCATGTCACAGGCCGTGTGCCCGACACGGCTTTGGACACGCCCGTGTCCCAGGCCGTGTAGCTCAGTCGACACAGCGTGGAAAATAAAGAGCATGGCACGGCTTTGGACATGCCCGTGTCACCGGCCGTGTTGCTTAGTCGACACAGCCCACTCATATCCGAGTTTTGGGGCGTTACAACTCTCCTCCCCTTAAAAGAATTTCGTCCAGAAATTATAGAATGGAAAAGTACACAGAATTAAATGGTACCTGAGTAGAATAGCTCGTGGTACTCCTACAAGCATGGTCTGGTCTAATTCCCACGAAAGCTCCTCACGACTGCGATTGTCCCATCGGATCTTGACCATCCTGATATCTTTGTTCCGCAATTATTTGAGCTCAATATCGACCGACACTCGATCCGCAATAACCACTTGCACTGGTTCTTTCATGGCTTTGCGTAGGACTGAGATGTGAAATACATCATGTAATCCGCTTAGCTTTATCGAAAGAGCTAACCGATAGGTGGCTTCTCCAACCCACTCCAAGATCTTAAAAGTACCAACATACCTTGGACTAAGTTTCTTTAAGCGTCAAATCCTTGATACGCCTTTAAACGGCTTTATCTTGAGGTATACCCAGTCGCCCACCGCAAACTCCATGTTCTGATGCTTGGCATTGTAGGACTTGGCTTGTCTATCTTGAGCAATTAGTAGCCGTTACCGAATCAACCGTATCATTTATGTAACATCTTCAACGTCCTTTCTCTTGTATAGCTTCGATTGTCCCATTTCTACCCAAGACCTTGACGTACGATACCTCCTTCCGTACAGAGCCTCAAAGGGCGCCATATGAATGCTGGCTTGGTAGATGTTATTATATACGAACTCAATCATGTAAAGATGGTCCTCCCACCTTTTACAAAATTCCAATGCACACATACGAAGCATGTCTTCCATTGTCCTGTTCACCCTTTTAGTTTGCCCATCTGTTTGTAGGTGAAAAGAAATGCTGAAGTTCAACTTGGTGCCCAACAACTGATGAATAAACCTCCAATCATTAGACGTGAACCGACTATCTCAGTCACTTACTATGCTCCGGGGCAAACCATGCAAACGAACTATATTATCCACATAAAGCTTCGCCAGCTTCTCTACGGAATGATCCTTCCTATTGGGTATGAAATGCGACACCTTCGTTAACCGATCCACGACCACCCAAATGGCGTCATTTCACTTATGCGATCTCGGCAAATCGTGCACGAAATCCATAGAGATGTCATCAAACTTCCACTCTGGAATAGGCATGGACTTTAGAAATCCACCTGGCTTTTAGCATTCGGCCTTCACCAAGGCACAAATATGGCACTTCGCAATGTATAGCGTTATGTCTTTCTTCATACCTGGCCACCAGAACAGCCTCTTCATGTATTTGAACATCTTTGTGCTCCCAGGATGAATTGAGTACTTGGTAAAACTTGCCTGGTACATTAATTCTTCTCGTAATTTCCCAACGTTAGGGATGCACAACTGACCACCTTTCTATACAAGTCCATCGTCAACAATGAACTGGTCATTCGACCCATCCACGGACTCTGCCAAGAGACATTTCAAGCTTACATCCAACTCCAAGGCCTATCGAATCCTATTCGCGAGATCGTATTTAACCTCCGTCCAACTCAAACATACATTGACACTATATCCCTTGTCAACACAGGAGATCTCCAAAGACTCTAAATCACGAATGAGCCGCTCGTCATTCATCTACAACTAGTTGTCCTGTGCAGGAATTCTACGACTCAGAGCATCTTCCACAACATTCCCCTTCCCGGGAATATAATGAATCTTGTAGGTGAAGTCCCCAAAGAACTCCATCCACCTTCGTTGACGCTTGTTCAGGTCCTTCTGATCAAACAGATACTTCAAACTCTTGTGATCTGAATATATATCAACCTTTACTCCATAAAGGTAATGCCTCCAAAGCTTGAGAGCGAAAACCACGGCCGCCAACTCCAAATCATGGACCGGGTAGTTCCTCTCATTGAACTTTAACTGACGTGATCCATAGTCTATCATCGACCCGTGCTGAAGCAGAACATAGCCTAAACCACTCCTAGAGGCATCACTATAAACTTCAAAGCCTTCAGAACCACAAGGCGTATTAAAGACAGGTGCTGGGTCAAATGACACTTTAGTTCTTCGAAAGCTTGTGCGCACTCATGCGTCCGAACAAACTTTTGATCCTTTCTTGTCAGAGTAGTGAGGGTCAATGCTATCCACGAGAGGTTCTCCACGAAGCACCTGTAATAGCCGGCAAGCGCCAAAAAACTCCGGACTTCTGCCACCATAGACAACACAGGCCACTCACGTATCGCAAGTATCTTAGCCGGATCCACCGCAACCCCTTCTCCACTAACTATATGACCAAGGAACGCTATCGAGGACATCCAAAACTAGCATTTGGAGAACTTGGCGTACAGTTGGTTCTTCCCTATGATCTCCAATACCATGCGTAGATGCTTGAAATGATCATCCTCGCACTGCGAGTACACTAGTATATCGTCGATAAAAACTATCATGAATTGGTCAAAATATTCTCTGAACGTTCTGTTCATCAAATCCATAAACACGGATGGCACATTCGTCAGCCCAAACGGCATAACGGTGAACACATAATGCCTATACTGTGTGCTGAAAGTCATCTTAGGAATGTCACTTTCACTTATCCGCAACTGATAGTATCTTGATTTCAGATACAGCTTCGAGTACACAGTTGATCCGACCAGCTGGTCGAACAGATCATCAATCCTTCCGATCGAATACTTATTCTTCTCCGTTCGCTTATTCAACTCCCGGTAATCAATACAGAGTCGTAAGCTTCCGTCCTTCTTCTTAACAAAGAGGACCGGCATGCTCCAAGGCGACGAACTTGGACGCACATAACCTTGCTCCAACATCTCTTGAAGCTATAATTTCAGTTCCGCCATCTCCTTAGGCACTAACTGATATGGAGAGCGTGACATAGGTTTGGCACCTAGCACTAGCTCAATGGTGAAGTCGATATATCGCTGAGGTGGAGCTCCAGGGAGATCTTCAGGGAACACGTCAGGAAACTCCGATACAACCGGGATACTTTCCAGACTAGGCTTGGGCTTTGAACCCTCCACTAAAGTGAGAAACAGCTCCACTACAAACCGCCTTAACCACCTGGAGAGAAGACATCAAAGTCTTGCTTGAACACTTCAAGCCTGAGAACGTCGTCTCACGATTTGTATCCAGTTCCAATCTGACCACCTTACGGTTGCAATCAATGTACGCACGCTGCTTTGATAGCCAATCCATTCCAAAGATCACATCGAACTCCACTATCAGCAGTAGCGACGCTCGCAAGTCATAATCGTGACTCCTGATGCGTGGATTACGGCAAGCGCACCGGTCGCACAAGTAATAAAGTTTGGGAATAAATCCCCGAGTGTCGGTCTCTTGAGGAACACAGTAAGGGATGAGTTAATGTCGAGGAGGACTTGAGATTGAAGTCCTCGGGGCGAAGGTAACGATGGGGGTTTTGATGGTTGCGGAAAATAGAGTAAAAATCTAACAACTACTCCTATGCAACGCCGCTATGCGATGCTTCGCCAGGCGGGATGGAAGACTAGTCGGGCCGCAATGCACCGAATCGCTTGGCGGATGGAAGAGTAGGCTAGCGGATGAGGTGGTGAGAATGACGGAATGAGGGTCGTGGGCACCTCTTCGCAACGCACGCCACTAGCAATTGCTAGTGCGGCAAGGGTGGATAAATGGTGGAATAATAAGGCGCACCTCAAGCAATAATAACAAAATCACACAAATCACATAGACATGACAAAGTGCAAGATCATTAACTACAATAAAGAATACTTCATCAATACAAAGAGTTAAACTAAGCTATCAAATACAAGAGGAGGAGGTGTGCGAATCGACCGAATCCGAAGCCTTATTGAGGGTTCACGGTTGGAATCCCGGGTTGTCAATCCGAGTCCAAGCTCGGTCCTCAACTGCGTCCGGGGTAGAGGAGGCTGTCACTCACTCCCAATGGACCCGTCTTCTTCGTTGAACTGACCCGTAGATTGCGGCTCCAGCTCCTCCTAACTTGATGGAGAAAGCTAGGTCAAAACTCCGCTTGAAGCTCTAGGATGAAGGAGGAGGCCGAGAGGATGCTCCGGCGTTGATTTGGCGTTGAAAGCTTGCCCGGAGACCCTCCCTAAGGTGGAGGATGAAGGGGGACGGAGGAAACCCTCGTCCGAGACGAAGAACGGCGGAAAATCGCGGATCTGGATCGGTCTCTCGAATAGGGCGAAACCTGCGCTATTTATAGAAAACAGAATTTAAACAGCGCGCACGATCACCGGCGCACGACCAATGGTCGTGCGCGATATAGTCAGTGATCGTGCGATATGGAGGCAGAAAAGTGGAAAAAGATATAATGACTGCGCATGACCGGCAGCGCACGAGTAGTGATCGTGTGCGGTATGGCTGGTGATCGTGCGATATGGCGGGACAGAACTTTCACAGGAGAGGTCATGACTGCGCACGACCGATGATCGTGCGCCAAAGAGGTCGATGGTCGTGCGTGGGTAAAAACGCACGACCATTGACTCCTTTGCCAAAAATGGTGAAAGTCCGATGCCGGACGCCCACACGATCCCAGAACCTGCAGGAAAACTGGACGGGATGTCGATCATGGCAGTCACAGACATACATAATATGCAAGCAAAAAGGGAAATACAAACACACAAAGAAATAGGCTAAAAGAGTGCACAAGACGTGGAAAACCGTAGCGAACCAAAAGGAGTGCAAATGACGCTAAACGGTGTGCAAAGACAAGAAAATAAGCCTAGATGAGTCCAAAAATAGGTATATAAAGAGGACTCATCACACCCCCAGACTTAACCGTTTGCGCGTCCCGAGCAAACAAAACCTAAGCAGACGGGGAAAATGAACTAGCTAACAAAGAAATTGCAAAACGGAGTACCATGCGAAGTCGCATGCTCGCGTGCATAAAAATACAGTAGAGGAAATTCTTAAGTATACGAAATATTTTATATTTTTCACAATGCGTAACAGAAATTTATTATTACTCAAAAGTGGAATCACGGTGAATCATCCGGTCCTACGCAGGGAGAAAGTAGGCAGGCCACTAAGGTGAGCATTGCCGAAGACCGGGGCTCAAGATTACCCCCAAAGGAATCCACCAATGTCGGAAACCATAAGCTTGCCCGTTCGCACTCTCTCCACGGCACTAGTCAACTCTAGCGCAAGTCCGTAGGACTTCGGGTAATAATGGGGCTTGGGTTACGGTGAGGAAAACAAGGACAAACATGAAGGGTATGCACCTATCCCAAATGAGCTAACGTACAAAACTAGTGCCCGCTGCCCACAAAATAAATACGGGTGCACCACACCCCCAGACTTAACTTTTACTAAATGGGTGTGTGCACCGCCTACTCCAAATCCAAATCATCTCAAATAAAGATTTTCAATCAAACTTTTTCTTTCTCTTTCTCTTTTCTCTTTTTCTCTTTTTCAAATATTTTTCTTTTCAATATTTTCTTTTTCTTTTTACAAAATCAGCACATTTTTCTTTTGGGCACAACCACATATCACAAATACGAATCACCACATCACAACCCAACTTGAAAATACAAACTTTAAGCTCGACTTGGGTGTGCGACTAGGATCGGCTATGAGGCTTTGGCGAATATAGTGGAGCTGAATCAAAAAGAAGGGTAGGCACAAAGGGGCAGGCAAGGGCGATGTTAGGAATGGGTACAAAGCTCAACCGGGCCAAAAGGTGGCCTACATCACTCTCACGCTAGACTAACCGTGTACCAATGCTTCAAGAATAGCTTGGGGCAAGTTCTTAGCAACCGAGAAAGATAATCCTTCCTCCCAACTCAAGCAATACGAGTCTAGTGGCGGCTACACACATTCCTACGCTACCGTTTGATTCACGCCGGATTCACCAACTTTTGAGTAGAATAAACGAATTTACGCAGATAGAAAAATATAAACTATAAGCATACTGAAAAATTAAATCTACACAAATTTCTATACAAAACGAGAGCAGTTGACTAGAAACACAGCAAGGCCAACATTTTACTCCGTTGCACAATCCTAAACTAGCACATAAATTTTCCAAATCGAACAAAGATACAGGTTCAACTCGTGACACGCAAACCGCTAAGCTCGCGCTCATGTGGGTGCAGTGGTGTGCGATGCAATGAACATAAACAAAATAAAATACAAAAAGCTTCTAGCATGCAAAAGAAATGTGCACGTGCAAAAGGTAAACTGACTCTCCCCCAGACTTAAACTAAACTACACAGCAAATGATATAGAAATTAAAATCAGAATGAGCTAAGGGAAGAGGTTACCCAATGCTCAGCTAGTGAGCATACCCGAAGACGCGTGAAAACTAGAAGCAGGCCCGCCATACGAAGAATCACAACCCCGCCAATGCATAGTTTCCATGAATACCTGCAGGGGTGAGCTCCGCAAAAACAAAAGAAAAATATACAAAAAGAAATACTAAACTAAGCTAGACATAAAAAAAATAAAAATGCAGAAAATGAAAGATAACTACTGGGGTTACTGTCATCCCAGCACGACTTATTAAATTCTAAACAGTTCTAGCTAATGGGCCTATGAAATAGAAAATGCACAGGTAACTGTTCCATTATCCGTTGCGGTAGCGGGTACCGATACGGAGATAAAACAGTTACTCCTCTGCCAAAATAATCATACCTGCTCCCCGCAGGTAGAGGAAATAGGAAGTAAGATGAGGAGGAGCACTGGTCCTCACTCATCTCACCACAAAACAAATCCTTGCCTAGCAAGGGGTCATCCCACACAGGTGCGTAAGAGTCAACGGCTTGAGCACAAGGCTCATCGTCATCCCAGCACACCAGCGGAGAATCAACCCGCACAGGCTCAGATATGGAAGGGGGATCGAGGGATAAAAAAGATGAAGAACTAAAATAATCAGAAAATGGGAGAGTGACTCCGGCTTCACTCTCAGCAGGATCCAAACAAAGATCATCGTCGGTATCATACGAGTCGTATCGGGGGGAATCCGACAACTCGAGGTCCACGGTGGTAAGAAGAACGACCTCGTCCAACAAAGAGGTGCAAACCTCCGCATCGGAAAGAGGATATTCTTCGTCCCACCGGGGTGCGTAGAAGTGTTCCGAAGATCCACATTCTCCGTCGGAGGTAGTAGAATCCTCATCCCACTTCGGCGCAACCTCGGGCACCGAATCATCCACAAATACGGCATCATCAGCCGACTCACAAGAAAAAGGAGTAGAAAACTCCGGCAAATACTGCGTAGGGGCAAAGCTGCTCTCAAAATCTGGCATAGAATGCGCAGGCCCCATCGCAACATCATCCGCAGATGCCACCCCGTCGACGACCGGAACACTCTCCTCGTCCCATACAGGATCGTCCATGAGTTCCCGATCCACTCCTTGCGGGCTAACATCCAAGTGAGAGTGATCACTCAAAGGGAGCTCGTAAAAAGGGGTTGAGGAACCCATGAAGGAACTATATGCGGCGAGAGATTCTTCCGTAATCTCAACGGGCAAAGATCGAGCAAGGTGCGCCATGTCAGTGTATGGGCCAGGCAACACCCTGGTAGGCCCATCCACTGTAGTCTCCCGCGAACAGGGGACTGCTGCGGATGCGTCCACAGAGGTAGAAGGCTTGCATAAGCGAGGGCAATCCTTCAACATATGGCCCACACCTTGACATAGAATACACCGAAAACAGTGCTCGGCATTAGAAACAGCCATGGCATCGATGCATCTCCGCAAAGCGTCAATAATACGGCACTTGGCAGCAGAATCCATCGCGAACAGAAATATTTACCGGAAATTACTACACACAAGAATAAAATAACTCGGATCTGCAATATTAAGAAAAAATAGAAAACAAGGAAGGGACAGGAAAAATAAAGTAAACAATTTCAAAAACTAAAATAAAGATAAAACAGGGTATGAACAAATGGACAAGGGCGACTATCTCGCATCTACCTCTTCAAAAACTCAAACGACTGTGTTCCCCGGCAACGGCGCCAAAAACTTGATGCGTGGATTACGGCAAGCGCACCGGTCGCACAAGTAATAAAGTTTGGGAATAAATCCCCGAGTGTCGGTCTCTTGAGGAACACAGTAAGGGATGAGTTAATGTCGAGGAGCACTTGAGATTGAAGTCCTCGGGGCGAAGGTAACGATGGGGGTTTTGATGGTTGCGGAAAATAGAGTAAAAATCTAACAACTACTCCTATGCAACGCCGCTATGCGATGCTTCGCCAGGCGGGATGGAAGACTAGTCGGGCCGCAATGCACCGAATCGCTTGGCGGATGGAAGAGTAGGCTAGCGGATGAGGTGGTGAGAATGACGGAATGAGGGTCGTGGGCACCTCTTCGCAACGCACGCCACTAACAATTGCTAGTGCGGCAAGGGTGGATGGATGGTGGAATAATAAGGCGCACCTCAAGCAATAATAACAAAATC
This sequence comes from Platanthera zijinensis, assembly GCA_039513925.1. NCBI lineage: Eukaryota > Viridiplantae > Streptophyta > Magnoliopsida > Asparagales > Orchidaceae > Platanthera > Platanthera zijinensis. The sequence continues at coordinate 130,154,091 of CM077082.1, forward strand.
ACACAAATCACATAGACATGACAAAGTGCAAGATCATTAACTACAATAAAGAATACTTCATCAATACAAAGAGTTAAACTAAGCTATCAAATACAAGAGGAGGAGGTGTGCGAATCGACCGAATCCGAAGCCTTATTGAGGGTTCACGGTTGGAATCCCGGGTTGTCAATCCGAGTCCAAGCTCGGTCCTCAACTGCGTCCGGGGTAGAGGAGGCTGTCACTCACTCCCAATGGACCCGTCTTCTTCGTTGAACTGACCCGTAGATTGCGGCTCCAGCTCCTCCTAACTTGATGGAGAAAGCTAGGTCAAAACTCCGCTTGAAGCTCTAGGATGAAGGAGGAGGCCGAGAGGATGCTCCGGCGTTGATTTGGCGTTGAAAGCTTGCCCGGAGACCCTCCCTAAGGTGGAGGATGAAGGGGGACGGAGGAAACCCTCGTCCGAGACGAAGAACGGCGGAAAATCGCGGATCTGGATCGGTCTCTCGAATAGGGCGAAACCTGCGCTATTTATAGAAAACAGAATTTAAACAGCGCGCACGATCACCGGCGCACGACCAATGGTCGTGCGCGATATAGTCAGTGATCGTGCGATATGGAGGCAGAAAAGTGGAAAAAGATATAATGACTGCGCACGACCGGCAGCGCACGAGCAGTGATCGTGCGCGGTATGGCTGGTGATCGTGCGATATGGCGGGACAGAACTTTCACAGGAGAGGTCATGACTGCGCACGACCGATGATCGTGCGCCAAAGAGGTCGATGGTCGTGCGTGGGTAAAAACGCACGACCATTGACTCCTTTGCCAAAAATGGTGAAAGTCCGATGCCGGACGCCCACACGATCCCAGAACCTGCAGGAAAACTGGACGGGATGTCGATCATGGCAGTCACAGACATACATAATATGCAAGCAAAAAGGGAAATACAAACACACAAAGAAATAGGCTAAAAGAGTGCACAAGACGTGGAAAACCGTAGCGAACCAAAAGGAGTGCAAATGACGCTAAACGGTGTGCAAAGACAAGAAAATAAGCCTAGATGAGTCCAAAAATAGGTATATAAAGAGGACTCATCAACTCCCAATCCCAACCTTCACGCAACAAACTCTTGCCGCGCGCATAGAGAACCCGTTAGGCAGCAACACATCCAATTCGTCCCTTGCCATTGCAGAAGGTACTCCGATGCGCGATACAAACTCTTTGGACAAAAAGGAATGCGAAGCTCCCGTATCAAACAGCGCTCTCGCCGGAATATCAAAGATCGATACAAAGCCTAGCACAACTAGTCATAATCTGACACGCATAAGACAACAAGAAAATAAAGCTAAAATGCTATTAATTTAAACCGTACCTGTCACCACGTCAGCCAGTTTTGTGGCCTCCTACTGGCCAAGGTTGTACACTTTAGGATGTGCTGGAGCATAATGTGACGCAGTTAGCTCCAACGCCTTTCCCTTCTCCTCATAAGTTGCTCTAGGCTTCTTCTCGGACTTTGGATGTCCACTCCAACAATCTCGGGCAAAGTGTCCTGGCTTCCCCGAGTTATAACATGTGCCCGGGGTTCGGCCTGTAGTTGCCCCAAATACACTAAAAGAAGGGGCTGGACCCGAAGTCCTAGCCTTCTTATTCCACTTACGGAACACAGATTTTGAGGAGGTCTGCACCTTGAACTCTGTCTTCTTTGCACTAGAGTCCTTCTCCTATACTCTCTTCAGATCTTTCTCCAACGATCGAACCGTATTGACCAGGGTTAGGAAGCTCTGCGTCATAGGTCCTGAGAGTAGTAGCCTTAGTTCATCATGTAGACCCTCGTAGAACCGGTTGGTCTTACACTCCTCATCAGCCAAAGTAGAGCTAGCATAACGACCCAACCGCGTAAACTCGTGGAGGTACTCATCCACGCTACTATCTCCTTGCGTCAGTCTCTGGAACTGATTCTTCATAGTGATCCTCTGTGCCAAGGGGAGGTATCTTGCCATTAATAACCTCGAAAATTCCTCTATTGAGACATCAGTGAGTTGCCTTCCAACCAAGTGATGCATCTCCAACTATTCCAACCACAACCTCTCGTCTCCATCAAACAGGAACGTGGCTATGGTGGTCTTCTTACATTCCTCCATTTACGTGGCCGTTAATAATCTCTTCACCCGAGAGAGCCAATCTTCGACCTGGGATGGGGTTCTAGTCCCCAAAAACACCAGAGGGTTAAATCCCATTACATGTTTGAGTTGCTTATCTGTTGCTCTTCTTGGTATCAATGGCTCTACCACCACTTATTCCACCATTCAAGGTTCTGCTTCTCGAAGCGGTACCAACTCCCCTATAGGGTCAGGATGCTACACTTGCCTTCCTAGCTTAGCATTTAGCATCGCAAACACTGCCCCAGCCTCTAGCCTTATTTTTTTTCCGAAGGAGGGGTTGTAGGCACATCATTAGGTGCACTACTTGCCTAAGAATGCAGGTGTTTTTCCTGCCCTACGCCACTCCCTGTCATCTATAGTCATATAACACACCATTAAGCGACCAAAAAAAATTGCAAAAATATATTATAGGAACACGCAGGTTCCTCAAACATGTGTATTTTCATTCCTAAGTGGACATTTATGGGTTCTTTTCATGTTATAATGGTGACGCACATACATGTGCTCACCACCCCTTAAAAGAATTCGTCCACAAATTCCAATAAGCAAGACCGATGCCATAGTCTGATACCAAATTATAACACCCCCATCCGTCAAATGGAATATAACAGAAGGTCTGGCTGGGGCCCCAGGCAAAATACCACTGACAGTTAGTGGAGTTATGTATTAATACCAAATTACTGCCAAAGGAACACACATCCTAACTCAGATCATTCTAGCGGAAGCTTTTAAAACTGATATAAGAACCCAAATGCAAAAGGTTGAATGTCCACACTAACCCAAGGAAGGAATAACAACAAAATACACAATAGTCTTGGTCTTAGGGCCTTACAAGTGTTTGTTTAAACAATACCTGTTTTCCAAACTTCAGAATGCAGGTCGGCAACATATGAACATAATAAAGTAAACATTTCTCTTTGGCCTTCAAGGGCCAGCACAGCATCATGGGCTTCAGCCCGCTACTTGCCACTTGTCTCACATGTTCCTGCATATGGACAAACCACCGCATGGTGGTAAAACAAAGCAACGGTCAGCTAAAGATGACCAAATTATAACAACCTTGCCCCTTAACCGGGGCGGCGGTGATCCTTACCTGCATTACATTAGTATAACCAAATAAGATAGTGAAGGTATAATGTAAGCACACTTCACCATAGGCGTAGGCACACACGGCCACACACCTCGTGCTCTCAGGGCACATTCTCAATGAACCCGGTCTACCACCTCCTCCAGGACGGCAACATCATGAGCAACTAGTCTTTTTGGCCGAAGCCTAAGACCCGGCCTCTATGCCATCAGTAGGCCTCTTTAACTGAACCACATAGAGCAGGTATGGTTCCACTCAACCCGTTGCTCACACCGCCATGTCAACTTAAGTCATCGGCGCGGGTCAAGCTTCCCCGAGTCCCGAAGTACCAATCAAACAATATTACATAACCCGGTTATGTACACGATTGGATCCAAGGCCACCAAGATCGCAGAAATGCGCTTCTGCCCAATTTTCTGGGTGCACCTTTGAGTTAGTCCCCAAAGCTCTCTATTGCCTTCTACCACGTAGAAAACCCCCAAAACAAATGGAATGGAGTCTTCTCTGGCAATACAAGTATAATGAAAACATCACCGATCCAGACCAACTTGTCTCGATAGGCTTCACACACCATGCCTACATCTGTACTTCAATTCCGGACTCTAAATGCAAAATGACGGGGATAAACCATATCTACCCGAAGGAATACCACATACTCACCGCCCACTCGCTGGAGAGTGTTTCCTATGCAAACAGGAAGAGGACTTCACATGTCCAAGTAGAGAATCATTACCCTAGAGGTTTTCTTTGGCGCCATGGAAAACTAGCCGGATGAAAAGCACCATAACGGACTTGCCTTCACGGATCTAGACTCAGCTCGCGATTTGGAGCTCCGAAGCTCCAACAATGGCGGGATTCCTCCTTCTTATTCTCCGTTTACTCTCCCCTCTCTCTACCTCTTAGAAAGAGAAATGGCCAAATGAAATGAAGCCTAAACCCTCATTTCCTGGCCTTATACCAGCGGGAGGGATGCTAGGCAGTTAGATCCCTTAGAAATAAAACAAACGACCTCGATTCACTCTTAAAATTGTCTTTTGGGTCCGTACACGGCGTACAACATGCCCGTGTCACAGGCTGTCTCACTATCATACAAGAAATCATCGTTCTCAAAATAGGACATGGCCTCTAACAAACCCGTGTCAAACCTGAACACGCCCGTGTCAACCATGGACCCGCCCATGTCACAGGCCATGTACCTCAATCTACGCTTATACCATCAAGCCCGAACATGACACAGCCATGGGACTTGCCCGTGTCACAGGCCGTGTGCCCGATATGGCTTCAGACACACCCGTGTCCCAGGCCATGTAGCTCAGTCGACATAGCCTGACAAACACAGGGCAGGACAAGGCTTTGGGCACGCCCATGTTCCAAGCCGTGTTGCACAGTTGACACAACCCACTCATATCTAAGTTTTGGGGCATTACAAACAGGGACTTCGACGATCATCGTTCAGTGTTACGTTCGATGAAATCCGACCAAAAATAATCGAACTGGGTTTAGTTCGACGAAATCCGACCGGAAAACATCGAATTGGGTTGAGTTCGATGAAATCTGACCGGAAATTGTCGAACTGGGTTGAGTTCGACGAAATCCAAATGAAAAACGTCGAACTGGGTTTAGTTCGACGAAATTCGAACGGAAAACGTCTAACGGGGCTGAGTTTGATGAAATCCGAACGGAAAACATCGAATTGGTTAGAGTTCGATGAAATCCGAACGGAAATCGTCGAACTGGGTTGAGTTCGAAGAAATCCGAACAAAAATCGTCAAACTGAGTTACGTTCGACGAAATTTCTAAGAATGGTGTTGATCTTCTTTGTTGTCTCGAGAAGTCCTGTTGCTCTCGAGAAGTGATCCTGGTGTTCTCGAGAAGCCCATCTGTAGTTCTCGAGAGGTCTTCTTCAGTTCTAGAGAAACGTGCTTCATTACTCGTATAATGCTTCTTCTACTCGAGTAATATTTTTCTTCCTCTCGAATATTCCTTTACTTCTTCTCGAGAATCCCGGTTCAGCCCATCCCGATTCATTTTCTTAAGTTTAGTTATTCTAAACTTACTCCTAGTATATATATACCCTACTTCTTCTTTCGCCCCTTTCACTCTGACCGAACTTTTGTTAATCTCCCGAACCAGAGTAGCGTGAACGTAGGAGAGGAAGTGTTTCCTTGAACCTTCCGTTCACCACCGACGGTGCTCCAGTGCTCCAAATCTTGTATCGATCATAGATCCTAAAAGCTCTCGGCGAGAGCTTCGCCATCGTTGTAAAGTTTTCCCCATTTCTTGAGTTTTTCTCATTAGGGTTTTTGTCCCTAACCTCCTCTTTTGGCCATTCATGCTAGATTTCGACTTCCGTCGTCTTCTTTAGGCCCGATCTTCGACAAAGAGTGATTTGGAGAGTTTTTCCGGCAAAATAAATGCAATGGGTGGTTTTCCCTTTTCCCTCTCCCTTCCAATCTTGATGATAACTGTTAACCTCATTTTCCTTAATCTTTTTGCACTATTATCATTTCGATTTGTAGATATATTTAATCTCCCTTTCAAAGCCACTTAGATTATTAGTTTTGATATGATGATTTAACCTTGTATTGTTGTAGTGGTTTGATGGATATGTTAAATTGTTGGCTTTAATTTTTCCTAACTATTATGTAGGATGTGTTAAGAGTTATTTAGGATTGTAAAATCCTTCCTAAGGTTGATCTACCATTTCTTAAATCTAGAATTGTCTAGTAGAATCCGATGTGCCAAGTCTTGAGATACATCATGATTCTCTTGTTTGTGGGAGTTAGTGGGCGTATCCACCTCCGCAATGTTTTGAGACTTATTAGTACCTTGTGGAACTCTACCGGGTGTTTGGGCATCTGTGGTGAATGGTGGAGTGTATGAGTCTCCCTTGCAATTAGACGGATATTATATCTGTGAGGGTGTGTCCAGATGAGTGACCACCTCGCCCATGTTTTTGGGTAGAGTTAACCACATGTGGCTAATAGGGATGATGCGATATTCTTGCTTATGATTTAATCATGCTTTCCACCATTTTAGCCTTGTGCATCTGGTGTATTTTGATGTACGTGACGATTCACGTAAGTTTTATTTATTGATTCTTGTGTACTTTACTTCAATACTTCTGGTCTTGGGTTAGTACCCCTTTTGAACTTTGTTTACTTTTTGGCTTACTTTTCCGCCACCGCTTGTACCTTTTTGCTGAGGTATTCTGTGTTTGGAATGCCTTAGGTCCGGAGCTTTAGCAGGTAGTGGAGCTGGTTTTTGGGAGTTCTTGGGCAGTAGTGTTGGCTGTGGTTTTCACCTCGCCGTTACGAGGTAGTTTGTTGTTTCAGTTTGATTTACTTAGCTCAGACATACTTTTGTTTTATGTGGGTTCGTTTCAGATTGTTGACGCCCACAGGGTTGTTAATTTTAAATACTTGCTAGCTGCTAATTGTTTTCTTTGTGATGAATTGGATTACTTTCCCTCTGGGATGATTTATGCTAGGAATGCATGTTAGGTATTTTCAAGTGTAAAATCTACTATTTTTACTTCATGGATTGCATATTTTAAAAACTTTAACCCATTATATTCAGCGACCTTAAAAGTTATTTTTACTACTATTATAAACCTAGAGTCTTGCATACCATGAGTTGTTCCCTGGGGAACATTTGCACTCATGTAGGATGTATAATCTCTTAAATGAAGTATTTTTCCGCAGCGTATAAACTATTTTTCTTTCTTGGACTTTATGAGCCACCAAGCCGAAGGATATAGTTAAATGCTTAACTTAAATTGGATTTTCTCTAAATCACTTAAAGATCTCTCTTTTTTGTCAAGTAGGAGTTTTGCCTGAGCGTCAGCAGTTATCCTCTGCTGATGTGGCATCATGACACACATTTTCCCTTACTCTGATATACTCCTTCTTGCGGAGAAAATGCGGGTTGTGACAGCTACAGCTCCAAGCCTAAGGTATTCAAAAGAAAGAACGCCACACCAAGAAAGAATATGTGGCAAAAGAAACCAAAGGTAAAAAACAAGATAAGTTAAAGGGTTACCAGCCCAAAATAGAAAAAGCTGCCAATCCATAGCATACAAATCATAAGGTAATAAGCAAAAGAATAATTGACAGTGTTGTAAGTATAAGAAATTGCACCAAATGCGAAATGAAGTCATGCTTTATTAACAACTGCAAGTGCATGTATAAGAACATATATGTATATGTATATAAACAAAAGAGACTGATCAATACAAAATACGTGAATCATTAACACCGATAAAAATTGTACTAAGTTGGGGACAACATTGTCCAACACCAACCTTCAGACCAAACATCTCAAAAAGTCACTATAGTTCTAGTCACATTGTCCAACACAGACCAAAATCCCATAATAAGGGAAGAAAACCCACATGGTGTATTTATTCATAAACTGACATCAAGTTGGTGGTCTTTTATCCACCGCCAACCTAGCCACAAATAACCATACTATAAATACCCATAAGGTTGTGGTACTTTATCCACTGCTAACCTAGGGCCACAAATATCCATGCATTATATAACCATGCAATATATAAATAACCATGGCCACCGACAACCATGCATTATATAAACCAATGAAACGAAAACCAAGGCTTAACATCAGATTTTCATGAAGATGCAAATGGAAGAAAATAAGAAGTTGCTAAGGTAAACTCGACAAATATGACTTGACGAACTGAAAGTCACTCGACGGACAAATCAAAAATGCCAAAACACAAGCTTTGAGATCAATCGATGCAAAAACAGAGGCTCTGAGTTTACTCGATGCCAAAACACAGGCTCTGAGTTCACTCGATGCCAAAACACAGGCTCTTAATTCACTAAATGCCAAAACACAGGCTATGAATTCACTCGACAGTACGACACAGGCTCTGAATTCCCTCTACACCAAGTCTACAACCACTCAATGCCTAAGAAGCTATACTCAAAGCACGCAATGTCAGAGGCTGAAGACTCAACTCACTCGACGCCAAAGGCTGAACACTCAATACACTCGACGCCAAAGTATGAACACTCAACGCTCTCGATTCCAAAGGCTGAACACTCAATGCACTCGATGCCTAGCTGAGTACACTCATCTAATTCAATGCCTAGCTGAGTTCACTCAATGCACTCGACGTCCAAGGCAGAAACCTGACAGAAATTCTATCTTACCTAAACAGAGGTTAAAAGATTATAATAACTATTTTTTTGGAAACAGCTAAACCTAGACCAAGACTAAGTTCCATAACATAAGATAAATGGAGGGGTAGACAAGGCAGGAGCCCAACACAGGAAAAAGAATTCTACCTCAATACAGTAAGAAGAGTAAAACAAGGTTACTGCAATACTAAGTAATATACAGCCAAGAGTAGACAAAAGAAAATTTTCAAAGGGGATAATAAGGAACTTAATAAGAGGCTTGGCAAGGGTGCAAACCACCACTTGCCTCAAGATCTTCAAAAATCAAGTCTCACGACCACTGCGCTTCAAGGATCGGCTGCAAGAACTTTTAGACAATGATTCCTGAAACTTTATAGGGACAACGAGATTCAAGGTCAAAAACCCTATTGCAAAAACTCCAAGAATACAAAATTACCTACCACTAACACTTAGATCTCGGCAAGAGCTTTCCAGATCTACCCTCCATCGACAATTCCGAGCACCGACACTCCAACAAGCGGCGGTCGAAGGCCTTACAAAACCTGTTACCCTCTGTTCTTCCGCACTCTTGGTCTGATGGCTTGGGGAAGAAGATAATGAATAGGATTCGGTCTTGAGTCTTTATATATATAATATAATATTATATATAATATACGATTTTATGTTTCTACACGCAGAGCGTTTTTTGACCAAATACGTGCAAATGGAAAAAAACAGCTATAGGAGTGCATTTTTTTGAAAAGTGTTCAACATAAAAGTTGTAGATCTCGACAAGATCTACAACTTTTATGTTGAACACTTTTTTTAAAAATGCACGGTTTAAGAGTATTCTGAAAAGGCGCGAAACGATGCGTAACTTTTGCGAAATTGCAATAATTACGCAATAGTTTCGCGCCTTTTAAAAATACTCTTAAACTGTGCATTTGTAGGAAAAGTGTTCAACATGAAAGTTGTAGATCTTGACGAGATCTACAACTTTTATGTTTAACACTTTTCCAAACAATGCACGCATATAGGTGTTTTTTTTTATTTGTACGTATATGGCCGAAAAACACGCTGCGGGTATATACAGCAACCCGTATAATATATTATATATTATATACATATAATATAACATATAATATATTATAGATTAGATATATATGATATCATATATATATATGATATAATATAATATAATTATTAATAAAGGAACGTCCAAATGACCCAAAAACTCAAACCAACTCGGATTACTACGAAATTAGTTCCGAGACCAAATACCAATGCTAAAGAACAAATGGCAAAATCGAAATTAAGATCGACAAATAAAACTTGTGTTACAACTCTCCGAAGTTACAATCAATAATAACCTACTAAAAATAACCGAGTCAAAACCTCGGATTCAGATGAGCAAAAATCACCCTCCAACATTGGCGCCCGTTAACTACGCGTCAACGTAATGCCCTGACAACATAATTACGTCACTATATAAATTTAAAATAAACACCGAAAAATCAGCGGCCTGTATAGTCTCCATCCCGCCTAGCAAAGCAGTGTATAGCGGCCTGCATAGTGTTTTGTTTATTTTGTTTCCGCATGACAAACCAAACCCCCTTCATAACGCTGACTTAAGGATATCAATCTTAAGTCCATCCTCCAAAGTTATCTCCACCTTACTATGTTCCATATGAGATCGATACTTGGGAAATTATCCCATTTTATATTACATGAGCAATTGGTGCACTTGTCATTTGTGCATCAACTACCTATTCTTTGGGTATATCAATGTAATAGCCTAACCAGCACATAACTTGAAAGGACAATCACTAACACCCCTAACATCAGTTCGAAAAGGTTCAGCCTCAACTTATCAGCAAAAATTGCAACCCAACCCCTCTTTATACTCATCAGTAGGTTATTGGAGGCACAATCTCCCTTTTGATGAGATGTGATCCAGTTAAGCGCCCCTATTAGCACTTCCCAGGAGGTCACACATTCCAGGACTGCTCAAGCCTGAGCACACTTAACTAGAAAATTCCTTCACTTCTCATCACCAATTTCGAGATGAAATTTCTTAAAGGACAAGAGATTTGTAACACTCTAGTTTTCCCACCATTGAAAAAAACAATTTGGGCTTTTGGAGTTATTGCTGGCAATTATGATATCGCCCGATGATAGTATGACATGTGGAAGACAACAACGTGTTAGTTGGTCAAGCGGATGTTGAAGAGTGGCATTGACTTTGTCAAGCGGCCACCGCTTCAGTTATTTTTTGGCGATAGCGATATCGTACGACAATAGCATTTAATCTGATATATCAAAACAAGTCTGGCGATCAATTCATTTTGGCTTAGAGATCAGGTAGTTGGGATTAATCCTATAATTGTTAAGTGGTTACAGAGATTCGTCACTTCTCATTCTCTATTTCACATTATCTTTCTTTGACTTGAGAAAACAAAAAGGATGGAGGGAAGGGGAAATAAAGGAGGAAGGAGAGGGTTAGAAACAGCCTTTGGAGGATCTTTTGCGCTTAGAATTATGAGTAAATTGTAGATTCATGGAAAGGAAGGTGATGCAAACTCTTTTTTCCGAATCAACTACGAATTCATTGCACCAAAACAATCTTCAAGGGTAATAATTATTCTTTTGAACAATTTAGTCCTTTTGTTTGGCATAATTACATGAAAATACCTCCACTAATTTGTGGAAGGCAAGGATTTTAATGGGTCTATATGAATTATCCGTGGTACAAATTGCATATAGAGTCCAGATTCATGTGTACACATAAGCATGTTGTGTGAAGCCCATCTGTGACAAGTTGGTCCGGATTTGAAAAATGAGTAGTTTGAAGATTTTGTTGTGTGCAGGTTGCTATAGTAAGTAGTGGAGATGTTCTTCAGGAAAAACCCGAGGTTGCAATAAAAATCAAGGTTCAGTTGTTCTTGCTCGTGATAGCGTTATCACTGGTGATAGATCCCTGTGAACATTGTATGTGGTTGCGAAACCTATGTTCTGAAGACTAGGAGCGTAGTATGTTAAGCTAAGGGCATGTTAGCCTTGTGTGTCGATTATGAGAGATAATGTTGGTTATCATGTTAATGGGCTAAGGTAAAGTAGTATATTCATTATGATAGCTTGAATCCGATGATTTGAGCATGAGCAAAGCTGAGCCAAACCTATTCCATGCTGGTAGGTAAAGATGTAGCTCCTCGGAGAACCTTTTGATCTTGGGAGAGGCCATAAGGCAAGGTGTACTTGACGGTAAAATCTTAAAAACAATCTAAGGATGGAGATGGGAATTTAAAGTCCCTATGCCGAAAGTGTGCCATGAGAGCACGAGATGTCTGACCGTGCGTGCCAACATTTGTGATTATTGCACAATTATATATTTTGCCATACTGCTTGCTTATAGGGAATGAGTACCACTCCCTCGAGAATGGTGTGAGGTCATTATAATTTTGGTCAGCTAAAGCTATTCGGTGTTTAGTTTTTCCATGACTTCATGGAATGTACTTGTGCAAGTGTTGGTGAGCCAAGTGGGAAATAGCAGGCTGAAGCCCTTTTACTATACTTGCACTTAAAGGCCCAAATGTTATGTTTACTACTTTCATGTGATGCTAGTCTGCCTGCTGATGTATGTAAATCACTTTGGAATTTAAACATTAAGGAAGTTTATATGGCCTTATGGTCAAATTCTTGTGTACTCTCAATCCTAAAGTTATATATATATATATATATATATATATATATATATATATATATATATATATATATATATTGGACATTCCTATTTGTGGGTTATAGTTTTTATAACTACTTGCGCTAGTTGTGTACTCTATATTAGGTTCCATTGATGTTTGGTTTCATTTCGTAACCCCACTATCTATTCGTTAAATATGGATTGGGGCCCTGAGCGGACCTTCTATTATATTCTTTGTGACAGGCATGGTGTTACAAACAACGTAAGTAACTAGAAATTTACCATAATCATCTTTTTAGGTGTGTTGGTAGGCAAATGACTATAGGAATGTGTGGTAATTGACTCTAGGTGCTCCAAGCACATGGCGGGAGATGAAGATAAGTTCCTTTGCATGGAGAATAAAAGGGGAGGCATTGTGATATTTGGAGATAACAATGAAGGAAAAATTTTGGGTACCGGTACCTAGGTATCATACATTTTTTTTAATTTCAAGAGTACTGTTAGTAGATAGTTTAAAGAATAATTTAATATCCATTAGTCAACTATATGATAAAGGCCTGAATGTTTTATTTAAAATCTCTACAAACATGTGTAAAATCATTGATGCAAAATTACAAAATATATTGCTATCCACACCTAAAAACACAATATTTGCACTATCATGTTTGATGAATTATCATCCTCAAATCTAAAATGTTTAGTCACTAAAAATGAAAAGTTAAGAACTTTGGCATAGGATGCGCGATCATTACGGGAGTTATTAATAGTCAAACTATCAAAAGTAAAGTTAATTCGTGGACTTCCATAATTAAATTGTTGTTTGAATTCTTTGTGTGCTCCATGCCAAAAGGGCAAATTCATTAAATCTTTTTTTAAAAGCAAACATGATATTACCACATTTATACCACTTCATTAATTCACATGGATCTATTTTATCCTATTAGTATGTGTATTCTAGGAGGGAAACAATACACTTTTGTGATAATACACGATTACTCACGATTTTGTTAGACAATCTTTCTTGCAAACAAATCTGACGCTTTCACTAAATTCTCCATCCTGTGTACTAAAATTAAAAAAGAAATGGAATTAAAAATTAAATATATAAGATCAGAACACGAGGGAGAATTTGAGAAAAAAAATTTTACCGCTTTCTTTAATAACTTAGGCATTCAGCATTAGTTTTTTGCTCTACGCACAACACAACAAAATAGGATAGTGGAAAGGAAAAATCCTACACTAAAAAAATTATCTCGCACTATGCTTACCCAGTATAGCTTACCCAAATTTATATTGGCTGAAGTAGTCAGTACAACATGCTATGTAATGAATCGGACCATGATTCACCCAATTCTTAAGCGTACTCCATATGAGCTGTATTTGGAAAATGAAGTCGAGTGTATCTTACTTTAAAGTCTTCGTTTGCCCTAGTTTCATTCTTAACACCAAGGATAATTTTTGCAAATTTGATGGAAAATCTGACCTGGGCATATTTTTAGGATATTCCTCCACTTGCCTTGCCTAAAAGGTATATAATAGACAAACCTTGGTTGTTGAAGAATCCATGCATGTGTGCTATGAAAAAAACACTCCAAAAGACGACTCTAGTTCAAGTGAAGTTGATGATGTTGTCATTCCGCCAGAGGAGGAGAGTATGAAGATAGAGGTGATAGTAGATTAATTTGTTCACATTCAATAATATAGACCTCTAAGTGAACTAAACTTTTCAAAAGATCATCCTTGAGAATTTGTAATTGGAGAACCCTCACAAAGGATTAGAACTTATTCAGCCTTGCATGAATCATTTTCAAACTTATGTTTTATATCTGAAATTGAAGCAAAGAACATCTTTGAAGAACTAAATATTGATTCTTGGTTTTTAGTAATGAACAAGGAACCTAATCAATTTGAGTGAAATTGAGTGTGAACATTAGTGAGACACTTTAATAACTATCCAATCATAGGTGTTAAGTGGATCTACAAAAATAAAGTTGATGTTGTGTATATGATAATAAGAAATAAGGCTATGTTGGTCGCTCAGGGATACTCATAGTTCGAAAAGGTTGAGTTTGAGGAGAAGTTTGGACCTATAACTCACCTTGAGTCCATTCCGATGTTTTTAGCATTTTCTAGTTTTAAACAAATAAAAATATATCAAATGGGCATCATGAGTGCATTTCTAAATGGTTATATTAAAGAAGTGGTGTATGTAGAGCAACCACTTGATTTTAAAAAACAATTATCATCCAAATCATGTCTATAAGATAATAAACCCTTATATAGATTAAACAAGCACCTCATTCCTGTATGTGAGATTAACATCTTTTCTTGTCAAACATGGTTTCAGGATGGGTAGGTAAGATACTACATCGTTTGAAAAACATAGATTCATATTTAATTATCTTGTAAATATATATCAATGATATAATACTAACGAAAAATTATTTAATAAAATTGTAGATGTGATGCATAGTGAATTTGAAATGAGTTTAGTAGGAGTATTGAAAAAGTTCTTCGGCTTTCAAATTTCTCAATGATATGATGGTATTTTTACCAGGTGACCTTACTCAATGTCGTAGCTTTCTGTGCGGCCAAGTACTTTGGCGTTGAGTGAGGTGTGCTCACTCAACGCCGGGGCCTTTTCTGAGGCTAAGTACTTTGGTTTTGAGTGAATCGACCTCGCTCAACGCCATTTCGGTTTTGGCGTTGAGTGAGGTGACCTCACTCAACGCCGTAGGCAAATTTGCGGCCAAGTCTTGTGGCGTTGAGTGAGTGAACCTCACTCAACACCATTTCTACTTTGGCGTTTAGTGAGGTAGATTCACTCAACGCCACAGCCCTTCTTTGCGGCCAGGACTTCGGGCGTTGAGTGAGACGACCTCACTCAATGACATTGCTATTTTGGCGTTGAGTGAGTTCAGCTCACTCAATGCCGTAGATTTCCTTGTTTGCGGCTAAGTGCCAGGGCATTGAGTGAGTGAACCTCACTCAATGCCATTGCTGTTTTGTCGTTGAGTGAGGTGGAATCACTCAACACCGCAGTCTTCTTTTGCGGCTAAGTGTTAGGGCGTTGAGTGAGTGAGCTTCACTCAACGCCATTGCTGTTTTGGCGTTGAGTGAGGCCAGCTCACTCAACGCCACATTCTCTGTTTATGGTTAAGTGCCAGTGCATTGAGTGAGTGTACCTCACTCAACGCCATAGCTGTTTTGGCACTGAGTGAGGTTAGCTCACTCAACGCCAGAGTATTCTTGCGGGATGCATTGAGTGAGTGAACCTCACTCAACGCCATGCTTGTTTTGGCGTTGAGTGAGGCTAGCTCACTCAACGCCAGAGCTGTTCTTGTGGTGGGCGTTGAGTGAGTAAACCTCACTCAACGCCATGGTTGTTCTGACACTAAGTGAGGCTAACTCACTAAACGCCAAGGTCTGGTTAGGCATTGAGTTAGTGGGTCCCACTCAACACCAACCCGTGTTGAGTCATTTTAACACTTTTCCCCTACCATGATTTTTACTCCCGAGTGAATTCCTTGAGGTTCCTTGTCGGCTATGTTTTTCTTTCCTAAAGGCCGAATCGCGGGTCGTGGTTAGTAGTGGTGGTTTGAAGCTCTTAATGGGGGTGGTGTTATGTAATTTAGCCGTGGCACCCCTGTTCTTCTATCTTGCTCCAGGTACGGGCTGGGCAATGGGGTGGAAGATCCCTAGTGCTATCACATGTAGACCCTTGAGCTTTATTGGCTTGGAAATGGTGGTTGGTGGACTTAGTTTGCCTCTAACACAGATCTATGTTGTTTGTTTTGCTACTACCATCTCCCACAGCTTAGGGTGTTAGATGTTTCTTCCTTGGTAGATTGCAGCATTTTGGGCTCTTGGCAGCTTAGTAGACTTTACAGGAAGTTGTTTCTGGGCAGGGTTGATGTTGTTTCCTCGCACCTAGTGCATTTATTTTTGTCTTGCCTTGGGTAGTCTTGACTTTTACTGCTTTGTTTTTCCTCTTTTATTTATCATCTGATTGACACTTTCGTGCAGTTTTCCTTATTTTGCTTGCTGAGGTATTCTTTCTTATTTTTAATGCCTCAGGTTCTGGATAGTAGCCAGTTTGGTGGCTAAGTTGTTGTGGTGTTGCTGGTGGTCTCTTAGACTTTAGAGATCCTGTTGCTTTGTTAGTAAGGTAGTTTTTCTGCACTTTCTTACAGACATAAATATTTGTCAGTGGGTTGATGTCAGGTTGTTGGCGCCCACTGGTAGTTTTTCCCTTATACTTGATATATTACTTTTTCTGCTACCTTTTCTTGAGATAGTCTACATGCTCTAGGGACGATTAATGTTAGGTTGCTAGTTACTTTTAAAACTAAAATTATTATTATAAGTATAACACATGATCAGCATGTTTTATAAAACTCAATCACTATTTTCCAAACAACGTAAAAAGATCGTTTTCTTATATATAATATAAATCAAATGTAGAGTCTTGCATAGCATAAGTTGTCCTCTTGGGGCACTTATGCACTCCTTTAGGATGTCAAACCTGAATAAAGTAATTTCCGCAGCGTATAAGTATAGTTTTTAAACTGTGGACTAGGTGATCCACCGAGCCAAGGGATACAGTCTCTAAAAATATAACTGATTTTCTAAACATAAAACTCATTTTTTTCACAAAGTAAAGTAGATGGTTTTGCCTGAGCATCAGTAGTTATCCCCTGCTAGACGTGGCATCATGACGCTTGTTTTTCTCATACTCTGATAATCCTTAAATTTGGAGAAAATGTGGGTTGTGATAGTTGGTATTAGAGGGAGGTTGCTTGACAAGTTAGTCGGGCAACCTTCCTTTGATTGCATTAGTAGTTCGGCATCATGTCATTCACACACCGATATATCATCAGCACGTCTTGGCAAACGCACGAACACTACACTCATAGCATAACATGAAGTATACGGGGCATATTATGTAGTATGGGATTCATAATATGTGTTCGTATATGGATCCACCATAGGGGCAACATGTGAGGGTTATGTAGTATGGGATGCATAACCTCACCACATGGCTATGACTAGCTCGTTTTCTTTTTCGTTGCATGAGAATGTTATGTAGTATGGGATGCATAACATTTTCATGTGTACGCCGCTCATAACATGCATTAGGGCCTTTTTAGGATACATAGCACAAACATGCATAGCATAACATTGCATAAGCACAATGTGCCAAGCTAAAGACTGGAAGGATGACATATGTACACGTATAAGCTTTCAAGTCAAAAGTAATATAAAGTCATGCACTCCTGATCTAGGCACAAGAGTTAGTATGGTGGTGGTTAACCATCCTAGGTTAGGTCATAACATCAATTTTTGTAAAAAGATAAACTCCTAGAGTAAGTTTAGTAGCTTTAAGTTCATATCTATATATGTATTGTCTGTACTTGTAGTTGGTCCTAGCCGTTGTATTAGGATCTGACTAGTGTTGTTATGATTTTTAGGATGGCGAGACGTCCTACAACTAGATCGACTCCCCTATCTGAGGGTGAGTCATCTGGAGCGCAGAATGACGCGGTGATCGAGAGCCTACGGCAGAGTAGCGATGCCTTGAGTAGGTAGATGGTGGAGATGTAGGCCCAGATTTAGTCCCTGGTGGCGGTTATGGAAGGTCAGACTCATGGTGTGCAAGGCCCTCCAGGGGGATTAGCTGTTCCTCCTCCTCCTGCACCCCTAAGACCTCTAGTGGTTGTTCCAGCAGAGATGGCCTTCATCTCGCAGTTTCAGAGGCTGAGCCCTCCCACTTATGATGGGAAGGCAGATTTTATAGTCATAGACGATTGGCTGATCTCCATAGAGGAGATGTTCTCGTACTCTGGTATTGCAGATGACCAGAAGGTGATGATATCCGCCTATCAGCTTAAAGGTTTTGCTAAGAGTTGGTGGCTGAGAGAAAAGGAGAGCTTGGTAGCTGGATGCTCTTGGGCAGTATTCAAGGAGATGCTGTTGAGGAAGTTCTTACCCTCGGTCGAGCGTGATCGCCTTATGAACGACTTCCTCCACCTGAAGAAAAGGCAACTCACGGTTGTTGAGTATGAGATAGAATTCAGTAAGTTGAGCCGGTTTTCTACTGGATTGGTGAGTGTTGAGGATAATCAAGTCAAGTGATTTCTCGGTGGCTTGAGGAGCGAGGTGCAGCAATTGACCAGTTCTTATGGGTCAGAGACTTATGCAGGAGTAGTGGAGGCTGCTCTGAAAGTGGAGGCTATTGAGACCGCAAAGAGCAAGGCCAGTTAATGAGAAAGGACAAGAGGAAGTTTGTGGAGGAGGAGAAACCCCAGGTACCCGGTGCGGCTTCGGGAAAGAAGAGCAGGGTGGTGTGTAGCTTCTGTGGCCAGTCAGGCCACCCTGTTGAGAGATGTTTCAAGAAGGCAGTAGCTCAGAAGAAGGAGCAGGTTCATGCGATTCAGGGTGCTCCTAGGAGGGATCACTACAACAAATATGGACATCAGCGACGTTTTTAAGAGGCATTGGAGACGTTTTTCAAACGTCGTTAATGTTTTCACGATATTTTTATAAACGTCGCGCATACCGCAGGCGTCGCAAATACAACCGTTGCCAAAAGTTTTCGCGTCGTTTTTTTATACACCCACCGTCTCATAATAGTGACATTTACGTTAATAAATGTGGCGCGCTTTGGCCACATTTCATAGTGTAAAATGTTGCAAGCCTTAGCAATGTCAAACTAAAAAATAGGCAATTCTTGAGAGGAAAATATTTAGTCATAATTCGAGCAAAAACTCATAATTAATTAGATCAGAGGTAAAATTATTAGACACGTTTGTGTATGAAAAACATTGCAAAAACTAAAAACAATGGCAACGTTTAAACAAACGTCGCCAAAAAAACGTGGCTGATGTCCATATTTGTTATAGTGCTACTGACTTGGTATCTTTAGAATCCAACCGAGTCAAGCAATTTCTGGGTGGTCTTCGGAATGACATCAGGCAGCTTACCAGTGCCTACGAATCCGAAACTTATTTTGAGGTGGTAGAGGCTGCTCTGAAGGTGGAATCCATTGACAATGCCAAGAATAAAGGTCAGCAGATAAAGAAGGATAAGAGGATATCTGTTGAAGATAAGGAATCATAGGAATCTAAGACTATTAAGAAGGAAAGAGGTAAGGAAGTGTGTAGTTTCTGTTGTCGGGCAAGCCACCCGTTCGAGAGATGTTACCAGAGACTTGGAGCTCGGAAGCAAGAGCAGGTGCACGCGATTCAGGGCGCTCTCAAAGAGAGATCAGTTTTTTCAAGTTGTAACAAGATGGGGCATGATGCAGCCCATTGCTGGAAGGACAAGAACTGTTATCTATGTGGGCGGAAGGGGCATGTAAAGACCCGTTGCCCGTAGGCTCAACCCCTGTTACAGCCATTGCCACTTCAGGCCTTGCCTCCACCGTAGCTTATGGACAAAGGGAAGGGCAAGTTGAACGTGGTCCGCGGATGAATCTCAGACATCGACCCAAGTTATTTCAGGTTAGATTCTAACCTAGTTTTATTTTCTAGGTGTGATCTAAATGTCAACGTTCCTTTCCCTTAGTCGCATATTTAATCTTATAGGAAAGTTTAAGGTAAGTAACCGCTGAGCGCGTGTCCTTTTTGATTCCGGTTCAAACCAATCGTTCATGGCTAGATATTTTGTAAGGCGTCACCGATTGACGCTCAATCATGTTGGTGAACCGTTCTATGTCAAGTTCCCCTCAGGTGATTCTGTGGTGTCAGATCAGGGAATTCAGGGTTGTCCAGTCCAGTTGGGGGATTTTCTCGCAGTTGTTGATCTAAAGGTTATATACTTGGAAGATTTTGATGTAATCCTGGGCATTGATTGGCTATCGAAGTACGATGCGGTAATCAAGTGCAAGGTCGGGCGCTTGGACTTCAAGATGGATGATGTCTTAGTCTACTCCCGCAATGCTGAAGAGCATGCGCAACACATGCGTCTGGTCTTGTCAACTTTGAGAGAGCATAAGTAGTATGCTAAGTTGAGCAAGTGTGAGTTTTGGCTACCTCAAGTCTCCTTTTTGGGCCACTGGTGAATAAGGATGGGATAACAGTTGATCCGGAAAAGATAGCTGCAGTGATGGATTGGAGTAGACATACCACTCCCAAGGAAATAAGAAGTTTTCTATGGCTTGCAGGATACTATAGATGGTTTGTAGAGGGATTATCTACACTGTCTGCGCCATTGACAAAATTAAAGCAGAAGCATGCATCCTTTTATTGGAGTTATAAGTGTTAAGAGGCATTCCAGGAGCTGGAGAGGAGGTTGTGCAATGCACTAGTCTTGACCCTGCCTACTGAAGGAATGGAGTATGTTGTGTATGTGGACACTTCGCATGTTGGGCTCGGATACGTATTGATGCAGGAGGGCAAACTTATTCCGTATGGGTCTAGGAAGCTGAAGGTTCAAGAACGGAATTACCCTACGCATGACCTAGAATTTACAGCAGTGATCTATGCTCTCAAGTTGTGGAGACTTCTGTTATATGGTGCTATATGCAAGATTTATATTGATCATAAAAGTATGAAATACGTCTTCACACAGAAGGAATTGAATTTGCGCCAGCGTAGATGGCTGGAGTATATGACAGACTACAATGTCGAGATCCAGTACCACCCGGGCAAAGCTAACGTGGTAGCGGATGCCCTGAGCAGGAAGACAGCTAAAAATTTTAACCTTTCAGTGGATTCACTGATGAAAGAATTCCTTTTGATGGGTATTTTAGTGGGAAGTAGCAGCTCGAATAGTGAATTAGAAGTGTTATAGCCTTCATGGATTACACTTTCTAGATTGCTTCAAAAGGAGGATCCAGATCTGTTGCATCTTTATAGTAAAGCTTTGAAGGGCGAGTTGCCAGAGTTTTCTATTGATGATATGGGAACCCTGAGATACCGTGGTAGGCTTTGCATTCCTGCTGTTAGGGATATTAGGTATCAGTTGTGCAAGGAGGCACATGGTTCTAATATGGCCTATCACCCCGGTTCGACCAAGATGTACATGGATCTGAAACAAATTGCTTGGTGGATGGGTAGGAAGGGTGATATAGCAAGGTTTGTATCTGAATGTTTAACCTGCAGGAGAGTCAAGGCCGATCATGGAAGGCTTGGAGGCAAGTTAACACCTTTGTAGATCCCGAGTTGGAAATAGGAGAGTATCTCGATAGACTTTATTACTAGATTGCGAGATCTCCCAGAGGTCATGACTCAGTTTGGGTGATTGTTGATAGACTGAAGAAGAGTGCTCACTTCGTGTCGTTCAAGATTGACTACTCAATGAATAAAATTGCAGAATTGTATTTGGACGAGGTCATCAGGTTTCATGAAGTATCAGTAGTATTGTATCTGATCGAGACTCCACATTCACGTCTCGTTTCTGGAAAAGCTTGTAAGAGGGGTTGGGTACCGACTTGAGGTATTCCAACACCTACCATCCGCAGACGAATTAAGAAACAGAAAGAGTAAATATGATCGTGGAGGACATGATTAGATGTTAAATTTTGGACCACGGTGGAGCGTGGGATGAGCGTCTGAGGCTAATGGAGTTTGCCTACAATAATAGCTATCAGGAGAGCTTGCAAATTGCTCCTTTTGAAGCTTTATATGGAACACGTTGCAAGACTCCTTTGTTTTGGGCTGAGGTTGGTGAGAGACCGTTGCTAGGTCCAGAATCCCTTGAAGAGATGGAAACTTCAGTTTGGCTCATCCGAGAGAAGCTTCGGTTCACCCAGGAGAGCTATGAAAAGTATGCCAATCGACGTAGGACCTATTTGGAGTTTGCCGTCGAGGATATGGTTTTCCTAAAAGTTTCCTCAATGTCTGGTATGAAGCGATTTGGTAAGAACCATATGTTAGACCCAAGATATGTGGGACCCTTCCGAATTGTTGAGCGGATTGGTGTTTCAGCTTATAGGCTCGACCTACCAGCGAATTTTCCCGGAGTGCACGATTATTTCCATGTAACTCAGCTGCGGAAGTGCGTGTTAAGCGACAGGCAGATTCTCGATGTTGTGCCCCAGATGTAGCCAAACCATTCTTTTGTGGAGGTGCTTGTTCGTATTTTGAAGTCTTAGGATCGAGTGCTGCAGAGAAAGACAATTCTCATGGTCAAGGTTCTTTTGAGAAATCAAGACGTCGAGAGTGCGACGTGGAAATTGGAATCAACGATGAGAGAATCTCATCCGCTTCTCTTCTCCTATTTCTTGTATGTCTTTATGTTTTTGATTGTTTTTAAGTTTATCGTTTTTGTTTGGTTTTGGTGTTATAATAAGTTTCGGGACGAAACTTCTTTTTAGGGGGAGTGACTGTAACGCCCCCGATTTTTCGATGATTTTATTTGATTTGGTATCGTCGTATTTATGACGTTGTGGGGTTACTTTTAACGTTGAGTTGACGACGTAGTGCCGTTAAGGAATTTTCGCGTCCGTGCAGTTGAGTCGGCCAAATTCTTGTTGTTATTGGATAATTTTGCATTTGGAATTCAAGTTGAATAATTTTGGACTTGCTTGTAAAGTTTCGTCGCAATTCGAGCGATATTCTGGCATCGGCGATTTTCCGAAGTTTTGTGTAAATTATGTTCGTTGTATACTTTGAAAATTTATATCTCGGGAATGGCTCGTCGGATTTAGGTTTTGACTTCGTCGTTGGGTTCGTAGCGTCAGCTTTTGCCTACGGTGTGGGTTTTGTTTAATTCAGAGCGCGTTTGGGCCTCCATTTTGAACTCGTGTTTCCTTATTAAAAAATATATAAATATTATTATTTTAATATTATAGTACTATTCAAAAATGTCTTTTACTATTCATTTGTATAGTTTAATTTTTTGGATGTATTTGTAAAAAACACTATTCATGCAAATTATTTTTCCTATTACACGAGTAATCTCATTTGTCTCGAGTACTGGCCTTCATCACTCGAGTGATGTATATACTGCTCTCGAGTGCTGCCTCTATTGTTCTCAAGTGTCACATATGCACTTCTCGAGTGCTTTTACTATTCATTCTCGAGTAAATCCATTTCTCTCGAGCGCTAGCCTTTCGTCTCTTGAGTGCTTCTTTTTCACCTCTCGAGTTCTGCTCTAATTCTTCTTGAGTTGCCCTGTACAGTTTGATTTCGGGCGCCGTTTTGAGAGTCAAAACGGTGTCGAACGAAAATGTAGTTAACATGAAATTTGTTCATCTCGATAAGATCTACAACTTTCATGTTGGACACTTTTTTTATTTGAAGCCATCTTAAGCCTCTATTTTTTATTTTCCCAAAAACTGCTCGTATATAATCCGTACTGTTCATTTCTACTCGAGTACTATTGATTTAACTCTAGTACCATTGATAATTCTCGAGTATAACTGATTTTTCACAAGTGCTACTGATTCCTCTTGAGTTCTAGTGATTTTTCTCGACTATTATACGCTCCTCTTGAGTATTTTGCTCTCATTCTCGAGTAACCCTTAGTCATCTCGAGTAGTCCCCTGCTGTTTACGTTCCGACGCAATTTTGAGGGTCAAAATGGTATCGTTTGAAAAAATGGTCAACATAAAATTTGTTCGTCTCGACGAGATATACAACTTTTATGTTGGACACTTTTTGATTTGATGTTGTCTAGGCCTCTATTTTTGATTTCTGCGAATAGACTCATAAACAATACGTTTTTTTTATAATTTAGACATAACGTTTTATACACACACATATATATATTCTCTTATATTAAAGATAATTAGAAATACAACTTCATCTTCTCCGATTTTTCTCCCAAACTAGAGCGGCGTGAGCGAGATAGAGATAACTTTTTCATGAATCTTCCGTGGCCGCTGACGGTGCTCCGGTTCTCGAAATCTTCAACTGAGTTTAGATCCGGAAATCTCTCGCCGAGAGCTACGCCATCGTTGTAATATTTTCACCATTCCTTGAGTTTTCTCATTAGGGTATTTCGGCCCTAACCTCTATTTCATCCACTCTTGTTCAGGTTTTGACTTCTCTCGTCTCCCTTAGTCCCGATTTGCGATGAGGCGTGTTTTGGAGACTTTATCTGGTAACACCAAGGCAAGTGGCTCCTTTCCTCCCTTTTTCTTTCCTCCTTAATTTCTCACGGTAAGACTTTCGTCATATATTATTGTTCTTGTTTCTTCAGAGTATAAGATGTTAAATCTTTTAGGTTTGCACTTAGGGTAAATTTTTCGATGTCGCTGAGTGTAGGACGCGTTGCGCTTTGTTTAGGTCAATGGTAGGTTTGGTCTTCGAGTTAGTGTTGAAAATCCTTAGGTGTTGTGCTGATTTTGGATGATGATGATGGGTATGTGAGGGTTGGTGTGGATAATAGCCCACCAAATTGGGGTCCCCTTATTTCTATGGATCATCACAGTGGGGGTATGCTTTAGTTCTCCTGTTCTGGACTGTTGGGTCTTATTGGCCCGATTTGGCCATTTTGCTGACCACAATGCCGCTTGTGAGAAATTTGAGGATCCGAAGTTTGGCTTTAGGGTGCTTGAGGTCGTTGCCATCTCCGGCCTACAATGTAGTCATACCACATCTTGATGATCCACCCTCTTCCGAGCCGTTTGTGCTCAGTTCGTTCCTAGTGGATTATGCCACAGTTTGCTAAATCTTGCTGTTTATATTCAGACTTGTTAATTTTCGCACTTGGTGCATTTTAATTCAGATGTATTTTATTGGCTAACCTTTCTCTACTCGATCAAATTTGGCTAATTATTGCTGTGTTTTTTTTTCAGTTCTCTATTTCCATTGGGTTTGGTTTGGTACACCCTCTTTTGTTAAATTCTTTTCATACTTGTTTACTTGTACTCTTGCCTCTTGTAATTTTGCTTGCAGAGGTGTTATTCTTTTGAATGCCTCTATTGCAGGGTTGTAGCCGGTGGTGTGGCTGAGTGGTGTTGTTGCTGTGTGTACCTCGTACTTGCGAGGTAGCTTTTGGAACTCTTGTTGTTTGGTTCAGACTTGAGAACTTTTAGTGGGTTTGTGTCAGGTGTTTGACGCCCACTGATTGTTTATTGTTGTTCTTGGATATTTTGCTAATTTCTAGTGTCTACTTTATGGTAGTAGTTCTTGCTCTCTGGAAAGGATTTATGCTAGGATGCCTATAGATATTTTCAAATATAAAACAAACAAATATTATTTCATGCATAACAAAATTTAAAACTCTAAGTCACTTTGTTTAATAACGTACCAACTACTTCGATATTATTATTATAAATTTAGAGTAATACATGCCATGAGTTTCCTTTTTGGGATGTTAGACTCATATAGGATTTCCAATTTTATTACTATAGTATTTTTCCACTGCGTTCAACTACTTTTTCCCTGGTGGACTAGTGTGCCACAAAGCCGAGGGATATGGCTGATTGTCTAACCCAAACTAAACTTCTTCAATTGATCATTTAAATCTTATGTTTCTATTGATTTGGAGTGTTGCATGAGCGTCTGTAGTTATCCCCTGCTGACGTGGCATCATGACGCTCATTTTCCCTTACTCTGATATTCCGTCATTGTAGGAGAATTGTGGGTTGTGATAGTTGGTAGCGTGTCCCAGGGCGTGTCCAAATCTGGGTACTAGAATGGGTCTCGAGTGTGTCTTGAGTGAGGCACATGGCCTGGGACACAGGCGTGTCCCAGGGCGTGTCAGGGTGATACGGCCAGGGACATGGGAGTGTCCGAGGTCGTGTCCTGCTAAGGTTTGTAATCGGGCTGTGTTAATTGTGGCACACAGCCTATGACACGGGCTTGTCACAGGGGCGTGTTTGGTACACGGCCAAGGACACGGGCGTGTGCCTTAGCCATTTTATTTTCGGGAGTGTTGATCCTGTGCCGATTCAGGGACACGCCCCTCAACACGGGTGTGTACCACGTGACACGAGCGTATCAGGGCTTGACACGGGCGTGTCTAATCCCGTGTCCTGGTCTGGATGGAGTCAGTTCCTTAACCTCTTAGGTATCTCGGCCTGTGATACGGGCGTATCACAAGCCGTGTCAGACGCAAAATAGATATTTCAGGGCAGATCGTGGCCATCCATTTCCTTCATCTTTGATCAAGTGGTCCAAGCTTCTTCCTGTAGAGATAAGGCCAAGGAATGAGATGGATTTCTCATTATACTTGTGATCACTCTCTTTCCAATCTAGAGAGAAGGGAGAGCTTGGAGGAGGAGAAGGAGAAGAGATCTGGTTGTCGGAGGAGCGTCAGCGGTCCGACTCGTGATCCTAGGCCAACGTTGTGGAGGCAAGGCCGTCGCAGTGATTTATAACCGGCCAGTTTTCCATGGCTCCTAAGCGATCGTCATGGGTAACGATCTCCTTCTTGGACAAGTGAAGTCCTACATTATGCATGTGCATGGGATCCTCCACCAAGAGGTTGAAAGCGTATGTGATTCCAGCGGTGGAGTGTGTATCTAGACCCGGAAGTGCGTAGTACGGAATAGGAATTCTGTGTGAAGCCCATCTGGACGGGTAGTCTAGATTGGTAATGCTTATATTGCGAACTAGAGAAGACTCCGTGTGTATAACGTGTAGCTTACGGAGATGGTGAGGACGCTTGTGAATTGTTGTAAGAAAGCTTTTTATAGCTCCTTTGGTTGTATGCTCTGCTTGTGCGGAGAGATGGATTGGAAGGAAAGTGGCACTGTGTGTTGGTGTTATGAGAGATCGATTGGTAGCAATGCAGAGGTGTGGTTTCACGGGCTTATTACTCTTTGGTGGGAAGTTGATCTAGAGGTACTGTATACCTGCATTGTGAGCGGTCGATTATTGGCAACGCAGAGGTGTTGTTTCACAGGCTTGTTACACTACGAGAGTAGGTCGACCTATAGTGCTCACTAGTTGTCGTGAGGTGAACGCCTCTGAGTGGGTTGGGTGTGTGAGGTCTTCAACAGGGGTTTGGAGGCTTATGCCCGGCCAACAAGTTAATAACTAGGAATCAGTGGTGGGACCTAGAGGATTTCGGTACATCGTAAACGTGCCCTGAGTGCGCGGAGTGTCTGGTACGAAGGCCGACATTTATGATGTGGTTGTGCCTTAGTGCACTTGTTGTGATATATATATATTATGATTGCAATGCATGCAAGGAAGGAATTACTTCCCCGGGTAAGGGGTAGGATCATTATAATTGGTCAGCTGAATGCTGACCATTTCTTTGTTTATCACCCTTGGGGTGGACGTCCATATGAAGGTGCTGCCCATGTTGATGTTGACTTGGATTGAGCGGGCTGAAGCCCTTGCTGCTGCTGCTACATGTAGGCCCTTGAAGGCCGTGCAAATCTTTGGATTTCATGTGCGGCCTACGTGCCGATGTATGAAATCATATTTTGTAAAGAGAAACATGTAAGGCCTTAAGGCCGTGAGCGGGGTGTGTGCTTGTATACATTCCTTGTGTTATATATAAATATGGTATTTATATAGTACTTGACATTCATTGGTTGAGTTCTTGCACGTAATAAACTTCCGCTAGAATGCTCTGAGTTAGGGTGCGATGGTGGTTTGGTATTAACCTGTGACCTCGCCATCTGTTTGTGGTATATAGTGTGGGGCCCCGGCCGGACCTTCTCTGATATTATATTTAACGGGTGGAGTCACAGCTAAGTTAGGGATGAGAGTTGGAAAAACTCCATAGTTAAGCGTGCTTGGGCTGGAGCAGTACTGGGATAGGTGACCTCCTGGGAATTCTCCATAGTGCACGCTTAACCGGAGAGTTTCCCTCATCAAAGGGAGGCTGTGGCCACCAACAACCCGCCTGTGGAGGGAGAGGGGTTAGGGTGCTTGGTCTACAGCCCGGTAACATGATCGGTAAAAGACCACTCTTGTGTGGTGGAGAGGTGTTACAATAAAAAGTGCACTTTTTATTGTAACGTCCCTAGCCGATCCAACGGGACAAAGCCACGGCTCCTCTCTAGGAGCCGTTACCGGGCTGCATCCCAAGCACCCCAATCCCTCTCCAGCCCACTGGCGGGTTGTTGGTGGCCACAACCTCCCTTTGATGAGCGAACTTGACAGTTAAGTTGGGTCGTACGGGGACTTCCCAGGAGGTCGACCATCCCAGGAGGTCACCCATACCAGCTTAATTGGTGGTGAGAAGTGAAGGAACTCCGTAGTTAAGCGTGCTTGGGCGAGAGTAGTACTAGGATTGGTTACCTCTTGGGAAGTCCCCGTACGAACCAACTTAACTGTCGAGTTCGCTCATCAATGGGAGGTTGTGGCCACCAACAACCCACTAGTGGGCTGGAGAGGGATTAGGGTGCTTGGGTTGTAGCCCGGTAACGCCGCCTAGAGCGGAGTCGTGGCTTTGTCCCGTTGGATCGGCTAGGGACATTACATGATGCATCCACATAAACAATATAATCTGATAGGCAAATTCAACACTGGAGTAGTGCACAATCTCTTTTTCAATTCTTGAAAAGCATCATCGCACTTATTCCTCCATACAAACACCGCATTCTTCTGGGTAAGCTTAGTTAGTGGCACAAAAAATGTAGAAAATCCTTCCACAAACCGTCAATAATAGCCTGCCAACCCAAGGAAGAATCTTATCTCTTTGGGTGGGTAGGTCTTTTCCAATCCATTACGACAACTATCTTTTCAGGGTCAATAGAAATTTCGTCGTTATTCAAAACATGACCCAAAAAAGAAACCTGAGGTAGCCAAAACACACACTTAATCAACTTTGCATACAAATTATGTTCTTTCAAAGCATATAGAACTTGTCGCAAGTGCTGGGAATGCTCCTTAGCACTCCAGGAATAAATAAGGATATCATCAATAAACACGATCACAAAACGGTCCAGAAAATCTTTGAGCACTCTGTTCGTCATGACCATGAAGGCAGAGGGTGAATTCATCAAACTAAAGGACATTACCAGGAACTCAAAATGTCCATGCCGAGAACGGAAAGCAGTCTGCGGAATATCTGACTCATGGATTTTCAACTGATGGTAGCCTAAATGAAAGCCAATCTTCGAAAACACTGTACTACCATACATCTTGTCAAAGAAATCATCAATCAGCAGCAAGGGATACCAGTTCTTGATAGTTACTTTTTTCAATTCCCTATAATTGATGCACAACCTCATAGATCCATACTTCTTCTTTACAAACAACACGGGAGAACCCCAATGCGAAGAACATGGCCTAATGAATCCTTACTACAGCAACTCATCCAGCTGGGTACGCAACTCTTCCTGCTCACGTGGGGCCATACGGTACGGTGCCTTAGCAAAAGGGCAAGTACCCGGCTCCAAATCTATCACAAACTTCACATCTCCCTCATGCGGAAGACCACGAAGACTGTCTGGGAAGAAATCAGGAAACTCTCGAACTACATGTGAAATTCAAGCCAATAGGTAGATAATCAAATAAATGGAGGGGGGTGAATAGGTGACCCTTTTTAAGATTCCTTGCAATTCTTTGCCTTTAATTTAACAATAATAATTTCATCATAGATTATAGCATACACAAAACACAAATCAAGAACAGTTCACAGCATACAACTCACATAATTTATAGTAGTTCACCTATCAAGGGTATATCCACTTTCTCCCTTCTTCCTCACTAGCAATATGCTAGATAAGGTTATAGCTCTTCCTTTTCAACTCGGATCCAAAGATCCTACAGGCTCAGTTTCTATCAAGAAACCTACACTCAGACAAACTGGTCCTACCTCTGAGATTTCCTCAATCTCCTACCTCAGGACCTCTCAAGGACCCTACCTCAGCCTTTATTGAATAGACATACAACTCAGTGATTTACCCAAACCACCTATCTCAGGTCCCTCTAGAAGCCTACCTCAGCTTTTATAATTCAGGCTTACAAACTCAGAGAAAAGATTCTCCTACCCACTCAAATCTCCAGGAGATCTTACAATATAAAGTGATAATATAAAACACAGATAACATAAAACCTATAATCTATTATATCTGTTTACACAGATTCTTCAAATCGGCTGCAATTGGATTTTTTCTTAATAGATCTGCAAATTGAAAAGTTCCTTCTTTGAATCAACAATCTTCTTTGATGTTGATCGGCGTGAATACCTTGAAGATGTTGTTGATTAGATACAAATTTATCTTCAGATCAACCTAGTAAAAGGGATTTGAAGATCTTCTTGAAGACCTTCATCTTTTTCCGCTTTCTCGGAAATGTCGCCTTGTTAAGACTTGGAAGAAATTATAACGAGAAATTCTGATTTATTTATTTGATCTGTCAGTTGTTCCTCTTATTGTTTTTTAAGAAGGCAAGACCTTCTATTTATGTAAAACGCAGATGACTTGATCCAGTTTGATGACGTCAGCAACATACATCAAATCCTTCCTTTACCAGTTTCTGTTGAAGTATGAGTTTTCTACAACAGACTTGACAGTCCTTACTTGTCTTGACATGTTTAGTGTTGACTCAACATATTCTGAACCATAAGTGTCGAGTTTTTCTAGATGTCTCAACATATGTGTTGAGATATCTTAGTAGTCTCGACATAATCTAACTTGAATATTTTCATCAGAAGCTGAAAGTGTCGAGACAGATGACAAGTTTTGACACACCCGTAATCTTTGTCAACATCTCTTTATACTGCCTTGTGTCGAGATAGTTAGATTGTCTTGACACAACTGTCTGCTGTGTCGACATCATCTGATTTTGTCTTTTGTCGAGACAGTGAGATTGTCTCGACACAATCTGTCTTTGAGGTGTCGACACAATTGAACTTTGTCGACACATATGTGCTTAGACAATTTCTACACTTTAAATCCTGCACAGGTAAACTTAACATGCATCAAATACAACTTTGTGTATATCATTGAGTTGACAAGGGGTTTATCTAAATAAGATACACAATTCCCAATATACCCAACAATCTCCCCCTATTTAGAGAAGTCATAAACCCAATTAAATGATATACACCACAATACCAAAATATAATGCAAAAGATTTAGTATAACAACAGATTTATATTAAGATAACAAAAACAAAATAAAATAAAATGAACATTTTCATTTCATTTAACAAAACTTAACCATTCCAAAGATTACAAAATGTTATAACAGATTTACATAATTTCTAGACAATACAACATAATCTAAGATTGATCTGGCTCCTTAATGACAATGTCTTTGCCTGATTGAATTTTGGCTTTAACTTCTGGTATACTGTCATCAGCTACCTTCTTACCTTTTTTGTCCTTGATAATTGAAAGTTTTTCAGCCTTAAGTCTTTGTCTTTCAAAGTAATGGAAGGGCTTGGGGAAATATGTGCTTGATTCAACAGCAGTGGCTGGAATCACCCCATTCTTTCGATCTCTTCTGAACTTATAGATAACATCTTGTTTCTTAAGGTGCTTACTCCATTTCTTCTCAGAGTACGACTTACCCTGTCATGTCTATTATTGTTAATTGCTTGCCAAATAGTGAGTATAATATTTCTAGAGGTTGTACTCCACTACTCAAAATCATGCTTAGCCTCTGCCTGTTCTCTAAATCTTTTCTTAGACATTTTGACTTCTTTTTCTTTCAACAGGGCATCATCAGTTATCTACACCTCTTCACAAATAACATTCTTAGCATTAGGTGGAGAACTGTATATGGTCTGAACTTCACTTTGAATATTCGAAAAATTTTGTGGAGAATATAGTATCTGTTCTATAACTAGAGGAATCTGAAAGTGAGGGTAAGATCTATCTCAACTCTAGAGGGGGGGTGAATAGAGTATTTTAAAATAATTTTTCACAGTTGAAATAAACAGCACATATAAAATTCAATTTATGATATAGTGTAGAGTGCTAGTAAGAAGTTAAAAACCAAGAAGTAAAGAGCACAGCACACAGCAGACAAATCACACAAACAAACCAGAAGACACAAGGAAATATAGTGGTTCCCCAAAAACCTGGGTACATCCACTCTTCTACCACCCTTGGTAGGAATCCACTCAGGATGAGTTGATCAGGTGTCCTGACACCAATGAGCTTTTGATAAGGTGCTCAAAAACCAAAACTGGATTTTTTTTGATAAGGTGTCTTGCCACCACTGAGTTTTGACAAGGCTCTTAGAACCAGACAGAACTTTTGAAGGGAGTTCAAGAACCCTTTACAGCAGGAAAAAGAAAAAGGTAAAGAGGTGAGGTTGTCTTCTCTGTTCTCAAATCAAATGAGAGAAGACTAGTGAATCTTTTGTTGTCAAGGCTCCCCCTGAGATGCTGAATGAATCAGGAATGGAAGCTTTGCTCTAGGGTGATAGGTCTTCAGATCTTTAGATCTCCAGCAAAGAATTGTTTCAGCA
This sequence comes from Platanthera zijinensis, assembly GCA_039513925.1. Classification (NCBI taxonomy): domain Eukaryota; kingdom Viridiplantae; phylum Streptophyta; class Magnoliopsida; order Asparagales; family Orchidaceae; genus Platanthera; species Platanthera zijinensis. Next base: position 130,186,438 of record CM077082.1, read on the forward strand.
AAGAGGCTGAAAGATGAGGTGTCTGGAGTTCTTTGAGATGAGGCTTTGATCACTTTTCTGTAAGCAAGAGGATGGTTATCTTTCACAGCTTAATTCTTCTTGTTCTTCTGTAACAGTGTGTGTCTCTTGATTCTATCGTGTATTGACTCTGGATTAATTCTCTTGGAAAGTAGTGTTGGAGAAGACGATCTTATTCTCTGAATATTATTCTTCCAAGATAGCCGTTATCAGACATTAAATGCCTTCCATAAATGATTTGTCTTCTAGAGGAAAGTCCAATGAAACATTCCTGAATATTTCCTTGAAACTTGTTCCAGAATAAATGAAAACGGCTGGCAAATCTTCTTGAAATTAAATGCTGAGAAAAAAACATACCAAAGACCGGCAGCATTTGAATTCTTAAGAACGTCGATCTCTCAAAATAAATGTCGATCTGAGCTCCACGATCGTCGACCAGAGCTCAGAGAAGGAATAGATCATTCTGACAGAAAACGTCGATCTGAGCTCGAAGATCGTCGACCTGAGCTCAGAGATATTGAAGATAAGCAGTAGACAGAAAACTTCGATCTGAGATCGACTATCTAAGTTCTTGGTCTGGCAGAAGTAGTCGATCTGATTAAGGCAGAGATCGTTGACCTAGACTTCAACAGAAAACGTCGACCTGAAGCAAACATAGATCGTCCACCTAAACTTTCCCAGAAATAGTCGACCTAAGCACAGCCAGAGATCGTCGACCAAAGCTCGACGATCGTCGGACTGAAGCTCGACGATAGTCGACCGAAGCCAGCAACAAGCAGAAGGATGAGGACATAAGTAGTCGACCTAAGCTCGACGATCGTCGACCTGAGCTCGACGATAGTCGACCGTCGTTCGACTATTTTTATCTCTTTACTTAGCTTGAAATCTTGAGCTTGAATGGTCCTTGGGGGCAGCTTCAAACCTAAGTTCTAAGCCCTAGACTCATTCTAATGTTGACATTTATACTATATAACTAGGTCAACCTGGTTTCCTAAGAGAAACATAGTGATCCTTGCCCAAATTAGTAATAGGGTGTTCCAACAATCTCCCCCTATTTGGGTTAGGATTACTATTTACAGACAAAAATAGGAAATAAATAAGCATACATCAACACAAAAGCTAAATCAATACTGCAGAGGAGGTATATAGCAGCAATGCAGATCACAGATAAAAAGACAGCAAATATCCAAGGGAGAATGATGTTCAGCTTACACAGTTTACTTCTTCTCAGTTCCCTTTTTAAACAAAATTTCTCTGTTAGGATTCTGACTTTCTTTCTTTGATCTTCTGTCATCCTCTGCACCTAGAGAAGTTTGAGATCTTGGCCTTGGAACTACAGCCTCTGGGTGCAGCTTCATGTAGTCTTCTGGGTTGAAAAACTTTCTAGAAGCATATCTTTCCAATTCTTTCTTCCTTTGATCTAATAAAGTTGTTATATTGGAGATGTCCATGCCTTGCTCTCTGGCTTTCTTTAATTGATCAAGAGCAGCTAGTTCTTTCATTCTTGCTGTCCAAGATAAAGGATTGTTCTCAGGATCCTCAAAAGGAACAGGAGCTTCATACCTGTTGAGAGATTCAGAAGCAGGAGGAGTCCTGGAAACAATTGTGTCTTTCAGCCTGTAAGGTAAAGGACCTGAAGAAGAGTCAGAGTGGCCTTGTCCTTCCCTTTGATAAGATCTTTGTCCTCTCTGATTTCCTCTATAATGACCCCTTCTGGGTTGATATCCTATTTGATGTTGTCCCCTTTGATAGTATCTTGGAAAAGATTGGGAGGAGCTTTGCCTTGAAGCTAGAGCTTGAGGGGCTGAGCCTGATCCAGAATCTGGAGGAGGAGGAGGAGGCTGATATTGTGAAGATCCTTTTTCATATTTATCAAGCTTCCTTCTCTTCTTCATAGCTTTCTGTTGATTCTTGGAGTATTGCATCCATGGCTCAGAAATGGGGCAATCATGCAGAATGTAGTAGGGAATATCATTGGAGTCTTTTGTTGTAGCTGGAGGAACTGACATCATGGCTTTGCTTCTAGCTTTCCTCTTCTTGGCAATGGTATGGGCAGAGTCATCTGATTCAGTCTGGAATTGGTCACTATCTGAGCTTTGTGGTCTGTCATACAGATCATCAATGCTTTTCAAGTACTTTTCTTGTATCTTTAACTGATCAGAGGTCAGAACAGGAGCAACAGCAGCAGCAGACACTTGGGCAGGAGTAGGCATAGCAGCAGGTGTGGGATCTTCTAGGTAGGAAGCAAGTTCTTCATCAGCAGTTGCTAGAATCATCTCTATATCTTCAGCAGCAGCAGCAGCAGTTCCAACAATAGGAGGCACAATGGCCTTAGTAGCAGCATCAGGAATATTCACAGCCTTCCAGGAATTGATATAGGATTCAATGAGGCTGGGATCACAAACAGATACAGGCACAATGGCCTTAGACAGATCTTCAGAGAGAGGTACTGGCAGAAATCTGAAATGAACTGTATCAAATTGAGATAGCAGGATCTGAAGATTTAGTGCAAAAGCACATTCACTGGCAGGAGCTGGAGCTAGAGCAAAAACAGGAGCATCCACTGGCACATCCACTACTTCATAAAGCATCTCCCCCTTCCTTGGTTCAAGGAGAGCTGAACCAAGGCACCCAGTAGAAGGGATTGCCTGGGAGGAGGAAAAGGAAGAAAGCTTGGTGGATAGCTCCTGAACTTGTTTCAGGAGTGGAGCCAGGGAGGTCTCCAACAGAGATGTCAGCCTGGGAGCTAACAACTCATAAAGTCTGTCTGCCAATCTGGAAGATCTACATGCTCAAGTGAGGCTTGAGCAGAGGTAGGAGAGAAGGTTGTTGGAAGGATGTTGGCTGGAGCTGGTGGCATGGGGAAAGAGGAGATAGGAGGTGAGGGAATGGATGGTTCTGAGGATGGAATTGTGGAGATAGAAAAGGTTGAGGTGGAGATAGGTGAAGAGAGAGAGGGTGTGAAGGATGGTTGGGAGAGAATGTCATGAAGCATTTGTTGAAAAGATGCGGTAGAGGGTGGCTCAGGAGGAGTGGAGGGTGAATCATCCATGAAGGAATCATCTGCAAGGGAAAAAGATGGTAGGGTGAAGGTTGAATAAGAGAAGAGAGGATGGAATTCCTCTGAGGTGGATACAGGAGGGGATGAAACTGGTGAGGAAATGGTAATTGGGGATGCTGTGTTTATGGTTGTGACTGGTGGTGAGGAGGAAATGGCTGGGGTAGATACAGCTGGAGGAGGAAGAGAGGCAGGCAACACTTCTGCTGGTGGAGTGACTGAAGCAGTCCTTGTGCCTGAAGGAAGTGGTGCAGTAGCTCTTGTAGGGTTGATGATTTGCCTGTCCCATTTGCTGAATAGGGCACAGGAGAGCCTCTTGGATGCATTGATGAACATCCCAGAGGAGGTTAACAGTTCAGGGCATCTGTGGTGCAGATAGACCCCTAAGATTCTCCCAAAACTCACGACAGTCTTATTGATCTTTTTCTTAATTAAGTTGAAGAAGATGGATCCCCAATCAAGGTGTTTCTTATCGACTAAAGCTCCCATCAAGCAAAGTTGATATCTAGAGATGGTGTCATGAGCTGAGTGCTTGGCCAACAGCACTTTCCCAACTACATCAGCCAGGAATTGATATTCCAGAGACAGATTTTTCTTTAAAAGTTTGTTAGGGTTGACAGCATTGTGACCCATTCGATTAAGCATTGAATCATAATCTTCTCCAGATAATTCAATAGAATCTTCTCCAGTACTAAGTTGAAAGACATCTGTTAAGAGAGCCGGTGATAGATGTACCTGAGTTCTTTTAATGATGCCGACGACAGAGTTCTCAGTCTCGTCTGTCACTGTAAACCACCATTCTTTGATCTCTTCTGAAGCAATTTTCATCCGTGTAGTCATTATTTGAGTCAACTGTTGTTCTATGAATAGATTCAGAATGTCCTTGAAGCGCTGGTCGCTTCCATCAAACAAGTTTATGTCTATATCAAATCCTGTATCAAATTTCATCTTAGAGATAGCAGCACTGGATTCTGCCATTTGCACCTGCAACAGAAAACAAAACACGACCAAGTGTAGAGGATTTGGAGGGAAAACGAAGAAGGTTGCAGAGTATGAAAGCGCAAAAGGAGAACGACGGCTGAAGAAATGATTTTATATTAGGGTTCGACGGCAAAACGGAAAATCGTGGAGCTCAGTTTGAAGAAGCGTCGAACTCAGCTCGACGATTTGGGCTGCAGAAGGAATCTGAAGAGACGTCAATATCGTCGATCTCCGTTCGACGATGTTGATAAGCGTCGAGCTCCGCTCGACAGCCTCTGAACAGAAGGAGAAAAAGCCTAGATCTAGCGAAGACTCTGAACTCAGATCGACGACTTCGGGAACGTCGATCTTTGGTCGACGATTTTTGGAAAATCGTCGATCTTCGTTCGACGATTTCTGGGAAAACATCGAGCGCAGTTCAGAGACAAAACTTGTTCTACAGACACAAAAAGAATTGATTTTTAGCCTAGTCTTGGTCTGTTTTAGCTTTTCAAAAACTTGTACTTTAGTTTAGGCTTCCTCCATCTAACATGCCTAACTGATTTAGGAAGAAGCTGTGTTTCTTTTCATCCAAAGGCTTGGTGAAAATATCTCCCCTTTGCAAATCAGTTGGGATATATTGAAGTTCAATTTTATTTTTCTCTACATTATCTCTCAGAAAGTGATGCCTAATTTCTATGTGTTTTGTCCTACTATGGAGGACTGGATTTTGTGCTATAGAGATAGCACTAGTATTATCACAGAAAATTTTTGACTTCTCTAAGTTGTAACCATAGTCTAGAAGCTGATTTTGTATCCACAATATTTGTGAGCAACAACTGCCTGCAGCCATATACTCAGCTTCAGCAGTTGAGGTTGACACAGATGTTTGTTTCTTACAAAACCAAGAGACAAGTCTATCACCAAGGAACTGACAAGTTCCACTGGTGCTTTTCCTGTCTATTCTGCATCCAGCATAATCAACATCTGAAAATCCAGTTAAATCAAATGCTGAATCTTTTGGATACCAGAGACCTAGATTTGGACAACTTTTAACATACCTAAGAATCCTCTTAACTAAGATTAAGTGTGACTCTCTAGGGCTAACTTGGAATCTAGCACAAATACATGTAGCAAACATTATATCAGGCCTACTAGCTGTAAGGTACAATAAAGAGCCAATTATTGCTCTATATGTTGTCTGATCAACAGGTTTCCCATATTCATCAGCATCTATTACAGCATTTGAGGGCATGGGTGTTTTCATACATGATGCATCAGACATACCAAATTTCTTAACCAATTCTTTTGCATACTTGGTTTGAGAAATAAATATGCCTTCAGCATGTTGCTTGACTTGCAGTCCTAAGAAGAAGGACAGCTCACCCATACTACTCATTTCAAATTTAGAATGCATAAGCTTGGAAAACTTTTTGCACAAGTTTGAATCAGTAGAACCAAATATAATGTCATCTACATAAATTTGCACTAGTAGGGTATGGGACTTATGGGTTCTAATAAAAAGAGAGTTTGGTCTACTCTCCCCTAACAAAATCATTTTCCAGAAGAAAGCATGCTAGGGTCTCATACCATGCTCTAGGAGCTTGCTTGAGACCATATAATGCTTTATGCAATTTGTAAACATAATCAGGGTGAGTTAGAGAGATAAAACCTGGAGGTTGTCTAACATAGACTTCCTCTTTGATGTCCCCATTGAGAAATGCACTCTTTACATCCATTTGGTACACTTTGAAACCTTTGTGAGCAGCATAGGCTAGGAATATTCTGATGGCTTCTAACCTTGCAACTGGTGCAAAGGTCTGATCATAGTCTATTCCTTCTTGTTGAGAGTACCCTTGAGCAACTAGCCTTGCCTTGTTTCTGACTATAACTCCTTGATCATCCAGCTTGTTCCTGAATACCCACTTTGTTCCAACAATGGGATGATCCTTTGGCTTAGGCACTAGTTCCCAAACCATGTTCCTTTCAAATTGATGCAACTCCTCTTGCATTGCAATGATCCAGTGTGGATCTTGCTCTGCATCTTGAATGGATTGAGGCTCAATTTGAGAGAGGAAGCAAGTGTGCATCAGGTTCTTGTTGACCTGATTTCTAGTTTGCACACCAGCTGAGATGTCTCCAATTACTTGAGAGATTGGATGGTTTCTTGTTGTTACTAGATCAATAGGGGGTGTTGATGGTTCACCAACCTGTGTTGTTGTTTCCTCTTGTAGAACAACAACTGGATCTTCAAGGTGATTTTCTTCCAGATATTGAACTTCTTCTTCATCATCACTGCTCTCATTCTTTTCAGCAACTTGCAATTTGTTCAAGTCTTCAGCTAGAGAATGTACCTGCAAAGGTTCTATGGTAGAAGCATTCTTCTCCTTGAAAGACATGTTAGCTTCATCAAAAATAATATGAACAGATTCTTCAATTTTATAGGAAGATTTATTATAAACCCTATAGGCCTTGCTGATCATGGAGTATCCTAGAAACATTCCTTCATCAGCTTTAGCTTAGAATTTTGCTAGATATTTCTTGTCATTATTATGAATAAAACAAGTGCAACCAAAAACTTTAAAATAGCCTATTTTAGGTTTCTTCCCTTTGAGCAATTCATAGGGAGTCTTGCCCTTCAGTTTGTGTATCAGGCTTCTGTTCAACACAAAGTTGGAGGTGTTCACTGCCTCAGCCCAAAAGGATAGAGGTAGGTGAGCATCTGCCAATAATGTAGTTGCAGATTCAATGAGTGTTCTATTTTTCCTTTCAGCTACCCCATTTTGTTGAGGAGTTCTAGGAGCTGAGAAAGTGTGTCTGATCCCTTCACTTTGACAGAACTCTTGCATGAGAAGAGAATCAAACTCTGTCCCATGATCACTTCTGATCAGGGCAATGTGAGTGTTGAACTCAATCTGAATGCATTTGAGAAAATCTGTCAAACACTTGAAGTTATCAGACTTCTTCCTCAGAAAGAATACCCAAGTGAATCTTGAGAAGTCATCTACAACCACTAAAGTATAGGATTTCCCTCCTAGGCTTTGTACAGATATGGGTCCAAAAAGATCCATGTGCAATAGGTACAAAATCCTAGGTGAATCACTCTTATTAATTGATTTAAAACTACTTTTAGTTTGCTTGCCTAATTGACAAGCCTTGCAAAGTCCTTCCTTCTTGTAGGGACCAGAAGGTAGTCCTCTAACAAGGTTGTCTTTGGATAGCCTAGCAATAGTTCTAAGGTTAATATGCTCTAGTCTCTTATGCCATAAAATATTAGATTTTAAAATGGAATTGAACAGGCAAATATCTACTACAGGTGAATGAAAATCCACTAAGTAAATGTTACCTCTTCTGTTACCTGTCAACACAGTTGTGTTGTACTCTGACTTGACCTTGCATATGGTTTTGTTGAATGTCACTTGATATCCTTCATCACACAGTTGACTGATACTTATCAAGTTGTGCTTGAGTCCTTCAACATATGCCACCTTCTTGAAAGTGACTGAGCCAATTTGGACTGCACCATATCCTTTTGTAGTACCAAAGCTTGAGTCTCCAAAAATTACTTTGGGTCCAAGCTTGGCTTTGAAGGAAGTGAAGTTGTCCTTGTCCCCTGTCATGTGCTTTGAGCACCCACTATCCAGATACCATTGATGGTTTGATGCTGGATAGGTCTTCACCTGCACAAGAAACAGCTTATTTGTTTTTGACCCAGTTAACCTTGGGCCTAGGTTGATATCCCTTGAATTCTGAAATAAAAGACATCCCAGGTTGATCCTTATAACCTTCAGGATGGTATCTCCTAGGAGGTACTATCCATTCAGTATAGGGATTAAAGCCTTGGGATGTGGGACTTCTAGGATTGAATATAGATGTGCCATTGAAGGAATGTTCACAGTCCTGATTTCTGTTCGACGATCGTCGAACTGAGGTCGACGATCTTGGGTCAGATCGTCGATCTCTGTTCGAAGATCGATTACACTGAAGTTCAGAGTTTGGATATCGTCGAGCTGAGGTCGACGATCTGTGGTTAGATCGTCGAGCTCTGTTCGACGATCGTCGAGCTCTGCTCGACGCCATCTGTTGAACTGAATTTTTCTCTGACAGATCTGCATTCTTCCTAGCTACCTCTATTACTCCCTTTCCTTTGTCAGAGACAAATTTGATTGGAGTTGATAATATTATAGGTTGGCTGGATGAGGCACCCAAGCCCAGTGTGCTATTAAATCTAGAGTTCACTGTGCTTGTGATGTCCATCAGTCTGATACTTCTCCCATTTAGGGATTCTTCAAACTTTTTGGCCTTTGATAGTTCACTTTTCAGTGAAACTATCTCCTCCCTACAGCATTCTAACTCCTCAGAGAGTTTGAGGTTCTTTGAGTTTAGGACACTATGCTCAGATAATTGATTCCTGAGAGAGATTATCTCCTTCTCAGATTTTAATAAATCTAGGCACAGTGTCTTAAATTCATTTTTGAAGTCCTCAGAATTAAAATCAAAAGAGTTGATTACCTAATCTTCATCTGGTTGAGTTTCTGAATCTGATTCTGATTCTTCATCAGAGTTTTGCTATGAGGCATTGATAGCCATCATGCAAAATTCTTTTTCATCTTCATCATCCTCATCATCACTGGAACTGGATGAGGCTTCAGATTCCTCTTCAGTCTCACTCCATGTCTCAGCAACAAAGCCCTTCCTTGTATGTTTGTTCTTGCTGGAGGAGGCTTTGTCTGAGCTGTTCTTCTTGTAATCCTTTTCTTTTCTTCTTTCTCTTCTTTCCTTCTTGTCCTTATTCTTGTTTTCTGGACAGTCAGGCACAATGTGGCCTGGTTTCCTGCAACCAAAGCATATAATTTCTTTATTGTTATTTGATTTATCATACCTTGGTTTATCATGACCCTTGTATGGTCTCTTTCTGAAGTCTTTTCTGGCCATCTTGTAGAATCTTTTGGCCAGTAGACTTATGAGCTCATCATTTCCTGTAGCTTTATCTTCAGGCTCCTCTTCTGCAGCTTTGAAGGCTATGGTCTTTTCTTTCCTTGTGGCTGGAGAAGTAGCCTTTTGTTCTTCTTCTCTATTTTTAATGAGCAGCTCATAGGATTTGAGCTTGCCCAGGAGAGCTTCAGTGGTAATCTCATTTAGACTTCTGGCATCCTTGATTGGCCAGATTCTTGAATCCCAAGTGCTGGGGAAGCACATCAAGATTTTGTCATTCAGCTCAGTTAGTGAGATTTCTTTGTCCAGGGTTTTTAACTCATTGACAATTAGACTTAGTCTATTGTACATGTCAGCCACTGATTCAGCTTCTCCCTTTTTGAAGTTCTCATATTGGCTTATCAGATGAGATCTTCTATCTTTCCTTTCATCAGCAGACCCTGAGACAATTTCAGAGAGCTTGTCCCAAATTCCTTTGGCTGAGTTACAGTCAGCTACTTTCTAAAATATCTCATCAGACATTGTCTGAGCTAAGATGTTCATGGCCTTTGCATCTGCAGTTTTCCATTTCTTTATGTCTGCATCTGTTCCTGAGGGAGGTGGAACAGCATTTGTGCTTGAGCTTGCTGGTGGACTTGGACAAACTGTCAAGACAGAATTGAAAATATCTTCATCAATAGAATTCATGTATAATCTAATCCTTGCCTTCCAGAGTGCAAACTTGGAAAGGTTGTACACTAGTGGTCTGGTGCTTGCATAATCTTTGTTCTGTGCCATGTCTTTAAATAAATAGATAGATGTATAGAAAATAATCCTCTTAAGAGATTGATCTTATCAAGGATCTTTTGGTTCAGGTGTTAGCCTGTATGAGCAACCAACCTCCCTCTGATACCAATTGAAAGTGAGGGTAAGATCTATCTCAACTCTAGGGGGGGTGAATAGAGTATTTTAAAATAATTTTTCACAGTTGAAATAAACAGCACATATAAAATTCAATTTATGATATAGTATAGAGTGCTAGTAAGAAATTAAAAACCAAGAAGTAAAGAGCACAACACACAGCAGACAAATCACACAAACAAACCAGAAGACACAAGGAAATATAGTGGTTCCCCAAAAACCTGGGTACATCCACTCTTCTACCACCCTTGGTAGGAATCCACTCAGGATGAGTTGATCAGGTGTCCTGACACCAATGAGCTTTTGATAAGGTGCTCAAAAACCAAAACTGGATTTTTTTGATAAGGTGTCTTGCCACCACTGAGTTTTGACAAGGCTCTTAGAACCAGACAGAACTTTTGAAGGGAGTTCAAGAACCCTTTACAGCAGGAAAAAGAAAAAGGTAAAGAGGTGAGGTTGTCTTCTCTGTTCTCAAATCAAATGAGAGAAGACTAGTGGATCTTTTGTTGTCAAGGCTCCCCCTGAGATGCTGAATGAATCAGGAATGGAAGCTTTGCTCTAGGGTGATAGGTCTTCAGATCTTTAGATCTCCAGCAAAGAATTGTTTCAGCAAAGAGGCTGAAAGATGAGGTGTCTGGAGTTCTTTGAGATGAGGCTTTGATCACTTTTCTATAAGCAAGAGGATGGTTATCTTTCACAGCTTAATTCTTCTTGTTCTTCTGTAACAGTGTGTGTCTCTTGATTCTATCGTGTATTGACTCTGGATTAATTCTCTTGGAAAGTAGTGTTGGAGAAGACGATCTTATTCTCTGAATATAATTCTTCCAAGATAGCCGTTATCAGACATTAAATGCCTTCCATAAATGATTTGTCTTCTAGAGGAAAGTCCAATGAAACATTCCTGAATAATTCCTTGAAACTTGTTCCAGAATAAATGAAAACGGCTGGCAAATCTTCTTGAAATTAAATGCTGAGAAAAAAACATACCAAAGACCGGCAGCATTTGAATTCTTAAGAACGTCGATCTCTCAAAATAAACGTCGATCTGAGCTCCACGATAGTCGACCAGAGCTCAGAGAAGGAATAGATCATTCTGACAGAAAACGTCGATCTGAGCTCGAAGATCGTCGACCTGAGCTCAGAGATATTGAAGATAAGCAGTAGACAGAAAACTTCGATCTGAGATCGACTATCTAAGTTCATGGTCTGGCAGAAGTAGTCGATCTGATTAAGGCAGAGATTGTTGACCTAGACTTCAACAGAAAACGTCGACCTGAAGCAAACAGAGATCGTCCACCTAAACTTTCCCAGAAATAGTCGACCTAAGCACAGCCAGAGATCGTCGACCAAAGCTCGACGATCGTCGGACTGAAGATCGACGATAGTCGACCGAAGCCAGCAACAAGCAGAAGGCTGAGGACATAAGTAGTCGACCTAAGCTCGACGATCGTCGACCTGAGCTCGACGATAGTCGACCGTCGTTCGACTATTTTTATCTCTTTACTTAGCTTGAAATCCTGAGCTTGAATGGTCCTTGGGGGCAGCTTCAAACCTAAGTTCTAAGCCCTAGACTCATTCTAATGTTGACCTTTACACTATACAACTAGGTCAACCTGGTTTCCTAAGAGAAACATAGTGATCCTTGCCCAAATTAGTAATAGGGTGTTCCAACAGAATCCCTACTAACTGAGCTAGTTTGCAACCAGACTTAGCTGTCTGATTATCATCACATAGTGGAGGGTAGCAAAGAGTAGCTCTGATGCTATTGGAAGTCCACTTTGCATAATCAAGACCGGCTTTTATCATAACCCTCTCCCCCTTTATGACTTCTCTTGCAATGTGATCTTTTAAATCATCCTTTTGAAATCTTACTTGATCAACCATATGATGAGTCCCAGTGGTGTAATATGTTTTAAATTTCTTAATCTCGTTATTGATGCCTTTTTCTGAATCCTTTATGACTATACTTGGAGAAGTTAAGTCAACTGATAGTTTGGCTTCAGTAGCAGCTGATGTAGAGGTAATTTTGTTTTCCAAAGTTGTTGTTTGTTTAGCAAGCTTTGTTAGAGAAATGTCATGCATATCTATGAGATTATCATTCAATCTCTTCTGATTTTCCAGAACAAAGCCTTATTGTACTGCAGTGTCTTCTAAAATATTCTTTGACTTTGCTTGCTGTTTTGCAAGATAGACCACATCATTTGCACCTTTTTCAAAGAAGTTTGTCATGTCTTGTTTTAGTAAATTCACTTCAAATCTTATGGATTTTATATCTCTGGCCAGCAGAAACTGTAAAACCTTTTTACTTTCATCCACATATTTTTCAAGATCTATTTTGTGTTTATCTAACATTACCTGTAACTAAACCATGAGTAAACTGAAATCCTCAGTAGGAGAAGGAGATGGTTTTCTTGACTGTAATGTCTTATTATAGCTCTGACTTCTCCTTTTTAGTTTAGTTATCTTTCTTTGTTGTAGCTGAGATTCTTCTTCCTCATCTGACTCAGATGAGCTACCAATAGAAATAAATTGTTGTTTTTCTACACTTCCAGGCCTACGAGACTTGACTGCTTGCTCCCCCTCAACGCTTGCTTCATTTTGATCAAGATTTTGATCTACTAAGGTAGTCTCATGTTGTTGATTTTCAAGAGTAGGAACATAGTTTTTAGGAGAAGTAATTATCTCCCCTGGATGTTAGCTTCCTATTCCAATTGAATTTCTTCCACAGTCTCCTTAGAAACTATTACCTCAGTGTCATGCATATACTCATCTTGGTCCTCAGTGACATTGTTTATCACATCTGTATTCAGTTCATGAAGAACATCCTTTACAATGTCATTGACAATTTTACTGTCTAAGATTGTACGTTCATTTAGGTTTGTCTCAGCAGTTTGGTCTACTGAGGGTTCAATCTCCCCTGCACCTTATGCCTTGTTTCAGATGATGTCCTTTGAGGAATGTTTGTATCTGGTGCATCACTGTGATCTGAACTGGAACTTTCTGTAATTTCAGAATCACTGGAGGATTTGTCTTCCTCCACCACTGCTTTTTTCTTCTTCTCTTTCTTCTTTTAAAATACAGAAGGTTATCTAGGTAGAACTCTATCCTATCTAGAAAAAATCCTCATATCCATTTTTATCATATGATTTATCTTTGTGCACAGTTTTTGATTTAGGTTTGTAGGAATGGCTTTAACTAAATACTGACTTATTATCGCTCCCATGTTAGGCTTCTTGATACTCTCAGAGATCTTGTCAAACAACAATCTATTCCAGTCAGTTTTGAGTTTGAAGATTATTCTTGTCATTAGCTCAAACATGTGAGCAGAAATTCTATCATGTGCGCCCGTCTTACATAGCTGAACCTTTCCAACTATTTCTGACAGAAATTTACCTTGGGTATTCATACCCTTCCGATTCAGAGAACTTCCTATATTTTCTACTGAATCCAACCCACACCAAATTAGTCATGCAACAATCTGTATTGAATCTACGGCATCCTCTTGAATTATTCGAGGTATATGAAATGCCTTTGTCAGTCTTTTCCTTGTTATTTTAACTTTTGCCCCATTCACAGTGGATTTAATCATTGTTGAACTGGAATCTAATGTTGTATTGTTGAAGAATTCCAGTACCTCCCATTTCTATATGTTTGTAGGTTCTAACAGTAGATATTCAAGACCTGCTTCTTGGATTTGGACAATGACATTCCTAATCACTTCTTCTGCGGAGGCAAATCCATTTCGCACAAGTTTGTATCCTTCATTGATGTTTTCATCGTTCTTTGGACCCATTGTTGTCATTAGTTCTAGATTTAGTCGAGCGGAAGGAGTCTCGAAGGTTGACTAATAGGAATTTGAGGTCTAGACACTTAGTAGGAACTCAAGAAGTTGTAGTTGATTCCTACACTCAATTCGCTTTATATAGTCAAATCTTCCTAGAATGCGAAAGGGCGAGTTGTATATAGGCTTATTCTAAATTATGGAAAATACCTAGAGTCGACACAAGGGAATTGTCGTTTGACAAGATGTGTCGACATGAGTCGACAGACCTACATGTGTCTCGACATACAGTATCGACACTCTTTCCTGAGTCTCGACATGCAGTGTTGACACTCTTTCTTGAGACTCGACGTGTAACACCTCTACCCGTCAAGAAGAATATAATAGAGGGTCCGGCCGGGGCCCCACACCATATTCCACAAACAGGCGGAGACGCTACGAAATAATATCAAAACACCAACGCATCCTAACACTGAGCATTCTAGCGGAAGCTTCACGGTTGAAAGCTTGAACTCAAGTACAATAAGAACTGTCCACTAAAAACATAGGAATGTATACAACCAAAGTGTTTGGCCTTAAGGCCTTACAAATTTCTCTTAATAAGGTGTGGTTTACAGACATCGGCACGCAGGCCGGCCACACATGAACAAGAAGAAACAAAACAAAGCCTTCGAGGGCAGCAACGCAGCTTGGGCTTCAGCCCGCTAAGACCTGCTCGGACCAGCACCTCCAGCACCTGTAAGAAGCAATCCACCAAGTGGTGGCAAACAGGGCAACGGTCAGCATTCAGCTGACCAATTATAACGACCCTGCCCCTAGCACGGGGCAGCGGAATTCCAGCCCTGCATAGCATTTTCCAATATGATATATATATAGCAAACCACGCAAGACGTGCATGACCTCACAGTCAATACATATCACAAACATCGGCACGATGACCCGACGCTCCGTGCACTCAGGGCACATTCGGGTGTACCGGAAACACCGGATCCCACCAATGAGCATTCTAGTCATGATCGGCACGCAAGCCGTCGACTCTCACTATGTGATCCTAACGGGGCCTTAAGCACCCAAGGTTAGACAACCATAACGCGGGTACAGATCTGCCAATCCCGTTGCTCACATCGTCAGACGCAAGGCTGGCCTGACGCGGGTAGAGCTTCACCTTTCCCATCCACCACAAGAGTTGAACTCAACTCGCACAATTTCCTGGACTTCCTCCAGTACTTCCTACTGCACCAAGCGACAGGTATCCACCATAGATTGCACACAAACAATCAAATATTCGGAGGCTCCTCCGAAATTCAAACAAAGCATCACCAATCCAGACCAACACGTCAAGATGGGCTTTACACAGCATGACTAGATCCGTACTCCAATTCCAGACTCTAACAAGGGGGACTTATCATATCTACCCCAAGGGACAACACAACCCACCGCACACTCGCGGGGACGGATTTTCGCTATGCAAATGCAGGAAAGTAGGACTTCACATGTCCAAGACGGAAATCGTTACCCTTGGAATTCGCCTCGGAGCCATGGAAAGAATTGAGACGGATGAAAGCCTTCGTAGCAGCCTTGCTTTCGTAAATCCGAACTCGGCTCGCGATTTGGACCACCGCAGCACCACCGGCGGTCGGATTCCTCTTCTTCTTCCTTGCTTTGCTCTCCCCTCTCTCTTAACTTTAGAAAGAGAAAAATGAAACTCAAATAAGCTTTCTCCTCTTCAATCCCGGACTTATCAACCCAGGGAAGAGCCCAGACTATTGGATCTTGGTCAAAGAAAATGAACGGCTCTGATCAGCCCTGAATTTGATTTCCTAGGCCGAACACGGGTAGTGACATGCCCGTGTCACAGGCCGTGTTCCTGAAGCGGTGCACAACCGACTTAAGACAAACCGGAACACAGGTGTCGACACGCCCGGGATACGCCCGTGTCGACACCTGACACGCCCGTGTCGAGGGGCATGTTCCCCCATCGAGACGGAAATCAGCATTTTCCCCGAGACCACACAGGCACTGGACACGCCCGTGTGACAATTTGACACGCCCGTGTCACGATCGAAACGACTGGGCCTCCACGCCGTTTCCTTCTCGGGACAAACTGGCTAATTTTTGGGCATGACACGCCCTGGGACACGCCTGTGTCCCAGGCCGTGTCGATGTGTCGATACTCAACGATCATCGACTCAATGATCGTCGACAATGAAGAACACGCCCTGGGACACGCCCGTGTCCCAAGACGTGTACCCCAGACACGCCCTGGGACACGCCCGTGTCCCAGGCCGTGTCAGCCAGCCTGAAACTCAATTTGATCTGTTAAGATTTCTGGGGTGTTACAATCCCCCCCACCTTAATTAAATTTCGTCCCAAAATTTGAAGACAGTAGGGAGAAAACAACATAACATAATCAGAGACATATATGTTTCGATTATATATACAAACGAGCAAACAGGTTACGAAAATAACTCAGGAAACTCGGCTCGCATGGTCTGCTCCCGCTCCCGTGTTAGCTCTTCTCGGCCACAATTGTCCCACAGGACTTTGACCATCCCGATCGTTTTGTTCCGCAACTGTTTCTCGGCTCGATCCTCGATCCGAATGGGCCTCACCTTTATCGTTAGCACATACTCAACCGGTACCCGATCATTCTCAATTACTTGAGCTGGATCCTTGACTGCTTTTCGTAGTACTGAGATGTGGAACACATCATGCAGTCCTCCCAATTCCGATGAAAGAGCTAGCCGATAGGCAGCTTCCCTAACTCGCTCCACCACTTCAAACAGACCAAGGTATCGCGGACTTAGTTTTTTCAACCGCCGAATCCGAGATACGCCTTTGAATGGTTTAATCTTTAAATAGACCCAGTCACCCACCGCGAACTCCACGTTCCGGTGCTTAGCATTGTAATACTTGGCTTGACGATCCTGGGCTATTAGTAGTCTCTCTCGAATAGAGCGTATTGTTGAGTTAGCATCCTCGACTGCCTTTTGTCCCAAAAGTTTGGATTCACCAGTTTTTGCCCAAGCTAATGATGTACGGCACTTGCGACCATACAGAGCTTCAAATGGTGTCATGCTGATGCTCGCTTGGTAACTATTATTGTAGGAAAATTCCACCATAACAAGATGATCTTCCAACTTCTTACCGAAGTCCAGGGCGCACATACGGAGCATATCCTCCATTGTTCTGTTAGTTCGTTCAGTTTGGCCATCCATTTGCGGATGAAAGGCCGTACTGAATGCTAACTTCGTGGCCAGCAGCTGATGAATTAGCCTCCAATCCTTTGAAGTAAATCGCCCATCACGGTCACTGACGATGCTTCGAGGAATACCGTGCAATCGAACAATCTGCTCCACATAGAGCTTTGCCAACGTTTCCACTGAATCGTCCCGTTTGTTCGGTAAAAAGTGAGCCACTTTTGTCAACCGGTCTACAATCACCCAAATTGAGTCATTCCCACGTTGCGATCTCGGCAACCCGTGCACGAAATCCATGGAAATATCCTCACACTTCCACCGCAGAACTAGCAATGATTTCAGGAAACCACTCGGCCGTTGACATTCTGCTTTTACCAAAGCACAAGTACGACACTTATCCACATACTCGTCTATGTCCTTCTTTAAACCAGGCCACCAAAACCATTTCTTCATGTCCTTGTACATCTTTGTGCTCCTAGGGTGAATTGAGTACTTTGTAAAGTGTGCTTCATATAACAATTCTTCTCGCAATTTACCCGCACAAGGGACGCACATTCCGCCATCCTTCCGTAATAACCCGTCATCCCAGGAGAATTGGTCACCAAACCCTTCCTTAGCATAGCATTGGAGACTTTCATCAAGCTCCGTTGCCCTCCTAACCCTGTCCACAAGGTCATATTGAACCTCCATCCAGTTCAAGCATGCATCGGCCGAGGAATCTCTCTCAACACAAGATATCTCCAACGCTTCCAATTCCTGGATTAGACGCTCGTCATGTATCCGCAACCAACTTGCCCGCACCGGAGTCCAACGACTCAAGGCATCAGCGACCACATTTCCCTTTCCGGGAACATAGTGAATGTCGAAGGTATAATCCCCTAGGAATTCCATCCACCTCCTTTGTCGCATATTTAAATCCTTTTGATCGAGCAGATACTTCAGGCTTTTATGATCTGTATAAATATATACCTTCACGCCATAAAGAAAGTGCCGCCACAACTTTAGCAAAAAGATCACCGCCGCCAACTCCAAGTCGTGGACGGGGTAATTACCCTCATGCACCTTTAATTGACGTGATCCATAAGCGATCACCTTGCCAAACTGCAAGAGAACGCAACCTAAGCCGCTTCCTAACCCATCGCTGTATATCTCAAAACCGTCTGTTCCACAAGGCGACGTCAAAACAGGCGCCGTGGTCAAACGACCTTTTAGCTCCTCAAAAGCTCGTGCGCACTCCGGCATCCAAACGAACTTTTGATATTTTCTCGTCAATGTAGTTAAAGGCAAAGCAATCCGGGAGAAGTTCGCCACAAATCCTCTATAGTAGCCTGCCAGTCCAAGAAAACTACTGACTTCGGCCACCGAAGACATAACTGGCCAATCACGAATGGCACTTATCTTTGCCGGATCCACCGTTATGCCCTCTCCACTTACCACATGCCCAGAAAAGCCACCGACGAGAGCCAGAACTCACACTTAGAGAACTTGGCATACAACTTATTTCTCCGCAAGGTATGCAATACCAACCACAAATGGTGTAAGACCCCCCATTTTTTTCTTTTAAAAAAACCCGGGGTCTTAGGCCCAGAGTCGCCGCTTTGCGGTGACACCTTCACGTCCTGAAGGGTCATCACCACAAGGCGCCGATTCTGCCGGCCAATTTGATCACAGAAAGATAGCACAATAATTGAAGTAAGAGCAATGCAGTCCACAATAATAAATCACATGTATATAAAATATAATCTCCACGAAGGGAGTGTCCACAGAATAACAATAATCAGAGTACTATAAATGCGGGCTTATGCCCGATACATCATGTCCTCACTACAATATCACTCAATACGGAAGCAAAACTAGAAACTACTCAGGGTCGAGACTCACGGTCCCGGCTGTATGAACTCCGGAGCTAGACTGCCCCATCTCCAGGCGCACCGATCTCTGGGGCTGCTCCTCCATGCTGGGCTCCACGATCCCCTAAATGATGCGGTTCGAAAACCGTTAGTCATAAAGACTAAGCCCTATCATCCCCTACCCCTTCCCCCATGGCTCCTAAGTATCGAGCGGAGAGGAAGAAAGGGAAGGAAATGAAGGTAGAGATTAATCAAGAAACAGATGGCAGCGGAGCTAATCTAGCAATTCTATAATAATATGACAGAAAACAGAAAGTAAGAAAGGTAACCTTAACTTATGTGCGAAAGCGCATAAGCCAAGGGATCTTCTACAAGGCTCCCATCGTATAGAGTGTCCCATACCACTTATACGTTGGGGTGACGGTTATCAAACAACAGCATGTATATATATTGAAATTAACCTTTGATTTATAAACTTGCCCACACAAGCCTATAGACCAAGGGGTCGTTTTGCAGGTCCTAATGTATAAGCGTCCCATACCACTTATACTTTAGGTGTCAGGGTTAAATGAATTGATTATGCTATGACATGCAAGTGGGTATGATGAAACATGCAAGTGCAACTCACACACCCGACTCTGTGCACACAGACCTTTAGTTCCCCCTTTCGGAGCCGTTACCTCCCAGGATACCTCCGTAGTGGCGGACGGAAGCGGTGGGTTGGGCCTCGCCCACCTCAAAATCAGTAAAAGCACCACTGGTCTGACCTATCGTACGCCTCAATGCTTGGTGCACTAAGCGGACGCCTGCGTACTCTTGCCGGCTGGCGCACCGGACTTCTATTGGCAAAGTGCTAATCACCTCGCCGAGTCAACGATATCGGTGTCGGTGCAATCGAACTCCCCGATATCGAAAACCCACCACCTTAACTTTTCCTATTTTATGCACATGCAAGTTTAATCGTAAACACACAAAAACCGAGCCGAAGCCCCCCGGACCAAAACGTCCGTCTCCAAATCAACCGAGCCGAAGCTCCCCGGACCAAAACGTCCGTCTCCAAACCAACCGAGCCGAAGCTCCCCGGACCAAAACGTCCGTCTCCAAACCAACCGAGCCGAAGCTCCCCGGACCAAAACGTCCGTCTCCAAACCAACCGAGCCGAAGCCCTCATCAATCTTCCTGTGCCAACAGTGTTTGTGAAAAGTGCAGCCCTAGTTACTAAGTTACTCTTGTCAGTTTGTTATTACAGTTTACGTTAGCCTAGGACTGCCCCCGGTATTCCCCGTAAAGGGCTCTCAAGGGGCACTAGGAACCAAGACGGCGGCATTATAGCCCGAAGTTCCCTTTCGCAAGGCACTTATTGTTATTGGTTGATCTCCCGTAACCTGATTCCCTTCTCATATTACGATAGACTATCCTAGGGTGATTTTTTTACCTTCCTCATCTTCGGGAAAGGTGATCTTTCGCCGAGCCCGAGCACCTCTTAACTCTAGCTGTCACTACTTCTCTCTACTCTTCATAACATCCTATCGTGATTTCATCCACAATTGTCCACCCAGACAAAATGATTAACTCCAATGACTTCCTCAGATCATGTCCTATCGCAATTCACAAATTTGTTATATGCAGAACGACCTAGACTACATGTCGAACCGGTTATGCAGTGATCCAATACTCATCCAGATGCCCTAAATTATTTACTGGAGACTTATCATGATATAACTAGCCTAAATCCAGAAAATGGTAATTTTCCTAATTTATCTGATATTTAATTAAATTCTCTGAAAGTCTCAAGGGTTACCGGTTTGAACATGAACTACCCTAAGTAATCATGCAAGATGTCCAAAAAAATTACTATAAATATTATGTTATCCCAATATGGTAAATCCAAAGTATCACTATTTTTCTATCATCAAAAGGGCACTAAACATATTTTAGAAATAATCTCGATCTTTGGTTATTTATGAAACAAGTACAGCAAATATCCATCCAAAAATTGTAAATTAATTATACGAAGCAGATAAGACCTTCAAAATAACATTGGCCAGGTTTCATAATTTTCCAGCAAGTATATTATCCATAATTAACTTTTAAACAATAAAACCCCTTTCTAACATCTGTGAATGAAGTAATAGATTTACTCAACTAAAAATCATACAAAAATTCTGGGGAAACTATTATGACCTAAAACATTTACCTCCAAGATTCCATGAGATTTCAATGAACAGAAATTTCTAAATAATTAAATCATCATTTAAGTCCATAGCAAGCTTTACAAATGAAGTGCTAGCAATAATCAGCATAAAATTCCAGAAAAATTACTATAAGTTCTACCTGATCCAAAACTCACTCTACCCGAATTTCACAGCTGTTAAGTAAGGTTTAGTGACTGATTTTACCTATTTGATATTTTACCATAAAACTAAGGTTAGGGTTTTAAGGTATCTACTTATCTCCAAATTCTCCAAGATTTCATCCAGACAATTCTTATCAAGCTTTTGTCAAATCTACAGAGTTTCAAGGCAATACAAGAGCAATTGCCCCCACGTCCTTCACAACCCTCAAAACCCTTTATTTAGGGTTTGAGCTTGGATCCTAGGGTAAATCAACCCTAAACCACTCCATTTTTCTCCAAGCAGGTTATAACACCCTTCTAAGTCAGAGGTCGGAATATCAGTCTCTGTTGAGGTGATTTGACCTTTCCAAACTCTTAGTGCACTTTTTACTAAAAGATGTCTCACTAATGCCTAGTTAAGGGTAGAAGGTTTCCCACCCAAAACTCCTCCAAATCAGTTGGAATTTTGTACAGACCTAGGTTTAATAGCCAGGGACCACTCACCAAAATTTGCGAGGGTTTGGAGGTCATTTGACCACTTAAATAAATTCCTCTAAGTTTATTAAATTAAAACAAAAACTTTAGGCAAAGTATCTCCAAAAATTCCCATTTTTGGTTTGCCTTTAGGTATTGCTATGGTTAACCCCCTTCCCAAATTTCAGGTCATTTGGACAAGGGACGAAGAGTGGGCATCCATTTTAATTTCTGCCCAACTCTAGGTACAGCTCCCACTAAAACGGGTGCTGCGGCCGAACCGCTTAACCAAACGAGTTGAAACCAATTTTAAATTAATCTAGACTTAAAGGGCTACAACTTTCGTGACTGGTCATTTTTCCTAAAACGGCCTCTAAGCACCTCATTTCGCAGCCTCAAAATATACTCAGATAATATATCTTTCCTCTATGTATTATACACTTAATTTATAAATTATAAAATTGATTCTACTGTTCATCTTCTACATGAACGCGAAACCAGACTCAGAAAACCATTTTTCCTGTAACCTTTCCGTGATCCGTCGCTGGCCGTCCGGTCACTTCCCTGGCCAGCCACCACCACCACCACCTCACTTGAGGCGACGGCTATCGGTCGGCGGTGGTTTGGCCGCCGGAGGTGGCGGTTTCCGGCGAACTCAAGAATACATTTTTCATGGTTTTCCATGAAAACGAGAGATGGGTCCGGCTCCGTTGAGCGCGAACTTCCTTTCTAAGAATCCTAAGATCTACCCATGAAAGAGAAGAAGCAGAGGAGGACCTTGTTCGCGGTTTGGAGGCGAGATGAACGACGGGGTGCCATGGCGCAGTGGTGGCGTAGCCGAACTTCTCCTACAGCAAGAACAAAGATCTGATCCGTTTGATTGAGCGTGTAAACTTCTCCTCTTGCTCGAAGTGGGATTTTATAAGTCAGCAAGTGGGGAGGTGAAAGGGTAAAGCCTTAATGGTCATGAAGGCTCCCCTTAATAATCTTTCGGTTACAGTGAAGGGATAGGAAACGGTGGAAGATGAACAGGTGTTTGCCAGGTCGATTCCTATTGGACCAACATTTCCTCATTTATTATATAATTACAGAAGGAAAAATAGCCCTTAATTACTCCTGGTGTAACTTCCCACACCAGCATTTATTACCACGCGTGTTAGAATAATTTCGGGCATGAACCGTCGTTTCGGCCAATGTCACGGGCGTGACACATAGGTCACGGGCGTGACAGGCCCGGGTGACAATTCTGAGGTCGACGATCGTCGAACTGAGATCGACGGTCGTCGAAGGGTGGTCACGCCCTAGGTTACGGGCGGGACACCTAGGTCACCGGCGTGACAGGCCCAAACGGCAATTCTGAGGTCGACGATCATCGAACTGAGATCGACGGTCGTCGAAGGGTGGTCATGCCCTAGGTCACGGGCATGACACCTAGGTCACGGGCGTGATAGGCCCGAGTTTCAATTTCGACGATCTCCTTACGGAGATCGACGATCGTCGAAGGAGTCAAGCCCTAGGTCACGGGCGTGACACCTTGGTCACGGGCGTGACATGCCCGGGCTGCAAGTTCGACGATCGTCTCACAGAGATCGACGATCGTCGAAGGAGTCACGCCCTAGGTCACGGGCGTGACGGGTCGGTCACGGGCATGACCAACCCGTGACCTGAAATCTCGATCGATTTATTTAAATTTTTGGGCTTCCTAGGGTTCTGTCACGACCAACCGACTCCTAGGGGTCTAGCCGGAAATGGGATGTTACAAATCCCAATAAACAAAACAAAAATTTCGTCCCCGAAATTGAGGTTGAGCCTACGGGGATTTCTATCGGAATAAATTAAACTTGTAACATCCCATACGATCTTTCTATTGGGTTCAGGCGACTATTCGTTTGATAAACGAAGACAATCTCCCCAATAAACAAAAGATTAGCCCCTACCTTTCTGATTGAGTGCGCATGCCTAGGTCCTGAATTTTCCTTATCTAGTCTTAACTGTCCAAAACAAGAAGGCATCCTATAGTATACCGAGAGGTGGTGAGATATACCTGACTGAACAACTCCGGGTATCTTTGCCTCATCAGGTCCTGCGGTTCCCAGGTGTGCTCCTCCTGACCGTGGTTTCTCCACAGAACCTTGACTAAGGGGATCTTCTTGCGGCGCAAGATCCGTACTCCTTTGTCGTCGATCCGGACCGGCTCTAAGTGAACAGATCGGTCTGAAGCTACTGGCCCTTCGGTGGTCAAAATCTGCTGCTCCGGGCGTACTAGAGCCCTTCTCAGCGAAGAAATGTGGAAGACGTCGTGTAGAGCTGCCAGCTCTGGTGGCAACTCTAGCCTGTAGGCTAGGGGTCCGATCCGCTCTAGGATCCGGTAAGGGCCCATATACCTAGGGCTGAGCTTCTTCCTCCGACCGCGCACCCGTGAGACTCCGTGCATGGGCCAGATCTTCAAGAACACTCGATCCCCTACCCGAAACTCCACCTGACGATGTCAGGCGTCATAGTATTTAGCCTGTCTGCTCTGCGCCTCCAACATCCTATCTCTGATCAGTCTCACCTGAGCCTCAGTGTCTTCAACAAAATCCAATCCCAACACCTTCGGGTCCTCGTCTTGAACCCAAGAAAGCGGGGTCCTACATTTTCTTCCATACAAGGCTTCATAAGGCGCCATCCTGATGCTGGACTGGTAGCTATTGTTATAGGAGAACTCGACCAACGGTAACATCTTCTCCCACGGCTCCCCTTGGTCCAGTATACACAGTCGTAGTAGATCCTCCAACGTCCTGTTGGTACGCTCTGTCTGCCCGTCTGTCTGAGGGTGGAAGGCCGTGCTAAAAGTCAATCGGGTGCCCAGATATGCCTGCACTGACCGCCACTCCCTGGATGTAAACCGTCCATCGTGGTCCGACACTATCGTCCCGGGCATGCCATGATATCGGATATACTGCTCCATGAACTTCCGCACAAGCACTCCCACCGAGTCATCCTTCCTGATCGGTATAAAGCGGGCCACCTTCGTCAACCGATCAACAATCACCCAGATCGAGTCATTCCCCGTTCGATACCGGGGAAGACCATGTATAAAATCCATAGCTATATCCTCAAACTTCCACTCCGGCACCGGGAGTGCCTGCAATAGTCCTGCGGGGTTCCTGCACTCCGCCTTCACCAACTGACACGCCTCGCAATGGGTCACGAAGTATGTAATGTACTTCTTCATGCCCGGCCAAAACATCATCCTCTTCAGATCAGCGGTCATCTTTGTGATCCCCGGGTGCATAGAGTACCGGCTGCAATGCGCCTCCGTCATAATATCCTCTCAGATCTGGCCTCCTGCGGGTATATATACTCTGCCTCTGAAATGTAGCAATCCATCTCTCAGGGAATAATCTCCTGTCGAACCCTCCTCCAAGGCTCGGAACATCGGCTCTGCCCATGCATCTGTCCTCTGTCCGTCCCGAATGCGATCCCGAATATCGTCTATGGCCACTATCGATGCCAGATACTCCCTATATAGAACTGGGTCATCATCGGACACTAGGGATATCTGCATATCTCTGAATGACCGGACTAGCTCCATGGACATAACTTGGGGCCCAGCTTCGGAAGTAGCAGCTCTCCGACTCAATGCGTCGGCCACCACGTTTGCCTTCCCTGGATGGTAATGCATCTCATACTGATAATCTGCTAAGAACTCCACCCAGCGCCTCTGCCTGATATTCAGCTCCTTCTGTGTGTCCACGTATTTCAGGTTCTTGTGGTCGGAGTAGATGTCGCAGTGGACTCCATAAAGATAATGACGCCAAACCTTCAGAGCAAAAACGACCGCTCCCATCTCAAGGTCGTGCACTGGGTAGTTCTTCTCATGGGTCTTCAGCTGGCGGGAGGCATATGCTATGACGTGTCCGTTCTGCATCAGCACTGCTCCCATCCCCTGGTACGATGCGTCGGTATACACCTGGAATCCTTCCTTTCCAGATGGAAGGGCTAGAATAGGGGCTGAGATGAGTCGGTCCTTCAGTTCCTGGAAAGCCGCCTGGCACTGCGGGGTCCAAACGAAAGGTGCCTCCTTCTTCGTCAAAGATGTTAGGGGGAGGGCAATCTGAGAGAACCCCTCCACGAACTTCCGGTAGTAACCGGCAAGTCCCAAGAAACTTCGTACATCGGTGGCTGTCTTCAACTGCGGCCAATCTCGAACTGCCCGAATCTTTGCCGGATCCACTGCCAACCCGGCTCCGCTGATAATGTGGCCTAGGAAGGCCACCTCCTTCAACCAAAACTGACACTTGCTGAATTTTGCATAAAGGCGATGCTCCCGCAACCTCTCCAGAGTGAGTGCCAGATGCCGAGTGTGCTCCTCCTCCGTCCTAGAGTAGATCAGGATGTCGTCTATGAATACTATGACGAACACATCCAAGTAGGCCTCGAAAACCCGGTTCATGAGGCTCATGAACGCCGACGGTGCATTCGTGAGCCCGAAGGGCATCACAGTGAACTCATACAAGCCATATCTGCTACTGAAGGCTGTCTTTGGGATATCCTCCTCCTGGATCCGCAGCTGGTAGTATCCTGATCTCAAGTCCAGCTTCGAGAAATAATGGGCCCCCTCTAGTTGGTCGAACAATTCGTCTATCCGTGGGAGCGGATAGGTATTCTAGACGGTCAGCCTGTTTAGTGCTCGATAATCGATGCACAGGCGGAGTGTCCCATCCTTCTTCTTCACGAATAGGACCGGTGCTCCCCATGGCGAGGAACTCAGTCTAACAAATCCTGCCTCAACCAATTCCTGCAACTGAGTCTGAAACTCTACCAACTCCTTTGGGGCCATTCGATAAGGGGCCCTAGATGCCGGCTTGGCCCCCGGCACAAGCTGTATCTGAAAGTCCTGCTCTCGGTGTGGAGGTAGTCCTGGCAGTTTCTCTGGAAAGATGTTAGCGAAATCTCGCACCACCGGGATGTCTGTCACCAACTCCTTAACTTCCGCCATCTCAAATAGAATCTGATAGACCTCCTCTCCCTACAGATGGGCCTTAACGGCCTGTACCGAAGATAAGAGTATACGAGAGATATGTCTTATACCTTCAATGATAATGAAAGAGTCCCCGTGTCTCACGGTGATCCTCTTCGCCTGGCAGTCAATCTGGGCATGGTTCCAGTGCATCCATACCATGCCCAGGATCAGGTCGTAGTCTGTCAGCTTCAAAATCATCGCTGGAGCCTCGAATGCCTTTCCACCAATTTCTACCTCCATATTGCAGTGATCCGTGGTAAGGAGCTCAGATCCATCCGGTAGTCGCACCCTCATCCTCGAGCCTGTGAACCACTCCACGCCTTCCAGTCCTTCTACGAACGTCTCCGACACAAAGGAGTGAGTAGCTCCAGTATCGAACAGCGTGCGGTCCGGCTTGCCGCTGATGAAGACTATACCTGGGGTGATTAGATTTCTTAGGGTTCTATAGTGAGTTTTACTTTCCTTGCTAATCTATCTAGTGCGATTCAAAGTTTTAACCATTGAAAGGGAAATTCTATGAAAATAAAGAGGCATTGCAGCGTACTTGCTATGACCTGCTCCGGATTCCGAGGCTGCGCATGGTCCAAGGCATATACCTGCTCCCTTTCCTATCTACGATCTCCCCCCTGGTATCCACGACCGCGGCCGCGTCCTCGGCCTCCGTAATGCTGAGCTGGTGGGCCGCCCTGTGGTGCTCGAGGTGGTGCCCCCCTCATGGGGCAGTTCCTCCGAATGTGCCCAATCTGATGACAAAGGAAGCACTCTGGTGGGGGATACGCCATTCCCCCGGGTCTCGGCATCTCCTGCATCCGAAGAGGTGGAGGGGCCAATATCACCTGTTCCCTCGGCTCCTGCCTCACATCCTGACGAGGCTGGTCCTCTGTCCTCCTCCCCTATGGTACATCACCTCGCCGCTGGTCATTTCTACCTCTCCGTCCCTGATCCTCTGCTGTCCGTTTCCGGCCCCGAGTGGCATGCCAATCTGCCTCAATCCTTTTTTCCATCTCCAAAATCCGGGAGATGGGCCCGTCAGATACAAACAATAGAGCCTCCCTCAAGTCCTCCCGCAGGCCCTTATAGAACCTTCTGATATACCCTGCTTCATCCAGCTGGTAGGAATCTGCGTATCGTGCCAGATGGTCGAACTCTCGATGGTACTCCACCACGGTCCGGGTGCCCTGCTTCAGCTGTAAGAACCGCTCCTCCAAATCATCCCTGGCCGACTGCGGAACGAAATGCTCCAGCAGTGCGGCCCTGAACTCCTCCCAGGTAACCTCCGCAACCTCCTTGTCACCAAATGTCGAGTCCAACAGCGTCTTCCACCACCTCTTTGCATGGGACTCCAGGCAAGAGACGACCAGAGCCACCCTCTCCTCCCAGGGACACCGTATCCCGGTCAGCATCTCGTACATGATATCCAGCCACTCTTCCGTCCGAACCGCCGACTCTGTCCCCAAATAGGACGGGGGAGAAAGACCCCGAAAGATGCTCAGCCAGTTGGCCCCCGGGTTTGGCTGCAGGACCGGAACCTGATGGGCCCCGAAAGCCTCTAGGATGGCAGTCAGAGTCTGTCCCATGTCTGACTGAAGGAAAGGAGTGGGGACCAGTGGGGGTGGTGCAACATCCTGAGCCTGTTAAACTCCACCTTGTGGCGTAGGCCGTGCTGGAGGCTGCGTAACAAAAACACATGCTGAGAAAACGTTCAATCTTAAATAAAAGTGGACAATTTATATGTGATCCCCATTTGGGCACACCACTGCTTCCGCTGCTTAGTTTGTCCCCAAACTAAACTCGAGCGGGGGTGACCCAGGGTTAGTGGACTGCTACCTTTTCAGATCGATGTTTTGCCCTCTGATACCACTTGTAAGACCCCCCCCCCTTTTTTCTTTTAAAAAAACCCGGGGTCTTAGGCCCAGAGTCGCCGCTTTGTGGTGACACCTTCACGTCCTGAAGGGTCATCACCACAAGGCGCCGATTCTGCCGGCCAATTTGATCACAGAAAGGTAGCACAATAATTGAAGTAAGAGCAATGCAGTCCACAATAATAAATCAATGTATATAAAATAAAATCTCCACGAAGGGAGTGTCCACAGAATAACAATAATCAGAGTACTATAAATGCGGGCTTATGTAACATCCCAAATTTCAAATGACTTAGATTTGGGTTAGGCATATGATGGATGCTAGGGTTTAGCTAGGTTTGACCCTAGGAGGAGGATTTAGACCATGTGGGGCCCACTATGGGGCCCAAGTCAACCTAGGTCAAACTAGGCTAAATACAAACCCTAGCCACACCATGACCCCACCACATTGCCCTAACCCTAAATACAATCTAAGTGGACCCTAGGGTAGGCCATGGGGTCAACTAGTTGAACCATGTTGGGTCAAGTCAACATTTTGACCTAAACAGTGAAAATGGTGCCCTAGCCCATTTCACTAGGTTGGGTCCACCCAAATCAACCCAAATTCATCATGTGGGCCTAAAGTGACCTTATAAACCCTAGGGGAGAGAAAAATAGGGTCTTGCAATAGTACTTTTGGGAGAACACTTAGGAGAGAGAAAAGAGGAGGAGTAGGAGAGAGAAGATGCTAAGAAATGGGTTTGGACCATTTGGGCTCATCCCACCAACCCATGATGGGTTGGCTGACCATGCATGGGTATTAGGAGGTGTAGGACCCCAACCATGTAGCCTTGGGTCAAGCCTAAACCCAACCCAAGCCCAACCTAGCCTATTCCATGTGTGTGAACCAAAACCCCACCTCTCCACTCACCCAATCCAACTCTACCCTTGGAACCCGACCCATTAGGGTCTAATTAACCCAGCAAGTGCAGTGGGGCCCACTCCCAAGCCACCAGTCAGCCCACACACCCAACCCGAGCCCTCACTTTGGTGAAATCACCCCTACTTTGGTGAAATCGCCCAACATTGGTGAAATCGCCCCCCCCCCCCCTCTCTTAACTCAGCCTAAACCGACTACACTCCCTCATTTCCACTTCAACCTACCCCAGAGAGAGAGAGAAAGAGAGATCACCTGCTGCCATGGCCAACCAAGGAGGAGTTCGCCGGAATTTGCTTGCTAGGGGAAACCGCCGCCACCCTCAACCACAGCCACCACCACAGGTCCGTATCCCCTCCCCTCCAAGTGTACTAGAATCCTAGATCAACTAGGCTAGAGGTCGAGCTCAAACGAGCCCGACGTTAGGAATCAAAATCTCAAAAATCTGTGTAAAAATGGCGGCCTGGGAGCTTTTCGGCTTGGCTGCGCCGCCGCCGTCCGCCGCTCTCCGCCGCCCAGTCGCCGGCCAGCCCTAGCCCCGACCACCGTAAGGCCGGGGAAGTCTTGGCCGGAGGCCCCGCCGCCGGCGATGGCCGGAAATGGCCCCGCAAGAACGGCCTTCACGGGTTGGCCTGCATGCATGTGCATGGAGAAGACGCACAACCACCGTCCGATCTACCTTTAA
Organism: Platanthera zijinensis; assembly: GCA_039513925.1. Classification (NCBI taxonomy): domain Eukaryota; kingdom Viridiplantae; phylum Streptophyta; class Magnoliopsida; order Asparagales; family Orchidaceae; genus Platanthera; species Platanthera zijinensis. Next base: position 130,216,420 of record CM077082.1, read on the forward strand.
GATCTGTGCCTATTTAATCATAATTCAATTATTTTATTATTGCATAAATAATAGGAAATCTGTCACACTTTTACTGTGACTTTGCATGTTGATTATGAGGTACTTAGAGGCCCCACCTTAGAATGGACCCTGAATAAAATATTTAGGTAGATGAGTTAACTTCAAAATGCCACAGAAATCATAGGTTTTGGGCCAGTAGGCTGCCTTGTAGGGCTGTTTGGCTAGGACTGCCCCCTAACTAGGGCAGAAACTAAAACTGATGCCCTGCTCAAACCCTAAGTCCAAATGGACTGAGATTTTGGGCATGTGGCTTATTTAGTCAAATCTAAGCCCTCCCCAAAAATCAGAATTTTTGGGGAACATTTTGCTATAGTTTTTACAAAAATACCCAAAAGTAAATAAATGTGATTTTTGGAGTTTCCTAACTCCAAATGGACCCAAATTTTGGTGGAACCCTCTCATGGGTATATTAGACCCATGGTTAAAATTTGGGCTAAATTGATGCACTGCATGTTGAGGAATCTCACTTGCATGTTTGAGAAATAAAATTTGGCTTGGGCTGCAAATAGTAATTTGGCAGAATTTCAAATGGCTGCCCAAGCCAAACCAGAAGCCCCCTTGACCTGAGATTTTGGTCAGAGGTATAATTAGGGCATATTCAGGCCCTGCCCAAAAATGGGCTTGATTGGAAAATAAAATATGGGGAAATTACCAAAATACCCCTAGGGCTTAACTAGGTGATTCTTGGAGTTAGCTAACTCCAAATGGCCCCAAATTTTGGTGGCTGGCCATTAGGGACCATATAGACCAGTGGTAGAAATTTCTCTGAAATTGGAACAAGTCATGTTGGGAAAGACCCACATGCAAGAATTGAACTACTTAGGCTCGGGGTGTAAATAGCAAATGTAAAACTTGTTTTGATGTTTGCCTAAAGGGGTGCATTTAGAATGCACACCCCCTGATTTAGTAGACCAGTAGGGTATAATTTCAAACCCTAAATTAGTTGGGATTTTTGGGGAGCAAAAATCCCACTCTTAGTGAATTTGACGATTTTGAGAATTTGGTGAACACTTAAGCATTTTCTAAAATGAATCAAACTAGGGTTTAGAAGATTTACAAAACCCTAATGATATTATTTAAACTCATGGGAGACATATTCGAGCCCTTGAGATACGACTTGATAAATTGAAGAGTTAATTTATAAGTATACGAGAAAATGACAATTTTACCCTTAACAATAATTGACTGATTCTGGAGGAGATAAAATATTGAATAAATCGATGTGTCATATCTATAATAGTCTCATGTGATTAAACACAATACATTGCATTTGGAAGTCCATTCGAGCGATCATTAGTTAGATCATCTTACCCTAGTCACTCAGTCTCGATAGAAGCGTCGTACGTAAATACCTATCTAGATAATACCACCCTAGATTAATGAACAGAACGATGGGGATAGTAGCGTAACTTGGAGATGGCAGGGTGGTATTAGGTCTGGGGCTACATTTGGAATAAGTAGGTTTACTTTACTAGGACCACCGGGAGATAGAATGAAAAATGGGATAGTCGTGGAAATTGGGAATAAACCCGGGTGGTGTTGATAGCTTCATAAGCATAGCAACGAGTGATAGAGTGCAAATCACTTTACAATAGGCATAACGGAGTCGACGGGAGACCCTCGACTTCCGATTAATACCATAAGTCATTAGGCTACTAAGGAATAACACTAAAGGAGAATCGTGGGTAACGGGTAAACATCAACTAAAACTAATTATCCTTGCGAAAGGGAACTTCGGGTTTCATGCCCGTCTTGGTTCCTAGTGCCCTCGAGACCCCCTCACGGGGCATGCCTTGGGCAGTCCTGGGATTCACTCTAAATCACTAGGTCTAATAAACCTTAGACGAGAGTAGTCTAATAGGTTTGGAGTTCTACGCGATAGGTTCGCCGGTTAAATAAGGTTGGAAACATCATATGGGTTACTTGCTCACCTGTTTCACAAGGTTGGAGGGATACAAGTAATGAGCTCATCCTAACCGGGTTGGAGTGGCTTGCTCACCTGTTTCTTAAGGTTGGAGGGATACAAGCACTTGCTCACCCAAATTGGATTGGAGGGAATGTGTTAACAATATCAGTACGAGCAGGAAGCTCAGATTAATACCTTGCATGTGCATAAAATTAGTGGCGAGTCACGCGGGACTGGCCAGTCGATGCACCGACGGCAGTACGATGACTCGGGCGAGGAGTACGGGTGGAGGGGCCAGTATGCTAAATATATAATACTGTGAAATCCCCGAAGACGTACACTCGACCTACAAGACTGACGGGTAGTCAGCAAAATACGTACGCAAAACTCTAGAGTGCACCTAGGACGTGTACAGAGGTGTATGAGAGGGGTCTAGGTCTGGTAGTGCTTATACCTACCTAGAAGTGGAGAGCCCGCTCCACTGTTGCCGTAGCCACAATGGTAGTACCCGAGAGTGATGCAAGCTCTCGAAAAGAGGGAACTAAAGGTCTGTGATCACGGAGTCGTGTGTGTGTGTTGCACTTGCATGTTTAACATATTCATCATAACATGCATTCATTCATTAGGACATACGCTTCATAGATCCTTATCATATAAATTGTATGGGCGGTTTATATGATAAGTTACTTTTGGAAACCCTAACTTATAAGTTCGTATGGGCGTTCATATAAGTTAGGGTACTTATGTGATATTGATAGGAGTAGGAGTAGCAGTAGCGTACTTTCCTTTCTGTACTGCATTTACTTACAGTTCTAACTTCTTACTGCAGTCCTTTCCTTTCTGCACTATCTTTACTTACTTGCACTTTATATAGAACTGCTAGATTATATATAGAACTGCTAGATTTTACTTACTCCTGCTAGATAGAAATGTCACCTGCTTCCACTTTGCTACCCCTTGTTGTCCTCCGCATCCTCCTTCCATCCGGTGCCTAAGAGCGACAGGAGGAGGTGTTGAGGATACGACTTAGTCTTTTTGACTAACATACGTTGACTCCCCCTTTTTAGGAGTTCGAGGAGGTGGACCAGCACGTCCAGCGGGACGAGGAGGCAGGGCATGAGGAGCAGCTACCACCACCACCAGACACTACTACCGCACGTCCTCAGGTGGGAGGAGATGTAGTGGATAGCTTAGTTTACAGCTTTCTATTTTGTGAGAGAGAGTCTGATTTCTATTGATGTATATGGGCATAAGCCCTACTTTCTCTTTAGTACTCATTATGGACTATAGTAGCACTTTCATTTTCATATATATGATATGCTCTGTGATTTCTGTGGACATGTGTATTAGCTTGTTTATACACTTTTACTTCCGCATCTCTAGTGAAAAATGATCGTAATAGCCGGCAGAATCGGCGTCTTACGGTGTCGACTAACTCAGGAGTTAGTGTCACCGTAAGGCGGCGGTTCTGGGCATAAGATCCGGGATGCCTTCGAAAAGGGAAAAGGCGGATCTTACAAACTGGTATCACTTGAAAAATACGATCATTAGAGAAAGAAGTCCACAACACTGGAACACCCCGCTCGAGAGTAGTTTGCGGACAAACTATTCAGCGGAAGCAATGGTGTGCCCATGTGTAAAAAGTCACACTAAATAGTCCATTAAACAATGAGTTAGGCCAAATTTTGAAGAATTTTGACTTAAGAATCACCTTTTTGCAACCTCTACAGGTCGCCGTGCCACAGAACGTGGTCCCTCCCCCTCCGGATGCCACTCCGTTCATGCAGACTGAGATGGGACAGACCCTTACTGCGATCCTAGACGCATTTAGAGCCCAGCAGGCCCCGGCATAGCTGCCAAATCCGGGGTCAAACTGGTTGAGTGCGTTCAGGAGCCTGTCCCCGCCCATGTACCACGGGACGGAGAATGCTGTGAAGACAGAGGAATGGCTGGAGGCCATACAGGAGATGCTTGCAGGCATCAGTTGCCCGGTGCAATAGGCAGTACCCTTGGCGACTTCTGCTCTAGATTCACATGCCTGGAGATGGTGGAAATCCATGATGGATTCCACATATGCTGATAGGGACCCATCAGAGATCTCATGGGAGGAGTTCAGTGAGTCCGTCCTTGGACATTTTGTGACAGATACAGACAGAGATGAGTTGGAGGAGAGGTTTTTGAACCTCAAGCAGGGGACTCGTTCAGTGATTGAGTACCAGAGGGAATTCTCCCATCTGGCCAGATTTGCAGGCTTCCATGATCTAGAGGACCGGAGGTATGCAAAGAAGTTCTACCGAGGACTTAGGGATTCAGTACGGCAGGCACTGCTATTTATTTCTCATGGATCATCGACAGAGATCATCGAGATGGCAAAGAAGCACGAGGCGGACCAGCTTATGATACAGAGTAGAGGGAAGAGGCCACTTGATGGGCCATGGCACGGAGAGAGTAGTAGAGGCCCCCAGAGGGCAAGGTCATTGGGTTCAAACGGGGTGGGGGACGTCGTCGTCCCAACTACCGCAGGAGAACTACAAGCAGAGCAGAGGCCTCCTCCAGTATATGCTCTCCTCCACCTCTTTAGATTCATGGACCGATCGGGCAGGAAGATCAAGGTCAGAGACAAGTGGTCTGTTTTGGGTGCCACCAGCCGGGGCACTAAAAAGCTGATTGTCCGCAGCAGTTCCGTCAGCTTCCTCCTCCTCCTCACCCCCCAGTGGCCCCTCCAGCATACCAGGGCCGAGGTCGAGGACGAGGCCGAGGCGAGACGAGGACATCACATCACGCCGAGGCAGGGTCGTGATCAGATGTACGCCTTGGATCTTGCCGTTCCAAGAAACCCAGAGGAGGTCATTACAGGTAATTAAAACCTTAAAAGTTTTATTTCCTTCAAATTACTTGATCTTATAAGCTCATTAAGCCTCGTAGAATAACACTCGTTAAAATAATCAAAACCTCAGGCATAGTCATCGTCAATGGCAAACCCGCCCATACCTTATACGACACGGGTGCTACACACTCGTTCATATCAGAAGCCTTCATCAAAGGGCTAGATGGCATGGAAAGATTCACGGGCACGGAGAGAAGGGTGCGTCTGCCTGACGGCTCGGAGATAGTGACTACGGAGCATTGCAACTTGGAGGGAGAGATCGCTGGCAAGATATTCCAGATACCGGGACGATCCTGATGCTGCAGGACTTCGACATTATTCTGGCATGGTGTGGTTACATTGGAACTACGCCCAAATAGACTATCTGTCCAAGAGGATCACCCTCAGGCATGGCGACTCCTACGTCACCATCGAAGGTATCCGACCTATCCCATCTCTTTCATTATCTTCCATACAGGCTGTCAAAGCCAACGAGCAGGCGAGGAGGTGTATCTTGTATGCTTCGAGATGATAGTGGCGGAGACGGCCATTTCCGATATACCCGTGGTCCGGGATTTCTCCGACGTATTCCCGGAGAAATTGCCCGGACTACCGCCGGCCAGAGACACCAACTTCCGTATCCAGTTGATACCGGATGCCAAGCCCGTATCCCGGGCACCGTACCGGATGGCTCCAAGGGAGCTGGCAGAGTTCAGGACGCAGTTACAGGAGCTAGTGGAGTCCGGATTTGTCCGGCCTAGTTCTTCACCTGGGGAGCACCAGTTTTATTCGTGAAGAAGAAAGACGGTTCGCTCCGGTTGTGCATTGATTACGGGGAATTGAACCGGCTTACGGTCTGGAACACTTACCCACTGCCACGGATTGATGAGCTGTTCGATCAGCTTCAGGAGCATTCTGGTTTTCGAAGCTGGACTTGAGATCTGGATACTATCAGTTGCGGATCCAAGAGGAGGACATACCGAAGACGGCGTTTAGTTCTCGGTATGGCTTTGTTTGAGTTCACGGTGATGCCCTTCGGGCTCACGAATGCGCCCTCAGCATTCATGAGTCTGATGAAACGTGTATTCGAGCCTTACTTGGATCGGTTCGTCATAGTCTTCATCGACGACATTTTGGTCTATTCTAAGACCAAGAGGAACATGCGCAGCATCTATCGTTGGTTTTGGGGAAGCTGAGGGAGCATAGCATGTATGCTAAGTTCTCTAAGTGCCAGTTCTGGCTTGAAGGTAACATTCTTGGGACACACCATCAGTGGGGCTGGACTAGCCGTGGATCCAGCTAAGATCGAGGCAGTTAGAGATTGCCGCAGCCGAAATCGGCCACGGAGATACGCAGCTTCTTTGGGGCTAGCAGGCTACTACCGCAAGTTTGTGGAGGGGTTTTCCAGGATAGCACTCCCCCACATCGTTGACGAAGAAGAGGCAGGATTTCATTGGTCTGAGAAGTGCGAGGCAGCGTTCCAGGAATTGAAGAGCAGCTCACCTCATCCCCTATCCTTGCACTTCCAGCTGGAAGGAAGGATTCCAGATTTACACCGACGCATCATACCAGGGAATGGGTGCTGTCCTAATGCAGCACGGTCATGTGATAGCATACGCTTCGAGACAGTTGAAGAAGCACGAGCACAACTACCCCGTCCATGACCTAGAACTCGGGGCAGTGGTATTCGCATTAAAGATATGGAGGCACTATCTGTACGGGATCCATTGTGATATTTCTCCGATCACAAGAATCTCAGGTACATCGACACTCAGAAGGATCTGAATCTACGCTAGAGGAGATGGCTAGAATTCCTATGTGACTATACCAGTACAAATCCATTACCACCCGGGAAGGCAAACACTGTGGCGGATGCCTTGAGCAGGAGAGCCGGCTACTGGTCCGGAACCTCGGGTGGAGCTATGTCGTTGGCTCAGATGGTGGAGGGCATGCACATTACTGTGGTGTCAGAGACTGAGCCAGAGCTGTACCGGGAGTATCTGAACTCTCCTGATTAGTGATTGTGACATTCGGAGCGCATCTGGCGCATCAGAGGCAGGATGCAGATTTAGAGCCGATATTCGGAGCCCTAGCTGAGGGTAAGGCAGAGGATTACACGCTACGCGACGACCTCGTTCATTTCCGTGGCCGTATATATATACCCGCAGGAGGTGGTATCCGGGAGGACATACTCAGGGAGTCGCACCAATCACGTACTCAGTGCACCGCGGTATCACCAAGATGACGGCTGATTTGCAGAAGAGCATGTACTGGCCCGGGATGAAGAGGGAGATCATACATTATGTTACACACTGCGAGGCATGTCAGCTAGTGAAGGCTGAATGCAAGAGCCCAGGAGGGTTATTACAGCCATTACCGGTGCCAGAGTGGAAGTTTGAGGATATTGCTATGGATTTTGTGCATGGGTTGCCTCGCTCCCACTCTGGCACGATTCCATTTGGATCATCGTCGACAGATTGACCAAGGTAGATTCATTATACGATCCGGAAGGACGCCCCAGTTGCGGTATGGTGAGATTGTTTGTGGACAGTTCGTTAGATACCACGGCGTCCCAGACGATTGTCTCGGATCGTGACGGTCGATTCACTTCTAGGGAGTGGAGGGCAGTGCATGCTTACTTAGGTTCGCAGCTCTCTTTCAGCACTGCCTTCCATCCACAACCGACGGTCAGACAGAGCGGACCAACAGGACTATGGAGGATCTGCTGCGTCTTTGTATTTTGGATACGGGGAAGCCCTGGGAGCAACTGTTGCCATTGATTGAGTTTTCTTATAACAACAGTCACCAGGCGAGCATTGGGATGGCTCCTTACGAGGCACTATATGGGAGGTGGTGTCGGACACCTCTATCATGGGTACAAGATGAGGATACACGAGCTCACGGTTCAGAGTATGTCGAGGACACGAGGCTCAGATACTCTGGTCAGAGATCGGATGTTGGAGGCCCAGAGCAGACAGGCGAAGTATTACGATGCGCGGCATCGTAAGGTGGAGTTCCAGGTGGGAGACAGGGTTTTCTTGAGATACGTCCAGTGCACGTGTTTCCCGGGTGCGGAGGCACAAGCAGCTCAGTCCGAGATATATGGGGCCTTACTTGATCCTGGAGCGGATCGGCCCCTTGGCTTACCGACTGCAGCTACCGATAGAGCTGAGCTCTCACAGACGTCTTTAACGTCTCCTCCCTACGGCGAGCACTCCTTCGCCCTGAGAGCAGCATATTTCTACTACCGACGGGCCAGTAGCATCAGATCGATCAGTTCGTTTAGAGCCGGTCCGGATCGACGATACCGCCGTCCGAGTGTTGCGGAAAAAGAAGGTCCCTCTCGTGAAGGTGTTGTGGTCCAACCACGGACGGGAGGGACACACCTGGGAGCCGAGGGATCCATGATGGAGCGACACCCGGAGCTATTCTCCTCAGGTACTTTTAGTTTTATATTTTCCTTTTAGTTACGTTTCGAATCTTCTATAAGCTTGTCGTAGAAACCCACCCGTAGCCCGAACTTAATTTCGGGGACGAAATTATTTTTTTGTTAAGGGTTTGTAACATCCCAAAATTCAAATGACTTAGATTTGGTTAGGCATATGAGGATGCTAGGGTTTACTAGTTTGACCCTAGGAGAGGATTTAGACCATGTGGGGCCCACTATGGGGCCCAAGGTCAACCTAGGTCAAACTAGGCTAAATACAAACCCTAGCCACACCATGACCCCACCACATTGCCCTAACCCTAAATACAATCTAAGTGGACCCTAGGGTAGGCCATGGGGTCAACTAGTTGAACCATGTTGGGTCAAGTCAACATTTTGACCTAAATAGTGAAAATGGTGCCCTAGCCCATTTCACTAGGTTGGGTCCACCCAAATCAACCCAAATTCATCATGTGGGCCTAAAGTGACCTTATAAACCCTAGGGAGAGAAAAATAGGGTCTTGCAATAGTACTTTTGGGAGAACACTTAGGAGAGAGAAAAGAGAGATAGGAGAGAGAAGATGCTAAGAAATGGTTTTGGACCATTTGGGCTCATCCCACCAACCCATGATGGGTTGGCTGACCATGCATGGGTATTAGGAGGTGTAGGACCCCCACCATGCAGCCTTGGGTCAAGCCTAAACCCACCCAAGCCCAACCTAGCCTATTCCATGTGTGTGAAACCAAAACCCCCACCCTCCACTCACCCAATCCAACTCTACCCTTGGAACCCGACCCATTAGGGTCTAATTAACCCAGCAAGTGCAGTGGGGCCCACTCCCAAGCCACCAGTCAGCCCACACCACCCACTCGAGCCCTCACTTTGGTGAAATCACCCCTACTTTGGTGAAATCGCCCACATGGTGGAATCGCCCCCCCCCCCTCTCTCTTAACTCAGCCTAACCGACTACACTCCCTCATTTCCACTTCAACCCAACCCCAGAGAGAGAGAAAAGAGAGATCACCTGCTGCCATGGCCAACCAAGGAGGAGTTCGCGGAATTTGCATGCTAGGGAAACCCCGCCACCCTCAACCACAGCCACCACCACAGGTCCGTATCGCCTCCCCTCCAAGTGTACTAAATCCTAGATCAACTAGGCTAGAGGTCGAGCTCAAACGAGCCCGACGTTAGGAATCAAAATCTCAAAAATCTATGTAAAAATGGCAGCCTGAGCTTTTCGGCTTGGCGCGCCGCCGCCGTCCGCAGCTCTCCCCGCCAGTCGCCGGCCAGCCCTAGCCCCACCCCGTGAGGCCGGGGAAGGTCTTGGCCGGAGGCCCGCCGCCGGCGATTTGCGGAAATGGCCCCGCAAGAACGGCCTTCACGGGTTGGCCTGCATGCATGTGCATGGAGAAGACGCACAGCCACCGTCCGATCTACCTTTAAATCTGTGCCTATTTAGATCATAATTCAATTATTTTATTATTGCATAATAATAGGAAATCTGTCACACTTTTACTGTGACTTTGCATTTGATTATGAGGTACTTAGAGCCCCCAACTTAGAATGGACCCTGAATGAAATATTTAGGTAGATGAGTTAACTTCAAAATGCCACAAAATCATAGGTTTTGGGCCAGTAGGCTCCTTGTAGGGCTGTTTTGCTAGGACTGCCCCCTAACTACTAGCAGAAACTAAAACTGATGCCTGCTCAAACCTAAGTCCAAATGGACTGAGATTTTGGGGCATGTGCTTATTTAGTCAAATATAAGCCTCCCCAAAAATCAAATTTTTGGGGAACATTTTGCTATAGTTTTTTACAAAAATACCCAAAAGTAAATAAATGTGATTTTGGAGTTTCCTAACTCCAAATGGCCCCAAATTTTGGTGGCACCCTCTCATGGGTATATTAGACCCATGGTTAAAATTCGGGCTAAATTGATGCACTGTATGTTGAGAAACTCACTTGCATGTTTGAGAAATAAAATTTGGCTTGGGCTGCAAATAGCAATTTTGCAGAATTTCAAATGGCTGCTTAAGCCAAACCAGAAGCCCCCTTGACCTGAGATTTTGGTCAGAGGTATAATTAGGCATATTCAGGCCCTGCCCAAAAATGGGCTTGATTGGAAATAAAATATGGGGAAATTACCAAAATACCCCTAGGGCTTAACTAGGTGATTCTTGGAGTTAGCTAACTCCAAATGGCCCAATTTTGGTGGCTGGCCATTAGGGACCATATAGACCAGTGGTAGAAATTTCTCTGAAATTGGAACAAGTCATGTTGGAAAGACCCACATGCAAGAATTGAACTACTTAGGCTCGGGGTGTAAATAGCAAATGTAAAACTTGTTTTGATGTTTGCCTAAAGGGGTGCATTTAGAATGCACACCCCTGATTTAGTAGACCAGTAGGGGTATAATTTCAAACCCTAATTAGTTGGGATTTTTTGGGAGCAAAAATCCCACTCTTAGTGAATTTGACGATTTTGAGAATTTGGTGAACACTTAAGCATTTTCTAAAATGAATCAAACTAGGTTTAGAATATTTACAAAACCCTAATGATATTATTAAACTCATGGGAGACATATTCGAGCCCTTGAGATACGACTTGATAAATTGAAGAGTTAATTTATAAGTATACGAGAAAATGACAATTTTACCCTTAACAATAAATTGACTGATTCTGGAGGAGATAAAATATTGAATAAATCGATGTGTCATATCTATAATAGTCTCATATGATTAAACACAATAGATTGCATTTGGAAGTCCATTCGAGCGATCATTAGTTAGATCATCTTACCCTAGTCACTCAGTCTCGATAGAAGCGTCGTACGTAAATACCTATCTAGATAATACCACCCTAGATTAATGAACAGAACGATGGGGATAGTAGCGTAACTTGGAGATGGCAGGGTGTATTAGGTCTGGACTACATTTTGGAATAAGTAAGGTTTACTCTACTAGGACCACTGGGAGATAGAATGAAAAATGGGATAGTCGAGGAAATTGGGGAATAACCGGGTGGTGTTGATAGCTTCATAAGCATAGCAACGAGATAGAGTGCAAATCACTTTACAAAGCATAACGGAGTCCGACGGGAGACCCTCGACTTCCGATTAATACCATAAGTCATTAGGATACTAAGGAATAACACTAAAGGAGAATCGTGGGTAACGGGTAAACATCAACTAAACTAATTATCCTTGCGAAAGGGAACTTCGGGTTTCATGCCCGTCTTGGTTCCTAGTGCCCTCGAGACCCCTCACGGGGCATGCCTTGGGCAGTCCTGGGATTCACTCTAAATCACTAGGTCTAATAAACCTTAGACAAGAGTAGTCTAATAGGTTTGGAGTTCTACGCGATAGGTTCGCGGTTAAATAAGGTTGGAAACATCATATGGGTTACTTGCTCACCTGTTTCACAAGGTTGGAGGGATACAAGTAATGAGCTCATCCTAAACGGGTTGGAGTGGCTTGCTCACCTGTTTCTTAAGGTTGGAGGGATACAAGCACTTGCTCACCAAATTGGATTGGAGGGAATGTGTTAACAATATCAGTACGAGCAGGAAGCTCAGATTAATACCTTGTATGTGCATAAAATTAGTGGCGAGTCACGCGGGACTGGCCAGTCGATGCACCGACGGCAGTATGATGACTCGGGCGAGGAGTACGGGTGGAGGGGCCAGTATGCTAAATATATAATACTGCGGAATCCCCGAAGACGTACACTCGACCTACAAGACTGACGGGTAGTCAGCAAAATACGTACGCAAAACTCTAGAGTGCACCTAGGACGTGTACAGAGGCGTATGAGAGGGGTCTAGGTCTGGTAGTGCTTATACCTACCTAGAAGTGGAGAGCCCGCTCCACTGTTGCCGTAGCCACAACGGTAGTACCCGAGAGTGATGCAAGCTCTCGAAAAGAGGGAACTAAAGGTCTGTGATCACGGAGTCGTGTGTGTGTGTTGCACTTGCATGTTTAACATATTCATCATAACATACATTCATTCATTAGGACATACGCTTCATAGATCCTTATCATATAAATTGTATGGGCGGTTTATATGATAAGTTACTTTGGAAACCCTAACTTATAAGTTCGTATGGGCGTTCATATAAGTTAGGGTACTTATGTGATATTGATAGGAGTAGGAGTAACAGTAGCGTACTTCCTTTCTGTACTGCATTTACTTACAGTTCTAACTTCTTACTGCAGTCCTTTCCTTTCTGCACTATCTTTACTTACTTGCACTTTATATAGAACTGCTAGATTATATATAGAACTGCTAGATTTTACTTACTCCTGCTAGATAGAAATGTCACCTGCTTCCACTTTGCTACCCCTTGTTGTCCTCCGCATCCTCCTTCCATCCGGTGCCTAAGAGCGACAGCGAGGAGGAGGTGTTGAGGATACGACTTAGTCTTTTTGACGAACATACGTTGACTCCCCTTTTTAGGAGTTCGAGGAGGTGGACCAGCACGTCCAGCGGGACGAGGAGGCAGGGCATGAGGAGCAGCTACCACCACCACCAGACACTACTACCGCACGTCCTCAGGTGGGAGGAGATGTAGTGGATAGCTTAGTTTACAGCTTTCTATTTTGTGAGAGAGAGTCTGATTTCTATTGATGTATATGGGCATAAGCCCTACTTTCTCTTTAGTACTCATTATGGACTATAGTAGCACTTTCATTTTCATATATATGATATGCTCTGTGATTTCTGTGGACATGTGTATTAGCTTGTTTATACACTTTTACTTCCGCATCTCTAGTGAAAAATGATCGTAATAGCCGGCAGAATCGGCGTCTTATGGTGTCGACTAACTCAGGAGTTAGTGTCACCGTAAGGCGGCGGTTCTGGGCATAAGATCCGGGATGCCTTCGAAAAGGGAAAAGGCGGATCTTACAGCTTATGCCCGATACATCATGTCCTCACTACAATATCACTCAATGCGGAAGCAAAACTAGAAACTACTCAGGGTCGAGACTCAAGGTCCTGGCTGTATGAACTCCGGAGCTAGACTGCCCCATCTCCAGGCGCACCGATCTCTGGGGCTCTCCTCCATGCTGGGCTCCACGATCCCTAAATGATGCGGTTCGAAACCGTTAGTCATTAAGACTAAGCCCTATCATCCCCTACCCCTTCCCCCATGGCTCCTAAGTACCGAGCGGAGAGGAAGAAAAGGAAGGACATGAAGGTAGAGATTAATCAAGAAACAGATGGCAGCGGAACTAATCTAGCAATTCTATAATAATATGACAGAAAACAGAAAGTAAGAAGGTAACCTTAACTTATGTGCGAAAGCGCATAAGCCAAGGGATCTTCTGCAAGGCTCCCATCGTATAGAGTTTCCCATACCACTTATACGTTGGGGTGATGGTTATCAAACAACAACATGTATATATTGAAATTAACCTTTGATTTATAAACTTGCCCACACAAGCCTATAGACCAAGGGGTCGTTTTGCAGGTCCTAATGTATAAGCGTCCCATACCACTTATACTTTAGGTGTCATGGTTAAATGAATCGATTATGCTATGACATGCAAGTGGGTATGATGAAACATGCAAGTGCAACTCACACACCCGACTCTGTGCACACAGACCTTTAGTTCCCCCTTTCGGAGCCGTTACCTCCCAGGATACCTCCGTAGTGGCGGACGGAAGCAGTGGGTTGGGCCTCGCCCACCTAAACCAGTAGTAAAAGCACCACTGGTCTGACCTATCATACGCCTCAACGCTTGGTGCACTAAGCGGACGCCTGCGTACTCTTGTCGGCTGGCGCACCAGACTTCTGTTGGCGAAGTGCTAATCACCTCGCCGAGTCAACGATATCGGTGTCGGTGCAATCGAACTCCCCGATATCGAAAACCCACCACCTTAACTTTTCCTTTTTATGCACATGCAAGTTTAATCGTAAACACACAAAAACCGAGCCGAAGCCCCCGGACCAAAACGTCCGTCTCAAAATCAACCGAGCCGAAGCTCCCCGGACCAAAACGTCCGTCTCCAAACCAACCGAGCCGAAGCTCCCCGGACCAAAACGTCCGTCTCCAAACCAACCGAGTCGAAGCTCCCCGGACCAAAACGTCCGTCTCAAAACCAACCGAGCCGAAGCCCTCATCAATCTTCCTGTGCCAACAGTGTTTGTGAAAAGTGCAGCCCTAGTTACTAAGTTACTCTTATCGGTTTGTTATTACAGTTTACGTTAGCCCAGGACTGCCCCCGGTATTCCCCGTGAAGGGCTCTCAAGGGGCACTAGGAACCAAGACGGCGGCATTACGGCCCGAAGTTCCCTTTCGCAAGGCACTTATTGTTATTGGTTGATCTCCCTTAACCCGATTCCCTTCTCATATTACGATAGACTATCCTAGGGTGATTTTTTTACCTTCCTCATCTTCGGGAAAGGCGATCTTTCGCCGAGCCCGAGCACCTCTTAACTCTAGCTATCACTACTTCTCTCTACTCTTCATAACATCTTATCGTGATTTCATCCACAATTGTCCACCCAGACAAAATGATTAACTCCAATGACTTCCTCAGATCATGTCCTATCGCAATGCACAAATTTGTTATATGCAGACCGACCTAGACTACATGTCGAACCGGTTATGCAGTGATCCAATACTCATCCAGATGCCCTAAATTATTTACTGGAGACTTATCATGATATAACTAGCCTAAATCCAGAAAATGGTAATTTTCCTAATTTATCTGATATTTAATTAAATTCCCCGAAAATCTCAAGGGTTACCGGTTTGAACATGAACTACCCTAAGTAAAGATGTCCAGAAAAATTACTATAAATATTATGTTATCCCAATATGGTAAATCCAAAGTATCACTATTTTTCTATCATCAAAAGGGCACTAAACATATTTTAGAAATAATCTCGATCTTTGGTTATTTATGAAATAAGTACAGCAAATATCCATCCAACAATTGTAAATTAATTATACGAAGCAGATAAGACCTTCAAAATAACATTGGCCAGGTTTCATAATTTTCCAGCAAGTATATTATCCATAATTAACTTTTAAACAATAAAACCCCTTTCTAACATCTGTGAATGAAGTACTAGATTTACTCAACTAAAAATCATACAAAAATTCAGGGGAAACTATTCTGACCTAAAATATTTACCTCCAAGATTCCATGAGGTTTCAATGAACAGAAATTTCTAAATAATTAAATCATCATTTAAGGCCATAGCAAGTTTTACAAATGAAGTGCTAGCAATAATCAACATAAAATTCCAGAAAAATTACTATAAGTTCTACCTGATCCAAAACTCACTCTACCCGAATTTCACAGCTGTTAAGTAAGGTTTAATGACTGATTTTATCTATTTGATATTTTACCCTAAAACTAAGGTTAGGGTTTTAAGGTATCTACTTGTCTCCAAATTCTCCAAGATTTCATCCAGACGATTCTTATCAAGCTTTTGTCAAATCTATAGAGTTTCAAGGCAATACAAGAGCAATTGCCCCCACGTCCTTCACAACCCTCAAAACCCTTTATTTAGGGTTTGAACTTGGATCCTAGGGTAAATCAACCCTAAACCACTCCATTTTTCTCCAAGCAGGTTATAACACCCTTCTAAGTCAGAGGTCGGAATATCAGCCTCTGTTGAGGTGATTTGACCTTTCCAAACTCTTAGTGCACTTTTTACTAAAAGATGTCTCACTAATGCCTAGTTAAGGGTAGAAGGTTTCCCACCCAAAACTCCTCCAAATCAGTTGGAATTTTGTACAGACCTAGGTTTAATAGCCAGGGACCACTCACCAAAATTTGGGAGGGTTTGGAGGTCATTTGACCACTTAAATAAATTCCTCTAAGTTTATTAAATTAAAACAAAAACTTTAGGCAAAGTATCTCCAAAACTTCCCATTTTTGGTCTGCCTTTAGGTATTGCTAAGGTTAACCCCCTGCCCAAATTTCAGGTCATTTGGACAAGTGACGAAGAGTGGGCATCCATTTTAATTTCTGCCCAACTCTAGGTATAGCCCCCACTAAAACGGGTGCTGCGGCCGAACCGCTTAACCAAACGAGTTGAAACCAATTTGAAATTAATCTAGACTCGAAGGGCTACAACTTTCGTGACTGGTCATTTTTCCTAAAACGGCCTCTAAGCGCCTCATTTCGCAGCCCCAAAATATACTCAGATAATATATCTTTCCTCTATGTATTATACACTTAATTTATAAATTATAAAATTGATTCTACTGTTCATCTTCTACATGAACCCGAAACCAGACTCAGAAAACCATTTTTCCTGTAACCTTTCCGTGATCCGTCGCGGCCGGCCGGTCACTCCCCTGGCCAGCCACCACCACCACCTCTATTGAGGCGACGGCTATCGGTCGGCGGTGGTTTGGCCGCCGGAGGTGGCGGTTTCCGGCGAACTCAAGAATACATTTTTCATGGTTTTCCATGAAAACGAGAGATGGTTCCGACTCCATTGAGCGCGAACTTCCTTTCTAAGAATCCTAAGATCTACCCATGAAAGAGAAGAAGCTGAGGAGGACCTTGTTCGCGGTTTGGAGGCGAGATGAACGACGGGGTGCCATGGCGCAGTGGTGGCGTAGCCGAACTTCTCCTACAGTAAGAACAAAGATCTGATCCGTTTGATTGAGCGTGTAAACTTCTCCTCTTGCTCCAAGTGGGCTTTTATAAGTCAGCAAGTGGGGAGGTGAAAGGGTAAAGCCTTAATGGTCATGAAGGCTCCCCTTAATAATCTTTCGGTTATAGTGAAGGGATAGGAAACGGTGGAAGATGAACAGGTGTTTGCCAGGTCGATTCCTATTGGACCAACATTTCCTCCTTTATTATATAATTACAGAAGGAAAAACAGCCCGTAATTACTCCTGGTGTAACTTTCCACACCAGCATTTATTACCACGCGTGTTAGAATAATTTCGGGCCTGAACTGTCGTTTCGGCCATTGTCACGGGCGTGACACATAGGTCACGGGCGTGATAGGCCCGGGTGACAATTCTGAGGTCGACGATCATCGAACTGAGATCGACGGTCGTCGAAGGGTGGTCACGCCCTAGGTCACGGGCGTGACACCTAGGTCACGGGCGTGACAGGCCCGAACGGCCAATTCTGAGGTCGACGATCGTCGAACTGAGATCGACGGTCGTCGAAGGGTGGTCACGCCCTAGGTCACGGGCTTAACACCTAGGTCACGGGCGTGACAGGCCCGAGTTTCAATTTCAACGATCTCCTTACAGAGATCGACGATCGTCGAAGGATTCACGCCCTAGGTCACGGGCGTGACACCTTGGTTACGGGCGTGACATGCCCGGGCTGCAAGTTCGACGATCGTCTCACGGAGATCGACGATCGTCGAAGGAGTCACGCCCTAGGTCACGGGCGTGACGGGTCGGTCACGGGCGTGACCAACCCGTGACCCGAAATCTCGATCGATTTATTTCAATTTTTGGGCTTCCTAGGGTTCTGTCACGACCAACCGACTCCTAGGGGTCTAGCCGGAAATTGGATGTTACAAATGGTTTGCATCATCTTCCTCCGACTGAGAGTACACGAGGATATCATCAATGAACACAATCACAAACAGATCTAAGTATTCGCGAAACGTTCGATGCATGAGATCCATGAATACCGAAGGCGCATTACATAAGCCGAACGACATCACTGTGAACTCATAATGACCGTAGCATGTGCCAAATGCTGTCTTGGGAATGTCACCTTCCCTAATTCGCAATTGGTAATACTCGGATTTCAAATCAAACTTGGAATAGACGGTTGAGCCTGCTGGCTGATCAAACAAGTCATCAATCTGTGGAATCGGATACCTGTTTTTCTCCATCAGCTTATTCAGTTCGCGATAATCAATACATAGCCGCAAACTACCGTCTTTCTTTTTCACAAAAAGAACAGGTGTGCTCCAAGGTGACATACTTGGGCCTATGTATCCCTGCTCCAACAGTTCTTGCAACTGAACTTTTAGTTCGGCTATCTCTTTTGGCACTACCCGATACGGCGAACGGGCCACAGGTTTCGTACCCTGCACCAGCTCGATAGCGAATTCGATTTCCCTTTAGGGAGGTAACCCCGGAAGGTCCTTTGGAAACACATCAGCATACTCCGACACAATCGGCACTTCACTCACACTGGCCTTCGACGCCAGCGCCGCTACGAGTGTGAAGAACAACTCTGCACCCTTCCGAACTGCCTTAACGACATGGAGAGCAAATAACAACATCCCACTCATCCCTTGTATACCAATGAACTTTGTCTCTTGTTCAGGATTCTGCCCAAGTGTGACCTCTTTTTGACGTGCAATCTATACATGCACGCTGCTCTGACAGCTAGTCCATACCAAAGATTATATCAAATTCCTTGATCGGCAATACTATTATTTCCACCTTGAACTCCCGACTCCCTATCTTGACCTCAAGACCGCAAGATTTATCCGCGCACATCAACATCCGTTAGGTAACAACATCTTTACACTGTCTGTCGTGGTCCGGATAGGTACCCCGACACGAAAGACAAACTCTTCAGACAGTAAACGAATGTGAATCACCTGTATAAAATAGTGCTCGCG